>CP053120.2:28762500-30012500 GCA_022674325.2 Grapholita molesta | reverse complement strand
GAACTAATCAAGACTCAGATACTTTTCAAAGCCTGGGTAATATGGCCTCAGCCTAATAGCCTGAGATAAGATTGGCTTGTTTAATACACTAACATTGAATTAGCAGACACCAGGCACTTTCAGAATTCCAAGATCTAAGGGTTGTTCTAAATCCTCTTCCTTCATCTTCCTCTTCAGGAAGGTCAGTGTAAAGCTCGATTCACACATAGCGCGGGCGCGGGTCGGCCGCGTGTTAAGTTAACGCGGCCCGCGGCGCGATTGTTCAGCTAGTTTTAAATGAACACCTTCCACAGCGGCCGCACGCTATGTGTGAATCGAGCTTAAATCATTGCATTGGTAAGGAACTACAAATAAAATGAAGTCCTGTTGACACTGAAAATTATTAGCTTATTATGTATCTATCTTTTACTTTTAGTAAATGTTTGCAATTGTTTCTACGGCTTGTATTAAATAGCCCCATAGGCACATCATTGTGTCTACATCTACATACTAATAAAGAAAATTCTAAAGTCAGGAATATAAAAAAAATATTGAATTGAACAGGCTGGCTGTATTCTTAGCAGGCTAAGACACACCCCAAAATCTATTCATTTGCATATATTTTTTAGTAATATTATGCCATACTATATAATTAACATTGACATTGGAGTAACTCTAAAATATTTGTGTGTAATGTATGAAATGTTTTAAGCAATGTGTGTGTTTATGGTGTAAGTTTTCTGTTACTAGTATTCTTAAAACAAGTTAATAGCTGAAAACAAGTAAAATATTCATAAAATACTATATTTATAAATAAAATAACAATGAAATATTATTTTAGAAGCTTCATTAACTTTGATAAGCATGGTTTTAATTGACTGAACTTAATTAAAACTTATCTCTAATCTACAATATTTGATACATATATACATATAATAGGAAAACATACACTGTTCAAATTACAATTCATTTAAATTGAAGATAATATATATATATATATATATATATATATACAGTAGCTATCAGCTATCACATGTATCACAGAGTTGTGAAATTGGTCACAAATATCTGAACATGTACTTTATTGCCTTGACAATAGAGGTGTTGTTCAGATATTTGTGACCACCTCCACAGCTGTAATATATCTTGATGGTGACTGTACATAGAATCATGTGTGACTCAAGAACACTGTATAAAGATCTTAATCAAGCATTGAATTGATTTAAAAACAGCAGATATCTGTCCGTGATGGCCATAATGTTACCATCATAGAGATTATCTTAGTAAACTTGATTGTTTTCTTTATGGTTGGGGTCTCATTAACCTCTAGCCGCCCAGAGATTAAAACTTGCCAGGACAAATGCAACTATGATTTGTCATAATTAAAATTCAAAATGGCATTCAATGGGAGACCTTTTTATAGGTCTCCGGGCGCCTAGAGGGTTAAGGTTGAACCAAACAGATTTGAAAGCTCAAATGACTCGTATCTTTTCTCAAATTAGTAAGTATTGAATCAGGGATAGGTGGATTTAATTTGGTTTGTAAATCAAAATAAAATTGTAAATGTTAACACCTTTGCTGTGGCAGTCAGTTGACATTACAGTTAATTATACTTGTCAGGGGTTCAATCAACCCCATGACACAGCAAAAGTGTTAATTGTTGATACACCAATAATGCAAAATATAAATAGCCTTTATTCACTGACTAATACTTCCCTTTATTAATATAGTAGTACAGTCAGCACCAAAAGTTACTAAGCGTTTGAAGTGTTCAAAATGACCTACACGCGCTCTTATTCTCTTGACAATAGAGATGTGTTGACCTCATTTTGAACAACTCAAATGCTTAGCTACTTTTGCTGCTGACTGTACATCTAATGTTTAATTTTAATTAGGTTGCCGGGAATTTTGTCTAATGGTTCAATAATTGTGTATGTGTACAATGCAGATCTACAGTATCTACAAGAATGTGTGCAAAGTACTTTATATAAACAGTAATATGTTTACCCAACAAGTCTCAACATTGCTATTTCTCACAAAACATATGTTTGTGTCGGGCACAGAATTTGGTAGTAACATATGCATAGCATAAACTCAGAGTATTTAGTAGTACCAAGTAGGCAACATAGGCTTCACAGTTCTGATCTATTTTAGACATAGGAACTGTCATAATACTTAGTAATCACTTGTAAGGTATCATCCCATTGATGGAAGCCTACACCCACAATATTCTAGTATGGAGTGATAAAATGAGTAGCTAAGCTTGTCATGCTTAATAACACGAGACAATCCAAGGTTTTCAATTTAAATAGAGACTTTTTCATCCAGATTTTTCAACCTAACCTTGTTTTTCTAAAGTTTCAACCTGGCCTTGTTTTCCTGATGAAGCAAGGCTGTGTTGTGTAAATTTGAAGATTTACAGGATTGCTTTAGAAATGTGATGCATTGTTATGAATTCAAAAGGCAATTAGCATGTAAGTCAAAACAAAGACACATCGCTATCTTCAGTTACGTGGTAGATAACACAAACAACGATAAAGAGGTGTGCAAGGTAATACATACCATTTTGTGAGATCTTCTTTATATTACTGGCTATAGTCGAAGATAACTGCTGGAAACTCTGGCCCCTATCCTCGTAGGTTACGCCGCCTTGATATGAAGCATCCATCCTACCTGCAGAAAAATAATATAACGCAATAAAACTACGCTGTTTGTAACGTGTACGAAATCCTGCAACGGTCACGGCGATATTGAAAATATCATTAAACTTACTGTTTTAATGAGATGTGATTAGCCAGTGACGTATACAATACAAATCACAACTAATTGATAAATTAAAATTAATTATCACGCACTGACACGACCAATCCTTTTTTCGACAACGACTATGAAGTCAACCAATAACAGAAATACACAAAATAATTGCAGGAAACGTTCAAATTCTTCATCCATACTTCATTCTGAAAAATGGGTTTGCATATCTTTCGTTATTGCTTGTAAAGCTTTGCAAAATATTTACCTCAAACTATATTTGAGTTTCAGAACATGATTAAGGTACACCGAATTGTTCTACATAATTAATTACGAACATTAAATTATTTAATAAACGGCAATATTCGAACGAACTCTAAAAATACTTTATATGCCTGTCAATATGGATTGACAATGACAACTAGCCAATGTTGCTGTTGCCAAAATTCAATGGCATATTTTGTAGCATCGAAGCACTGTTGCAAAGTGCATTAATCGTGAGTCATAAATATGTCTTAATAATTTCATATCTTAGTTTGCAGATCATATAAAACTCTGAATATAGAAAAATATATATCGTGTTGCAAAATCAACATTCCTTTAGAACATAATTCTGCATTCAAAGTACGGCAACGTCATTTTAAGACCAATGATCAATTAAGTTTGCATACAATTTGATTTCAGTTATGGCTATTTTTATATTTTTTTACTATTGCTATCTTTTCCTCGCAACTGCGTCGGCCAGCCAATTTCATCCCAATTGGTTCAGGGGCTTAAGCGTGAAAAGGTAACAGACAGACAAACAGACAGAGAAAGTTACTTTCGCATTTATAATATTATAGTATTAAATTATTAATAATATTAAGTATTATAGTATTATATTAAATTGTTATTAATATGGTAGTATAGATAAATAGTATATTAAAAAATAGAAAAGATCAGTAAAAAATAAAAATATACAAATGTTATTCCGTATTTTCGGTTTGTCCATGATGATATTTGAACTTACCGCCGGCAGGAATGTTAACTAGAAAAAAATATCGGACGCTTGTCTCTGGTACAGTGCGATCTACATTCTACACATACACAAATATCTCTTTGTGTATGTATGCATTTCACCTCGCTCAACTTTGTGTGTAATTTGTCTTCGTGTCGCCCTTACTCCTATTTTTCATTTTGAAAGTAATGTTATGTATTAAAAGTCGCGTATAAATCATGATTTAAACGTAGAACGAATTTATAGAAGGTTTATTTACTGTGACAATGAGCTTAGTATGTAAGATAAATTGCATATTTGCGTGAGGCTTCAATCGTCACGGAGTTGTATCAAGGGAAGTTTGGAGAATGTCGGGTGCAAGCAACGACCTGTGATGTGGTCTTATTAGAGGGTAGTCTTAGGATGATGGATTACTAATCGCCTTGTGTCAGGTAAGAAACCAATCGAGGAAAAACGTCAGTAGTATTCTTGTACCCACTTGTCAATTACCTACCTTTTAACTTCAGAGTTCATATCGACTCGCAGCCCGATTGCAATCTATTTCCGCTTAGTTTTTGAATTTTCTATTCGCATGTAAATTTTTTTCATGTTTCATCGGATGAAGTCAACATCGACGCGGCGGCTGCGATATGTAAACGAACTAGATTATTTTTAATTTGAAGTTTTCTTTTCTCCTAGTTTGCCGCGTTGTAACCAGGCGCGATGGATCCCTCTATCTTTTTGCAATATTCTCCCCCAAATGGGCTTCCCCAGGAATCAAAACTAGCAACGTACATGGTAAGTTACCAGCCTCAGGCGATTTCTTTCTCAATGAATCAACTAATTTCGAAATTGGGGGTGGAACGAAATGTTCTTATAAAAGATCGTCTAAAGTAGGCGATATTGTATATTTTTTATTATTAAACAAGGGCTTTTCGATCCATTCACAAACATTTCTGTATGAGGTACTTATCAATAAATATATGAGGATGTTAAAGGCTATTCTAAACTGAAAGTTATTTAATAGCCGTACCATATTGCATTGATCATTATTTTGTTAAAGACCCTTCAGAATGGACCCGTTCCACAATACACAACACATTACGTACCACATCTGTCTGTCTACCCCATTGTTAGAAGAGAAGAGGTTGAAGAAACGGAAGAATTAGAGAGAGATTTACGGGTATCACATTTTCTTATATTATAAAGAAAGTGAGGTTCCTGTGTAAGTCAGTGGACATTGAGTAAAATGGTCTTATTTTCAGAACCGTTCAACATCAACCCCCACAAGATCCCTGAACCAGGCAATGGGCAAGCTAAGCTTGGAGTCTTCCCCCACAGCTATTAAAAAAGTAAGGATCTATAAATATTATTTGGATAAAGGCTATATTCAGATGTTCATACATTTGCGACCTTTGATTGTAGAGAATTGATTTTTTTGTGGTAAGCACCCCTAATGGTGTCTATAGACAGTTTCTGACTTATGTCACTTTATGGTTTTCAGAAAATAATGATTTTGTCATAAACTACCCACACAATTTTTTTTTTAAATATTAGTCCATATTCTATTAACTCATTCTCTACAATAAAAGGTCGCAAAGGTACTATAGCCTTTATTCAACACATTATTGTACTCTACACATACAATATTATTAATTATAAAGCATTATGATGGCATAGTCTCCGGGGCACAGCTTTCTGTCATCATGATTTATTGCTTTTACATGGGATTATATTATATTGTTAGGAACATAAAACAGCATGGTTCAAAAAGTATCACTTACTTTTAATGCCGAATGTAGTACCACTATTTTACGCTAGCACTACTAGGAAAGTCATTGAATGATGTTGTCAATAGACTGTCTCACATGACTATAGCCCTTCCCGCAGGTGCTGATAGGGGAGTTCATGCCCGTGAACTATTTCACGCCATTCCTCCCCGAGTCACCCGAGAGCTCGCCGCCCTCCACCCTGGCCAACCTGCAGGGTAACCTTCAGGGGAACCTTCAAGGGAACCTCCAGGGAAACCATCAGGGCAATCTTCAGGGCAATATACAAGGGAACATTCAGGCGAATACACAGCAAGTGCATCAGGTAAGAGTTTTTGATGAATTTGTAGTTGGAGAGTTCAAGTAAAGAATTTGTTTTGGTGAAAGTTGTTGTGTTGTTGTAAGTACGGTCAGCTGCAGAAAATTTGGATACATTGAATTGAATGATAAAAACATGTATCCAAGGCCAAAATGATAATAGTTTAATCCATGGTAATAGAGTTGTGGCTACATATTTTATTAAATTATTTTAAGCAGAAATAGCTGCTAACGAAACCAGACAGACCAGACTTTCTTAGAAATAAAACAAAAATTTAAAAGTCAAGTGCAAATCCCTAGCTTGCGACTCTAGGATACATGCCCATCACTCTATCAACTTAGCTACAGAGGCTTGCCCAAAGGGTGCGAACTTCTCCACCATATATTGACTACAGAATTATGAATACACTAAATGTTTTCATATGTCACTGTATGCTAATAGAATCTAATATTGAATGTTTCTAGAGAAAGTATTTAATTATACAAACTTTTATTGTAATGTATCGAAATAACCTTCAAGAAAAGAGCGTATAGGGATCTTAAAAGCCGGCAACGTACTTGTGACTCCTCTGGTGTTGCGAGTGTCCATGGGCGGCGGTAGTTGCTTACCATCAGGCAATCCGTCTGCTCGTTTGCCTCCTATATCATGAAAAAAAAAGAATACTGTGTTTTGTAAATATTAATATCTAATATTTATATCAAGTTATGAATTCATATAAATATTACGCTAACTTTTCTATTGTCTTTCTGTGAATGACGTTGTAAATTTCCTTCTTTCATGTTTGTAAACACTTGCTTATCTGACTATAGGTGAAAAACTTAACTGAAGGACCATAGTCTACGTAGTTGTGTAGGGAATTAATATGGATCTTACATCAAAATTTGAATATACTGACATCCATCTACAGACACGTTACTACTATATAGACCTTTAGCTAAGTCCTTTAGTCCTTTAGCTAAGTTTTTCACCTTATTTATATAACTAGCTGCTGCCCCTGTCTTTTTCTGCGCAGGATTAGTGTAAACTATTTTAAATGTGGCCAATTTACACAATATCATTATAAATTGCAAACTATATCTTATTCCGCTATATATTGTAAAGTTTCAATTAAATCTATTAAGTATCTTTCATTACATACAAACATTCGCGTTTACAACACCTATTAGTATTATTTTTACTGCACTGTTGTTCAATGAATATATTGTGCAATTAAGAAAGACAGTGTGAAGACTTGATAAATTAAAGCATTCTCCACCAGTCAACCAACAGGCTAAATAGTAACTGTTAAAACGAATTAATACTTTATTGCACAACTGAAAAAATGGGTTAAAAATTACAACACAGTGGAAAATGCAAGATACAAAAGTAAAAAAGGTTAGAGTATCATGCACATGATATATTGTTTTATATATGCATGTGGAGTGTGGCATTAACACCAAATTCTCTGGTAGATACATAACGGAATCAGGCAAGTACTTGTAGGTACTATATAGGTGTGAAAAATACTTAAGTACAACAACTGATATATATTTTTAAGTAAAACGTTTTAAATTATATGTTTTCCAACAGGAGAATGTTGGCGGCACGACGTATTTTTATTCAACAAACGACAGCATGAACTCCACTGGTGGCCTCAATGCTTCTGCGCCAATGGGTAAGTTTAACATTCAAAAGTTACTGTAACTGCAATCAGCATATCTTACTATAGGTGAAAAACTTAACTAAAGGACTTGGTCTATGTAGTCGTAACGTGTCTGTAGATGGACATGGACGTCGGCGTTCTACACGTATGTTGAAATTTTGACGTAAGTTCCATATTCATGCTCTGCACAACTACATAGATGGGGGCTTTCAGTTAAGTTTTTCACCTACAAACCAATCCAGAGGAAAAACAACAAATATTTTCAATATGTGATAACTAATTTATTTATATATATATATACTTGATTACTTACTTAAAGCTTATACTTGATTACTTACTCTTAGGATAAAACATAAGCTAACATTTACATTAGTGTGAGTAACAACAGTACCTTTGTTTGTAAGGGTAAAATGATGCGAGACTTTTTTAACAGCTTAACTACTAGACTACTCCTAATATTTCATGTGATTTTTTTGTTTATGATTTATTTGGCCGAGGGTTAGTTTTATATTAAATCCAACACTTTATATTCTGAATTCGTTCAGCGACCATATTTAAAATAAACAACACTGACGTGCCAATGGAAGGATTCTGATTATTGCGAAGTTTTCCGCTTGGAATAATTTCGAATGTTGTTGTATTTTTGTATGGGGCTTGAAATTTTATGATTAAATTTAGATTTATTTTTAACTCTGAAATTATGTCTTATGCCGTGTGCTGCAGACTGACTAGAATAGCACCATCACATCTTCTCCCGCGAATTTTCTAAGAGGCGACAAAGGGAAAATCCGACGGATTGGTAGCAGCGTCCGTCGAAACCCAATCTACAGCTACTGCGGTCACCCATGCGCCTGCCAAGCGTGGCGACTATGGCAACTACCCCCCAGGATGATACAAGTCATATTTGAGGGAGGCCTATGTCCAGTCGTTTACGATTTACGGCTGAAGTGATAATGAATTATTTCTAGAAACTTCCGCTATCGTTTTATATATTGTGCACATTCCGTTTTTGCTACACCGTCATTGAATAAGATTTAAGTAACTTAAGTCTGTTACGCGCGGTAAGTTAACGAATTTAGCTTATTTTCTCTATCTTTCAAATACATTTGACACTTCATTCAAAAGAACAATTCAAAGCCAAAAGCGAAAGTAAGTAGATTCAAATGTGCAGGAAATAACACATATGCCGGTGTTATGCATGCGGTGACCTCTAAACAAATTTTCATGACAATGGCGAGATGGAATGCTGATATATTCACTTGGAGCCTGTTAGACTTGTAAAAATACAAGTGCGTCAATGCAATTTTTGTTGGCGTTATGCATTCAGTGTTAAGGAAAATGGTATGACTTATCAGTGGTTGTGGATCATTTTTATTTCTTAGGCAAGACGGAGTTAAAATAGCTTTGCCTTATAATGTCGCTAAGAAAATGGATGTACCTACGATTATCCCATGACTCGCGGTGGCAAATACATGATATGGGTATATAGCAGTGGCGGCGCGCCAATTTTTTTCTTAGGCAAGATGGAGCCGATATGTCTTAGCCTTATCTTCATGAGCCCAAAGAAAATTGTTGAACTGCTGGACTGTTTTGAGCCGGCGGGAGTCGGTTTGTGTGCATGCGCCGCTGCTTATAGGTCTTACTGTAATACAGCATATAACGTTGCGTCTCCTGTACTTTACCGCCTTGACAATAGAGGCGTTGTTCCGATATTTGTGACTACCTCCACAGCTCGATATATCGATATCTGATGGCGACTGTACATTACCAAGAGTGGTATATTTTTATTGTCAGATGCTACCTATAACTTTTCTATTGTTTGCGGTCAAAAGTGTTTGTCGTTTCGTAAATAATTTGAGAATATTATATGGCTATTGGTGAAAAACTTAACTTAAGCACCATGTCTATGTAGTTGTGCAGAGAATTAATATGGAAATTACGTAAAAATTTTAATATAGAACGCCGACATGCGTGTAGACACATTTGACATTACTACTACATAGGCTAAGCTTTAGCTAAGTTCTTCACCTATACTAACTTGTCCAAAAGACTACCTGTAGATAGTACCAATTACCTCTGTGGGATATGAAACTTATGGAATTTTGTACAGAGTTCCTTCCGATTTTGAAACAAAAGAAATTCTACTTTATTTCCTACACCGGATTTTGCCCGTGTCCCATTATGGAATTGACATATAGTAACCATGAAACGGTGGTTTTAAGAGTGGCCCAGTAGACCGTAACCATGGCAACGACTGACATAGCATAGTTGATTGAGTCACCTCCATAATGCCTGTTTCAAAATTTTGTTCTATCCGCAGGCCAGCCCGAGCAATGCTTAGGCGTAGTGGGGCCGGGCCCCGCGGTACCTTCCCCGTACGCGACGCAGATGTACGCTGGAACGCCTACACACATGGGGCCCATAACGCAGACCAAGCCTGGTAAGTACCTTGGTAGTTTGTTCTTTCTCTAGTGTAGATGAAGGTTACCCCTGTCATTTTCTAACACCGGCCATCGCACACGGATTATTACTGAGCATGGGAGCCCTGAGTGTCAGTTTTTAACGTAATATTACTTTACCATCGCGTTAGTGTTTCCCATATAAATAACATCACTTACGCGTGCGAGACGTTAAAGGAAACTTACACTAGAGCCTCAGATGTATTAACAGCCTAACCTAGTTGTCCTTGGTTGAATCCACGAATCCTTACCCCTTTATTCTTTTTTTATTTTATACGACGACGGTGGCAAACAAGCATATGGCACGCCTGATGGTAAGCAGTTACCGTTAGCCTATAGATGCCTGCAACTCCAGAGGATTCACATGCGCGTTGCTTATCCTATTCATTTGTATATTGTGATCTACTACTCACATCGCGATCGTTATTGAGCTTACCGTGGGACGAGGATTATAGTAAAATGTCCCATATTTATTTATACATTTTCTAAAATTGTGTGACGGTTACAGCAAGCTGTCTGCTCGGCTGTTTAGAAACTTAACAATACAAGTTAAAATATCGAACACACCGAATACGGCGTTATCGCTAATACGTACTAAATTATAGAAGTAGTCTGGTTCAATATAACCATTCCTTTCTATCTAAACATCATAAGTTTCGGCACACAGGGTGCACTATGAACTGACTCGAGTCCTTAAATAACTGCACCTCGTTATCTTTTGTTTCTCTAACCAACACAGATTGTCAAAAAGAAGAATAATGATAATCATTTGACTAACGCTTGATATTAATATCTAGAAGAGACCAACGCGCATCTATACTGAATACACAACATGTAACTGATTATTTGTAGACCTTATCCCGTTACGATAAAGGTCACACTAGATCAGTGAACTAGTAGTAAACCTCATAATATATTAACGCCATTGTGGCGTGGCCTTGCACCTGCAGTGTGTACAGGTGGAGATTTCCCATGCTTTGCTTTATTATCTATTTAAATTGCCTGTTTAAAAAGTCAATAATACACGATTAAGTAACGCTTGTTTTCTTTGATGAATATTGTTTGAAAAAAATAAGTCATAAGTTCTAAGATGAGACGGGACAGATTTTCTTCAGTTTTCTTTGATGATTTAATGCCTGATTGGATCTCGAGTATGACTGTTGAGCTGAGGGCTTGGGATAAGTGCAGAGAATCGAACTTTGGAGATATGTTTCTGGCAAAAATTTAATTTTTCGTACAAGCTTTTATTGGCAACTGTTTATAATAATAACTGTTCATAATCAATGAGATGATTCTAACGAGCCTAAATAACACTTAAGCCCCATTTTGACCAGGCAAGAACTTGTATACGATTTTCATTACATTGCGGGCTATCGGCGTACAGCGAATTCGGTCGCTTTTTATAACCCCGCAATGTAATGAAAATCGTATACAAGTTCTTGCATGGTCTAAATAGGGCTTTACGGTATTTCTTGTGTATTTTAGGAGTTGCTATGATACCTTCTGGCTTACGGTTGCCATAATAAAGCATAGTCATCGAACTTACACAAGTGTGCTAAACTTTAGCTCAATTCGTTTCATCATATCTGCTTCGAAATCGTGTTGCTAGAGTTACCCGAACATTTTTACATATTTACATTGCAAGTTCAATAAAATCTTGTAATAAATAGGTGGATGTTATTTTTCTATTGCAAGCGACTAACAAAACAACCACAGCTTACAACAAAGTCCAAGTACTATAAGGCGATTAAGTTGCAAATCTATATATGTATAAACGTGAAAGTCCTTACTGACTGATCAACGCTCAGCAAACAGCTTAACTTAGATAACTGATTTTTTCACGAGTAGTAGTTTATATACCGCAAGGACCCACTAAGAAGTGATTTTTGGAAATTATACCATTAAGGTGGTAAAAAGGTGGTTTGAAGTTTGTATGGGGATTGTGTAAAATTTAAAGCAAGACACTCGAAATTTTGTGTAGTAAATCGCCGCGAAAAATTATTCGAATACAAGAAAAGTAATTTAAGCTTTTTTTGAAGTTCATACTCTAAAGGATCAAAAAGGGGGTTCTTCTGCGCGTGCGAAGCCGCGGGCTAAAGCTAGTAATCCTATATAGATATAATCATATATAGAAAATTGACCGCACGCTTCCCAGCTCCACTTTATGTTCGGCACCCCACTACCAAAATTGTTTAACAAGTAGTTCACTTCTATGAACGGTACGATTAGAATGTACGAGGAATTTTTGGACGTACATTTTAACAAAACGAGACTTAATCATGAAGGATAACAATTTATTGCATTAAATATAAAAAGTACGGCATGGAAAAGAGTGGATAAAAAAAAACGGTTTTGCCTAATGGGTTGCGACCCTATGAAGCCGATGGTCTTGGGTTAGAATCCATTTATTTGTATGATGAGCATAGATATTTGTTTTGGAGTCGGGTGCTTTCTATGAATTTGAATATTATATTTATATATCGTGGGCTGAGTACTTACAACACGAGCCTTCTTGAGTTTAACGTGGGGCTCAGTCTAAATCCTTTTGAGTTGCCTATATTTGTAAACACGTGGTTAGACGTATATATGTGACATTATCTATGATAAGGGTCCTTATTGTCGATGGCGCTTACGCCGTTGTTCAAGATGCCGCAATACAAACACAACGCGGTTCGACGTAAGCGCCATCGACAATAAGGTCCCTTTTGCTAGATAATGTCACATATTGATTACATAAGTTTATTGGTAGTAGTCTAGAATTCCAATAAAATGCGAACAGATCGATTCGCTAACGTTGACATTAGTATAATACACAATACATTAATAACATGAAACATGCATTTTATGCTTATACGCCGATTCGATATAGTCACGCTAGCTTTGAATTATTTGTGTGTTCATTAATTATTAAACATTTCTCAACGTTAGAAGAGCATCTTAAGAATAATGTATACTTAGCCTTATCATTGATATCAGGATGGAGATGGCGTTGGCAAACACGTAAATAAATAATTCTATCAGACATTACACCCGAAGTACACATTGATTATCACTTAATATATAATCAAATCGCGTTTAGAAAGGGATTCGAGAGTACCGTGAGCACAACAGTACCTATAAATGATTAAATATAATCATAAGTCAATCTTTGACATTTTCATAAGTCCAGACACTTATTCATAATAGGATCGATTTACATAGTATGCTTTGAATATTCTCATTTGCACTCTATTCCCGGCAAATGTTGTTTTATAAAAAATATTAATTATCAAAGCTGACGTTCCTGTCACTTATTCACCTCCTTTTCGCGTTATCATATTGCAAAATTTAATTATTTTTGTATGCGTTTAGACTTAGGACGAAGGGACTTTGAGAAGGACAAGTCCAGCAAGTCTAGGTAAGACTGGGCTCACGAGGTAACCGCCATGTAGGAGGTTGATCCGGCGATCATTGTACCGATAGTTGTTTCCGCGAACGGTCTCATAGCAAAGTATCTCGACCAACATCTTGACTAGAGATTTTCGCTAAGGGCTTGAGGTTGCATCAAGGATCAGATTGAGACGGCGGTAAGCCTGGAAAGTCTGTGTCCTGCTCCGCTGCTGGCGGCATCATAGGTTAGGTTTTTTTATAATGTTTTAGATGTTCACATAAAAATGAGAAACTTAAGATGTTATTTTCAGTAGGTAATGTAAATTAACATCTTCATTAATTTCTGATGGTTGGTAATGCTGGTCATTCCCTACGGTTTCTGGACGCATTTTAGAGTAATAATGATATGTACGTAGATAAAAAAGCATTTAAGCAAAGCATTACTATAACATTAGTCGAGCTATTCTAATTTATCCATGCCTTAGCCGGGCGTGTCATATCATTACTTATGACACGCCCCTGTTCCAGTTCGTATGACCTAACAATATGTCAACGTAATAATTCCGTCGACTGCATATGCACCACGTTGACCCTATTAACTTTAAATATTAGTAACTAGATGTGTACCTTTTACATGTTAGCAAGAATAATGACACTAATGACCTGGCCTAGCTGAATGGTGAATTTGGACTAGTTTTGTTTCTAAAGGGCATAAATACTTTTTCACTGGCATTGCGATGAAATAATGTATACTTATTGCCCTTGATCGTTAAGTCAGAGAATGACCGTAATGTCTGAGAATATACATTTTTAACAGTCGTAAAAAAGGGGGTTTTGAAGTAAATGAGTGTATTTTTTTTTATGTATGACCACGCATTTGACATTATTTATTTTTTTATCTGATGGGTTATGATAACTCCAAGTCTTGGACCCATATAAATTTGGATCGAAAATCCTATTCTATCTATTCTTTTCCTAGTCTATAGCGTGTGAATTTATCCGTATTACTCATACGCTCGATAGCTTAGTGTTATGAAGGTTCGAAGAACACGAAATAACTTTTCGACACCTATTCCTTTGTCGAAAAAACATGCAATCGGTATCGCGAACATCAAAGTTCGTATATTTCAAGCATCTTTATATTTTACTTTACTATACGTCCGAAATACGAGTATCGTTTTTTGCGGTAGCGCCGCAAGAGTTGACTCCCTATTTTCTGGAATTCCATTCTATACCAACATATATTTTTGTAATTATATTAAGCTTTAAATGAACCCTATTAACTAAGTGCTAATGTAAGTATACCTAAGTAATTTTGAGCCAGAAAAACGTTGTGGCGTTCACGAAATATCAGCTAGACAGCAACCCAAAAGAATATGTATTTCACGTTTCTTCATTGTCTTCTAATCTTTGTTCATTGGTTGTTTGACGCGGAATCAGTTACTTGATATAAATAGGGTAATTCGCTATTGGCCACTTTGACTTTACTGGCGATTTGTCCTATGTAACAGTAATATAATCTTTAAAAAATAAAACATGATATCAACACATACCGATCAATGTATTTATTATGCTTTGTATATAGATAATTTGATATTGGAATTCTGTTTGTTAGAACAGTTATCGGTGTTCAGGTAAATATAACCCAAGCCTTGTTTAAATAGTTTTAGATATACATAAGCATAGTCGATTAATTTTAAGTCGACGTTACAGTAACACCAGAACCAACTACAATCGGGAAAGAAAGAGGTAGAGATAACTGTCAATCCATGTTTTGTTTTTGACTTAAGTGTATGGAAATATGTAGCTTCTAATACCTCTCTGATCGCGGCATGATAATACCGACTTCATTCTAAACGGACTTTTGATTCTGGAGTCAGACCTTTCTATTTAAACTCGAAGTTATAAATATGTGCTGCACCGCAAATGTCAACAATAGCACGTGAAGCTAAAATAAAGATAATCAATATAGCAGTGAAGTTCCCTTGAGTTTATGTCCTAACTAAAAAAACGTTCATGTTTCATGCTAGATCGTATTTCATGGCTTTTAGTTCACAGGGCGCAAACTTTTGTTTTAGAGGTAACTCGTACCCGATTTATTCATGATTATAAAAATTTATTACTTATACTGGAGCTGCGTCGTGCTCCAATCCCCCACAAGTACCACAACCAGGTAAAAGTCGGGAACTGGATGTGTGTGGCGCAAATACCGTCATTGTGGGTCGCTTTGTGAGAGGCCTAAGTCTATCAGTGGGCTTCCTTCGGCTGATATGATGATGATGATAGAAACTTACGCCGACGGGAATCTGCTTGTATGGATGCGCACCTGATGTCTAATGTCTTCTTTTATTCTTGACTATAAAAGTAACAATATTTTACGTCTCATCATATCATCATACAATTTACGATCGATGAACTGGGTGGTTAAAGAGTTAAGAACTTCGGTGCCACAGATACATACATACAGGTCGATTCACAATAGTTTTCATGAAGGTTTTTCTCAACTGTCAAGATTTATATAGACAAACGGGATCTCGTTAATAGACCTATACATACATAGCGATGAGCCCTTCTCTAGCGTTGGAAGTTAAAAAAATCTTGTTGTGACTTTGACGTCACGCTAAAATGACGACGTTCCAAAATTACGAGAGTTTAAACGCCTGATTTGTTGAAAAAAAGACTGTATTTATCAGTAGAAGGTATAGTAAAATGATATAATAAGAGTTTGTGAGTGACACACATACGTTTGTTTGATCGCAGGCCTCGCAGCGACGTTCTACATGCCGGAGACCATCCGCCAGGAGATCTACCAGCGGAATGAGGAGGTGTTCCTTCAGACGGACCTGCGCCAGTTCCCTGGTATACTCCTTTACTATTAGAACTATTACTTGACGAGACTTATTTAAAGCAAGAATATCTAATGTTTAATGCTTTTCTGTTTGCCCCCAGACCTACCAGAGAACGTGGAGATGTACTCGTCACTCACCCCGATCGAGTGCACGGGTCACTCACTGGCCACGTCGTACCGCGCCACTCACCGGCAGAGCGGCGACCACTACGCGCTGCGCCGGCTGCACTCGTACTCCAACGTGGCCACCAAGCGGCTCGAGATGTGGAAGAACATCGACCACCCGAACGTGGTGCGGCTGCACGAGTGCTTCACCACCAAGGCGTTCGGCGACCACTGTGAGTTTACACTTTACCTCCTGTAGAACCATGGTTAGAACCACAAGTGTCTGAACGCTGACGTAGTCTAGCCGATGTGGTCACCAAGCGGCTCGAGATGTGGAAGAACATCGACCACCCGAACGTGGTGCGGCTGCACGAGTGCTTCACCACCAAGGCGTTCGGCGACCACTGTGAGTTGACACTTTACCTCCTGTAGAACCGTGGTTAGAACCACAAGTGTCTGAACGCTGACGTAGTCTAGCCGATGTGGTCACCAAGCGGCTCGAGATGTGGAAGAACATCGACCACCCGAACGTGGTGCGGCTGCACGAGTGCTTCACCATCAAGGCGTTCGGCGACCACTGTGAGTTGACACTTTACCTCCTGTAGAACCGTGGTTAGAACCACAAGTGTCTGAACGCTGACGTAGTCTAGCCGATGTGGTCACCAAGCTGCTCGAGATGTGGAAGAACATCGACCACCCGAACGTGGTGCGGCTGCACGAGTGCTTCACCACCAAGGCGTTCGGCGACCACTGTGAGTTGACACTAGAGTTGATTTTTAGTGATTGACAAAATAAAAACATCGACAGTCGTGTTTATCGATAAGTACCACTTCAAGGTCATACAGGTAATAGAATGACAAATACATATAGGGCAAGTTAAAAATAGATAATAACAAAACTATCTATTTATTTATATTTTACATACAATTTGGAAATTATACATTACAAATTGTAAAAATTGGATCAAAAGTGAACGGATTACGTTGAATTTGTTCAAAATCGGTGACACTAAGCGTTTAGATAGGTAGCTGATATAAGAGTGGTTGTATGTACGTCTTATCGTTGAAGTAGTATGTACGGTCAGCTGCAGAGAAAAGGTACTCCCGTCCCAAAAAACTCGTATGGCGGGGTGGTACCTTTTCTCTGCAGCTGACTGTACTTATCGATAATAGGATTGTCGATATTGTTTATTGTGGCATGCACTATGCAAATTCGTTCCCGCTAGAAAAATATCTATGTATACTAATCAATTAATTAACTATAATGTTATTTAACAGCAATGGTGTTGGTGTACGACTACCACCCGGCCTGCGTGACCGTGATGAACAAGTACCTGTCCGGCGGCAGCTCGGCCCCCGGCGAGGGTAACACCTTCCACGACCCGTTCAGCTCGGACCCGGACGCGCCTAGACCCTACACGCACCAGGTAAATGTGTACCGCAAGGTGGACACTCGGCGTGACGTGTATCAAGTACCTCTTAAAAATACTTGTGTGACGGGAACCATAGAAATTGTAAATAAAAGAGAGATATATTTATATTTATAGCTCATCACCCGGCGATGAACTAAGATCGCCCGGCTATGACATTATGTCTCTTTTATTTACATGGGATCGATTATCTTTTGTCCCTTGAAATAGCTGATAGCTCATAAGCTATGACTACTAGCTCTCGATGGCACCAGTGCCTTACTATGGTGACTGCTCACCATCAGGTGGGCTTTTTCCACCGTAGCTGAAGTGTTATATATTATTATTGAGTGGCATATCAAACTGAGGTTGTCTCGTAGAAAAACGCCATGCTCCGTGCAGTGGCGTGTGGGGCATTGCTACCAGAGGCGGTGCTGTGGAGTCTGCTGGTGCAGCTGACGGCCGCTCTGCGCGCCATCCACACCGCTGGACTAGCATGCAGGTATTTGTAAACTTTCGGCCGCCATCGCAACTGTGGTCAACAACCTCTATAACGGCCCGGCCACGATATTGCGCGAATTGCGGCGCGGCAAGCGTTTTATCTGTTCATTGCGTGTGACCCCAACTAACCGCAGTGCATTGCGCGTCTTGACCGCGCAACGTACAGATAAAACGCTTGCCATGCCGCAAGTCGCGCATTGTCGTGGTCGGGCCGTAAGGATCTTTTAATACTACTTGGCAAAACGTGAAACGCGCATTTTTTTACGACAAATTCATAGTATTTTATATTCAGGTTAAATAGCAAAGTAAAGTAACTCAAACAAATATGGATGACTGACAACTGAATTATAAGTAAAAAAAAAATTGATAGGACAAAATATATGTTATGGAAATTTGATTACACTGAATATTGTACCTAATTATTGAAGATAATACTATGTCAAAAAGTATATGTTAGTGATTATTTAGTTAGATTGTATGCTTTGCGAGTTTCTTTAAGCATATACTAGCGGAACGCTGCTTAAACAACGGCTTGCAAAAGAGTGAATGGATGAAAGTGAATGCAAATAAAAATATTTAAAATGTAACTATTGTCAGTTACTTCAGTCATGTTTGCAGAAGCACGAAGTACTCGTAATGAAAATATATCTAGACAGTCTTTATGAATTTGAATCAGTATTAAATAAAATGAAATGCATTGTTTATTTTCTTTTTTGATTATTATTTCATATAATATCTAACTAAAAACTTTGCAATTCGCTGTTGAACTTGCTATCGTTAAGAAAAAAGCACACTAATTTCAAAATCTTGAGATGTTGTGTGTTTACTTCAACCCTGGTACTACCTATACCTGCGCGAACAAACCAATACCCATTATCCTTCAATTCATAGAACCCTGGACCCGACGAAGGTCGTGATGAACGGGTGCAGAGTCCGCGTGGCGTGGTGCGGAGTCGCGGACGCGCTCCACACCAACACCAACGACGTGGGGCAGGTACGGCGGAGCCCGAGGGGCTGGGGTAGCGGGAGGGGGACATACACTAAGAATATCGAACCCTCGTTCGCGTCGACAGCGCGTCACGGCTGCTTGAATAAAATTATTCTTATTCGTTTTTTGTTTAGCAGAAACGGCAAATATCATCGATATTTAAATTTAAAAGAAAAATATAAAATTAGCGATTATATTTCGTCTCTTGAAACAGCTGATAGCTCATAGCTTACTAGCTCGCTGTGGGACCAGTGCCTTGAACTACATGCTGCGAAATTGAAGTTGTGTAACAATTTATCCAGGCTCAACAAGAGGACCTGACGGCGCTGGGCCGCCTGGCGCTGGCGCTGGCCTGCCGCACGGTGCACTGCGACAACCTGCCCGCCTCCATGGATCTGGTGGCACGGACCTACTCCGCCGACCTCAAGAACCTCATACTGTATGATCTCATCTCTGCTTAAACACGCCTTTTTTATTCACGACCAGGATCATAAAACATCTGGTAGACAATTTCTGTACAGTCAAGTGCAAAGATATGTACCGGAAGAATCCTTTCATAAATACGTCCTACAACCTAATTTACAGTACAATAGAGTTGCTTGGTCCATAATTTTGAGACTGCCAGTGAACGAATTTTTACACTTGACTGTACAGTCGGCGTCAACGACATGTATACGCTTTTGCATCTTATTACAAAGGAGTAAGGTAATCTGTATATATGTCTTTGTAGTCGACTGTACAAAGTGGCGTTATTTCTAAATTGACCATAGTAAATTATAGATACCGGTCTACAGCTTAATGGTCGCTGAGGTTAGAGCGGGGACAAGTGACGTGATGTGTTTCGCTATATACGTTTGACACTTAACTTTCTGTAAACACACCCCGCTTCCGTACCGCCCCCATACCCCAGGAACAGACAAAACTGAAATTTTTAATCCTACAACTTTGATATAAAGTTGTGGAAAAAATATATTACAAAAATCATTTGTGATGTTTCAAAAAAATACTTTGCCTTATTAAAAAGTATGTCACATTATACAGCCTCCGTGACTGATACCAGACTCGCTAATGTGTGCGCCAGGCATTGATTCAGGCGTAATAAAAAATAATATTGCTTTGATATTCCACTGGTTAATTAGAGGCTCCTTGGAATACGCAAGTTAACCCGTTATACCTACTTTCGTATATTACGCCAGTATTGCGTATTTTGCCGCCTGACGGTAATGCCAGTTCGGCATATCGGGCGTGTTACCAATGTTTTTAAACTGTGGCTATGACAATGGGTGACGCAATTATAACAGTATAACAGTTTAACTCGAATCAAGTGTCATGTTATACCTACTTGCATATTCCGTGCGAAAAATACGTGTGTGTAACAGGTTAGCATCAGCGATTGATAATATACATAGATGACGAATGAAGTCTGCCCATAGACATACCATTTCACTAGACGGAGCGTGCCACGATCAAAAGGGATGGTCTTATGTAACTTTCCATAGGTATGGCAGAGACGCGCTATTTTCGTCCGTTCTTGTCATAGTCTCACATATTTTTGTTTGCCTTCAAACTGAACCCTTCAGAACTGTCAAAGTTGGAAGAATACAAACACATACAAATTGTAGTTTTCTGGTGTTTTCAACAGAAGTTGCGGTAATCAATACAGAAAAACTAATATTTTTGTTATAAAGAGTAGCCTGCAAAGCAAAACTATAGTGAATTGTTATATTTTGAGCTCCAAAAGCCAGAATATCTTTGTCCCTTACTGGCGCTCGTGGATGCGTGCTCTAATCATTATTCCTCCTAGAGTCTGCCTAATGATCCCTAAAAACTAGTCCAGAAAGGCGGAGTCATAAATATAGTCCTTCCACCGCGCATGAGGTTTGACACATCATGACATTCTATTTTAGCCCATCCAAACTTCTTTGGTCCAATGACAAGTTTTTTGTAACAACGGGAATTTAAAGCCGAGAAAGGGGGTAAGGGGACAACTGTCTGTTGAATATTGGGGTTATATTTGGGAGCCATTTTGTTCTGGAAACGATGTCAATGTATATTCAGTCGCTGGTTAGCACAAATCGGCTAGCACGCAGTTAGGCTAAGTTCAGATGAACACGTGGTGACGCGCGCTGCCGCGCGATACAGCTGTTCAGATGATGGCGGCTTGCACGCGGCAGGTTAGCGTCAACATCAAGTAAGAATGGACTTGGAGGAGGCAATTCGCTTGTGATTAGTCCTCCATTTTGCATAGCTCCGTGTGTCGGTCACGCCTCGACCGCGCGGGTCAACTGAACAGGTTGAGACAGGACTGTAGTTGCGCGCGGTGCACGGCGACTCATATACAGTCAAACAATTTGATTTATAGGCCACTAGGTACCTTGTCACAGTGAAAATCTAAATGAAAGACGCCAAAGATTTCTTATTAACGTCACCATGACAAGGTTCGAAGTGGCCTATAAATCATTTTGATTGACTATACACAGCAACATAGATTTGTTACGAACTTGAACCGTGCGCTGAGCAAACCGTGCGGCACCGCGAGTTCATCTGAACTTAGCCTTAAACAGAGTAATAACAAGGCAATATGCTTTTTGTCCACGAGTTTGTTGTAACACGGACTTGGCTGTGAACTAGGTACTTGCTGTCGACGTCGCCCGCCCGGCGGTCGGTCACGGATCTCATGCCAATGATCGGAGCCAGATTCTACACACAGGTACACTAAGATATAATACAGTATGCATTTTGTTTTGTAAAATGACTTGATGACTGGTCATACGCACACAGGTCAATACGTGTTTTTTGTGCACAAAACAGTTTTGATTTAAAAATGTTGTTACTTCCTAAAATACGCCAAGTTTCACTCGAGTTCGGCGTTAATGCATGATTGAGTAATTAGTATTTTTTTTACGGATTATATTTTCCACTTTTTATCTGGATTTAAATTGTTTTAGTAAACATTTTTTTAATAATTCTATGTTTATTTAGAAAAGGAATGATATCCAAATTACAAAGAAAAAGAATAGTACTTTGGCTATAAAATGCATTTTTTAAAACCAGAAGCATTTGTCTTAATAATTGCTAATAGCTATAATGTGTACCTATAGATTAAAAAATCAGTAAAAGGAAATCAGTTTTTTCTTTAAGGGTAATTTCGCTATGTTTACCTCGCTATACCCCTTTGGTATTTATTATTAAAAAGGCAATTTTTATTCCTATACGCCTGTATGACCATAATATTTTAATAATTGCTACTAACTGATAATTACGTACGAAATTGAATCTTAAGTTTATGGATGACAAGTCTTAGAACTTCCTTGTTAGGCTGCGACGTTTTCGTCTCTGCTAGAAAGGAACAAACTGGCACTATTCTGTTCTAAGATATTCTTTTTTTTTTTCAGCCAGTGCGTCATTACAAACGAATGTAAATGTCATACATTACTTTTTATTCCAATATGTACAGTCAAGGTGAAAAAAGATATCGATACGATCGAATTGTATACATAGTTATAGTTGTTATTTTCTAAGCTGGCCGTTCTGCACTCAAGACCCTTTTATGCTACCGCAAATAACAAATAATAGCAAGTAACAAATCAATGCATACAAATAACAACCATCTGCTTTAAGTCACAAGGTCGATATTGCAATAGCTTTACTTGTTAGCAAAGGCATTGTGTCATCGAAATGGATACTCAGCCGGTGGTCTGCGTTGCAACGATGTAGTGGGTCCACAACTTATGTTATTGTAGGATATTTTTCTAATTGTTTTAATTTGCAAATCTGTAAAAGTCTTATTAGTCAATTCATTCATTAAAGTGCAGGTGTCTTTTAGAACAATGATACTATTGATAAAGCCGACCGATTCCTAGTAACTATATCGCATGTATCACACGAAAAAAGATGCCGCACCGCATTCCAATGTAATGAGTCACCTATTTATGAAAACGAGAAGGGATGCAATTATTATCAACTTCTGTTCATAACATATTCAGTCGCTTTTAAGTGTCACTGCTGTCCTAATGTATTACTTTGCTCCATTTTTGATATCGCTAATACCTGACGACCTGCTTACGTGTTCCTGGACTTTTTTGGCTTATTGTTTGGCTGTGTTTGTATTGGCGATAATATTTACGACTTCGGCTACATAAAGTAAACATTCTCTAATGCAATAAAAATACTTGATCATCAAACAATTAGCCGGACACTTTCCAAAAATTAACAATCAGTTGTAAAAAAATGTGGATACACTACACGGCCAGCGACCTACCTGAGTGCGGCCTTTTATGTCCTATTACTGCAATATCGACCTTGTGACTTAAAGCAGATGGTTGTTGTTTGTATGCATTGATTTGTTACTTGCTATTATTTGTTATTTGCGGTAGCATAAAAGGGTCTTGAGTGCAGAACGGCCAGCTTAGAAAATAACAACTATAAACTTTATTTTGGGTACATGTATACATTTTTTCTAACTTTGGGCGTATTGATATATTTAACTTTGACTGTTCAGTCGCTATCAAATATATCGGAACAGCCAAGGTATTCAAAAATATCGGAACATGCACTTTATCGCCTTGATCATAGAGGCGTTGTTCCGATATTTGTGACCACCTCCACCGCTCTGATATATCTGATGGCGACTGTACGAAATACGAGTATATACTTTTTCAACCTAGTCTATACAAAATTCTGCCCTTGTTAGTACCTGTGAAAAATGCACTATGAACCGAGGCTCTAGTGTAAGTTTCTTTTGTCGTAAAAAAACGTCTCGAACGAAGTGTTAATGTTGTTTATATGGGAAACACTAACGCGATGGTAAAGTAATATTACGTTAAAAACTTACACTCGGGTTTCTGTATATAACCTGTTACTGAACCAGCGTGCTACACCTTCGACCTCATCGACACTTACCATCAGGTGCGACTGAGGTCAAACGCTGGTTAGTCTTGTATAAAAAAAAAAACGATTTTAACTGGTCATAGGTTGAGGCGCTTGAGAGACGAGCGGATGCCTTCGAGGATCAACTGGCGCGGGAGATCGACAACGGGCGGCTGTTGCGTATACTGATCAAACTGGGCGTGGTCAACGAGCGGCCAGAGTCAGTTCCCCAACACTATACTATTTATTGTCTGTGGTATTTTTTTTTAATGACAGTCGGCAAACGAGCAGACGGATTGCCTGGTAAGCAATTACCGTCGCCCATAGGCACCCAGGGGAGTCACAAACGCGTTGCCGGCATTTAATGGGGGTTGGAGCTCTGGTAACCTTGCTCAACATCAGGAACACAACACAACACACCTGAGGGCGAAGTACCGCCTGCTTTTGTTCTTCGCTCCGCCGCCGGCCATTGGATGTTATTAGTATATGGTGTCAGGTTAATAGCACCACCATGTGGGTGTCACAGACGAACGGATAATTTGCCCATGTGTTGGTACACTAAAACTGCTAGTGCACTGAAAACTGAAATTTTATTTTTTAGTGCTCTGTCTACATAACTCTTAAGAAAGTAACCGTGAGTATATTGTATGTTTTAACGCTGGTCCTCCATGAAGAAAGATTGCCAACCATTGTTCTACACTCACAGTTGTCCACATGCGTAAACAAACACTTATATCACACTTTACTCCTGGATTACACAGTGTATATGTATAACTGAATATGCTTATAGGTGAAAAACTTAGCTAAAGCACCTGGCCTTTGTAATAGTAACGTGTCTACACGCATGTCGGCGTTCTATATTCAAATTAAAACGTAATTTCCATATTACATAGTTCTCAACACAACTACATAGACACGATCCTTCAGTTAAGTTTTTACATATACTAAAGCTTACTGGTTATTCAGTAGGTATTCAAAATGAAATTTAGATTAATATTTCCGTTGTTAAGCAACGCAACGAACGGGTTACCTCAAGAATGTTTGTCATTACAATGTATACATTTTCTATGAATTTGACCTTAGGCTGTTTAGGTGTTTGGACAACTTGGAAATCAGCAACAGAAGTTGCTAAGCGCGCCAGGTGTTCCGAATTGCCTTGACACGCTCTTATTCTCTTAACTATAACAATTTTTACTGTGGGGTAAACTTTGTAAATTGTAATAAAAAGACAACTCTTATATTCGTTAACTTATACTTGACCTTCTATGGAACAGCTCAATTTTATTTAATTTTACAAACTTGACCCCATAATAAAAGATGCTCTAAATCATGAACAGATGCGGAATTGATAATCTTGTACCACGTTTTTTATAACACCCAGTATAATGCCTTTACTATTATATAGTGCATCGATGTATAATAAACGTAGATTCACAATCAGCCCCAAAAAATGACTCTAAAAAAACAGCCGCTCGAACAACTTGGGCGGCACATTTAGTTAGTCTTCTTTGAACCGCTGTCAGTGCGTGACAATGACTAAAAAGTTATTACTTTATCAATAGTGAAGTTTGATACTTAATAATTAGAATACTGAGCTCTTTTTTGTTTGATAATATTATCTAAAAGAAGAGAATAAATTAGCTTTATTAGCATAAACAGGAACGTGATAGAAATGTCATTTAGTGCCATATTTTTGGACATAATTTGTTCGCGTGTAGGAGTCCATTTCTTTATGTCAGTGATATAGTGAGTTAATGCTTGATGTAGACTGAACATGGACCCGGCCTGGTCGGAGACGGGCGACCGCTACATGCTGAAGCTGTTCCGCGACCACCTGTTCCACTCGGTGGACGCGGACGGCCGGCCGTGGATGGACTACTCGCACCTGGCGCACTGTCTCAACCAGCTCGACGGGGGCACCGCCAACCGGGTGAGTAAATAACACACGACACTAGAGAACAAGGTTCATAATAAATTTTGACGACCGGTCTGGCCTAGTGGGTAGTGACCCCTGATGGTCCTGGGTTCGATTCCCAGTCAGAGCATTTATGATGAGCACACATATGTTTTCCTAAGTCATTGGTGTTTTCTATGTATTAAGTATTTATATGTATCTATCTATTATATATATCGTCGTCTAGTACCTACAACACAAGCCTCACTGAGCTTACCGTAGGACTAGGTCGATTTGTGTCAGACTGCCCCGAAATATTTATTTATTTTTATTTACTTTGCCTTTTGCCGTGTGATGCCGGCTGACTCGAATAGCACCACCCCATCTCCTCCCGCGGGTGTCGTAAGAGGCGACAAAGGGGAAAATCCTACGGACGGGCAGCAGCGTCCGTTGAAACTCAATCTAAAGATGCGGTCGCCAACCCGCCTGCCAAGTGTGGCGACTATGGCAACCACCCCCAAGATGATACAAGTCATATTTGTGGGAGGCCTATGTCCAGCAGTGGACTGCATACGGCTGAAATGTATGTATGTATTTACTTTGGTCATAAGTTGTCATTGTTTCCCACAGGTGGAGCTGATGTCCCGCGACGAGCAGAGCGTGCTGGTGGTGTCGTACGCGGAACTGAAGCACTGCCTCGAGCAGTCCTTCGACGAGGTCACCCAGGCCTCCGCCTCGCACCTCAGCTCCAACTAAACTCACAGATCTCACAACACTCGAGGAAATGTTAGGTGAACATTTGCTTGGTGTTTCATAACAAGGACTGACTGTCGGTGTGTTTGTTATTCACGTTCCGAACTGGTGGATTGTTGTCGGATTATTAACGGTCTGTTGTTTTAGATTTTGAATTAGTTACACTTATAAAATATAGTTGAATAGATTCCTGTAATAGCAGTAATGTTTAATAAGCGTGAAATGGTAGCAACTAAAATAGCTAAATAGATCTTTATTCGTACGGCGTCGGCTGTATGTTTGGCCGGTTTGACTGTATCTGAACATTACCCGATATGAACTTTTGAAACTGTACACGTGGTTTTAACTCGAGCGTGATTCTAAGCAAATGTTATCTAAATGCACTTACATACGTCCTATGCTTACCGCCGTTACACAAGATGAATAAACCCATGTGACTCTGTTATACAAAGGTATAACAGAACTGCACATACATATGATCGGCTCAATGACTCGTTCTTGTAATTTTCTTTGTATTAATTTATGAATCTAAAAAAACAGACCGTGATTGTTAAGGATGTCTCAGTTTTACGGAAAAAATGGGATGTGTCTTAACGCGCCACGTGAATTAATCTTGTTAGCGGTCAATCAATTATCCACGTCGAAGGATAACGCTACAAGCATAAAACGCGCATGAAAATCCTGTTGCTTCGAATGCAATTTAGATATACTTTTTAAATGTATTTAATTTGAAATTTGTTAGTTGATAAACTCTTTGTTAATTAGTACATACGTACATTACATTTGAACGTGCGTTGAATCGCGGTTCTTATTGTTTAACATTTACTAAAAGCTACAGATAGCTTGTGTAATTAGATTATGTACAACAATTGTCATAAATTTGTAGTAATCTAATGTCGGACTAACCAAGGCTGCGTGCAGTGAAGAAAATTCAATTAAAAAGCTACGTTGAATTCTATCACAACTATGGTGTTATCATTACTGAGACAAGGTTGGTTCTAAGTGGCTCAATATTCAAACCCATGAGAAAAAAATATTTATCACATGCTAAAATGGAAATTTACGCTATTTTATGACATTGTCAAAAAGTAGGTATATTAGAAGTTGATGCTTTAATAACAGTACAAATACGGGCGTCGCTCGCGACCTATGTGTCCACCGTGCAATATCAAATTAACCTATTTTTGTAATTCAAATTCACGCGAACAAGCTCTGTCAATGTATATGAAGCGAGGGTTTACATGATTTGGATTGAGTATTCATCTATGCTGCAAATTCCTTGTCAAACATGTCCCTATATATACTGGACTTTTTTTGCGAATAAAATTGAGTTGATTCCATCAATGTACAGAATACAGTTTTCTTTACCTAGCCGGGGATCAGTTTGATTATATGTTGAAAATTCCTACTAAAAATGTTCATGTTGGCTATCCATACATGATTGGACATGTTGAACATTGGCTAGAAGTAAACGTTTCATATATACAGTGTTACATTAAAAAAATACAATATATTGTCCAGAATATATAGCGACGAGTGATTGAATAACCATATTACTAAAATACTTCTCTCTCGTTACAATGGCGGAGGCTATAGATAGAAACCTATGATCAAACTAGACCAAATGTGTCCCCGGATGTACGACACGACAATTAACTGAACTGGACTACAAAGTTATCTTTGCCACTGCGAGAGTTTCTTGTCCGGCAGACATGATTCGCCACCGGCATCGGTAACTTTGTCATATCGATATCCTAAAAGCACCAATAAAATTAACCCCAAGTCTTGAATCTTCGCGATTGATCTCATGATATACTGAAGTCCAATGCAAACTGAGATATTATAGTGCATACGATATCTACGTAATGTCTATCGGTTTTTATTGCACTTAAGTATGCTACATTATAATATCAATGTCGTCAGTATCAGCGAGAATTATTACTGACAAAGTTTCGAATACGTTCATACTAGCTTTCCGTAAACATGTAAAATCTACCGTTTGTTTGGTGCTATTACGTATATCGGTCCAGTTATGAATGCGCCTAGATTGGACAGCCGCCTGAACAAAACGCAACAAACATTCCATACTAACAACAGAACAAGAGCGACACGCTGCGGGAAGGCCGCGTGTTCGCGTCTCTAACGTAAATGTTTACGTTAAACCGAGGTTTTGCGTGAGAAATGAGGGTAAATATTAAAGTTATCAATCGAAGAAAGAAGCGATGCTCTTAAAATGTAAGTTTAATTTCAAAACATGATGTGAAACTTTGGGGCAACCCTAAGCCTAATCAAGGATTCGACCTTGAGCTAACGCCAACTAAGTGTCGCTTCTATGCGGTTGAATTCTTGTCGGCTCGGGACTGGGGTGTCACACGCGCGAAACATCGGACTTGGGGCGTTCGGCAGAAACTCCCAATGTGAGATTCCACATTTGAGGTAATAAATACATCGTTTACATTCAACCAATGCGAGTAGGTTACCTAATAAACTTGGCATAATATTTATTTTTACATTCGGACGTATGAGCATGCAAACGAATACCGCTACCAACAAATCCGATGTTCACGTCGAAACCAGTGGAAACACCCGCGAGGCCCTTAGGTATACTGCGAATAGCAATCTAACGTTAATGATATGCCACGTAGATCTGAATTTGTACGGATCGCTTGGTGGGGCCCGATCAGTGAACAATATGGTGGTATTTAGTTCCTTGCTAACGTCTACTTATACCCGTTACATTTACTGACTTTGTACTATTTTCAAAGTCATTAAATATGCGACACACCATTCAATAATGGCGTATAAAGCTGTGGGAATAGATATTTATCTAAAGTAACAATGATAAGGACATTGATACATTACTGTTCAAAGTTGCATATTCATGGATGTCGTTATGTTAATTTCACTGATTAAATTTCCTAAGAAATATCTTATTATACTACTAGGTATATATGGCATAGGGTTAATATGGGTTTAATAAGTATGCAAGTTACATAGGACCTAAATCAACAGAATAAAGTCGTTCTTTGTTACGGCGGTAATAGAGAATGGGTTCGAGAAAAAATGTCTAGCACTCTAAGATTAAATCTGTGCACTATGGGCCCCACCTTTCTTAAGAGTTCCTTCTAAAGTGGCAGTTAACGGCGGTAAGAGAGCGAGCGAGCTCTTTGTTATATAAATAGCAATAGTAAACTTTTAACTTTGAAACCGCTGCCAAAGGGACTCTAGCTCAATTTAGAATTATATATTTCTTGCCACGATATTGTACTATCAAATATGATGCCCGAAATTGAAAGAGATCGCAGTGTTTATGGAAGACGAGTAATAATAAACTAATTTTTGAAAGTGGAATGTTCTCGGTAATCACATTTGTTTATGTCGATGGGGGCTTAATGGTGCGTCCGATTCGCTATGAATTTGGCATGAGTATTGTGAAGCTCAGTACCCTTACCATGAGTTGTGACTTTGACGTTTTCGATAACGAGTATCGAGTTTACTATCTGTGCATCTCGTTCGCACTGGTACAAGCAAGATGCACAGATAGTAAACTCGATACTCGTTATCGAAAGCTTCAATGTCACAACTCATGGTAAGGGTACAGTCGTCACAGACTAAACCGTCCGGCGAGTCCTGAGCACACCCGTATTCAAGTGGCATTTGCGTTTCATGGCTCAGCCATGCCCTGTCTGTGGCGGCTGAGGAACGACACATCTTCATATAATTTAAATAGAATGGTTTAATATAAAAGATTGGTTTAGCGCGATAGAATGTTGTATATAAAATGAGATTCTACGATTACAAAAAATGTTACGTCCAGTAAATGATTCTATGTATCCAGAATGTATAAAATAGTGAAATAATAATATTGAAACCATTCGGATCCCCATTGTTACTATGTTTCAAGTTTCCAGCTTGTCGGACGCACCTCGTATACTTTTTATTTTCGTGTCCTGTGTCCGTTAGATTACAAATTCTGATCTATGTTGATGGCAAATGTTTCATTGTCTTGGAGTTATGGAACTTAAGAAGGAAATATTTTGAGATAATTATAAGTGTATATTTTTTTCTAACAAATAAAAAGTTTTGAAATTATGTTGTGTTTTAATTATAACGTCTCCTTTGCAAATAATTTATTCTGAATCACTCTTTTCACAAAGTATCTTATGCATTATGTATTAACGAATTACGTAAAAATGTTAGTAACGGAGTAAGATGTGTGTCACAATGCTCATCTTAGAGGGCTATGTTAATTAGTAAAAGAAAATGGCCAACTAGACTGCTAATGGTGAAGTCGGATACGACAGCTTTGTGCGTATTGAAACTGAACTAACATCGTTCTCGATGACATTATTAATTTACCTACAAATATTACCAAACGGGAACAGTGTACTTACAAAAATGCATTTACTTTTTTATATTTCACGATGTATTTATGCATCATCATCAATAGATTTAGCTAAATTTGATAGACATCGTTAGCCAGATCATGTTACAACTAAGATAAAGGAAAGCCTGGATTGTAAGAAAATGTATTACCTGAGTGAGTTAAAATATTGTGTACATGAGATCATTGAAGGAAAATCGTAACGTTTTAGGCGTGAAATACACACAAGCGGCGTAAGACATAAGGCACGATGCCGCTTCAAAACGTTAGTAGGTACTTATACAAAATGTATTAATGAGACGTATTTTGAATTACACTCAAGCTGCGCGGCATCGCTTGCGTGCCTGATATCGCTTCAAAACGTTTTCATACAAAATGTTTGAAGACGACGTAACTGTGAATTACACCCAAGAAGCGCGGCGCCTCATGCCATACTCCGCTTGTGTGTATTTCACGCCTTACAGACGAGTACCTACTTACTAATAAATTTCTAAAAAAATCATTCACATCTAATCCGTAAAAATAGAACCTTGCGCACGCATTCCACGTATTTTTTCACAACGTTAGAGCAATTAGCCGAATGTTGCTGGCTTTCGTAGCAGCATTCCACCTCCCGCCGCTCGGGCCCACAGCGGACGGGCGGCCAGGACGTCTGGCTGTTCAGTGTGTCCACCATCTTGTTTACCGCGGTCACACACCGCGTCAGCTCACGGTAATGTTCCTTTTTTGAAAACAAACATGCCCGTTAGCCCAGGAAATAGACGTTTTATACAAACATTTAAATTGCGTTTTTTTATTTATTTTGAAAAGATTACTAAATGAAAATTCCTAGAAACATTCGCCGGGAAGTAATGTTTTACAAAATATATATGAGGCATTCCTTTTTTGTGGGATTTAGATAAATGACTTAAGGAATCCTCAGTCATAGATTTAGATTCATTCATAAATAGCGTGTTGAGTTAACATATAGTTATTCGTGCTATTTTTTTTACAATTTTGTAATAAAAATCTATACAAGTGATAATAAAATGACGAGAATATAGCCCTGCTCCCTTCAGGGCACCCCCTAAGGATCCATTGCGAGGAACTATTAATACTAAAAAGTTTAAAAGCAAGACTGCCTTATATCACTTCCCACCAGCATCTCAACTGACTCAGATGGTGAGAGATGAAACATTTTAGTACTCGTCACATCTTATACACAAGCGTAGCCACAAAGCCAACTAAGATAATAGGTTGTCCAAATATAGAAACATGACCACACCTTGATGTCTAAACTAATCTTGTCGACCATAAAGTCACCAAGATCTTTGAGATTCGTTTTCTGAAGTACTTTCTTGGAGACAACATCGTTCTTCCCATCTCGGTCGCAACTGCACATACCACAGAAAATTTAAAGTAAAAAAATACTTAATAAAAATAAAGGATTCGTTTGACGTATAATCGGTATGGCTTCGGTATTGAAACACGAGTACCTAGTATTTGATACATTTATTAATATTAGTAAGTTCTAGGAACAATAGCTTATCTTATCTAATATGGCACATAGAAAAATATACATATAGGTAATAGGATCCAATACAAATTTGAATATATTAATATACGCGATGATATTATTTCTAAATTGTCAATAAGTTTAATTTATATATTCTAACATCTAATAAATGCATATAGGAATTGTTGGAAATCATTTCATAGTAAATAAAATCGGACATAAATCACAATACATAATAAACATACTGTTGTAAAGAGGTAGAATAAAAACTAAATTTATTTGTATATAAGTCAAAGGTATACGTAGTAACTACTTTAAATCGATATGAAATAGTTTTTAAAAAATCAATCTTTATTTTTTTCCAAAACCTTTGGCTCAAATTGACCAGAAAAGTTAAATTTTATGACACTTAAAATGGCACCATAGTTAAAAATCAATATAATATATCATTTTATACATGGAAGCAAATATATCGATCAGCTCCCATGATTACATATAAACATTCAAATCTGAAATTTTTTAAAATGCGAGCAATTTTTTTTTATTCTTAGGTAAGAGTGGTCGAGCATCCCTATCTCGCCGGCCACTTGCGACTTTCCTTCATTATCAAAGACAGTAACATATCTTGACACAGGCGTTTATATAGTACCGAAGTACATAAATATTCACTGTGGCGAAAATACTTAATACTTTGAACAAAGTATTAGGTATAACTGTTTTGCAAAATTTGCCATAGTCCATACTGGATCTATGGTGAATCCAATCTATAAACCAATTGCTTACTTCCAAAGCATTGTACGTCGCGATCTGATTGATAAATTAAATTGTTTAGGAATTTTTGTATTAAAAGAGGGAAGCGGTCATAGCTCATTTTTGAAGTGTTCGGGCGGGTCGCCGCGGTCTCCGCGGTCACCTCGGTTACTTTGGTCACTTTGGCCACTTTGGTCACTTAGGTTGCCGTGTCCGTCGAGTATAGAGGAGTCCTCGGTGTCACTGATGTAGCCCTCCTCGCCAGTGTAGTGCGTCGGGTGAATGAGGACCGGTGCAGCTGAGAAGGCCTTCAAGTTGCGGTTCGGGAAGTAGGATTTCCACGTATCACTGTTGGAAAACAAGTTTTTTAAATATGGTGTCTAGTTATCGTCATTTAGAACTGTGTCGTTTGTGGCTGTCAGTGGCAACTATGTACAGTCGGCAGCAGAAGTAGCTAAGCATTTGAGGTGTTCAAAATGAGGTCAACACGTCTCTATTGTCAAGAGAATAAGAGCGCGTGTAGGTCATTATGAACACTTCAAACGCTTAGCAACTTTTGCTGCTGAGTTTACATGCCACATTGATTTATGTCTTGTGTTATAGTTCGAATCTAATTGTCATTTCAGTACGAAAACATTTATTGATTATTTTATGGTGTTAACAATTTTGTAAATAATAGGAGTATGACCTAACTACTGCAAAGAAAAAAAGGACTTTAAATAAGTTAATTTAATCATTTATGAGTCATATGATTTATTCATCCTTATTTTATTTAAAACGACGATTAAATAATAAGAGAATGTCAATTTATATAAGTTAACTTTTGCCTACTTAACGCAAAATAAGAAATTTTGTTAGGTTACAATAAGTTTGTTTCGCTCTTAACGCGTGTATAGGAGGAACTCAGAAACAAAAATAGACATGGTAGATAAATACCCCGTTAATATTACCTAGTCATTGTAATATCAGTGACAATGGTAGCTTAAAATCATGCATAGAAGTTTTATTGACCGACTATGCGTTGAAAATTTGGGGATGACCGTACTCAATACTATACAGTCAGCGTCATATACTTGGTCGATATCAATACACATCCTTATTGCTATATAAATATAGATCTGTGTCAATACATTTGGCCATGCTGACTGTAACTATATGACGCTGACTGTAGGTACTCTGCTGGGTTCCAGTCCGAGTAGAGCGGTCGCACTACTGCTATTGCGTATACTTCGCTCCAAATGATTATTTGGCAGAGTATTCCACACGCGAACCCAGTAGATACTCACTTGGGGTGCTGTTCGAACATGATGGGCAGAAACTCGTCAACTGGCAGCATGCTGGCCAGCGGCCGGGCAGCCAGCAGCTTGCTGGCGCCGCGCGCGCTCAGCAAATACCCGAGCGTCCAGTAGGAATACAGCGGACGCACTATGTGCTCCGTCGCGTATTCTTCGTCGTCGCTCTGAAGGATCTTTCGGCCTATGTATCTGTGGAATTGGAACTTCAACTCAGCGGCGCTACCGCGAACAACGATATTCGTAAATTTCGGACGATTGTCTCTGTCACTTCCATGACATCCTTAATTGGAGTAAAAGAGAAAGATGCCCGTAATATACGAACTTCGACGTTCGCGGTACCGGGCCAGACATCCATGAGCACTCGTCTCTTCTAAGGGCCGAAACACATAACCGCGTTGCAGCGTCGTGCCGCTAAAATTGGCAGTAACGTCAACGCTGATTTTAGTGGCGCGGTGCCGCAGACAAGGGACGTTGCTTTGCGACCATCGATGTATAATAAACGTAGATTCACAATCAGCCCCAAAAAAATGGCTCTAAAAACAGCCGCTCTAGCAACTTGGGCGGCACATTTAGTTAGTTTTCTTTGAACTGCTGTCAGTGCAAGTGTCAACAATGACTGAAAAGTTATTACTTTATCAATAGTGAAGTTTGATACTTAACAATTAGAACACGGAGCTCTTTTTTGTTTGTTTATATTATCTAGCATTATTAGTATAAATTGGAACGTGATAGAAATATCATTTAGTGCCATATTTTTGTACATAATTTGTTCGCGTGTGGAAGTTTATTTCTTTATATCAGTGTTTGCGACTAATATTTTTGTGTCTGTAGAAGAAGGGTAAATACTTTACAATAACTTTCCACCTTACACTGAAAGTGAATTATGTTTATCTACAAATAGAAGACATTTTATAATGGCCACCCTACAATAACGGCCACCTCACACTAAACTGAATTCTAATCGCATATAAACAGAGTTTACTTTTAGTATAATGTGGTCAGTTATTAGCCTATATTCTCCAAGAAAGAAAACTAAGTCGAATTCATATTATTTTCTTATAGGCACCTCATAAGCTCTTCGAGGAGAAAAGAGGTTGTCTTTATTATATTTGCAGTCTAACCCACCTTTGACACGTCGAAGTAAAACTGTGTCCCTGGACGCCATGCCATAATGGATCTTAAGTGTGCTACTGTAAAGCTCGTTATCGCGTCGGGTGCACAGTTTTCCGCTGACGTGATGCCGCCTTGGGCGTTCAACATTCCGTATTCAAGGGCTAACAGCCCGTTCACACAGAGTCTCCGTATTTACGGTACCCGTTTTAACGGATACAACAAAACTGTATGCTGTGTTCACACATAGGCACCGTATAGCGTTCAACGTATCCGTCATTAACTGAGAGCCCGTTCACATAGTATCCGTAAACGGTATAAATTCGCAGTAAGAGCCCGTTCACACAGTCTCCGTATTTACGGTACCCGTTTTACCGGATACAACAAAAAGTTATGCCTTGTTCACACACGGGCACCGTATAGCGTTCAACGTACCCGTCATTAACTGAGAGCCCGTTCACATAGTCTCCGTAATTACGGTATAAATTCGCAGTAAAAACGTACGGATACATGACGGATACGTATTCCGGTCATCCAGTATTCGATAACAAAACGGAATGTCATAATTTAGCGGACCGACATTTTTTACTGTATACTGAATACTGTGTCATATGTGAAGTCGCTCGTACAACTCCATACGCCATCAATGAAAAAAAAACGTATACGATAAAACGGAAACGCTGTGTGAACGGGCTGTAAAACCGTACGGATACATGACGGATACGTATTCCGTTCATCCAGTATTCGATAAAAAAACGGAATGTCATAATTTAACGGACCGATATTTTTTACTGTATACTGAATACTGTGTCATATGTGAAGTCGCTCATATATCTCCATACGCGATCAATGAAAAAAAAAAACGTATACGATAAAACGGAAACACTGTGTGAACGGGCTGTAAAACCGTACGGATACATGACGGATACGTATTCCGTTCATCCAGTATTCGATAACAAAACGGAATGTCATAATTTAGCGGACCGACATTTTTTTCTGTATACTGAATACTGTGTCATATGTGAAGTCGCTCGTACAACTCCATACGCCATCAATAAAAAAAAAAACGCATACGATAAAACGGAACAGTAAAACGGAGACTCTGTGTGAACGGGCTGTAAGCTTTTGCATACAACGCCTGGCAGTTACAATTCTCAACTCTATCAGTACTGTATCAAAGTTCAAATTTAAACAAATATTTTTTCATAACGCGCTAACGGGTACTTACACAAGATCCCAGTCCAATTGTTTCAATTCTGTTAGCAGCTGATGGAAGCGGTAACGGAAATACGGAGCGAAGTGAATGTCGTCTTCCAACACTAGTGCGATGCCGTGGCGTTGCTTGGCTATCTGTAACATGCACGAAAAATACCTAATGATGTAAGAACTATTGTCTGGTCTGTAAACTTGAACATCTTGTATAGCTGCCAGGTATATTTGCTATAGGTTTAAAAGGGGTTATAACTCGTTTGATACAAAGAATGTTTAAGAAAATGCCGGTTAGTGAGAATGATTATCATTACAAACATCAAGTCTAGCTCCTAAGTATGCGTACAAATATTGACCTTATTACAATTAAAATATTAAGTAAATATACCTTTTCCCAGATATAATAGTGGCTTAGGAAACATCCGACTTCTCCTGCCTTCATTGGTCTGGAATAAAGTTCATACAATTGTTAGAATTGTCTATATTGATAGCCATATCTTTACACTTAGTATTTCAGCACTACTTCGAAAAAAATCTCGTAACTCTTTCTGGCGCTCAAAAGAAAAATGACGGAACTATGTATGGGATGAGTTCAGAGTTACTGTGTTTCAACTTAGAGCATCTGTGTTAGGTACGAGATTTTTTCAAAGTAGCGACGATTTTACCATGTAATAATAGACAATACAATTACAAATTACCTCTTGTGATACGGATCCATGTAGTTAGGCATAATGGTAGCAGAGTATTCTCTCAAGTCATTTAGATCCAAGTTTCTAAAAAAATAAACAATTTGTAATTAGTATACAACTCTTGTAGTCAAGTGAAATGTTTTTTCATTTGAATAAAAGCTTTTATAATATCGATATATCAAGCTGCTTCTAAAATACGGAACATGATTTTGTATAATTTCGAATCTAGTTTTCCTTCTAGCGCAATTATATCAAATTATTGTTATAGCAGAAAATATTAAGTGTTGTAAATGTCGTTAGAATATATATTTCTGTCTAATGGAAAAATCGTGTGAAGAATGAATACGTATGTAAATTAATAATAGGAAAAAACGTGACTGGAAATTTCACTGCAGGTAAATAATGATTTTGGGAAAATTATTTAATCAGTCTTGTGTACATATTATAGGCTAGAAGTGTTTACCTTCCATCAACCGCCTTCACCATGGTCACTTCCATTCCAAGTTCTTTAAAACTGTTCACCATCAGCTCCTTCCGCTCCACCCGTCTCTCCAAGTTGATCATAAATATCTCATCACACCCGAATCTCCAAGGTTTTGGATACTTTATCAGGTGCTTGAAGGAGTCTAGGAGTGGGATAGGCGAGCCTCTGCTGATGGCTTCCAGTTTGACGTTGAGGAGCTGTTCCAGATCCTGGGTCAACTCATCACCGTCCTCCAGCGGTACAGGGACGAAGCCGTAAAGAAGGTCATTGCAGACGGTTAAGTTGATTCCTAGAAGTACAGGACATGGGTTAATCAAATTTTTCGTGTCACTCGTTGCCACAGTAAGTCCCCTGGACAACTGTTTAAGAACTTTAAGACCTTGATTATATCCAGCCATCACACTGAAGAGGTCACACTGAATGCAACTAACTATCTCTGTATTGATATATTTATATCAATACAGATCTTTATTTATATAACAGTAAGGATATATACTGGCTGTAGCTAACATTATGACGGTGACTGTCCATTACTGGCATTGTCAGCCTAGGGAGTCGTTAATATGAATTGTACCATAATTTTTCGCATTGACAGCAAAGGCTATGATGTCATCTTCCGGGCCATCGTAGTCCTTTATTTTGGTGCTGTTGTAGGTGAGGAGGTCAGACACTTCATGTCGCAGCGATATCACCACGGCGGAGTGTACCATGGGCACTGAGAAGCAGCCCACCTCTGCTCTTGTTAGGATCGGCTTGTAGTCATCTGTTCTTTGATAGTAATAGTTCTCGTTCATGCCGCACCTGCAATATGACGTTATGATCAACGAATCTAGTGAGTTTCAATATAAAACTAAGTTCATTAATTTCTAGGGGGGAATTGCTATAGTTGCCAGACGCTTCTGCCCGTTCGTCGGTTTTTCCCGATGTCGCCTCTAACGACACCCGCGGGAGATAGGCACTGGTCCCACCGCGAGCTAGTAAGCTATGAGCTATCAGCTATTTCAAGGGACAAAAGACAATCGTTTCCGTTTAAATAAAAGATACATATATGGCATAATGCGATGGGCAATCGTAGTTCATCGGGCGACGAGCTATAAATTTATATCTCCCTTTTGTTTACATGGGAGCGATTATCTTTTGTCCCTTGAAATAGCTAATAGCTCATAGCTTACTAGCTCGCGGTGGGGCCAGTGCCATAGGGTGGTGCTATTGTCAGCCCACATGTCACAAAAGCAGAATGCTTAAGGCTACGTCCGCACTGGCAGGCGGCTTGCTTGGTGCCTAGAGCCTTCGCGCCTCGCCACAACACACCACCTGGTTGGAGGTTGGTTTACTTGGAGACACGCTACGCGACTAGCTAGGCGCCAAGCGCGCAGTGCGGCCAGTCGCAAACATTCAAGGACTTTTTTTTTACTAAGCTACTCGCTAGATGACACCCTTGGCTCTAGGTACCAAGCAAGCCACCTGTCAGTGCGGACTTAGCCTAATGCTCAGAAGTAAACGCTCACAACAACGGGATGCCAGTCCGCAGCTCTACGACTAATTCCTATCAAGACAGTACACGGAGCGGCAACGGGCGGCTGAAGCGACATACCCGCTCCGTGGACACAGTTTTAAAGGTTCCAAGTTTCTACACAAGCGTGTATTGCAATCGTTAACTCGATTTTCGTGGACAAGTCAACAAGTCTCGCTAGGCCAGTTATCAGAGCGGCGAAATTTCATCCCGGAGTTAAGAGGTTGGTATGGGGCAGTAAATAATTCCAGTTTTGCTTTATTTCTATGCATTGTGGTATTATTATGTTAGCAGACATTTCTGATTATTAAAAATTAAGTTAAAGAAGCTTGTTAATAAGGATTCGCAAATCGATACTTATCTCATTCTTGAACCTAGGATAAGGCTGCGGGGCATAGCGTCACAGGCAAAATATAAATATTGTCACAAAAAAAAAATATAAGTCAAATATTGAGTCACTTGGAAACGCAGGCAGAAAAGCAAACCAATTTGACATCTCCATAAAAATATGTAACCAATAAAAAAAAACGTGGTAAGCAAGAAAAGCTTGGTGGATGTTAAAAAAAAATAAGCACCTTCAGAATAGGAGACATGCATCAAACATAACAAGATGCAACAAGAATGTGTGATATCCAACCAAAAATTAGAGTAGAGGCCATCAGAGATCAGCATGGGAGCCACCACTGGCACATCTTTCCCAACTAGAGATTTTAAAGTCTGCTTTTCTGTGAGGAACACATCGGCATCCAGCATCTGAATAAACAAATCATGAAATTGTTAGTCATGTTTAGACCCCGCTATCGGAGGTGCAAAATGGTAGCTGTCAAGTCCTTAGCGATGGGTAATCAACCAATCATATTTGTGATGTCGATATTGATACTCGATTTTGCAATATTTTTTTTGTATTTACAGTACCATTTATCTGTATACAATTTAACTTTTTTTGGGATGTTGGGTAATTTTGTATTACGATATGTTTATGAGTACATAATGCAACTCATGGTTGTGACCCCTACTTAATACATTTAAAGGTCCATGCGATTTTTGTTGGTGGTGGATTTTTTGTTAAGTTACATCCAATTTAAGTATGTTTTATGAGTTTCAAAACAACATGAGACATATATGACAATAAGCTTTCACTTATTCTGTATGAGAAAAAATTGATAATACCATTTACAGTTGAGTTTTTTGTTTTTCAGGATAATAATATTTATTTCATTAAAAAATAAGAAAGATATACACAATAAAGAATATGTACATATTATTTACAATAAAAAAATTGGGTTGTTGTGTTGTTATACTTACAAATATAAAATCTGCCCATTTCTGTCTAGCATAATTTAAGGCTTCTTCCCTTAGTCGTATAACATGCTTGAAATGATTAGGGCTCCAATGTATGGCATTCTTCTCATCTTCATGATGCGGCCCGCTGGTCTTGTTAGCTATTATTATTAAATCTTTGTATTCAGACTTATGTTTAGCTGCCCATTCATCCAATATAGCTATGCTGCCATCTTCATTGAAATCACTGTATATCCTACAAAGGTAATTTGGAAATTAGTAATTATATGTCATCTATTAAATCCCATTCCATATTTTTTTTTATTTTTAAACATTGTATACAATAGTTTATGCATTTCAGGCATTCCAATGATATAACATATGATTTCACAGTGTTGCATCTTTTTCGTTTTCTGAAGCAAATCATTTTTTACAAATCTGTTACACATATGTAATATTTTCAGTCGCAGTTGCAGGCAAGTAATAACAAAACTGTGACCCAGATACAATAATATTTATCATAATTACATCATAAATATACCGCTTTCTGTCAAAGATATATATTGCATTGTGCATTCAAAAGGGAACTAGTATAATGCACATTGTAACTTATCAGCACTATACAGATAACAGCACAAAATATCAATGTTAAGTGATACATTTAAAAAAATATCAAATATTTTGAAAGATAAATACACCATGTTAAGATATACTCCATATGTTTGTTGAATAGTTATAAGTTAATAACAAGTGAAATGATAAATTAACTTTTCATACAATTGCAGAAGCAAATTATATATAAACTTACAATTTAAGTATGAAAATACAATTTTCAAGTACCAGTTCTGATGAAATTAAAATGAATGAAAGTAGCAGCTTAGACATCAATTGTCAGATTCTAATGTAATTATATTAAAGCTTTAAAGCTCTTATAGAAAAAGCTTTAGGGTGTAAGGTTTAGGGTTTCACAAGTAAAAATCATATTGTGGGCAAATTTTTATGTGCATAGCATTATGATAAAACATTTTAGTAACTCATAAAAAATATGAAATTATAAGTAATTGTAATAAATCACTACCATAAAATAACATAAAATATTCAACAAATATGCATAGGATTTATTAAACCGATTTCCAAGTGTAATATAACAATGTAAATAAATTTCTCAGACATACTCAATATGTGCAAAACGCAGGAAGTTTTCACAATATTAGAAAAAAGTAGGAAATTTCTAGATATTTGTTTAAGGACTAGAAGAATAGGATATTCAAATTTAACAATGTACTTCAATACCCCTGACAACATTTTTATTAAGGAGAGTAAACAAGTGCGAAACAAGTATTTATTATGAATATGATATACAAACAAACATGTGCATTCGCGATTTTGCAGGCAGTGTAATAATATTTATAATAACAGGAACATCATAATTAAAATTTTTTGCAGGTCATAAGTCTGAAGCTAATATTTGGCACGAATTGATAAGCTGTCACGGTGTTGTCGAGGAAGTTAGAAACTATAACGCGTGGCATAAATTAAATAGGTGCCCTAATTCAAAATGTACCTTACGAATCTTGTGTTAAAAAATTAACACTTACCAAATATAGAGCCTGTCTTTTGGGTAGTCCAATTCCGTCAAACAACTCAGGAAATAAGGCAATGTATGTTCTTTATTACGAACCAGCACCGATATTCCCACAGTGGGCCATTTTTTGCTGGAAACATCTTCGCTGCATGTGTAAGAAAGATAGAAAAGTATTGACAAAAACTGTGTAGTAACACGCATTATCTATCAGTATTCAAATACATCGAGTTTAAAAGTGTTCTTTTACAACACAATACGCTAACATAATTCGTTATCCCGGCTCAAGAGTTGGTTTGGTTTGAAAAAAGTGTGTCGATGGAAGTAAAACATGTGTAAAACATCAACATACGTTAGTATCTCTTATTAGTCTGTGCATCAACACGAAACTGACATTTTTTTATATTAATGTTGCCACTCTTGAATAATGAATCGTATTGATTTTTGGGTCGGAGATGCTTACTCAGAGCATATACAGGGACAATTGTAGTGTCTTTTTCTTACACCAGTACTATTATGTCCAAGAAAGAGAACAATATTGTTTCTTTGACTACTCTTACATGTGTAGGAAGCAAGAAGTTATATTGGTAAAACTGTTCAAGATATTTTTTTCTGGACGAAAGACTCTGTCATTAGTGACAATACTGTCAGTTAATTCCGTTGTCAATTGTCATTGTACTGATTGTTGTCAAACTTAAAAATACTGTTATTGAGAGCAAACTAGTCCTATTTAGTATTTAAAAATAATAATTATTTATAATAAAAGACACATATTTATTAGTTCTTGTTAAAATTAATATAACAACATGTCAATTTACGTGTTCCTTCTTGTAATAATGTTTTTGTCAGGAACAGTTTTTAGCGAAGATGTGCAAATTGAATTTTCAGAAGGTAAACATATAACTAATCGATATTCATGTCTTGTACGATATCTTGAGTATTTTTATATTATACATGTTAGAATATGCTACTCGACCATTATGATCGTTCAAATGTATAAATAACAAGGCACTGCTCATAAATACATTTGACCCTGAGTCGATGCACTTACAGTTAACTAAGGATGTGCCATTTAAAATATTGGTTTGAAGACACAGGATATTAGTGAGAGAGAGTTGTCATATAATTGAATATAGGGTTACTAAAACAAACATTATTTACTTAATTTATGATATGCAATATGATTAGCATTTATTATTTTTCTATGAATGCTGTGGTATGTTTTACAGATGACTTCAAATGCACTTTGCCTGATGTCAAAAGTGAAGATGACAAACTAAATGTAACCAGATTCAGATCTGACTTCTCCAAGATATCTGAGGTATTACATGTTCTAGCTATTACATTTTATCTTTATAGTATAAATCAAATATTAAGATTATCACACTTGCTTGTTTCAATATGGCCTGTTCTACTCACGAGGCAAACCCAAAATACTGACATGTAACTTCTTTTACTACAGTAGTACTTCAGACATAGAACTTAGAGCCAATAAAGATATAGCCTTTTCATCCATAGCTGTACAAATAAAAAAAAAGCAATTACTGCCTTCACATTCTCCTGGATTACAGAACAATTATAGTTTACTATGCTGCTATATATATATATACTCTAAGGAATTGACAAACTATATAGATCAACTATACAGCCACAAAAAGATTCTATTTTTATTAATATTTTCTTGAATAAACAAGAAAAACAATTGTATTTATACTTTTGTGAGTTATTGTAATATTTTCATGTATGTCAACGCAAATCTGCAATCGGCACTCATAAATACTTGAAAATGGAGACCTATCCTCTCCAAAGCATATCACCCAAGTGACAAAATAAATATGAGTAAAGTTGTTATGGAAATAATTCCATAAAAACTAACTACTTTAAGAATGTTCCTGTAGCCACCAAACACCTATATATTTAGTCTATATTTCATTTTAAAATTAAAATAAGTACAATCTAAATTACATTTCACTTGGTGCGTTTTATGCCATGTATGCAGTAAAGTCCTGTTAATTTGTAATAATATTTAAATATGTCTACTAACAATTCAACAAATTGTATTTTGAAATACTTTTTAGGTTAAATTTCCAGGTGTCATAGGACCTCTGAATGAGAGATTAATTTGCAAGATCAAGTGTATTGACGGGAACTGGGTTGGGCCTCTCTGCTCCAGCACCCCAGGTGGGACATCTGTCTCATAGTGCATGTGGAATGTTAGTCTCATTTTATTTAATTATTTATAGTTTTGTATCACGCGTTTGGTTCACGCAAAATAGGCGCCTGGTCGTCGAGTTGCGGAAACCCGTCCATACTACAAATACAAGAATAGTTTTGTTTCTCCTTTATTTTAAAACTTTATCATTGTCATAGTACAGTCAGCCAATTTGATTTATAGGCCACTTAGTTCCTTAGTGAAAGTCTATATGAAAGACGCAAAAGATTTCTTATTAACGTCATTGTGACGAGGTTCTAAGTGGCCTAGATATCAAATTGGTTGACTATACATCTTCTCTACGTAATTTATTTTTTGCATGTTATAAGATATAAGGTATCTTATCCACTCACGTGCCCTGCGCAACTACGGTTGCGGATTTTTGGCACTTCACAGTACCTTTTTTGAATCGCGTGAACACAAGTGGATATAATGTAATAAAATTATAAATTGACAAACTTATAATATATAATTACAGATGGTCGATTTCAACCAATTCTCCGTGAATGTGTCTACCGCAATGACCACCCGCTTTTGACCGTTTCTTTTAGAAACGCAACCATTGAGGTAACTTATTACATGTTGTCTAAGCTCTTAGAGTTTTTTTATTAGGTACCATACATAGTTAGATACATTTGCAACAATTAATCTGTACCCGTTTTATTTTATTATTTTTTTCTTTTTTAAACAGAAAGAAACTCACCTGCCCCACGGTGCCGCCATAACAGCCCGGTGCCGCAACTTCGGGCTGTATAAGATGAAGGGCGATGGCGTCATTCGCTGTGAGAACGGGGAGTGGGCCCCGCGCTTCCCGGAGTGCGTGCCGACGACTCTCATCACCAACCTAACAAGTATGTGTAACCTCACTAGCCTATACTATACTTCAACCAACATACATACGGGCGTTTCAAAAAATTGTGTACCCAATTAGTGAAAGTTGTTAGGAAAAGTTAAATCACTGTCAGTTTCGTGACGAGAATCAAGCATTAATTGAGTGTACCATTTTGAAAACTCCCATATTACATTACATTTAAGCCGTATGCAGTCCACTGCTATTGCCTACTGTTAATCACTACAAAATAGTCAGGTATCTCTGTAGGTGCTCGTTGTTTTTATATCCGAGTCAAAAGTTAGTAAATAGTATATTACGAACCCAGGGCGGAACAATAAAGCATGGCTCAGATCGTGGGTATTTGTGCCATAAACAAGCGATCTGAGGCCTTCTTTATTACCGTCCGTGGTGCGTACATAGTTTTACGTCTTCATCTGGGTGTAAAGTGAGATTTTCCGTCGCGCCCTAGAGCGGTAAATCTCTCTTACCGCCCAGTGTGACGTAAAAAATAGTAAAGTTTTTACGTCACACTGGGTCACTACCCAGTTCTTCTTTACTTCTGTAAGGAGGAGGTACTTCTCCAGAGTCAAGTGTTAATAATGTTTGTGTTCCCAGGCGACGCGCCCCCCACGATCGTGCACACGGTGGTGAGCGGCTCGGCCGTGGTGTCGGCCGCGGGGGAGCTGTACGTGTACCCGGAGAGCTCGCTGCGGCTCGACTGCGTGTCGCGGCGGCCGCTCGGCGACCCGGAGTGGGGCTGGACTCAGGCGCTGGGGCAGCACACGCAGGGTAATGTTGACTTGATCTGATATTACTGGTATAAATTTTCATACTAATTTCGATGTCTATACAAAATCGATAGAAAATTTATTAATCCTTTATTTTCGCTACTGGGGTTAACCGCGATAGATGGCGCTAGCAGATTGCGCTGTATTATGGGAACGCTGAACTAACCTAGTTTTTAATATAATTTAACTTCTTAAACCTTCTTAATAGGGATGTCGACACATATTACATTTTGCAACAAAATTAAGTGAATTTGGTTCACAATGACGAATATAATCAATTAAAATTAAAATTGAATAAAAATACTTTTTTGATTTAAAGATATCACAATTACAAAATTTAAAAAGAACAGCATTAATAATTTGTAAAATTAAAATAAAACCGTGGGTCCCATCTAGTTCTCGCGGTTTACTGCAAAATAAATAGTTAGGCAACTATATACATAAACGCAATATTTCTCGGTCCAAATAGCAATTTAATTATTTTTCCATACTTTAGACAGCGCGGCTAGGAATAAGTGACGTTATAAGTTCTCATCATGAATGTCAGACTTTGACGCTCATTTCTGGCTTTTTTGTAGTTTTAAGGCCAACAACTCCCATACAGACATTTCATCCTACACTTTCATTTCATCCCTAGAACGAAGGGGTATCGAGTGACTCCCATACTTTCATTTCATCCCTAGAACGAAGGGGTAACGATTGATAGAATGAAAAAAACAGTCAACTAGCCTATTATTAAATAATCAATGAGCTGTAACTTATACTTTTTTAGTTGGTTATTGGGAATTGGTATACTAGGCACCCCAGTGCACCCGCGATACTAAAGCGCCAATATTTGTTCTCTTTCCCGCAGGCTGGTCAGAGGACGAGGGCGAGCGAGAGACACACTACCGGCTAACGCTGACTAAGATGTCGGCGCGCCACAGCGACCAGTATATTTGCGCGTCCCCTGCCGGACATACCAACACCGTGCAGATTAAAGTTGTTAGTGAGTTTGCTCAATGTCTCTTAGTTTAATTGTTAGTTATGCCAGCGTTTTTATTTTGTTATAATATAACCACCGTCACTGCATAGGCCGTGTAATGCCGGCTAAGAATGCCACCACTGCACCAGCCTATCTCTTTCCGCGGGTGGATGCGAATTGGTCGTCCGTCTAAAGCGAAACAGCTACCGCAGTCGCTAACCCGCCCGCCAAGCGTAGCGACTATGGCAGCGATATTTGGAGGTTGCATATGTCCGAGTAACAGCTTATTCACTGCTGCCTTGAAAAGACCCGAATTATATATTTCGGGAATACAGACGAAGAGAGCAAATTTCATTTCTTAGTAGTCCTCATCTGTCATAGTAAATTAATCTCCTAAACACACTGACATAAAGAAATAGACTCCTACACGCGAACAAATTATGTACAAAAATATGGCACTAAATGATATTTCTATCATGTTACATTTATGCTAATAAAGCTAATTTATAATATTCTTTTAGATAATATAAACAAACAAAAAACAGCTCAGTGTTCTAATTATTAAGTATCAAACCTCACTATTGATAAAGTAATAACTTTTCAGTCATTGTTGACACTTGCACTGACAGCGGGTCAAAGAAGACTAACTAAACATGCCGCCAAAGTTGTTCGAGCGGCTATTTTTAAGAGCCATTTTTTTGGGGCTGATTGTGAATCTACGTTCATTATACATCGATGCCTATACAGTACCAATATTCTTAAAATTCTCTTTTCTATGGGATAATTGCAGACATTTCCTTGTTGCTGCTCCATTGAGTTGTGGCGAAGGAGAATGATAACCTGATTTCTGTCCAGGCGTCCTGTGTCCAGCGCTGAAGATCTCGTCCCCGCGCGTGAGACAGTTCGCCCAGGGCACCCGCCTCGGCCACTCGGTGCACTTCAGCTGCCAACCGGGGTTCCATCTCAACGGATCGGCGGTGCTCGTCTGCGGGGCTGACGGTGAGTACTCATTACTCTTTTAAACGCCAGACGACAAAGAACTACCGGCAGCCAGTTTGGTAAATAAGATAGTAACGGACATATATGTGACATTATCTATGATAAGGGACCTTATTGTCGATGGCGCTTACGCCGTTGTTCAAGATGCTGCAATACAGACGCAACGCGGTTCGATGTAAGCGCCATCGATAATAAGGTCCCTTTTGCTAGATAATGACACATATTAATGTTCGAACACGAAAATTGACAGCCACGGAAGGTGTCCATAGATTAGAACTGAGTTATACTGTGTTTTGGACGCACAGGTGTTTTATGACCCTTGCGCTATGTTTAGTTTTTGATCCATTTGGTCCTGAGCGCCCTCTAGATACAAATTATTGGTAACTTGGTTTCGTTAAAGTCAATTTATTACCAGGTAATTGGTCGTCACTGCCCCCAACGTGCGTCGAAACCTTCTGCCCCGTGCTGAACACCCTGGGGCCTCACCTGAGCGTGGTCGAGTACAACTCGTCGTACGGAGGGCGAGCCGTGTTCCAGTGCGCGTGGGGGTACCGGCTGGTGGGCGCTCCTGGGCTCGAGTGCGAGCAGGACGGCGTGTGGAGCGGCGACATCCCGCGCTGCACGCGTGAGTGTGACGCACATATTTATTACGGTAACACTGAATAAATTCGAGTCATAACTTGGGTGCAGGCGCGTCCAAAAATATGTCCCGTAAATATTATGGCATCGGAATATAGTCGTAGGATATATTTATTGTGAGGGCAATGTAACTTTTTTTTTAAAGTAATCATCACTTATTTTCATCAACATCTCTCTCGGGTTGTCCTGACATTCTATTATTTATAGTGCGGTTATAGCTTATATCTTTCATACCTCTATACCTCTTCAGGCTTAAACCGCTGAACCAATTGGGATTTCCTATTGGTTATACTGGGGTAGGGGTGACTTTACAGGGGGAGCTTACTAAGTCGACTTGTAGAGTCGCCATCATATATATCGGAACTGCGGAAGTGGTCATAAATATCTAAACATGCACTTTATCGCCTTGAGAATAGAGGTGTGAGATATTTATGACCATCTCTACAGCTCCGATATATCTGATGACGATTGTACCAATATTTTTTTTTTCAGCCATATACTGCCCCGACCCTATAGTGCCAGCGAACGGCCGGCTGCTCACACAATCCTCCGCCAAACACGGCAAATATCCAGTCGGGGACCTCGTCATATACTCATGCGAAGACGACTACCAAATGGTCGGAGAGTCATCCATAGTCTGTACGGAGAATGGATTCTGGTCTCATCCGCCGCCATTCTGCATGCAGCCCTCCGAGATAAGGAAAACTGATACGATCTACATTGAGAATACCACGCTCGTGCATGTTGAGGAGTAAGCGTTGTGTGCTTGTAGTATAGGTAGTTTCACGACAGTTGAAGTCACGCACACAACAACATCTCATGTAATGACAGAAAGATTTTGAAATTACTCATTCATTCCATTCATTCAATCAGTACTTCATATAGTTGTGTGCTAAATCCATTCGCCTCAACTCTCGTGGAACTAGCTATAACATGAGGTAGAGTGCAAGAGTAGAGGAAGTAATCGCGTTGTCTCTTTTGTTGGTAAAATTGCTGTCAGGTTACAGTTTATTTAAAATTTTACGTAGATATTTTTCTAGCACGAACGATTTCTTGTAAGTGATTGACAAAATGAAAATATCGACAGTCCTGTTATCGATAAGTACCCCTTCAATTTCCATACAGGTAATACAAAGACAAATATAGGGTTAAAAATAACTAACAATAATAAAACTCAATTTATTTATATTTAAATACTTCAGAAAACAAGAACTATTCATAGCAAATTATAAAAGTAAATTGGATCAAAAGTATACGGATTACGTTTGATTTGCTCAAGATCGGTGGCACGCGGCGTCTAGGTAGGTAGCCGATATAAGACTATATATACATCTTGACGTTGAAGTAGTATGCACTTATCGATAACAGGATTGTCGATATTTTTACTGTGTCAAGCACAAAACAAATGCCGTTCCTGCTAGAAAAATATCTAGGTATATTTATAATTCAGGACGTGCGATAGTCAATACTCCGGCTTCAAAAGGCCTAACCGTCAAGATCGACATTGACTATCTGCCTCTCTATTGCTCTTGCAAATGCGAGTGATAAAGCGGTTAATAGACGAACGAACCAAGTTGCGGATTTGTCATTCAAATCTATATATATATATATAAATGAAATGCGGTTGTTAGTTACCCATAAACTCGACAATCGCTGAACCAATTTAGGTAATTTTGGTATTGAAATGTTTGTATTAGACCGCAGAAGGTTTAGACAGTGTAAAAACACGGAAATATTGTGATGATAATTAGAAAACAGTGATTCTTTATTCCCATACAAATTGTTCCTACCTGTCAATCATTGACATTCCAATTTATAACCATAGACATAATAAGATAAAAAGAGAAGTTACGGGTGTTACGAAGTTCACTGGGTCATCTAGTTTAGAATAATTATAGATCCACCATTTATGTAATAGTTTATTTTACTTCATCTCTCTTGCGACTCTAGCCCTACTTTCTGGTAGCACATAGTCAAATAAGCCAAAGATGTATTCCTGTTTATGTGGTTTGTTGTTTGTATTGATGTAGTTGTTGATCATGTTTTTATTTATTAAAGTTGTGTAACGAGATGATTTTTATATTTCTTTCGCTCCATCTCCTTAATTCGTTTTTAATATTATCTAGTCTTACATGTAACTTCATAGACATAGTAGCCATAGACGTACCACAGTAATAATAATACGAACGTGACGGTCTTATTTAACTTTAGATAGGTATGATAGAGAAGGCGTCATTAGCGTTCGTTGTTATAGGCTCACATCACATTGTGAATATTGCCTACCAATAAAAGGTCCTAATTACATAAACATATGTTAGCCTCCACCACTTATGGGAGAGCAACAAAGAAACCGACTAAATTACTTATATTTATATGGTAGCAACGGTTTGCTATCAACCATTTACATTTTTTTTTAAATTGGTTGCATAGCGTGTATTTTGTCATTGAGCAAACGCGCGTTTAAACTTATCGATGCGTCCTTTGAAAATAATGTGGATGTAGGCATTAAAGACCCGCATTTCATGCATTATGGCCGCGGAATTTCAAGAAGATTGTGTAGAAAATATACGCCACTTCCAATCATAGATGGATGTTAACTTGCCAATATAGTCATAACAGTCAGTGGAATGCCTGACAAACCGCGGTCTTCATTACAAGACTAACATGTATAAATGTAACTGTCCATTTGCGAGCACTATTCACTTTATTCATATTATGGCGGTAGAGATAAATCGAACCATTTCATTATTACGTTGTGGTGACAACTAAAATAACATACAGGGTGTAACTTACATGATGGTGCGACTGAAGTCAAACGTTGGTCAGTCTTGCATAAAAAAAAAATACAAAATATGTTTTTGTAACCCCATAAACGACTTGCAATTGAATGCTCTCGCTGAAATCGAACAAAATACTTTAAATCTTTATTTTTTTGTAATTTATTTAACTTTTAACAGCTGTTTCCAGATATTATAAACATTTAATAGGCTATTTAAATAAGTAATTTGAATGGACTGTTTGAATCATAACATAACTGTCAATAACATTTTTTTTTATGAATTATGCTAGTTTGAAAAGTAATTTCGTTAACTACATTTTAAATATCTTATAAAAGCTGTTTTAATATCATAAATTGTAAAGTATACTACAAGTAGGTAAATAAATACAAAATAAAAATGTATAAAAAAGTGTTATCTTAATCAGAGTTACAGCTTTCACTTGCTAGTTGATACTGGAGTACGAAAAAATATTTTGTATCATGTAAAAAATTACAACTGTACAAATTCACTAAGTACATATTTACAGATCAGAACATGATCACGATCAGTGCTTCAAAATGCCCCGTGATTTTTGAAGACCGACTAATCAAAGGTAAGTAAAAAATACAGTTGACAGAGACAGCAATATTTATTATCCAATAAAGGCACAATTTTAATTGAACACGCTACGAATAGATACATAGAGTACATTTTACATTGCGTCAACAAAAAGCATGGGTTTACCGTTTAACTGAAGTAGTTGCTCAACTACGGTCTCATTTGATTACATTATACAAGTTTATCTGGCAATACTGAGGGCCTATCGCAAAAAAATTAAATTTTGGACATCTCTTTTATTCCAATTTCGTTTTCTGATGTTCTCTGCTGTCTCTATCTCAATCCACCAACTGAGTTGCAACCCTGGGCTTCACTGCGCTCCAAGTTAACCGCCATATCGCTATGTCACACGGCACGGTAGATCCGAAAGGAATTGTACTCAAATAAAAAAAAGCGTTATAAATAAATTGTTTTGAATCTAAGTCGAATTGTGGCCCTACGAGGAATTTAATATGATTAGTATATTTAGTAAGTATTACGATGCATATATGTAAATCATACCTAATGCAATCAGTTTATCAACCGCCTCAACGCAGCACGCAAACATCGAAGTTCGAAAACTTCGAGTATATTTCTCTTTTACTCCAATAAAGGCGTCATTGGGTTGACGGCCAATCGTTAGATATTTACGAATATCGATTTTCATGGTTGCGCTCCAGTTAAACGATAAACACCATAGACATATTGTTAGATAGTAGAAATGATCATATAAGCATATTTAGAAGAGAAATGAGATCATCTAAATAGTACCGGGTATAATATTTAACTTTAGATAAATATTACTTCTGACTAATGTAGTAGAAGACAAAATTACACAACCATATAATTTTTATTAAGATTTTTCTCTATTACAGGTTAGGTTAGGTTTATTAACGCATTCACTGCCAACAACGCATATATGCGTTTTCGTTACTTTCACCTTTTGCTTCTGACGCACATATGAGTTCTGAATTTTGAAAGGTTCTACTTAGGTCTAATATGTTACTTCTTCATTTAAAACACTGTGTTCCCCGTAGAATAATTACCTAGTACCAATGCGAACAAACCAATCTCAAATTAGTATGAACTCATATGTGAGTTTGGGGCACACAGCAAACGAACACACAGGAAAAAGAGAGTGGCAGTAAATGCGCTTAAGCTTCAAACTGACGCCGATCCACATACCGTTCTAGTGTGACAGAGAGACGATATAAGCGTTAATATACCTTGTTCCGTTCACATCATTCGGATCGCATCCAATGTGTACGATAACAGAAGACAACACACTGTCAAATTGTTCACTATTTGTGTCATTATCTAGGAAAAGGGACCTTATTGTCGATGGCACTTACGTCGAATCGCGTTGCGTTTGTATTGTATCGCCTTGAACAACTACATAAGCGCCATCGACAATAGGGCGCGCCATAGATAATGTCACATTTCAACCTAACAGATACATGACAGAAAGGTGCAAATAGTACAATTTACGACACAAATACAACCAGAGACAAGTCATTCCTGGAATCTAATTTGTAACTATGTCTTACAAATAATAAGTTTGTCGAATAATATTATTCTTAATAATCACAATAGCATACATTTAGCCTTTAGGTAATATAAAAAGATCTGATAAAGAGATATATGATCATATTAATGCAATTTGACACAAGGGTGGCTCTTAAATACTAGAGTAAGTAATAAAGTAATAACTTAAGTTATTATTACAAAAAATATGAACGAAAGCTCAAGAATTTGATCATTACGTCCCTTATAATTAATAATTAAAAAAATCTACGGTAAATACACCATTTAACTAGGTACACTAAAAATGAACAAGTTGCTAATAGTGAACTACCTACTTATAAAGTTGTGTGTCATTGACTTAGTACAAATATAAATAAAAAAAATATACCTAATATGGAATGACATAGGTACCTATAGTTGTTACTTGTTAGGTTTTCGATTGGCCCTTACGGCTGACTCTCTATGTATTGTTAAACAAAACCGCTCTGATCAAAAAAAGGTTTGATCAATTTATTCGGTAATCGAATTAAGACTTTGTATATTGCAATACGTTTCAAAACAAACTGACCACACAAGAGATCGAACCTTTTTTTATGCCGAAAGTAGCAAGTATGGCTTTGTCAATTTAAGTATACAATGTTACTTGTAACGGCCAACTACAAACCTAACTACTACATATACCTAAGGTATTTTACTAAACAGATCGCCAGTATTATTTCAGTAAAGACAGTAAAGTATTTAGTGGCCAGTAAAATGTTAGCTCTAATATTGATTAGACGATCTCGAGACATCGAAAATAAGGCTACACAAAATATAGATCGTTATACATTTGTGGTAATCCACATGGAAAGGTACCATACGGCGCTTGGCGCTTACGCTATTGTTAATGACGCTTCAATACTAATGTGAAACTTTGCAACGTAAGCGCCAAGCGCTATAAGGTACCTTTCCATGTGGACTACCATCTTTGTAAACGTGGCCATAACGAAGTCGCCAGAAGGTTCCGGGTGTACAAAATGATAAATAGGACGCTTCGTACAGTCCAGTGCATAAATATATACACTTCTGCACCTTATTATAATGGGATAAGGTTTAGATGTGTAGGGATACATATTTAGACGTTTTCACTAAATCCTATTGCTACGTACAGCCAACAGCAATGTTGCTAAGCGGCCATGTGTTCTGAATGATCTTGACATGCTCTTATTTTGTTAAGAATAAAGTTGTGTCAAGAACAGGGGCAACATTCGCATAGTGTGCCCCTTACATTTCATTAAATTGTCGAAAGGGACTTGGCTGACGTTGGCTCGATTCGGCTCACAAATGTCCGGAACACCATCGTTGCGGGTACCAGCTCGTTTTGGATACTTCGGCCGTTTAGCAACTTTTGCTGTAATTGCATTGAGTCTACCAATTGTAAATTTCTATTCTTTTTGCAATTAAGTGTAAATAATAATAATTAACGTTGGTGAATCAATTGGTCGCATTTGAAAAAAAAAAGACAATTTCTAATTCGCAGATTTCATTTTACTAAGATACAAAGTGTACCTAGATTTTAAAATCCACATACGCTACTTTTCCATAGACTTTGCATGAAAGCTTTAATGGAGTTTTAAAATGCATTTTGGGACACTTGCTGTGGCCTAGTAAAATGTGTACCTACTCTTTTCGATTTTGTTCAAAATGCGACCTCCATTCAACAATTCGTGAAAACGCCCACTTATGCCTTTGACTGTACTTTTTACAGTGACATAAGGCCCGGTAACGCGAACATCGAAGTTCGTATATTTCAAGCATCTTTCTCTTACTCCAATTAAGGCATCATCATAGTGACAGAGACAATCGTCTGAAATATATTAATATCGTTTTTCACGTTACCGTCGAAGATTTCTAGCTGCTCTTAGATTAGATTAGGTACTTAAGTAATGGCTCAATAATCAAACTGACTGTACATCGTTTAGTTTTCGCAGCCTGCGAAACACAGAGCCACTTGGCATCTGCCCAAACAGTTCAAGGCATTTCAAATGTACATGACGTCATTAAACATATCGGAGCGGCCAAGGTACTCAAAAATATGTTAACATGCGCTTTATCGCCTTGAATATAGAGGCGTTGTTCAGATATTTGTGACCACATTGTCGGCTCTGATATATTTGATGGCGAGATGTCTGCTCCTGCCTTCGTTACATCTAGATCAATACAAACGAACATATAAAAATACTAAAGCTAAGACACTGGGGTATAAGTACTTGTTTGTAATATTACGTACTGGCACAATGCTTATTTGTGCGTCAATAATCTTCTTAACAAGCTGGTACAGACGCCATCAGATATATCGCAGCTGTGGTGGTGGTCACAAATATCTGAACAACGCCTCTATTGTCAAGGCGATAAAGTGCATGTTCATAAATTTGTGATCACCCCACAGCTGCGGTATATCTGTTGGCGTGTGTACCAATATTATTTTACATAGGTATGATTTCTAGTTCTATATGCGCATCGCTATTTGCTACTATACCATATAGAAATCACTGCGTAAGCTGTATATCAAGTAATAAATAATGAATTAGCTCTAACTATTACTATAGTTAAATTAAAGTAGGAAGATCTAACTTTCAGCTTTTAACATCTGTAATGCCAAATGCACACTTTCCCCAATTTGAAAAGTGGGTCCACAGCATTATATTATCTTATCACTTTATAGAGTACAACTATTATTGAATTTCTAGGTATCTAATAAAATAGCTATAAATAGAATACACGCATTCTGAAACGATGAGCGAAAATATATGCCACATTATGTCTTACAATTAAGCAATAAATATATTCGACTGCATATCCGCCATCGCATTAAAGCGTTAGTTGTTGTGAAAATATTCATACCAGACCAGATACGATTTACAAAATTATTTTTTGATAAGCTGTTAATGGCATTTTTCTTATGAGGAGCCTCAATTGTCCTTAGAAATAAAGGAAAGATCAACTGTCCCATGCGAGTAAAAGAAAAGATCTAAATTGACGTACAAGATGGCGTCATACAGTCGAGTTTATATTGTATTCTAATCAGTCTTACATTAGGCACCGAATATTGAAACACATTATTAGCACACGAGAAAAACTTATCATATCTATACATACCGTAACTACCGTACCGTACTGGAATACCATAAGACCGTGCGAATAAGTCGACAATACTACGATGATGGTTGGACGAATACGTCTGTAAGTCATTCATTACCATGATTTAAAAAAAACGCAGGTCTATGGGATGACAGCTGCGCCGCCATATTTAACTGTGCGTATTTTGTTTGACTTTATGAACGCCAAGTACAGAAAATTGTCGTCATTTATAAGTAGGTACTTTTGAGTCATGTCTACGGGCCTGTAACAGTATTCCGTCGACTATCTGGAGGGTCAGAGTTTAGTGCGTGGCGTATCTCTTTCATTATAAGCAATAAGAAACCGGCTACCATAACGTATTTTTTAACTTTTTAACTTTTGGACAAATTGTATTACTTCGTACCTACTTGTAAGGTAAAATATGTTTTACATTGACCTCGAAACATCACATAAATATATTTGGAATTCATACGTAAGTATTTGTTCAGGTTTTATTACCACCTATTGATTTTATTCTAAGGCCAACCACTCGTAATACAATAAGTAGACAGGAGTTACAAAGTAATAAGACCTTTAAATTTTCTGTCATAAAACTGTTGTTTTTCAAGTAATAGAAAATCCTAATAACCTATGAGCAGGGATAACACAAAAAGAATATACGGATACATATATATTATGTATATTTATTATGATTGGTGAAGGCGACGAACGTTGAGCGGTCGTGACCCGTCACTTAGCCACAACTAATAGCATAATCTGTTCATAATAGCCTCATTAACTCTGTTTACAAAGTTTTAGTTTATTGAAAGTCGACATTGAAAATTAATCTACATTACGTCAATGTCTGTAAATTCTAATTACCTACACTCTGTGCTTAAATAATAGCCTCTGTATACAGAGCATATTGTACTGTGGATGCCGCCGATAGCGTCACAACCCAGTCTACCCACCCAACTGTATGAGATTCAATGTATCGCTATCTACTTTGTCAACGCCAAGAACAACTAGGTGTCGTGTCTGCCACGCCACCGACCTTTTTTTTCTGAGTGTGGCGATGCTGTTAAGCAATCTGAAAGGGTTATGGCGGATGCTGTCAAAGCATTGTTCCTGCTAACAGATAATGTTTGAGAATGAACAACATTCCACGAAGTGACCATCCTTAAATATGGCGACGCAGCTGTCATAGAGATCTATAAAATTATTGATACAAGAAAATTTCAACTATGCTTTTGACGTTAACAGACAATTTTTTGCAACTGTCTCTTAGTAGACATTTTGACAAGAGGAAAAGCGTTCAAAAGGTTAACATTTCATTGACTTTCCGTCCACGTATGCCATTACAGTCGAAGGTAAACTTTATCATTATCACGAAACAAAGCGACGTTACGACGTACGAAAAATATAAACACCAAAAATTTTCACTATTTCGCTTAGTTTGATACCGTGTTAAAGAAGTTGTAATGCAAAACTGCTACAAGTAAATTATCTGTTAACTGATTTAATTCTTAGTGCGTTTTAATCTGCATGTTCTGCTTAGCATATCACAATTATGAATCTATAGGTATCATTTCTATGCAGACTAAAACGTCCAAGGCACACACTTGTAGCCTGTACGACTGAAATTGGTGACCATTTCTTAAGCTGTTACTTAATTCGAAAAGGCCCTATAAATAATCTAATATAATAAAAGCCCTCTAAAGCATTAAGGTTACCTTTTCAGATATATCGGAGCCGTGGAAGTATCACTTTATCGCCTTGACAATAGAGGCGTTGTTCAGATGTTTGTGATCACCTTCACAACTCCGATATCTGATGGCGACTCTATAGTATGATTTTCTTTTGTCAATAAAGCTTAAAAGGCAACACAATAATGCTATTATTTAGTATTAAATACGTAAGTGTATCTGTTCTTAAGCTATAAAAATATATGTATTATCAGTTTAAAATTTTCCAGTATTTATACAATGCGCGCAATCATACATTTCATATCCGTTCCGTTCAACTACTATCCACTATGGTTGAAACATTCGAAATAAAAGAATACAGAAAAGAAGACAATAAACGGATAACAACACTTGTTTGTTACAAGTAGTCGCCATAAGATATAGCCTGCAAGGTGGTCACAAGTATATGAATAAAGCCTCTATTGTCAAGGCGATAAAGTGCATGTTCAGATATTTTTGAGTACCTTGACCGCTCCGATAGCGAGTGTACCTATACTTAATAGTAATAGTAACTAGTGACATGGTTAACGACGGACCTAAACATCCATGCCAAATGTCAAGTGCATATCGTAGATACATGTAGGTATACCTAACAGTAAATTGATCTCTCCGCCTTTCAACACAAAGTTTAAATTCCAATAACGTAAAAGCTTATTGCGAAAATTATAGGAAAATTACACGTGTCGGCATCAAGTATGAAAACAATATACCTTCGGAACTCTTTGTTAAAGTTCATTTTATACTGATTTTATGACTTAAGAACATAGCAACCTTCAATTTGAACAGCTGACTATCATTTTCAATTTTGTAGGAGACATTTTACTATACTTAGCTTTGGTATTGTATGTGTGTATAAATACGTACTCATTTGTTATGCTTCATGAAGTTTGGCACATTTTATGATTAAGTATCAAAATCAAGGTAGTTATTGCCTTCATTAAACCAAAATTCCATTTCTTTAAATACGGGTTATACCTAAATAAAGTTTTCCCCTCACTAGCGCGTAAAGCGCTTGTTTATCCTTTAATACGAGAGGGTAAAAACGCATTTTATTCACTCGTGATTAAAGTAAGTTGACTTCTCATAGCTATAATTCTCTTATTGCTATAATTTTAAAGTCTAAATTCGCAAAATACAATTCACTTGCCCCCGCCGCGGCGGCGGTAACTCGCACACGCACCGAGTAGAAAATCGAAATTTCAAAACGTTTTTTTGCACGTTTCACTTTCCTCGCTGTAGTGAGGGGAAAAGATTTGTGTTACACACGGGTGCAATTGTAATTTAATTCTCGTGTATTGAAACACTCGCTACGCTCAGGATTCTATTTTAAAACACTCGCTACGCTCAGGATTCTCTTTTAAAAACACTCGCTTTGCTCGTGGTTAAACTATAGAATCCATTCGCTTGCTCGAGTTTCAATCCTACACTCGCAGTTAAAATACAATTTTGCACCCTTGTATAACAAATAACTATTGTGCTTTATCATTATCACAGAGGTAACATAAATACCCTACTGAAAATTAAAAAATCTTAACTTTTGTCAAGAGCGCAGTATGCCTATCGCATGCCTCTCTATCACTCTTAGGGAATTGAGCCATATATAGGTGAAATGACGAACAAACGAAGTGATACGAATTGATAATAACTTCGCGGTTATAGGCCAAGGTGGCAGTTGAAGCTACAGGGTACGTATGTCGATTCTAGTAGGTACAGTCGCAATCAAATACATAATCGGAGTGGTTAAGGTACTCAAAAATATCTGAACGTGCACTTTATCGCCTAGCCAATAGAGGTGTTTTTCGGACATTTATGACCACCTCCACAGCTCCGACATTATTATGTATATATATTGTAGTTCATACCAGACTAAAAAAAGCGAGCCAACGTCACGAGCATGTCAACGAGAAACCTCTAATATAGTGATTACAGGTGATTGTAAATTGCTATATTGTCAAAACACAAAGCAAATACCCATAAATCATATTTCATTTTTGGTACTTCCAATAAATATGGAATTATGTACTTTAATAACATTCAGAAGTTACACAATATTAAACTTGTTATCAAATGGGGAACAGTTCAATGTCGCATGAAGAACATTGATTATAAGCAGTCAAGGAGCCGGCACAATTACTATAATTACTTTGAGGCAATTCTAACAATAACTGATGCAGGTTGCATAAGGAAATGCATTGAATAATATTCTTGAATCTTCCTATATTATGAGTGTAGACAAGCGGCAATCATTTTTCTTTTCAGATTTATATCTAATAAAAAAAGTAAAATCAGAATCAAAATGTTTAGATCGAAGTGCCTTACCTAACAAAAAATAAGATATACAATTCAGTTCAGCAGAACAGTTACACTTACAGAAAATGATTACATGTTGAAAATCATGTTACAGGTACTAAGACTCCAAAAACATACATAACACAGAAACATAACCTTTTGTATGGCATATGTGATTTCTGTGGAATGGACAACAGTAGTCAATGCATAAATAAAGATAGCTAACATTCAGTTTAGATCAGAGATCAAATCAACATAAGGACATCAGAACAGTCACTGGAATGAAATTTTAATTAGTAAAGCATTTTAATTTTGTGTCACTTACACTGTTTTCACTTACACACCTTGATGGATGTATTCCTGACAACCCAAAATCCAATTGAATAAGGTGGCATAGAGATATGATTACCATACTTGATGTGGATCGGCTCAAATTCAGGCATCGAAGACTCAAACTGTAATGGCCATCCATTTAATAAAATTCTCTTGGATTGTCTGTTGTTAGAAGGAGCATGAATAATATACTCATCAATAGACAGATCTTTTCCATGTAAAGCGGTTCCATTTAGAAGAAATTTTGCTTTAGCCATTTCTAAATTTACTGCAAATATAGTCACAGCTGTTGTGTCGTTGGTGTATTTTCTATTTGTGCAATGAGCATACATCCTTTGGAAGCGTGAGCACTTACAATTTACATGTAATACTTTGTTACCAACTAATCTCTTGTATATGATGCTTACCCACCAATCGGGCAGGGGGTCCAACTGTTTGTCTACCAGACTGTAGTTGCCTCCGAAGAAACTTTGTCTGACAACCGTAGTGATGTTGTAAGTGGCCGCAAGACCTAGCTTGTCTAACCAGAGTGGGCTGCTGGCATAAGAGTCAGACAAACCTGGTGCCCCTCCACCATATGAACTGCTAGTTTCTGTCAGCCACATTGGAATGTTGTTATACTTTGTTGTGTGTTTATGCATAGTTTTTAATTGGCTTTTTAGCAGGTTAAATGTGTCTGGATTCCAGAAGTCTTCCAACTTGGCGGTTCTACTGTTTAAATAATATTGATGCCAAGACCTGGCATTGATGTAGTCAGAGCCATTTGAAAGGAAATCAACCATGTAGTGCAAACATTCGGGCCGGCTCTCTTGTGGCCTTGTTGTATCAGGGCCAACTAGCATGGAGTGCTTATACCTGTAGTGATTCAGGAGCTTTCGGAGGTGCTTAAAGTCTTGAGCTAAGGCTTGAGGCGTGATACTTACGTTAAACTCATGGCGAAAGGAATTAGGCTCATTTCCAAGTTGCCAGTCAATGTGGTGGTATTTTTGTTTTGAGTATTCTAGGAGCTCAATGGCGTTTTGATCGTACCAACCACTCTCATTGCGTAGGAGTACATTGAGGGTAAACAGGAGCCTTAATTTTGTGGCTTTGCAAAACTCATTTATCTCAGTCCATTTCTTGCCAGTCATTATGAAGAATGGGTGGGGCTTGCCGCATAAGATGTGGATTGAGTTGCAGACGGATTTAGAGTAGTTTTTGGGGCACTGTTGTTCGCAAGACGTTCCGGGGATTAGGTCATCTTTGCTGAATATCAAGCGGTCGGACATAGTACCACCGAGGCGGAGACGTGCGGGCGCCAGGGCCGCTGCCAGCTTCCTAAATCTCGGCTTTGTAAAGTCTATTGTGTCATACTTCTGTATCTCTGATGCGTCGATTCCAATGCTCAGGAATTCGTTAGAAACTACCGCTCTCACCGACTGCTCATCCAGAGTAACGTAGCATTTCTCGTGCGCGTTGAGATTATAGAACAGCACTAAAAGTCCCACGTTGCAACATGTTACGAATGCACAAACACCGACTAAGCGTCTATTTGAAAGCATTTTGGAAACTTTTAATACAGATTAAGCATTAATAGTAGGTATACGTGAATTTATATTAAACTGTCATATTGATTTCTCAGACAAATAACTATTGTTAAGTGGCGACAGGCCGGCGCCTGCTTGGCTGCAGTGTGCGCCGTGTGCGGCCGGAAGCACCGAAGCTCTGAAAGTTTCGACTTCCACACAATATTATACGACACGGCTGTCAGCCGCGAAAGCGAAACGAGTGACATAAGGCACAACACAGAGTTACCAGATTAAAATAAATGTACTTGTATATTTTTCACTTAATAAACTTAAAAAAAACATAGACATACCATTTAAACATAGACCGCGGTGTGCCAATAATAATATCACAATCGAAAGGGATGATCTTATGTAACTATGCATAGGGATGGCAGAGATGGCGCTATTTTCGTCTGTCCTTGTCATAGTCTCATGTAATTTTTTTTAGTCCCCTTGCAACTGAACTGAACCAATCAGAACTGTCAAAGTTGGAGGGATACACTACACTTATAAAGAGTGTCCTGTAAAGCAAAACTATAGTAAACTGTTACATTTTGGGATGCAAAAGCGAAAGTATCTTTGTCTCTCACTGGCATACGCGGATGCGTGCTCTAATCATAAGAGATCTTTATTTGTAAGTTTGTAACCCAAACTCCTAGAAAAAAAAGATTGGAGTCATTCTGACTTATTTTTTTATTCTTATTTATTTTATAAGCCATACATCTTATGATTAAGTCTGCTACTGACTTATTCTTAATTTTTAGATATAAAGTTTTGCTTCATCATGTTTTGATAAAGTAAATGTTTTTATAAATAATCGCTCTGGAAGTTAAAAGAAGTTGCCTTCCTCTAACTTGTGAACCCTAAGTACGAAAATTGTCAAAACCGATATTAAGTGATTAATGCATAATTATTTTGAACTTGAACTATTGTTGAGTTACGGGTTATAAACTACGGAACCCTACAGAATGACCTGACGCCGTGCTCATGGGCAGTATTTTTCTTCTACTGCTGCCAACACTGACATCTGACATAAATAAATAAATAAATATTTTGGGACAATCTTACACAAATCGAACTAGTCCTATGGTAAGGTCAGTAAGGCTTGTGTTGTAGGTACTAGACTAGACGACGATGTAATATAATATAAAGATACATATAAATACATAGAAAAGACCCATGACTCAGGAACAAATATCTGTGCTCATCACACAAATAAATGCCCTGACTGGGATTTGAACCCATGACCATCGGCTTCATAGGAAGGGTCACAACTCACTATAGGCCAGACCGGTCGTAATTTTTATTGTATTGAAACTTAAGACTCCATTAGAACATGATAAACTATTATATCTACATTACACGTACCGGAATGCGCAGCGTGGGCAGAACCCCTACAAGGTGGAACGACGACATGGTAAAGATCTCGGGATTCACTGGATGCGGATGGCGTAAAACCTGTCACTGTGGGCCCCTTTGGGGCACCTACGCGCAGCAGTGGACACCCTTCGGATAATATGATGATGATGAAACGAATACAAGATTTTTTACTTAGGTATTTGAGCTTATCAGTTTATTAAATGAAAATAATCCATACCAATTTTTAACCTCTACGCTGTCATCTGGAATCCCACGACACGACATTCATTCAACCCTAAAACGTTATTATTATTTTTTCTCAAAAAGTGTAAAAACGGCAATTATCAAATTTTTATAAATGTTGATGTGATCAATACAAACTATTCTAAAAAAAAGAGCTCTCTACTCACTTATGTGTGCTTATGTAGGTAAATATCAAGCGTAAGCAGCTAACAATTCCGAATTCTGTAATTTTGATTGCATAACATGTGATTGCGTAACTGTATTCTCAATATTACTTACTCTTAGCACCTGTATTTAATTTAATTTTGAATAGAAATGTTTACACAGAAATTTCTCATTATCAATTATATCTTCGGGTATGAGTTCCTACGGCTGTACCAAATAACTTAGGTCGTGATTTGGAGATTTTTTGTAGAGTTTCTACAGACTATTGTAGGTATCTATTTGGTCTTGTAAGTAAACCGTGATATAAATAAGCACCGTGTAAATTCATTTGACGCCGCCCGTGTAAGTAATCTACTTCCCCTGATTTGAACAAGAGGCTATAACTTTCTATATTGTTTAATTTTCCTGGAAGTAATAACAAAAATATAGCAAAATAGTCAAGGACCATCCAGGTATTTTTGCTCCAATGATCGTATACGTATAGGTACATCTGCCACTATCTTAGCTATATTTTGACATAAAACTGTAAAGACTAGGTCAACTGGGTGCCCTACCTACAAAGAGCATTCCGCATCACTGCAGGTGTAGGTAAATTGAGATTATTCTGCAAAGAGCTGTTCCAAAAATATAAAACTTTGACTGTACCCAGCTTCATCCTGGAATTGGCCAAGTCAGTTAGAAGTCACATTAAACTTTTCCCCACTAACACTGATGCCCACGGCTCCATCACCCGACGCCGGCACGAATTAAACTTGCCCTTCACACCGCTGAATAAGTCTATAAGATGCCTTAACTCATTTAGTCTTAAATTCTATAATATGCTCCCCTCCAGAAATTAAGCAAGCCGCAAGTTAGTCGTATGTACAGAAAACGAAATCAATACTTGCAAAAGATACTTAGTACTCTATTGAAGTATATTTACACTTTTTTCGAAGTGTAGGTACCTATGTAGATTTAATGTTTGTAATATACGTTAGGTACATATTTGTTGTTTATTCCACTGATACAGTCAGCAGCAGAAGTAGCTAAGCATTTGAGGTGTTCAAAATGAGGTCAACACGTCTCTATTGTCAAGAGAATAAGAGCGCGTGTAGGTCATTTTGAACACTTCAAACGCTTAGCAACTTTTGCTGCTGACTGTACATAAATTCCTGTCAAATATTGAATTGTAATCCTTCTTAACTTGTAACATATGAATTTTATGAATAAATAAATGAATTTGTCAACTGACAAATTCATTTGAGCTACAAATAAAAACAAAATCTGTTATAAATATGTTTTATTAATTAATTCAACAGCGGAAAACATTCAATCTGTTTAAGTACTGGTAGCAATTGTGTCAGGAAGTAACAATCAAACAGTTTTTACACTGTTACACTGAAATATCTAAGTACAGTTGTATTATAAAGGTGTAAACATTGAACAGATACAAGGTGTGACTACAAAGACATGGATTACGTCACGCTGAATAACTAATCTCTACATAGACTTCATTGAATATAATTGACACAGACGTTGTCAATAAAACAACACCCGAATGAAATGTATATAATAAAAAAAACCTCAGTACTTAACAAGAAAATAGATGATGTAAAAATTTATTTTACTGACTCATAAACGTACCCTTAACATTATTACAACAAATTCGACATTCTAACAACATAAACTAAGTACAAAATGATTTAACAAACTACAAAATGACTCGCGTGTATCGCTCATAGTCGCCTTGAAGGGACAGATCAAATAAACTCGTGAAGAACAAGATTTATACAATCATGTAGAAAGTTTGTATATATGTATTTATGTCATTATATTTTAAGTTATTGTGCATTGAGCTATCTCTATCCTTATACAGCACACGGCAGCGGATGCTATTTTAAAACAACGAATCCTATTTGCCTGATGATCACTAAAACCAATTTCATTAATTTAAGCAAAATATAAAATATATAAAAATATCAACGTCCGAGCTTAGGAATGTAGAATAATATAATAGATAATATATTAGTTTAGTATATACAGATAATGCTTAGCGGAGAGCTACGGGAGTCTACCTACAAGCACGGAATAGAAACCGACAAAATATTTTTTTTTTTCTGATATGTAGTGATTCTTGTTTGTACCTATGGTAGAGACAAGAGTAATCCATCCAGGGTTGCTAGATACATAATTTCGGTACGCTGACTGAGTTATGTATAAAACGTAAAGAGCCATTTCAATAGTGCTCTGGTCCATAAACCTCCATATTATCAAACTATTCGAATTGTTTCCTATTGCGTTTGGGAAAACAAATTCTCTACGAATTATGTAACATGTAGGTAAATCGTTGTCGATTTCGGTACTCCGTGCCAAACCTGTACAGTTATACCACATTTTCAAGTTACACTATCCTTACTCATAACACCCACGGGCCTAGATGCACTCGTAATACCAGTAGAATCTTTTGAAATTGGAACCGAATTGTATTAAACTTTAATACGAGTTTTGAAACAAAAGAAGATCTACTTTTTCCCTACAACTTCAGTTGTGATTTTTCTTATGTCGTGGCCGGTAAGAAGTTCAAAAAATATGTCCGTTTTATTTGGCACTTATGATACCTACAAGGTTTTTGGGAAGAGATGTTTTGATTGGTGATTTTGTATAGTCGGTGTAACTGTTAGCGGTGGATCAGCTGCACGGCTTAGAGTTCGTCGTGCTTGGGTCCAGAGAACTCCTCATGGCTGATGAACCCGTTTTTGTCCTTGTCTTCGTGCTGGAAGATCTCCTCGACGAGCTTGTCGTGGCTCTCGAGCATGTTCTTGATTTCGTCGCTCATCTCCGCACCTTCGCTGGCTGTCATCTGCTTCTTCAGGTATTCGCTAACCTGTAAAATAAACGGAGTTTTGTCATCAATACATGTTTTTGATGAGTACCTATAAATGTGGGAATTTTTTATGTTGGCTCTGCAATTCAAATGCATATTATGAACAGGGGTGACTATCAGTTGTTCATAATAATAAAATATCAACGGTTTATTTTATGTCGGTGACTTTATGCACATTCTTGCCATTTCTGACGCGGCACAAATGGTGTACAGACTGGCTGAAGCTATTCTTAATAAATAACTGTTGTTTATCGATATTTAAATCGAAAGAAAAATATAAAAATTTGACTCGGAGCGGGACTCGAACCCACATCCACTGGATCACTAGCCCAGTGCACTTCCAATTGTGCTATCCGAGTACCGCTTAGACTTGTCAATGGTTGTAGGTTCCAGTCCCGCTCCGAGTCAAATTTTTCTATTTTTCTTTCGATTTAAATATCGAAGATATTCGCTAGCAGACGTTTCTGCATAATAAAAAATAACTGTTGTTTATGTTTAATTATATTTTTTTAAGTGTGTTACATTATTAAGCTTATAGGGCCGATATGTAATAAATTACAAAGGTCCGTTAAACAATAAATGTATAAAAATACGGTTTAGGTACCACATACAAATATTTTAATTCTAGAAGGATGCTACAATCAGGCTTCTGTAATGTTGGGCGAGTTTAAACTCGGTGATGTAACGTGTACCTATTTATGGAACAGTAAGAAAGCTTAGTACATACATATTATCATATTAAACAGTGGATCTTAATACTTTTACACTTTCTTTAAAAACCCACCTAATTTTATATTAAGCTTTTGTTACACCTAATGATTTTTTCATCGACAATAGAAAAAGGCGCAAATCATCAAATATTTTGAAGGCAAAATATTACATGTGTGTATTTTTTTACATGTAAAATACACGTGATGCGTCTTTATACCCCCTCGTCCCTGATCATGATTCCCATACATTCTTCTTCTTATTCTTTTCTTCTATTCTTTTGGGCAACCGTTGTATTATGAAATAGTATTAAATGATCCTTTCCTAAATTAAAAATAATTGATGATTACAATTAAACTCTTTTTACATCGTCACTTAACTCAGGATGAGCTAAACGCATGTGTACGGTCCATTACTTTAAAAATACACATTAAATGATATTCATTATAGGCTGTACAAACATCAAATTGGGTATCGAATAACTGCATTCCCGGCGACCCAAGGGATGTTTAATGAACTATATCATTACGACCACGCCGGGAACATGCACGCCGGCGTCGCCGGCGTTGTACTTTCATACATACATACATAAATTGTACATAATACACACCCCCGCTTCTGTTACAATAACTATTCTATAAATCAAATAGTTCCGAAGGTTTAGATCATGCTTCAATATGAATATAATGCTGTCTAACAAATTGTTAATTTAGCAATCGATTTCGTCGTTACCTAAATTCCGCATAATGAATAATGACGTATAAAATAGGAAGAAATATAGGCTTAGGTAAGAATTTTAAGGTTTTCATGCTTTATTAGTTGCTGGTTAAAAGTGGGTCATGCAAAAAAGAAAAAGGGATACAGATTGTATAGCTACGGGTTTTACGAGTAAGTGTATACCTACCTAAAGCGGTGAAAGAATAATCTAATAGTTATTTGTTATACAAGGGGGCAAAGTTAGTGTTTAACTTCTCGTGCTAATATTGAGACCCGAGCTAGAGAAAGCGAGTGGTTCAAAGAGTGGAATCTTGAGCATTGGGAGGGTTTCGTACGATATTATGAAATTTATGAATACGAAAAAATATGACTATGATGGGGAATATTGGGTTTGCTCCGTATGTGTGTTGGAATGTAGGAGAGCATATTTAGGCTCTCTCTGTAAATCTGTGTCTCGTAAAAGTATCGATGAGTGTTGGCCGTGATGGGTAACGGTTAGAAACGGTCAGGTCGGAACCAGTATAAAATATCCTAAGTAATACGTAGGTCGCACAGAGTTAGTGCCAAAGAATAGAAGAGCAAGCTATCCTCCACCGCCCTGACTGACCTCCTCTCGTGACAGTTCCTGATCTCCGTCTGTGTCCATGGCTTGGAACGCTAACTGGATACTCACCTAATTAAATTTAAACTATCGTAAATCATACTGACATTACATTAACATTTTAACCGCCACAAGTCAAAAATTAAACTCGGCGGTATTTACGAAGGTGTCATTTACGTTGTTAATTTTTCGTATGTTAGGCGACATTGGCGTTTAAAAGGTTAATAATTAATAATTAACACTCACCGCCTGAAGTTCATGACGCGTACAGATGAAAATCGAGCTAAACAATTCGTTCTCGAAGTCGCACACTGTGAGTGAGATTCGGTCCTAGAGGTTTTAATTGGTTTGATAGGCTAGCCATACATGTAAAGGTCTGTCTGCCGGTTATGCAATGGATCTGATCCATAACTTTTCCACACAAGGTCACAGATATTATTGCTATTAGCATTTTATCTCTCATTAGCACTTGCTCTTCGCATTTGTCTCGAACATATCCGAGCCGGCGGACATACTCATATCTTTACGTACATGGCTAGCCAATGAGCTAGGGCACTACTAGTATGTCTTGTAGATGTAGAAGATTCGGTGTTAGCCCTCACACAAATACCTGTCTGCGTGGAGCTTGAGCTTCTTAAAGCCAGCACTTCTTGTGTTGCTGCTTGCGCTTGCGCTTCGTACGTATCCGACGTCGGTATCGGTATAATATTGATATACTCAATTCCCAATGTAAACAGCTGTAAAGAGCAGAAGAACAGGGCATATAAAACTTGATACTCACTTCTTCGCGGCTGAGCTGCGCGTCCTTGTCAGCATCGATCTCCTTGAAGACATTGGTGGTCGGGGGAGAGTCTCCGATGTTGATGAGCTCCACCTCGAAGTGGAGGGTGGCGTGAGCGGGAATCACGTTGCCGGCTCCGCGCTCGCCGTACCCGAGGTGAGATGGAATGGTCAACTTGCGCTTCTCACCTGGAATTTGAAGGTTCAATTTTTATTTTATTATACATATAGGTAGTTTCACGAGAGTTGAGGCGAATCGATTATGATTACGCACACAAAGATAAAGTACTGATTACAAAAGAGTGAACGAATGGAATGAATGAGTAATCTCCCTATCATTACATGAGATGTTGTTGTGTGAGTGACTTCAACTCTCGTGAAACTACCTATACAATCAGGAGCAGAAGTAGCTTAGCGGGCCAATTGTTTACAAAATTAGAATTATCTTGGCGAGCTCTTTCTCTGTCAATAAAAGCGTTTCAAGATTAGCAACTTCTGCTGTTGTCTGTACACATCTTATATTCGCAAAAGTTTTAGACTTGACCGAATATTTTTGTAAGCTTCTGTAGTTAGACAGATATCTAACTACATCTTGCCAGATGGCAATCCAAGAGTTCGTTGATTTCAAATGGGTTCCTAACGAATTAATAAATATGTTTCGAAGGAACGAAATTGTGTTTATGACGAATATATTATATGCAAAGTGTAATCGAAGTAAATTCCGAATATTATTTAGTAGAATATCAGTTGTATTTAATTGTAAGTCAAATTACTCGAATACTTCATGCATTTTATACATCTCGTAATCCAGTACGCGTCTCCTTACTACCCAAATAGGTAGACATACAACAAAGCCTTATTTGTAAAAGAATATATAAGGTATTTCGCTTGACAGCAGTTAATCATTTTTCTTACTCGTATAAAAGTATAGAACTCACCAACACACATGTCGAGCAGGCCCTGGTCCCACCCTTTGATTACTTGTCCAACCCCGATCTGGAAGGTGAAGGGCTGGTCGCGATCGAAGCTGAAAAGAAACACGTCTATTAAACATCTTATGAAACTAATAATTAATAAACAGTTTATGAATGGGGAAGGAATTTTGACGACCAATCTGGCCTAGTGGGTAGTGACCCTGCCTATGAAGCTGATGGTCCTGGATTCGATTCCCAGTCGGGGCATCTATTTGTGTGATGAGCACTGATATTTGTTCCTGAGTCATGGGTGTTTTCTATGTATTTAAGTATTTATATGTATCTATTATATATATCGTCGTCTAGGCCCTACAACACAAGCCTTGCTGAGCTCACCGTAGGACTAGGACGATTTGTGTAAGATTGTATTATTAATTGCACACTCTATTAACAGTGTTCGATAACATCGATTATGGTGATATACCTATTTACCTCCTTATTCATCATTATTTTTGTTTTTGTCTAACAAACAGGATTTTAGGAGAAGAATGGCATGTAAGATGTGTATATATAGAAATATCATTTGATATTTACAGTTGCAGATAGCACTGCAGTTTCATTTGTTACAAATTTACAATAGATTGTTATAAAAGCAGCTATATTTTTTTACACTTTAGTATAGGTACAATAAAATTTAATGTTATAAATTGTATGGAAAGACACGACATTCTTTGACTGTACCCATCCTCTAGTGTGAGAATTAGTGTGAAGAAAAAGCAGACTGACCTAATAGTAGGTATGTCTAAACTAGGTCCAGGCCGCAGCTTCATTTCAGTTCAGACCGAGTAATTAAAATACTTATGCAATAGTTAAACCGGAATGGATTCGATTAAACGTATAAGTGTGTTCGGTACAGATATATGTGTTTACCTATCCGTTTGTGTAAATATTCGATTTTCCATACAAATTGCCTTTTTATATGTTGAACTTAGTTAACTACTTTCTGGTTTAAATGTCTTAGGAATTAATACTTAATGAAAAATATATTTCATCATCTTCCTCGCGTTGTCCCGCCATTTGCCACGGCTCTTGGGAGCCTTGGGTCCGCTTGGCAACTAATACCAGGTTTTGGCGTATTGGGCATACTAGTTTTACGAAAGCGACCGCCATCTGACCTTCCAACCCGAGGGTAAACTAGGCCTTACTGGAATTAGTCCGGTTTCCTCACGATGTTTTCCTTCACCGAAAAGCGACTGGTAAATATCAAATGATATTTCGCACATAAGTTCCGAAAAACGATTGGGGTTTGAACTAGCGACCTCCGGATTGCAAGTCGCACGCTGTTACCGCTAGGCTACCAGCGCTCTAATGACAAATATATGTATAATAATTAAAATTTTCATTATCCTGTAATCCCATATCGTATTGGCAAAGATACGTCTATGTTGTCTTAATGTTTTAATGCGGCGTAGGATAGTATTTGACTAATACTTTATTGATCAAACGATCGTAGTTTAGATTACTTGTTTAATAATAAACTTTAAACATTTCTACGAAATATTTCAAATATTTTGCAAAGGGTGTGTTTTAACTAAAGTTGAACAGCATTAATTATAAATGGCCACGTCAAGTTGAGTTCACAACGCTTCCAAAACAACGACTAAATTAATAAAATTTGCCCAAAATTCGTGAAAGATAGTTTCTTTTTACACACGTCCGTTTTAGTGGTATATGTCGGGTTATTCGGCGCAACTCTAGTTGCACGTATTCATAGAGAAATAAGTACCTAAGCATAGAGTGCCCATAACTTTGGTCGGGTCAAGCACATTGAGTTAACGGACCGATGAACATTATACATTGCATATGAGTCGAGTAGCTGTCATACCATTAAAAAGTCTCAAACTTCATACAAATTGATTATAGCGTTTAAAAAACACATTTCAGCCGTATGCAGTACATAGGCCTCCCACAAATATGACTTGTATCATCTTGGAGGTAGTTGCCATAGTCGCCACGCTTGGCAGGTGTGTTGGCGACCGCACTAGCTGTAGATTGTGTTTCAACGGACGCTGCTGCCCGTCCGTAGGATTTTTCCCTTTGTCGCCTCTTACTTACCCGCGGGAGGAGATGGGGTGTTGCTATTCTAGTCACACGGCAAGTTAATTTAACTAAGTTTTTTAATAAATAAACATTGTTATTTAATTATTAGCTAAATTTACTCACATCACACTTTATTCTTAACATTGCGTACGTATTATATAGTAAATCACGTAAGCTAGTTCAACTACAGCCACTAGCTATGTGTTAGCAGTCTCTGGACGTCTATACACGTCGATATATCCCAGCCCAGCATCAGATAAATTGTCCGCCAGAATAACACTATTATATAGGCCTTTGTTCCTGCACGGTGTGGTGCAACCATTAATGTTTATGTACGGAATTTGATGGGGAACACTGCGCTGGGGTAAATCTTGTTACTGGTTTACTAAAATTAGGTTCTACGATTATATATTCCATATTGTGGTACTGCAAACTGGAGTTACTTTGATACAAAGATTGAACTATAAAGAATGTGCTTTTAACAGTGATGATTAGCAGCATAAAATTCACCTTATTACTCTTAAACTCGCGTTATTAAATCAACCATTTCTAGTGACCCATGTTACCCCACGAACCAAACTAACCCCAGTTTAGGGTAACTCAACGAAAACCGAATAAATATGATTGTCTTCAATTTATATGTATATGTAAGTGTGTGCTCATCACACAACATGTATGTATACTTGTACTTGCACATAGCACATACATATATACTTATTCCTGAGTCATGGGTATTTTCTGTGTGTTTAAGTTGTATATTATATTTATATATGTTGTTGGCTGAGTAGTGAGTACCCACAACACAAGCCTTCTTAAGCTTACCGTGGGGCTTAGTCTATTTGTGTAAGAATGTCCTGTAATATACTTTAAGAAGAATACTATAAATAAATGTGAATGTAACTCTTGAGTGATCCATTGCAAAATGAAAACTGCTATCTATAACTAGTGTGTAGTGTATATTTGTTTGGTGAGCTCTGGCGTAACCATTATATTGCCGATTTCAAAAATTTCAAGTTAGTGAACTCGAACTTGTGGGTTACATATGTAACTAGCCTTTACCCGCGACTTTATCTGCGTAAGATCCCACGCTTCTAAGCTCTCCACGGGGAACGCATTACCTACTGGGATCCTATATGTCTCAATTAAGATCTCTGTCTATCTGTATGCCACGATTATTACATGATTGTGTTAAAATCATCATCACAATTTTTTTTAAATATCTATTACATTATGTAAGCTATATCAAAGTTGTATTTAGTAGTCTTTCTTACCGCCATTTCTATCCCAGTATATGTCACGCACTCATACTAGTATCAGGTCTGTAAACATTGAGTATCGAATCTTCATAATTGAATCTCAAGTTTTTTAGGGTTCCGTAGTCAACTAGGAACCCTTATAGTTTCGCCATGTCTGTCCGTCCGTCCGTCCGTCCGTCCGTCCGTCCGTCCGCGGATAATCTCAGTGACCGTTAGCACTACAAAGCTGAAATTTGGTAGTAATATGTATATCAATCACGCCGACAAAGTGCAAAAATAAAAAGTGGAAAAAAATGTTTTTTTAGGGTACCCCCCCTATACGTAAAGTGGGGAGTGATTTTTTTCTTCATTCTAATCCTAACGTGTGATATATTGTTCGATAGGTATTTAAAAATGAATTGGGGTTTATAAACATAATTTTTTGATAATGTCAATATTTTCGGAAATAATCGCTCCAGAAATAAAAAAAAGTGCGTCCCCCCCCCTGTAACTTTTGAACCACAAGTTTCAAAAATATGAAAAAAATCCCAAAAGTAGAACTTTACATAAACTTTCTAGGAAAATTATTTTGAACTTGATAGGTTCAATGGTTTTTGAAAAAATCTATATATATAAAAATAAACCCCTATTTCTCTTGGTCACGCTATAACTTGCGAACGGCTTTACCGATTTGGCTAATTTTTGTCTTGAAATATTTGTAGTAGCTCAGGGAAGGTTTAAACGGTGAGAAAGTATGAAAAAAGATCGTGTAATATACTAAAAATGAAAATATTGTTCCCCCATACAAATTTATCAACTCGAAAAAACTGTACCTAAGCGGCGCAGGATTTCATACATCTTACGCGTTTTTGGTAAAATGGTTTCTGCTTTCACTTGAGAAAGACGGATGCGCCGCAGGATTGCATATATCTTAGGCTTTTTTGCGAGCGAAATAGGTACTTTATGTTATTCCAGCACTAAAGTCGTTAAGGCGATAGTTTCTTAAAAATTGTTAATAAATTAGCCCTTATTCCCTAAGATATGGCTGTCAAAATCTCTATTGAATGACAAGACACACTTCATCACTTCAAACCCGCGAAGATCGAAGTTCGTATATGTCGAGCATTATTCTTTTACTCCAATTAAGGCGTTAAGAGTGACAGAGACAATCGTCCGAAATTTACGAATATCGTTGTTCGCGGTAGCGCCGCCGTTTTATGCATAATTTCGCGTTTAGTTTTAAGTTTTAACCGTCAATAAGAATCTGCACTAATATTCATCGCCCAATGCGACCGTCCCCTCCGTTGTCTTACTACTTCAGATGGGTACTGAGTGTGAGTGAAGTAGTGAGACAAATACGAACATTTCCGAGAAAATACGATAGGAAAGGATTATTCACTACATCTGAGCCCCGAGTGTACCTATGTTTTTAACGAAACCAAACGTCACCATTAGCGTTAGTTACCCATATTATATCTGTATCACTTACGCATTCGAGGCATTTTTTACGTCAAAAGAAACTGACACTAGAGCTTCTGTACTTTAAGCTCGCGCGCAGATTCTTTCTGAATAATGGGGTCGGAGCATACATGCCCATACATTAGGTTGAAACTGACTGACTGACTTCAAATAACGCTGGCTGGTTATCACTCCATATTTCAACCCCTTCTTACTACACGTGGTGGGACTGAAATTGACAACATTTTTCGAATTTTCCATGTATAGTTGGGATCTATAACTCTTTCTTTAGTTGTCAGCGTCCTTCGTGGACCCGTTTTTAGGGTTCTGTACTTAATATTAATATGTCAACAACAATGTATCAAATAGCCCATTTTTAACTCTTAAGTGGGAACACTTACTGTGACGGACGAAAAACTACGGAACCCTACACTGAGCGTGGCCCGACACGCTCTTGGCCGGTTTTCTTATAAATTATTTTATTTCGTGTTCTACTTAATACACTCGGGTTACCAACCCGTGATACGACACGCAAATGGGCAGAACGAAAAATGTACTGTGGCGCTACCGCGAACCACGATATTCGTAAAATTCGGACGATTTTCTCTTTCACTCTCATGACACCTTTAATTGGAGTAAAAGAGAAAGATGCCCGAAATATACGAACTTCGATGTTCGCGGTACCGCTCCTGAGTCTAGCGGTGAAATATAAACATACTGCGTATTTCTATCAAGTAGGGTTTAATTTACGCCGAAGTTTGAAGAAAAACTTTGTGGAAATATTACAGGTGACGAGCTCGAGTCACGAAGAATATTTTGAAGTAGGTATTTATTGTAATTATATGTAGAGACGCGGTGTAGGTAATATTGATTGCGGTTAACGTAAAACGGGCTGAGTTGGGACAAAGCTGACATTTAAACCCGTATAAAACTTTATTCTTACTTTTTATGTAGATAAACTGAATTTTATCAGTAAGTGCTCCGGTCGTATGTGCTTTAATTTTTTTTGTATTTTAGGTAGTTTCATTTCCCAACTTAAGATAAATAAATAATAGTAGGATCTTCCACCTAATCCCAACTACAAGGTGAGGTGGGATTTCATACAAAGGCGATTTCGAAATTGTTGAATCGACACTTTTCGATAAATAATAATATTATTCATGAATATAATACTCGTAAATATTGCTATAGGTCCATTTGTAATAAGAATATGTTATTTAGGTAGCAGTAGCCTATAAAATCCTCCTCACCCCTCTGTCATTTCTACTCTCCCCATCCAAGCCCCAACAGGCCCCATAATCCATTCTCACCCCATTATAATTAATACTAATAAAATGAGATCGTACACTAGTAAAATATTTTATGAAACAGCACATCCATAAGTGTCTACGATTCTCAAATTGATTTTAAATTAACTATATAATGACAGATTTTGAAACGCAAAATGTAGACGACTTGTAAAAAATATGCGCTTAATTTTGGCGACAGGTCTGGACTAGTGTACGGCGATCATGGGTTCCCAAGGGAATTAATGTGTGTGATGAGGTATGTGTTCCTGATTTACGGGTATTTTCTATGTATTTAAGTATTATATCTTTGGCTGAGTACCCACATCACGAGCCTTCTTGAGCTTACTGTGCCCAGACAATTTATGTAAGGATAACCTCTAATATTTAATTATTTCTTAGTTAATTATATCACATGCTAATGATGCTAAGTAATCGAACCACTGCTCCGCTGCCGGACAACGTAACTTACAAATGAGATTGCTATTCAAATCCTTGCAGGTGACAGTCATATTGTACGGCTAGGACAATTTTGACAAGCATTCAGTCTTATGCTGTACTTAACCAGTCCTATAGGTACCTGCCGTTTCGTTCATTGTGGCGTCCATTACATTATAATATTCATTCTTGCACATCAATAGAAATATGTAAAAGTGCTAGTGGCCTAGTGGTAAACGCGTGCGACTTGCAATCCTTAGATCGCAAGTTCAAACCCCGGCTTGTACCAATAAGTTTTTCGGAACTTTTTTTCGATAACTAGTATCGAGTTTACTATCTGTGCATCTCGTTTGTACTATTTTAGTGCGAACGAGATGCACAGATAGTAAACTCGATACTCGTTATCGAAAAGCTCGAAGGCACAAAGCATGGTGAGGTACTTATGTAGAAAATATAATTTGATATTTACCAGTCGCTTGAAGTGAAGGAAAACATTGTGAGGAACCCGGACTAACCCCAATAAGGCCTAGTTTACCCTCTGGGTTGGAAGATGAGATGCTGGCAGTCGCTTTCGTAAAACTAGTGCTTATTAGTTGCGAAGTGGTTTCCAGGCTTGTATGAGCCGTGGCAAAATGCTGGGACTTCGCGAGGAAGGTGGTAACTTCAAGTAAAACTGGCAATTGATGAACTCCGCTTTTCAATCTGAACATATATTTAAGTAGTAGACTGCGTCACAACGGAGCAAAATGGAATATTTATAGCGAGGTCGCACTTTGAATACATTTAACGCTTGAGCGGAGTGAAGGATTAATCCTAAATCCAGAGGTGAAAATAATGTTGAAATTAAAACATATTATACATACTGCTTTTCACGGGACCTTTGAATAAAATAAAATACATACCGGACAAACAATTCAATCGACATTTATTTCACTCCTGCATCATAATCCCTTAATTATGAGATCGCAGTATTGAAAAAAGTTGTAATCTGATTTTTATTTATATTAATAATGTATTTCAATTTCATTGATCAATTTACAGTAACAAAAAAGAGACATCGAATAAATAGCTATTCGTTTCTTTTTAAGACATAGTTTAATTTCACGGTTGGAAAGGGGCCGAACGTAGGAATTAGTACCTCGCTTAATCAACTATTTTATGTCACTCGTTGCCATGGCGACTTTCCATGGGTCACTCTTAAGGCGTCTAAATGCATATAACATGCATATTTGTGGTAGGTAGATTAGCTATATGTCCCTTCTATGGGTCAACACCTACCTAAGCGTGTTAGTAGAACGCGGTGCCACATTTCTTCTATCAAACTATGCTTCATTTGCCCCCTTTCTGATGGGACAGAAACAACAAAAAATACTTGTTTCAATCACATACCGACTTTCGTTAAATATACATAGTCAGAATATTCTGGAACGTCCCCACTTCGCAACGCGTTGCGTCCGCGTCATGATCGAAAGTTTGCTCAAAGTAGGTGACGCAAGTGCATCTCAAAGGCTCGATCACATAGTCTTCATCAGTTCTAGATATATCTATGATTTCAGAAATCAATAAGATTCATGTAGTTTCTTACATTAGAGGGCTTTACAATGTATTCCATGTGGATTGCCCTCTCCATTCGCTTTACCATGGATTAGAGAGATCGCAAGAGAATAGCCGTTCTGTTTCCGACTAATATCTTACGTAGTAATAGTATTTGTGAATTTTATATATTTTTTTAAACGATCTAATTATTCTATGGTGCTTTATTCCAGGTTTCAATCGATGCACTTTCTTCTTGCTTTACTGCTTTACCCTAAATTACTTTAATCTGAATCTCGTTGAATATTTTATAATAATTATGTGATTACTGATCTACTACCTAAAAACTTATCATCCTCTATGCCCTCCGAACCGTCCTTCTTTTTACTTATTCATTCTATGAAGTCTATCTAGTCTAATATCTTCACAGTTTATGAGCAAACCCGGTATTAAATTAATGGTATGAACAATTAAAGCAGGCAGTGCTTGTTTTTGGTTGTTCGTAGCTATATCTTTGGTCCACCGACAATACGACTAAATGTTAGACCATTAGAGAAACAAATGACTACTCTATAGTGTAAGATTTACAGTTTCGTCTTGACTAGCTTTTTTTCCAGAGGAAAAAATTAAGCAATCCGCGTAATGACATGGTAAAACAACAATTTGTAAGCAACGACAGCTGCATCGGGTTTTAAGGAAACTTTCATTTGCTGCATTCATTTGGTAAATATTTGTTTTTTGCCGGTCCTAGTTAGTTTAAAACATAATGTTCTGTTGAGTTACGGCGCGTATTATTAATACGATATCATTATTGTAAGTAACTAATTGTTGCATTAACATATTAGCACATAGTGTTCCTATTATATGGAAGGGAACCTGCGAGAGGTAAACCGCGCAGGTTTTGTGTTGTGATCCTGAGGGGAGACATCTAATGTGTTTCGGCTGAAGTTTGATAGTTTGTAAGTAAATTTAAATGCGATTAAAAAGTAATATTCAAGCTTTAATTTCTGTTTTAGATAACCCTTCTGCGCTCTGCACTAACAAAGTATTATTTTTTGCTAATCAAATCAATGAATAGCGGATATTATTCACTAACAGATAACAAGAAAAGTACGGAAAGGTTAAATACCTCGTTCATAGAAATTTAATAAGCGTTTTTATTTTCTAATATTCGAGTGATTGGAGAAACTTTTCTCTCATTTTTAATTGCTAGTTCTTCTTGTTTTGATTTACATTTTAATCGTAATTCCTGTGTGTGATTGTGTTTGCTGAATTTGGATACTGTTTATCAGTGGCGGCGGTGAATTATTTTCTTAGGCAAAACGGACGCCATATTGCTTTACGTGTTCCTCATGAGCCCAGAGAAAACTGTTGAATTGCAGAAGAGTTAGTAAAGCCGGCGGGAATCGGCTTGTATGGACGCACCGCTGCTGCTGTTTATACAAATCGGCCTAGACTTACTGCAGGACTATAAGTATTGTGTTGAACTTACTGCAGGACTATAAGTATTGTGGAACCCGTGAATTGATTAAGTTTTTTCTTTTTTTATGACATAGGCGGCAAACGAGCAGACGGATTGCCTGGTGGTAAGCAATTACCGTCGCCCATGGGCACCAGTAACACCAGAGGAGTCACAAGCGCGTTGCCGGCCTTTAAGGGGGGTTAGAGCTCTGGGAACCTTACTGACCATCAGGAACACAACGCTGCATACCTGAAAGGTAGCAGTGCTATTATGGCTGTGGTCTTCTGTAAGGAGGAGGTCCTTCCCCAGTTGGGCTGCCCCAGATTCAAGCGTGATGGTCATCGCTGTGCCCTACCTCTCATTAAAGTCCTTATAAATTGCAGTGAACAGATGTAGTGAGTTACAAGTTTGATCAGGCCTTTAGCTTGCGTAACCAAAGGCGCATCGTGATCTTTACAAAGAGAAAGTTGCATGCGCGAGTATTCTGAGAAATGCGGTGTTGAGGAAATACACTGGACACAAGGCTCTCGTGGACATACGGATCTTATGTATAGCTATATCTATAGTATAACCCGTGTCTCCGACAGTAAGTCCAATGTAAGAATCTATTTTGCTTATAAAACTGAGGTACTTTGAGTCAAAATCTAGTCGAATATAGGTTATTTAATGATATAATTTTATTCAGTACAAACTAAATACTATTTCAAATGAACCAAATTATTGATTATGCATAAAAGCCTCTGTCACAGATGGTTTTCATATTTTTTTAGACTACTATTCTTTTGCATTATTTGTATCGGTATAATAGTACTGTCGCATAGTATAATCGAATCTAATAAAAAAACGAATCATCTTCTTCGCGTTGTCTCGGCATATTGCCACGGCTCATGGGAGCCTGGGGTCCGCTTGGCAACTAGCCCCAGGAATTGGTGTAGGCACTAGTTTTACGAAACTGACTGCCACCTGACGTTGCAACCCAAATGTTTTCTTATAGCACACTTTTGCGAAACGATTGATTTTTTAGGTATTACGTATATACCTACAGGTTTGTTCGGAATCCTCGGTTCGCGAGTCTAACTCGTACTTGGCCACTATTTTTACTTCATCTAATACGAGACAAGTTATGGGAAATATTACGCCACAGCTGCGAAATAAATTTGTTATATATGTAGCTCATAAATTTTCATTCCTTAAACGACTTCGATAGTCAAATCTGAGCCTAAAAAAAAAAACAATATGAAAAGAAAGCTATAGTAGAGAAAAAAAAACTCTGGTTGATTAGGATGTAGAAGTTCGTTATCATGACACAAATATTCAGCAATAACTAAAGATAAAATGGTAAACGATCATAATTTTTCAATTTATGCACATTATAACGCACTTATGAAAGACAAAAAAACTTAACCCTACCTTAACTAACAGCATTTTATTAAATTTTATGTTACAACTTGCAAGTTTTAGTGTGAACTTTTGCAATAAAATCTTTGAGATTAGTATTATACAGTGTGGAAGTCTTATACGGGCGAATCTCTTAACGGAGGGTAGAATAGGACATAAGAAATATATTTAAATAACTTTTACTTAGAAATGCAATTAAAATTTTATCCATATAAAAAAAATCGGCCCGCAATGTAATGCAACACACTCTAGTTAAACACTCGTTGACAGTTAGTTTCAAAAGCTTACATCGCGTAATGTTCGCAGTACATTACTGCTCAGAAATTTTACAAAAATTAATTACATGTGTATAATAGGTATAATTAAAGAAAAACCTTTTGGTTTATAATTATACTGGTAAATCCTATGTCTGGTTTAATTCTTCGCCCGTATTAGACTTACACACAGTATTTAAGAGACAGATAACAGCTAACTTTAGTCCACATCTTTTTAAAAAATAACCAAGGTTTCATTGTCATTGTATACATATAAATTTGTTACTTACATTCTTTTTAGTTCCAATATGCGACAATTAATAAATGCAAACAAACTTTTCTAATAATATTTTGTGATGTGTCAAATGTTTTTTTTTTTGCTTATTCATTCAGTTGTCGGTCAGACATATTTGTTATTTTTTTTTTATATTATAGGCGGCAAATTAGCAGACGGATTGCCTGGTGTTAAGCAATTACCGTCGCTCATGGGCACCCGCAACACCAGGTGAATCACAAGCGCGTTGCCGGCCTTTAAGGGGGGTTGGAGCTCTGGGAACCTTACTCACCATCAGGAACACAACACTGCATACCTGAAAGGTGGCAGTGCTATTATGGCTGTGGTCTTCTGTAAGGAGGAGGTTCTTCCCCAGTTGGGCTGCCCCAGATTCAAGCGTGATGTGCCCTACCTCTCATTGTTGGACGTAGTTTAAGTACATTCCCGGGTCCAAAAACGTTTACGTTCTCTATTGACCCAGAATACTCTGTTACATTTTCCCCAAAGTGTCTGTCGCGGCCCGTGTGTCCCTAGCCTGAAGCATGAAAGATGAAGGCAGTCCCCGGGGACCCGTGTTAACGGCTGCAGTGCTGATGTTTTTATTCTCGTCGATTAAATAAACATGGCATTGAAAAGGAGAAGTAAACAAGGTCGGCTGGTAGCATTGCAATGCATATCTCTCGAACTTATGAAATGTGCAGCGATACACACATGACTAATTATGACCCCACAAAGGCGGAGTCCAAAATATACTGGTGACAACTTTTTTTTCGGCACTAGCTCGGAATCAACTGTTTTTTTCTTTAAAAACCGATAGCAAAGAAATTTTATTCACAAAAGTGAAAAGTAATTTCATACAAATTGTTTATTACTAATCGAGTGTTTATTGATATTTTCTGGTCGGATTCTTCTATTTCTCTTCGGTTCTTTTATTTAATGTTTTTGAATGATGAATGACGGATGCCAATAATTTTGAAAAAAAAAAATTCAAGGTTTTAGTGTTATTTTTCCTCGCGGTAAAGAGGTGAAAAATTGTGTGTTGCACTCGTTAGCAAAATGTGTTCCCCTCTCGTGCTTTGAGACCCTCCCAATGCTCAGGATTAGGTTAGAGGAAGGTAACTATGCTCCCTTGTATAGGTAACAAATAACTATATTTAATATCGGGAATTTGTGTATTGGATAATACCTAAAACCGGGGGTAATTTTTGGCAGCCATTTTGTACTCGAAACGCAGTATATTTATATTCAGTCTGTGTAACGGACCGGGTGCTATGATTTTGAAGTCAATGAATAGTGGATATTATGCAATAGCAGAAAATTACACAAAGGTCAAATACCTCATTAAAGAAATTCTTGAAAAAAGTGTATATTTTTTTAAAATATTGCAGTGACTGAGGAAACTTTTCTCTCATTTTTAATTGCAAGTTCTTCTTGTTTTAGTTGCTATGTAGTTAAAGAACAAATCCATTAGAAAATCTTAAGTTGGCACATCGTTAATTATAGTTACGCTCTTCGTCAACTAGGTAACTATAGCTTAAACAGTTCACGAGGGAGAGTGGATTAGTAAAATTCAGACATTCTGGCTATGGGAATAAAAAAATATAAGTACACTCGCCTTCGTTAGACAAGATATATTAAGCGGACGAAACATATGCGTGAGAAAATTAACACTCTTCAATACATGTATATATATTTGCCCGCCAAAGTAAATTTTACATGCCAGCAGTTTTCTGAGGTGCCATTGTAGGGCCGATCAGTGTGCAACGGTCAATGTCCGAAATTCTTCGGGCCAGCTAGTAGCGCAGTCCGTGTTATTAAATCGACGGGCGAGGTAATCTCCTTATATTTACGATATTGCCATAAATTTCAATCAGCTTGCAGGGTTACCCGGCGGCTGAACTAGGATTAAGGATAGATTGTTGAAACTGCACTGTTCACTGGCATTACATATTTTCATAGTCTAACCTATGTCATTGTCCTGGGATCGTGATATTCGTGATCGTTCAAATCGGGGCAGAGGAAAAACTGCAGTGTGATCGCTTATAATTCCAGAGTAACCGCGTATCATTGTTTCAATGCGGCCTTCGTGGTTTGACGAGTAATAATTCTAATTGTTTAGAGTTCTAACTTTAAATCTGAGAGCAAAACATTTATTTCTAATTTCGCGTTCGTTTAGGCTATGTCGGTGGACATAAATATCTAAATATGTACTTTAGCACCTTGAGAATAGAGGGGTTAAGAACAAATCAAATTATTTTTTATGAAATATTTTTGATTTGCTTTGATTTTTAAGTAGTAATACTACTATATAAATTAAAAGTTGAAATAGATAACATATACTAAAGAAAAAACGACGGGGACCTCCGGTGTTCGAGACGTGATTCGAACCCGCATCTCCAGCTATCGCGGCTGACGCCTTAACCAATTTGGCCACCCGTACACAGCGGAACCCGTCGAAATTACTCAAGTATATGTGATCTTGTTTATTTTAACGGTTTTAGGCACCGTTTTACCAGCTCTAAGGTGAAACACTACGTGTTTGCGCCTCCTATATGAATACCTTTCGGGATTCTGATATAGCTAGAGAGTTGGTGCTGCCATCTATGAAACTAAGAACAAATCAAATTATTTTTTATGAAATATTTTTGATTTGCTTTGATTTTTAAGTAGTAATACTACTATATAAATTAAAAGTTGAAATAGATAACATATACTAAAGAAAAAACGACGGGGACCTCCGGTGTTCGAGACGGGATTCGAACCCGCATCTCCAGCTATCGCGGCTGACGCCTTAACCAATTTGGCCACCCGTACACAGCGGAACCCGTCGAAATTACTCAAGTATATGTGATCTTGTTTATTTTAACGGTTTTAGGCACCGTTTTACCAGCTCTAAGGTGAAACACTACGTGTTTGCGCCTCCTATATGAATACCTTTCGGGATTCTGATATAGCTAGAGAGTTGGTGCTGCCATCTATGAAACTAAGAACAAATCAAATTATTTTTTATGAAATATTTTTGATTTGCTTTGATTTTTTAAGTAGTAATACTACTATATAAATTAAAAGTTGAAATAGATAACATATACTAAAGAAAAAACGACGGGGACCTCCGGTGTTCGAGACGGGATTCGAACCCGCATCTCCAGCTATCGCGGCTGACGCCTTAACCAATTTGGCCACCCGTACACAGCGGAACCCGTCGAAATTACTCAAGTATATGTGATCTTGTTTATTTTAACGGTTTTAGGCACCGTTTTACCAGCTCTAAGGTGAAACACTACGTGTTTGCGCCTCCTATATGAATACCTTTCGGGATTCTGATATAGCTAGAGAGTTGGTGCTGCCATCTATGAAACTAAGAACAAATCAAATTATTTTTATGAAATATTTTTGATTTGCTTTGATTTTTAAGTAGTAATACTACTATATAAATTAAAAGTTGAAATAGATAACATATACTAAAGAAAAAACGACGGGGACCTCCGGTGTTCGAGACGGGATTCGAACCCGCATCTCCAGCTATCGCGGCTGACGCCTTAACCAATTTGGCCACCCGTACGCAGCGGAACCCGTCGAAATTACTCAAGTATATGTGATCTTGTTTATTTTAACGGTTTTAGGCACCGTTTTACCAGCTCTAAGGTGAAACACTACGTGTTTGCGCCTCCTATATGAATACCTTTCGGGATTCTGATATAGCTAGAGAGTTGGTGCTGCCATCTATGAAACTAAGAACAAATCAAATTATTTTTTATGAAATATTTTTGATTTGCTTTGATTTTTTTAAGTAGTAATACTACTATATAAATTAAAAGTTGAAATAGATAACATATACTAAAGAAAAAACGACGGGGACCTCCGGTGTTCGAGACGGGATTCGAACCCGCATCTCCAGCTATCGCGGCTGACGCCTTAACCAATTTGGCCACCCGTACACAGCGGAACCCGTCGAAATTACTCAAGTATATGTGATCTTGTTTATTTTAACGGTTTTAGGCACCGTTTTACCAGCTCTAAGGTGAAACACTACGTGTTTGCGCCTCCTATATGAATACCTTTCGGGATTCTGATATAGCTAGAGAGTTGGTGCTGCCATCTATGAAACTAAGAACAAATCAAATTATTTTTTATGAAATATTTTTGATTTGCTTTGATTTTTAAGTAGTAATACTACTATATAAATTAAAAGTTGAAATAGATAACATATACTAAAGAAAAAACGACGGGGACCTCCGGTGTTCGAGACGGGATTCGAACCCGCATCTCCAGCTATCGCGGCTGAGGCCTTAACCATCCCCCGTCGTTTTTTCTTTAGTATATGTTATCTATTTCAACTTTTAATAGAGGGGTTGTTTAGATATTTGTGCCCATCTCCACAGCTCCGATATATCAGATGGTCTAGGCGACTGTCTAGGTAGGATACGAATACGTAAATACTCTGTTTTTCTGTATCTTTATGAGTTCATGCAATTAAATAAGGATTATTTTTATTACCTTATTAACTATGTAAGTGCTGATTCGAACATCCTGAACAACTTATTAGTCACCTACGCTATCCGATAAAAGATCCGGTCGTCGGCAATCTTTATTCTATGGTAATTAATATTACTGTTGATAATTACATAATTAAGGCCTTTTTTGGACAGAGACACTAACTGCAGACTTGAGGCAATCATTTTGAGTTACGTTAAGAAATTTTTCTTGTACATACCTGTGTGACAGGCAAACATGTCTTATCCACATTTGATTAAGTACTTAATTTAAAAAAATAACCTTCCTAGCAATAGTAAATTATACAGTACAATAGAAAAGTAAAATAGGGTAAACAAACATGGCGGTCTGCCAACTGAATTTCTAGTAAAAAAGTTAGCAATATCAATAAACAGCGTTATTCAAACCATTAGTGTCCTGCGGGCAGGGTGGTATGCTGGCATGGTTTAGAAAGCCGAGCCAAACTAGGCGACTATTGGTAGAAAGTCCTCTAGTCACGAACGAAAGTGATGAATGACCTTCATTGCATCCGGTACCGAAATCGGTAACTGTTCATCGATAACATGTACATTTTATTAATGAGCTACGTGTGTGCGTACCGTTAGTCGGGTACCTACTTAAAAAGCTAGTCAACTTAGCAAGCGGAATGATCGATATGGTTTAACAATGTAGGTATCTTTGAATTTACCAGTTCTCATACAAGTTTGTGATACCTACGCTAAATTAATATCCTAAAATGATAGCTAAACTTAAGTGCGAAAAAAATATTGGCAAACGATTGGTACGCCAATTAAACGTCATGCGATAAGTTATTTGGAGAACGAGATAAGGCAATAAAATTCTTGTTGCCACCCTACAAAATCATTTTCGTTTAAGGTCATAATTATCTAAGGGACAACATACGAGTAACTTCGAGGTGTCGGCCTTTTATCTTTCGTCTACTTATTCTCAAATGAAAAACTACAGTTTCTAAGTATAAACTTGAGTATGTATATTTGCCAATCAAGAAGGTACGTAACTACTTTTTAAAATTGCATGAATAAATAAAAAAACTAAATATGCGTCCCGCTCGGAATATGAATAATTATTTAATTAAAACGCGCACGGATACTTTTCGGGATTAAATTTTCAGGGCAATTTTATTTTAGAATTCCAATTATGAAATGTACGGTCTCGTCTACCTAGTTAATATCCGTTCGTCGTATGTCGCACTACAGTGCTTCGTATTAATGGATTTCATATAGATTGATATATTTTAACTATATTTGACGACGAGCCATCCAATTGCATAAAATAATATTCGATTAAAATATCTTTCGCAGTTGAACGCCCGTCGATAAAGCTGTCATTTATATTTCTAATTTCAATTTATTAGCTGAAAATCCGCTTTGCGCATAAAAATTGCAAAATGTTAAATAAATTGTATTTCAACTTAGCGACATCAAGAATATGATGGTGTAAATCCCTGTAAAGAAGAATTCCACAGACTTCTCTACAAACGCCTGTGTTATTCTGTTTTGTATTTTATCAAGTTTTAAGACAAGTAAATGATTGTGTTTCTAAGTAAATATTTATATTTTTTATTGAATTTCCTATACTTTCCAATTTTCAGGTAGTTCTCGTTTGTACGGGATAACGTCATTCCGTGGAATATTCCAGGTCTTAGCGTGGCGGGCAAAAGAGCATAACCTAAACTTTATGCTAATCATAAATAAGTGTTTTTTTTAGCTGTAGTCCAAATTAGGCGTATGAACAGGATATTGTACTGAAAAAACAGTAATATTGATTGTTACAACTATATTTTGAGCTGTTTTGGTTTGAAACATTATTAAAAAACCTACACCATCTGCTCCTGGACAAGAGTTGGCACAAAGATAACGTGCCGCTGAAATTTTAATGCCGCGGTTAGTGCTGGATCCAGATGGCGCCGACAAAGTCGCAGATATACTGCAAATTTAATATTTATAGCCGGCAACACACCTTGTTTTTGCAGCGATGAGACATTGCTGGAAACATTTTGTAGACGTCTCCATTTGATAGCGTTCGGTTTGTTTCGGGGTTAGGTAATTGAATTTTTTATTTGCCCTCTAAAGTATTTTGCTGCGAATTGAAATAGTTTTGGTGTTCAGGTACCAGTTTTTCAAACCGTGAGGTTTAAGAGTTTGTCGGTTGTCACACTACTGTAAATTTCCAGAGAGGCGACAGTGCGGGAAAGATATGGCGCTTTGCGTATCTACGAGTACATTATAGGGTTGTCTTCTTTACGCACTGTCGCCACTGTCACTGTTGTCCGAACTCGGTCGCAGTGTGACTAGTTAGTTCTTAGTTCAGGATCAGAAAACGTTCGTTGTAGATATTGCATTCGATGCGAAAAATACCTACTGTAGTTGTAGCAATTTTTTTATTTAGTTAGTCATATAATTGTAGAAATTATATTAAAGTACGAGAATAAAACAAACATTTTTTATATATATACAGTCTTCGATAAATTCGGTTCACATTTCCGAGGCCTTGTTTAAGTTTCTAATAATATTATTCAATTATAGTATTAATTAAAAACTGGATTTATTTGACTATTATATTATCAAGTAATTTATTTTCAAAACCTACGTAACTGTATTGAAAATGAGATTTCCCTCCCATACTATGATGTGTACGTATGTATGTATGACTAACTTGTATCCTTTTTTAACTCTATCATAAAAAATAAGGTTCTATTTTTAATATTTTTCAGTATTTTGACGGTTGAAAAGCTAACGCCGGAGTATTGCTGATTCACAATGATTACACACCTGTCAGTTTCACCAGCAAAACTTTGAGGTACAAATCGGTTCACAAAAGCCGACGCGAAATTTGTACCGGACAGGCATTCACATAGGCATTCAGCGTTAGTTTTTGTAAAACCTACAGATATTTATATTGTATAATAATATCCCAACATCTAGTTTCACCCAAATGATACGGTCAGTTTTGTTAAAGCCGGAGTTGAGAACCATATTACCTTTTATTTTTCGCACTTTTAGGTTTTACTAACTTTCTCCTTTTAGGAATTTTACACTAACTTAACAGAAAAGGACGATACCAGGTTATGTATCAGCTTGTTCTTAAGGAAATATTATTATTTTTATGGAGGTAGCTGCAACTATTGAAAACCTAACGTCCTTAATAATAGATAGTGTTTTAGATACTTTTATAATAATACGACGATCAAAAGAGATGGTCTTATGTAACTTCCACCATAGGTATGGCAGACACGGCACTATTTTCGTTCGTCCCGTCCTTGTCCTTGTCATACATAGTCTCACATATTTTTGTTCCCCTCCAAACTGGTCCCTTCAGAACTGTCAAAGTTGGAGGGGAACAAACGAATACAATTGGAGTTTTCTTGGGTTTTCAACTAAAGTTATAATTAATACAGAATAAGCTAATGTTTTTGTTATAAAGAATTTTGTTTTTGTTGTAAAGCAAAACTATAGTGAATTATTACATTTTGGGCTACAAAAGCCAGAATATCTTTGTCCCTTTTGGCGCACGCGGACGCGTTCTCCAGTTATTATTCCTCCTAGTTTTTTATATTATGTTTACGTACTCGTTAACTAGTTTCCGAAATGAGATCAACTGCACTATTTGAAAGTCAATAGAATACGAGAATTTTTCGGTTTTATTATTGAATTACTTATTTTAAAGATTTCAGCAGGACGGCAAGTAACTGGCTAGAGTGAATGCAATATAAAAGTGATTTCAAGACAAGATTTTCTACCATCAAACATTGTCTAGTTCCGCACAAAATTCAATAAACTATATAATCTTTTCTTGTTACGAAAGTTATTCTTTATTCTAGTGCCAACCAACGCCTTCAAAGATTCGATAAAAGCTTTTCAATAAATAAATACGGACACATATAAAAGTTGAATGGGCTACGTATATATGTATATGCACATAAGATCATCATCATTACTCAAACCAACATTTGAACAAATACTTCACTGTTTGTGACTCTGAAACTTTTTAGAGATAGTCTTCTGTTGACTACAGCGTGATGTAGGTGATATAGGTGTGTGTGTGTACACGCATGTCAGCCTTCTATATTCAAATTTTGACTTAAGTTCCATGTTAATTCTCTGCACAACTACATAGACATGATGATTTGATTATGTTTTTTAAGTATGTGTCAGTACAAGAATATTTTAATGCCAATCTATTTTTGCTCGAACAGAAAAATTGTGAACATAATTCCAACCTATACAGAGTGAGTCTGCCTCACAGTTTGTTCGCTTGGTGAAGTCTTTTAGTCAGTAACAGGGTTACCAGACAACATGCGACAAAGCCGCTTGTGACACAATAGCTATTAAATTTCAAAGCGGGCGCAATTTTATAGACAACGACCAGGCAGGCTGATTAAATAAAAATACATTTTGAAACTACACTTTATTTTGATGGCATCTAGCTATTACGCCTTTTATCAAATATACATAGCGGTTACTTATATTTTTAATGTTTTTTCTAATAAAAAATCCGTGTATTATTTAGTATAAACTTTGGTATAAGGGTCAGATAGATCAATTAGGTTTGTGTGTTTCCTGTGGCATTGTGAAAGTTAGGGTTTTAAAGCCAAATATGATATATCAAAATAAACCCCTCTCTAACAAGTACGTATCAGAGGCTCTAGTGTAAGTTTCTTTTGACGTAAAAAAAACGTTTACGAACGCGTAAGTGATAATGTTTTTTATATGGGAAATGCAATGTTCGTGACGTAAAGTTACGTTAAAAACTTACACTCAGTATACCCCAAAAACATAACTTGTGATCGATCACATTAGCCGTTAACTATTGACCTTTTGATTTTTGGTGTATCAATCTGTATGACACATAACCTTGTTGAAAACTTCGTGATCGACTTTGCGTTAATAATTTATGAAGATTATTAGTAATTAGAGGCCATTTTAGTACCACTTCGTTACGTTAGTTTGTATAGTACCACTTCGTTTATTAGAGGCTGATAATGAACAGTCACCAAAATGATGTGTGTATGTAATACTAATAAGGTGCGAGTGAAAAAGAAGCACTCTGTAGGAATTAGTTTAGAATCGGGGCGCAATGTTAGTAATAATACTAATTTACAATTAAATGCGAATTGTTGTGCAATAGGAAACAATACAAATTTTCCATTTAGTTTCCATTTAGTTGTTTTAAAGCTGTCTACGCCAAAGCAAACCAAGAACTCGAAAGACATTCGCTTCTCTGTGATACTAGGGTACTATATAGATCAGAAGTTAGCCGATACGCGGTAAATAGAAATCCGAAACATATATACTGCCATCACGTACGCGGACCGATGCATCTTCGTATTAATATATCATTTCGCTGTAACTAAGTGGATCGGACAAATTGCTCACTAGTTTATATAATATTTATTGGACGGGGTACGTGATCCATCAACGCGGAGTATTGTAGACGGTGGCTGCGAGCGGCCATATTTGAGAGCTGTAAGGGTCAAGTTGTAATCGTTATTTCACAAATTCTTTGCATTGGCATTGGAAATAAGACAAAGACTTTTTAGGGTTATTAAACGTATTAAGCAGGTACCTGTGTCTCAGTAGTAAACTGTACTTGTAGCTATACGAACCACACATAAATTTATAAGATATTTCTTTCAAGAATCGTAGGTACTCCAGGTGACAATCGTTTGTAGCGAACGCCAAACGAAATGAAAATAATGTATCAAATGATTTGCCTTTGACCTGTTATTTGTATTTTTTATATTTATATTGGCGTTTTCTAAAAACAATTGAAATCTTGATACTTCATCACCGATTAACAAACAAGACTTTTCGAACTCTTGGCTACGGTAAAATACGGTCGCCATCTCTATCATATTGTGATTCAAATAAAAGACTAATACAAGAAATTGCTCATTCCTCAGCTTTTTAGGTGAGCACTTTCTTGCCAAAACAAAAAGATATTACATGAAAAACAGTCAGCCATTCCACAACTGCTTACCTCGTACGAGATGTCGTATATCTTTTTATTCGAAACCTTGCATAAGAGGGAACATTTTTTATAAAAAATAACATACACAACATAAACAGTGGGCGAAATAACCGTTCATCTTAAGCATTTGTCAAGAGCGGCTTACGGTAACTTAGTGGGGCCCGTGTTGTGAGGTGTCCCTACCCTGCGTCATTACTGAGTAGATTTATACAAACAGCATAACACAATGTACTGAGAAACTTGAAACAAATGTTTACATTCGCAAGTGCACTATTTTTCTTAAATGGCTGCCATCACGTAGATTACATACAATACAATCATCTCTTAATGATGGTTAGCTTAGGACGGCAACTCTTGCTTATAATTACATTTAGAATTTTAACCATAAGTAATAATTCGGCCAGAATACTGCAACACACTTGTAGTTTCAAAAGTTTATAATTGCGCGTTAGTTTATAATGTTCGCAGTAAGATTGCACGAATTTTAAACAATAATTACAAGGCTATAATAAGTGCAATTAAAATAATATAATAGTTAATGATTCTGCTAGTAAATCCTGTCAGAATTTTTCAGTGTATTGTGGTTGATTTCGTAAGCGCCAATGGAAATGTCGAACAAATGAATTCTAATTACCTTTACCTAGTGAAATAAAGAGTTATCAACTCTTTATTGCACTAAATGGTAAAGGTATACCGAATGTGTAAAAAACAAGACACAAAGTCGAACTTATCCCTTTACATAAGAAACAAGCTTGCTCAAGATTTGATATTTCGACAGATGATATTATTATTTAAGTGAGGCCGCGTTTGGTGCCATTAAACTTTAAAGGGTTAATAAGGGCATTTTCAAAAAAATATATATGACTTGTAGAAAAGTTAAATTATGTCAGTTTAGTGACGATAATTGACCTTTAAATTCCTATACATACTTAGATTTGTGCACATTTAAACAATATAAATAACAATGCAAAAAAAGGCAAAAGATTTATATCAATACAGATTTTATATCGTCACAAAACTGATATAGTTTAACTTATTTTAAGAGTAGGTACGTTAATTGGGGCCACTTATTTCTGAAAATGCCCGTAAAGATGGTTACAAAAAAATAAAAAGTGGTTAAAGCTAAGAAACGGGTTTTGCGACAAACACATTGTATAATTACTTCTAGAACATCTTCATAGAATAATTTGGCAGTAACACAGAGAAGTTTGTAGTCTGCCAAAACTTCAACAAATTTATTTATCAGGTATATTTTTTTTTATTAGCAAAGTTCTAATTGGAAACATGATGCGCCCGTACCGGAAACTGCACTCGCACAGCTAAAGCCAATGATTTTCTCCCATAGATTATGTAAAATAAAGTAACATTCCTAAATAATCAAATCAGCGATTCACTGTTGTGTTGTAGAAAATTAATTGGCATAAAATATCCTTGTAATTCATCATTTCGCGTAATTTGTATAATTCTGAAACTGTAGACTTTTCAGGATTACTAAACAACGTAACCTAACCTAATATAATTAACAAAATTATGCCTTAAAGTCCAGAAAGTTCTACGGTTTCAGAAAACAAGACTTTCTGCGTTATAATGTGCCCACTGATGAATTCTGACAATAAATTTCCAATCCACTAAAACCGGTCATTGTACAGTCAGCAGCAGAAGTAGCTAAGCATTTGAGGTGTTCAAAATGAGGTCAACACGTCTCTATTGTCAAGAGAATAAGAGCGCGTCTAGGTCATTTTGAACACTTCAAACGCTTAGCGACTTTTGCTGCTGACTGTAGGCCTATGTCCAGCTGTGGACTTATGATGATGATGATTTATAATATCGGAGATTGGGAGCATTAATTCAGAATTTATTTATATAGAAATTATTTCGAACCATTTTTTGTCAAATCCTTTTTATATAGGTTATGCTTAAACCTATATTAAACGTAAGCCAATGATAACTGCGCCGCTACTGCGAAAAACGATATTCGTAAATTTCGGACAATTATCTCTGTCACTTTCATGGCGCCTTAATTGGAGTAAAAGAGAAAGATGCCCGAAATTTATAAATATCGTTTTTTGCGGTAGCGCTGCTGTGCACTATCACATTTGGTTCTACAGCCGCAAGTCGGCTTAGTGCTCTGTCTAACGATAATGAAATCTGTGGTTAATGCACTTTGAGAAAACTCTGGAAAATCTACGAATACACCGAGTTCATATCAAATTTATTGACGCCTTTTGTATAACTTCGGTGTTTTACATGTTTTACTTTGACCTCTTTAATCTCTTTATACAGTCTGCTTCCGACTATGGAGCTTTAGATTCGAGACTCGAATCCGACATTTTATTGATCTAATTTTTTTTAGTGATTAAAAAATAGCATCACGACAACATTTGTTCGATATTTGACGTTTCTTAAAAGAGAATAGACAGTACATACGAGTACAGTAGCATAACTACAAACGATTTCGTGTTGGACTGTGTACAATAGTAAAAGACCATATAACTTGTATGATAATTAAAAAAATGAGAATGAATGTGTTTTTTTAAAGTTGCAGAATAAAGCATATTTTATTCTACTGGTTATTGGTATATATCGTAGATTTTGGCACAATCTACGCAATACTTTCTAGAGCCGAAATATTAAAATTGTTGACGAAACAACAATGTTAAAATTCTATGTAGGAATATGGTAATATGGGATTATCTTTGGCGGTGCTCGAACCGGGCCTGCGTGCTGGGCTAAACTAGATTTCCGTATTAGGCTTAGGTATAATACCGCCCCCAGGGAACGTAACAAAAGTCTCGAACTTGCAAAATATTTTGAATTAGTTTACCAGTCGACCTCAGTCTGTATCTCAGAGGTGTTCATGTTTTTGTAGACTCTCATACTAGTACTAGGCTCTACGTATTCCCATAAACTAGACCTAGGTATACCTATACACCTAGGTATACCTATACACCTAGGTATAGTTTATGGCAATAAGGCTACGATGCAAATCGTCTTTTGGTCGTTAGAGTTTTACATATAAATAAAATTGTCACTAAAATGATCACACGACGTTATTTTACGTCAAAACAAACTTACACTTGAGCCTCAGTATGAAATATGTTTTTTAGTTTATTTCCTTATAGTTTTGAAACGAGCAATAAATCATATATTGATAATCAAAGTAATTAATTATTATAGATATTTAATGCTAAATTATCGTCATTAAACTGACATAATTTGACTTTTCTATAATTAACGCTAGTTGACTTCACTTTGAAACTCCCGTTAACGTCATACTAATAAGTGAAATTACCTTGTATGAAATGTTTGACAGCTACGCCGCCATATTTAAAGATAATCAGTTCGTTGAACCCGGGATCTGGTTATAGTCCTTGAACTCCCCGCTTGTCAAGTGTGGCGATTATGGCATTAAACACCCATATTTCTTATAGAGGCCCAGACTCCATGGCTGAAGTAGTTCGTTATCATCTTCACCACGGCATCGGTTCGAATCGATCCGATGCTAGCATGGTTAATTGCGACGTTAACTAATTGCTGTCGCGAAGGTGTTATGTTGTACGTGCGCCCTATCTGTAGCCATAATGTTATAGGGTTATAACGCACGACGCTGCGCAATCCACGTAAAATATCAAGGAGCTGTTTCCACGCGCTTGCGTCCAGAAACGCTCTCAAGCCCGGGCAGACGCCGGAAAATCTTGGCGAACGCTTAGAGCCACAGCTAAATACACCTGGTAACATTATGTTGCAAAACTTTTGTTGGCATAGGAACTAAAACTGTGATAACTCGGGGCACAGCGGGTTTCGATATCGATAGAAAATATGTCGATATATAATATGACTTAAGGTAATTTTTACTTTTTATGAACTATTAGCAATAAATGAGAATGGAGTCATTTTTTAAGAAATATGTTTAGAAATAAAGTAAATTCTTCGAATGTATTTTTAGAATGTAAGAAGTACAAAGCGATTTATTTTGTAGAACACTTAATCTTACACATATCGACCTAGTCCTACGCTCAGTAAAACTGTTGTAGGTACTAGACTACGATAATAGATATAAATACTTAAATACATAGAAGACCCATGATTCCGGAACAAATACCTGTGCTCATCACACAAATAAATGCCCTGACTGGGATTTGAACCCAGGACCATCTGCTTCATAGGCAAGGTCACTATCCACTAGGCCAGACCAGTCGTCTCAGATGTTGACAGTAATATTGATATATTTAATTGTCCATAAAATATTTTCCTACGTCACTTTGGTATAAGTGCCCCGAGTTATCCCAGGTTGGGTAGGAATGAAAGTGTGACATTGCTAAAATATTAAAGACGAAATTTGTTTTATGTGCACGTGTATATATCTAGGTAGGTACTTTTTAGATTTTATTTTACACACGAGGTAATTAGGCTATGTGTGTATCTAAACACTGAAATGTATATCTAATTGTATAATTATAGGTGCATATCATTTCTCATATGTCGGCGTAATAAAGTCGTAGGTAGTACTTATGAGTGGATTAAACTTAAAGGTAACACATATTATCGTACAAGACTATAGGTTCTATAAGTAGAAAAATTACATATTTCACAAGATACAATTTTCACTACGAATTATTTTTTACCGTGCAAACCATTGTTCTTGTTCTTGAAAAAAATAATACTCTTCCATGTATATATATATTAACGTAGTGTCTAAGGTTGTTAGCAAACATAGTGAACTCTTTTCAACTGCGAAAGAATTATTTCCACGCAATACTGACTGTGATCGGCTTGTTCTCTAAACAACAAAGAACGGCTTTATTAAAAATAAGTTGTAGTGTTATGTGTGTTAACATCTATATCAATAAAAGAAAGTTGTGTTAGTTCCGGCACTTATAACTCGAGACCTGAACCGATTTGGACGACTTTGGTTTCGTTGTGATCGTCTTGATCAAAAGTTTAATAGTATGCTTAAAAAGAAAAAAAACTATTACAAAAATACCCTATTTATTGGCTTTCAGGCGGTACAAAGTTCGAAAATGTTTAAAGGAGTACCAAATAACTGTTAATAAAATAAACTACTTGATCGCTCTTGGAAAACCGATTTTATAAAATAATGACTTCTAGTAAATATTGGACTCTAAGGCATGTACGTGTAAAAAAGTGGTTGTGTAAATATTTTGCATTCTATAAACTATAGTTGATTGAGGAGTGCACATTTATATTTTTATGCCATGTGCGGCGCAACCGCAAAAAACGATATTCGTAAATTTCGGAAGAATATCTCTGTCGCTCTCATGACGCCTTAATTGGAGTAAAAAAGATGCTCTAATTAAACGAACTTTGACGTCCGCGTTACCGGGCCTGTATTCATACCCTTTTTCTTTCTAAAATATTTAGTATTAGTGCGCGTCGACTGCAGAGTCACGGGTACTCTATTAGTCTGAATTCGCGAATAAATATTGGAAATTGGCTTTAATCTTTTTTAGCCCCTAGGCCAAGGGTCGAAGGACCCGGAGCCAATAGCGAACCGTAAAACACGAGATCGCGGTCGGACTTCTAACTTATTCAAAGACCACATGTGACCGTACAATCCACTGCCGAACTCGACGCCGGCTACATTATTCAAAAAGGACTATATATTTTTTACTATTATTTATGCTGGGTTCATAAACGTAAGTTTAAGGCGTAGGTCGCTAAACCATTTTAGAATTCGGTAGGTTGAGTGAGAAAGATATGCAGTTATTTCGCAACTTTTAAAACTCATTTAAGATTCGAGCTGTAACGAGAAATTAAGAAGGTACGGAAATATTTAAGCTTTTTTTAACAAATTATAAGTAAAGATATTTTTTCAATATAGGCTAGAACAATTAATGACGTTTTGGCATATCATGAAGAAAAGCAATCTTGCAGCAATAAGAGGTATATACTCCTACGAAGCCGATGGGAATCCCAGTTAGGGCATTCATTGTGTGATAAGCACAGATATTCGCTCCCGAGTCGGGGTGTTTTCTATGTATTTAAGTATATATATATGTGTTGACATGTGGATTCAAAGGAATGAACATGTTGAAAGTAGAGCCAACAAAGTTTATATTTAAGTATATATATATAGTTGGCTGAGTACCCACAACACAAGCCTTCTTGGGCTTACGGTAAGGCACAGTTAATTTGTGTAATTTTTTTTTTTTCATTTATCCCTAGTTTTTCAGCATTAGGTAAGTAGGAACAGCGAAAGCACCAGACAAGTCGTGAGATAAGGTTTTGGTAAGACAGCACTGAGCTGACTAATAGTTAGCGGCGCTACCGCGAAACACTATATGCGTTATTTTCTGACGATTGTCTCTGTCACTCTCAAGCCGCCTTAATTGGAGTAAAAAGGAAACTTGCTCGAAATATACGAGCTTCGATGTTCGCGGTAGCGAGCCTGAAACCGCGTTTTAAATCTCGATATTCATGAATGACAGAAAACCCGTATATATCATATAAAGTGTGATGTTGGCGCGCGCCCATGCATTAGATGTAGGGCGTAAAATATCAAACGCGCCGCGCATTCTAAGGAGCATGTCCGTTCTCGAATTTTCTATTTAGAAACGACCCCACCGGGACGATTCAAACTCTAAACTAGTGAAGAAATTTATATTAGTTATACTGGAGTTCACTGGACAACCTGAAATATTGAGCATACAGTAAAACCGTCCAATTTTGCCCTAGAGGACATAATTCCTGTTGCAAAATCATGCACCGATAAGTTGTACTTACGAGTATGGACACATAAAGTAACCTAGTAATATGAAATAACAACAGTGAAATTGAACGTGTGCATGTGTTAACATCTTAATGTTATCCACGCCAAAGACGTATATATATGTCCTCGACCACAGAGAAAACTAGACCTACCTGTGCATAAAGTTCAGCTTCAGTTTTGACATTTCGAAACGTGGCGTGTGAGCGTTAGCTTTTGCGTTTGACATGGCACCAAAAAGGTTAATAATCTACAACATACCTGATTTAGTTTCCCTACTATGTCAAATACGTACAATATTTGTGAACACTCATATAGTGTGCTGCTAGACTCGTAGATGGGCTGTACATATACATAACAAATATAACAGTTTCTGCTACAAAATGCCTTTTGTTCTTATTTAACCTTGAGAATATTGGAGCACAAAAGAAGAAAATTTTTTGCACTATCGAACTACCCATTCATTTCACCCTAAAAGAGTTCGATGCCGTATGGCACCGAACTAGAAGTTGCCTCGTAAAGTGTACAGTTAAGTTAGCTGCCGAGAAAAGTAATTCCCTCTGCATATAAACTCTTATGCAGGTTGCAAACCGTATCCAAAGCATTCCATCAGTGTCGCTAATGCACAACTACCCTTGTAACACCTCTGAAAAGGCTGTGCAGCCGTCTAACCTAAACCTAATCTCAGAAAAATTTAAAAAAGAATATATGTGAGACACTGACGAAGTGCTTTATCTTATGTTTACTTGCTATATTCTTGTTCAGTTAAAAATTGCGTGTTATAGGAGCTAAGCCTCGCGGTCAAGAGGGGCAATTCAGCCAGCATTTTAGAAAGCCTCAGGCAAGAATTGTAGGATTTTGGCTTTATCGTAACTTTATTTGTAGTTTTTAATTATAGTTTAAATTTAAAATGCAAAGGAATATGACGCATAATGAGGTAACATAATATTTAATCGGGAGGGTATTAGATATTTCACGGAAAGGCTATTACTGTCACGATCTCAGAGAATCTATAACAGTGTCAAATAAAATAAACATACATAAATAAATTACAGAAACGAATAATTAAATAAATATCCTTACACTAATTGACTGAGCCTCACGGGAAGCTCAAGAAGGCTCACTGTGTACTCAGCCAATAATGCATGTAATAAAAAATACTTCATAGAAAACACCCATAACCTAGGAACAGCAACCTGCGCTCACTGGGATTGTTCGTTGGTGGGATTTGAATCCAGAACCGTCGACTTCATAGACGTGGATCACTACCCACTATGCCAGCCTATCGTGAAAACAAAAGTAATACACAAAAGTCTGGAGTACAGTTGTTAACTGTACAAAATGTAAGTGTTTTAATGTGTCTATGCACGGGAATTAAATATGCAAAGAACTCCGTAAGTTCTCTGAGCAATACAGGCGACCTCGTAAAGGGCTTGCCCTGTCATAAAGCCATAGATAGAAGAGACTACCATGATTTCCGGTTGAACCTCAAAATGGCGAAGTCGTCTTGAGATTATATTTTTGTTTTCTGTTCATTTACGTTGTTTAGTGTGTAATATTGATTATGCAGTGATCTGACTCAGAATTGTGCAGCTAATGATGAATTGATTTCAAAACGCGTTCACCACTATTTTGATCATCACCCGTCCGCCTCTTAGCGTTTTAAGTCCAGCTACGACTTTACAAAACGCAAGGCCTGCTACCGAACAACGTCATGCTCTAAGGGCAAACTTATATGTTATTTTACTTGACTTTGGCGAAATCATCGATTGATTTATTGATGGAAGCCATATTTTTTTAAAGAGGAAGAAGAAGATACTACCTTGTGTCATCTCTGACAGAAATCTGTGTGTGTACAAACACTGCTTTTCCATCAGAACGTGTAGCATGGTAGCCAGTTTATCTTCTATCGCGCTATCCGTCACTGTCGCACTCACTTACTTGTCGGAGCGTGACAGATAATGTGACAAGTGATAAAAACCCCATTAGACTGCCAGATACATATATACCTATCAAATAGTAAATGTAAATAAAGACATTTTTAAAATTTAGGTAACCAGAATTGTGCCCGTTACTTCAGGCATGTTTGCTTTAAAAATTGTAATGCAAAAATGACTACCCAACAACATCGTCTTTTTGAATTTTTTTTCTTAACAAGAATCTTTAGGACAATCGATCCGCGAGGTGGCTTGAACACACGACCACCATGACTTTTGGGCGTTAAAGGGTTAATAAAGAAATAACAAAGTAATTCGACATTCTTCAAATTAAATTATTTGAATCAGTATTTATAAATACTCAAAAAATAAAATATATTTATTATTCTTTTTGTTTGAATTCATCTAGACTATTTAAGTAGAGTAAGAGTAATTTGTAAATGCACAATGAGTACACTAACAGTAATCACGCGAGTCTTTGATCTTGAGTTGCAGGCGTCCATATTCTACGGTAACTGATTACCATCAGACAGGTATATACTCGTTTGCCACCTTCGTAGTGTAAAAAGGACACTTGTAGGTACTTGTATCTAAAATACTTAAAGACCAAAGGCTATTCGAACAATCAAATCATTAAATTCAATATGGCAGTGATGTAGCCTACGAAGAGTGGGGATCCGGGTTCAATCATAGCATGTTCAATATTATATGAATTGTCTTCTAGTACCTACAACACGAGGCGTATGTATTAATGACCTTAAATTATGAATATATAAAATTATAGTTTTACTTATTATATTTTATATTATACCCAGTTCATCGCTATATTCCTACTGCAACAACATTAAGGAGGGCTGGTACATTGTTACTATGTCGTATGATAAGATAAGTCGATAACCCCGGTCCCGGTCAGAACAGATAAATAGATACATCAAATAAAAATCACTGAAGTTAGTTACTCCAATTTGCGATAAAGCAATAAAATGCATTTTGTCTTATCTTGTTGTTAACGTATTTTTTTTTAAATTCACGTAATGGCTCGTTCAGAAGTCATGTTATTGTTTTTGGTCTCTTCTTGACATTTTGGTGATCCTACTTCGAAAGATCACGTGCATTTTAAACACGAAAAAAAATATAAGTGCGACGTGAGATATAAATCTTCGAATAGAATTTCTTTTTTTTAATACGTATACAAGACTGACCAGTGTTTCACCTCAGTCACACCTAATGGTAAGTGTCGACGATATCGAGGGTGTAGCACTGGTTCAGTAACAGCCTACTCTTGTCTCGAAAAGACCCAAATTATATTTTTCCGGGCATACAGACGAAGGTAGCGTTCCACTTCTTAGCAGTCCGCATTAGGAAGGATTTTATGTTGTGAAATTTCGTTGTTTTTGGCTATCGGCTGTGTGGAAAAAAGTCCTCGTGATGTGGTCTTGGCCCCCCCACGATGGTGTGATCAATCGTTATATTTTTATGATCCCCTCCCTTCCGTAAACGATCACGGTTTCTGGACATTGGTTTCTAAATTGTCTATTCAATTTCTTACCACATAATGTTGTATACATTTCATTTAAATATACAAGTGAAGTGGATTACCCAGTTTGCACCCTTACAGTGAAGTATTTTAAGTATTTATTTATACTAAATATGAAGCTATACTTTCATGATATTTTTTCATATTTTTGAACCCACGGTTCAAAAGTTAGAGGGGGCGGGGGAACTTTTGTTGGCCAGAGCGATTACTTCCGCAAATATTCACTTTAACACAAAAATGTTTAAGACAAAACCATTATTTTTTCAAATAGCTGTCTAACACCTCACACTTTACGATTAGATAACAAAAAATACCCACTTCACATGTAGTGGACCCGTACATCTGAGGTACCTCCGGGGAGGTACCGTAAAAAATATAGTTTATTGGTACAAACAGACAGACAGGCAGACATGGCGAAACTATACCTAAATTGACTACGCAACCCTAAAAAGGAAAGATTTTTGAACATTAGCTTGAAAGGTTTGAACATTAGCTTGAAAGGTTTGAACATCAGATACACAGTAACAGAAGCAAGCATATATATGTGATGATATCTTGTTGTGAATGGCAAGTAAGTCGTTGTTAACGATTACACAAAAAAAAAATTGACCCGGCGCGACGTAAGCACCATCACCAATAAGGTTAGCCTGTACTATTTTAATGCGAACGAGATGCACAGATAGTAAACTCGATACTCGTTATCGAAATCGTCAATGTCACAAATCATGGTAAGGGTACAGTGCTATATATAAGTTTCAAAATACACGCAGTATCTTCCAGCACTTTAACTCTATGGCACCGTAACCCGGCGTTACTGCGGCTCCCCTCTCGCTGAATTATTAAAGCGCCATCCTTGGCGTTGCATCGACAGAATTAAAAACTTACCCAGTTACTCCATATTTCTCTTAGCTATGTTGTTGTGCCGGTGGACACTTCGATAAGATCTCGAGATGTTTAACTTTTGTTATAAAAATTGAGAAAGTAATTTTCAGTATAAAACTGCAACATTGTTGTAAGTGGACATCGACCAATGACGATGCGTCTTGACTTGACTAGTATTAAGGCTTGTAACGATATGTAATGTTACGACTATTTATTTATACAATGGTCTCTTACGACACATCAAGCTCAAGAAGGTTTGTGTTGTGGCTACTAAACCAACGATGTCCCAATGTTTTGTGTTACAATAATAAAATTCAATACTTTAGACACTCTTACGAACGGTTTCCGATTTACGATACACCTGAAAGGTACATATTTACTTAAAAGGCGCTATGAAGTCAAAAAGATACCATTAAATACCAGGCATTTTTGTGTTCCATGTTACCATGACGGCGTAACCTATGTCTTGTCTAAACCTGACTTTGTTTACCTGTGGACAAAAAAAAAAGCAATTACTCAAAAATAGTAAACGAATATATTTGAAAAAGAAATGACATATTAGGTATAATAAGACAGACGACGGACTACTAAACATAAGTGATTCAATGTGTTGTTTGGGCACTAGTAAAAAGCGATGTAAACCAAGTTTCATGTTAAACCCCGCAACGAACTGTAGCATAGTATGTATAAATCTTGACATAGTATATATAAGAATTATCAGAAAGAAGGAGTATTTTATACTTCACGTGTTGCGTTTAGCGGTAGCTGTCGAAAAGGTTAAAATTGTAAAGGCAGTGCAATGCATGGCGTGCGGTATTCCGCGTCGAGACAACAGTCTATTAGCGCTGCGGTTTACGGACCGCACGGGTATTTTATTCCGATTGCTCGTCGATCGACATAGCGAATAGTTTGTTCACTGTTCAGTTTGTTGTAAAAGCATTTGTGATATCTTTCTTTCTATCCGGTTTTTAGAATAGCTTTGTGAGAATAAATTCTGGACCCGGGTATGTCCTTAAACTAAACGTCCAACAATGAGAGGTAGGGCACAGCGATGAGCATCACGCTTGAATCTGGGGCAGCCCAACTGGGGAAGTAACTCCTCCTTACAGAAGATCACAGCCATAATAGCACTGCTACCTTTCAGGTATGTAGTGTTGTGTTCCTGATGGTGAGTAAGGTTTCCAGAGCTCCAACCCCCCTTAAAAGCCGGCAACGCGCTTGTGACTCCCCTGGTGTTGTGGGTGCCCATGGGCGACGGTAATTGCTTGCCATCAGGCAATCCGTCTGCTCGTTTGCCGCCTATGTCATAAAAAAAATAAAAAACTCTTCAAAAGACTTGACGGTTTTTCGGGTCGGTCGCGGAAAGTTTAGGTCTATCATTGACTTAGTACTCTAGCGCCTCATGATGTTAAGTAATAATCATCATTTTATCAGTAAAGATGTCTATAGAACCGTGTCGGCGGGAGGCCAATACCGTAGCAACACACTGCAATATCGGGCCAGCACTAACTTTTCGCCGAACCGTTTGGCTGTAACCGCACACACACGTACTCTCGGCTAATATATGACGAACCGTTTTAGTTACCGATTCAATCCGGCAAGTGTATTCGATACCATAAACAAGCCGCGGTACAAGACGGCGATGTATTTTTTTCAATATTAAATATTAAAGGGCGGGAACTCGCCTCGCCCATAAACTTTGCCCGCGATGCATCACCTGGGTCCGACAATCTTATTTTATTGGCTAGTGGAGAAACGTACGTATGGGTGTTACTAAAATATGTTATCGGTTACACTTGATTTGATTCTACCGTTTACAAAATGGCCGTCGGCTTTAATCTGCTGACCGATATTTTGCACCGGTTTTAATTGTTTCTTCAAGAAGTCTTTATTTAAAAACTACGCGCTTAGATTAGTAACTTTATCAATTTCATGAGTTTCTATGAATTATGTTACTTGACTTGTAACTGGATATATACTGCCAAACGATCAAAGGCAACCTACCAACGGATTACAGCCAGGTTGAACCACAAACGATTTCTAAACAATGATACACTGGATTAAACCTAAGTGATCTAGAAGTTTATTAAAAAGCTTTTCGAAATTTTTAATTTTGTAATATATTTGACAACTATAAATGGAAGAACTTTACTACTTAAAAGCACTGAAATTCGTGTGTGACGGTATGTACGAGTATAACGTTTTTTTTGTAATTATATACTCGGTTCGTTAAACGGGAACGGTCTTTTATTTATTTCTCACCGGTTACGGTCTTTTTTCCACCTCCCACTTCTTAGTCACCCAAATGGTCATTGGTCACATTTCAGTCCGAGAAGAAATACCCGCAGAATCTCAGAAACGGTCCCTTAAGCTGCATAAGCCAAAAACAATTGTCTCAGAAGACCCAAGGAGCCCATTGCCCTGCGTTACCCTACAAGGAGTTCCGTACAAATGAGGTGACTCCTAAATCGCAATATGTAGTCGGATATACGGGTATTTTGGAGCGTGTTCTGGCGTTGGTTGCGTCGAAATGAATGCTTTAGTGAACCACTACTTCTTTTATTTTTTAGAAATGGAAGGAATCTGCGATTCATTGATAAGTTAAGTCTTGCTTTTCTAGTGCGTGTTGTATTTGAAACAAGCAATATTATGATCGTTATATATAACATATGTACCGCGAACAACGAAATTTCTAATTTTGCATCTCTAATTCTTTTTTGCATATGGATATAATAGCTAAGTAACCGAATGTAGCGGCTTACGGTTCTAGACCCGATGTGAAAGCGTGACAATGGCTGTATAACATCTCTTTTCTTCGCATGCATCAACAGAGACATCTGTCACGTCAATGATAAGGCACCTGATTGCCCGTCTGGTTCGACTGGGAAGTCGACTCCTATGTAACTGGTAAGTCTCTCCAAAACATGCGGGTTGCGAAGCCTCATTTGGATGTCGATTTACAGAACTGTGTGGGCAGTAGGCATCACTTTCGTTGGACACGAGTATGTTCTTTTATTGATTAGCTTCGAGAGGTTCATGGAAATATTTAAATATCTGACGCTTTTATTTAGGAGATGTTATTAAATTAACTAAAAATGCGCCTTACAAAAAGAAAGCAAAATTTTGATGAATACCAATTAGATTACAGGATTTTACTGTTATTTTCCAATCAAACTGTTTGTATCTCATACTAAGGAGGAAATTAAAACCAGTAAGTATTATTCGTAAAATCGGGTTTTAAATTCTGAAGGGCAGACTGTAATTTTTATTTTTTTTATTTTTATAGAGACCGCTAATATAAGAGATTACAGCGAAACTATATTTATCCCAAAGTAAATAACTACACTCACATCAGACCAAGATCCTGGTTTAAGATCCTTGTCCAATGAAGCTTTATCATTTGATCCTTTAAGCATCAAATGATAAAGCTTCATTGCTATTATGGAAAATCTGCAACCGTTTTTTTATTTAAACAATTTAGTGCTACAATCTCCGTCGTGTACAAAACTGAATTACTCGTAACCAATGTTGAATAGACTGATAGTTGTGAGAGGATAGCTAATTGTATAATGGTACATGTAGTTTGAAACACCCATATGTGTAGTCATTTAAATTTTTTACGACTTTATGCGTAGTCGTGCGAAATCATCATTATTTTGAGTATATTACTGTTAGTATATTAATTTATAAAGATTATTAACTATTTACCTGATTCATGACTGCTATGTTCATTTGTTCAATGCGTTGTGCGGCATCTATCAAAAAGCATACAAGTAAGACTGAATATGGCCGATACAAAAATATGTTTACAAATTTCTTCTTTTTGCCTTATTTCAAGGTGCAAAATGTAAACATAGCTTTCAGGGTAACGTTTCAAAGTAAAACTACAGCTGTGCGAAATCGAAAGGGCGTATTTTTAAAAGAATGAAACAATCACATACGGCCTTTTAACAATAAAACGTAAACATTGAAATCGCATCGCAGCATTTGCTCTTCGCCCGGCGTGTGTGTATGCTTTTTGATAGAGGCCACTAACAAGGGCACATGACATATAAATACAGTACTGTAAAATCAGCCAAATATTTTTTTACTCCTTTTTGAGGGGAAATCGGGCCAATACTTCCCGTTCATTCGGTAGTTGGGTTTGCGTCCCCATAGATCTGTATGTGCACGTACAGGGGCCTATTTCCCGAACACTTGTAACTTGTAATACAAGCAGAAGTCACTTTTTGACACCTGTTGTTAGAAAGAGACTTCAGCTTGTATTACAAGTTACAAGTGTTCGAGAAATAGGCCCCAGATCCAACACATAGAGGCCCATTGGAAAATTTTGCTATTATGCTTCTTATATTAGAAGAATGGATTTTAGGGTACAATATGGGTACTACTGTTATGCGCTTTTTTCTTTAGATACACGACAGAGACACACGGAATATTTTTCTTGAATTAAAACAATATAAAAGGTAAAGTCAGTTGAGATGAATGATATGATAACACACATGTCTATATGAGGTACTGATTTCAAGAAAAAAGTGAATAGATGAAATTAACGAGTGAGTGAATGTAAATAAAAACTATTACATACCTATTTTAAATACGTACAAAAAACAATGAATACAGGGCTACACTGAAAATTTTGAGAATAAAATAAAAGGCCGAAGATAACGAGTTAAAAACCCTGTTACTTCTTTAGTATTAAAAACAGGGTATTGTTTCTCTCTCTCCCAATATATTCTCGCATATTATCGCATATTTTTTTGATCATTGAAACACTTATTCAAAGTTGACTTTTTTTGAATGCATCGACTGCTTTCCTCAGCTTTACTGTTATCCTGAAGTGCAGTCGCAATATGACCGGACTTTGGCATAAAAGTAGCCATATTTTGTGTTCTCTTTTGTCTAAATTTGATGTAACTACCTATTTTTAAAATGGTATATTTTTATAATGGTAAAAAGGTATTTTAAAAAAACAGACTACTTGAAGTTTTTGATCTATCTTGCAATTCACTGTTGAACTTGCTATTGTTATGAAAAAAAGATAGTAATTTGAAACTAGCTGCCATTACATGTTGTTGTGTGCATGACCTCTACTCTCGTTGCACTACCTTCCTGGATTGCAATGTTATATTAAATAGTGTCCCCGTCGGTAATTAAGAATAATGCAACACCATTTTGTGTCATAAACGTACACGTACAGTCAGCAGCAGAAGTTACTAAGCGGGCGACGAATTAATTGAGAGAATAGGCGTGTCAAGATCATTCTGAACACCTGATCAGCTTAGCAACTATTGCTGCTGATAAAAATACTCATATTACAACCATAGATGGCGCTGCGCCTCCTAACTTCAATAACATAAAAACAGTTTAGTTGAGCGCGATCTTGTACACACAGCAACACTCTTAGCTGTACATTGATGGACCTTATTGTATACGACATAAGGTCCACCGATGTACCGCTAAGTGTGTTGCAGTGTATACATTTTCACTTTCCGTACTTAGATGCTTGATTGAACAGAATTCGCGAGGCTAATCACATGTACCCTTATATCCTTACTGCATCCGCCAACACTGCGTGAACTGCATATTTGTATGCATGCCGCTAGGTTTTAAGTTCAGACTATATTGAGCTGTTATAGTTGGTTTGAACTCGTTTAAACGGTATCCGGGGCAGTACAATAACATCGAAGTTATTTATGTTAATGTTAATTGAAAACTGTTTACAAATCTAATGTCGAAAAATGCTTCCCTAGTCCTTTGACTTAATTATGATTTCTTGACATTTAGTCAATATCAAAAACCGGTTAATAATATGTCGTACTACTTGTTAGCATGTCTCATATAACATCCGTTTATAAATTAAAAACAAAATAAAATCAAAAACAACTTTATCGATTCTTAAAAACACAATAAAGCGATTTGTTTAATCTGAAAGAGAGGTTTTAATCAGACTCACTACAGATTAATAACACACACAGTAACAGTTAAAAACTTACACTCCACTCGAATGAAAACTAATTATCAAACTTTACAAGTTTATCATATTGACACAAAAGTTATAGGCTATCTTTAAAATTTGCATTAACAACAGATAATAATATATTTGACCTTGAATTACGTAATTTTACAAAGTGCACGAAAAACACTTATCGTGACATACGAGTATTGTGCAAAAACTTCGACCAGAAAAATTTAAAACGGAGCCGTATTGTGGAAAACAACAAGAACTAATTTCATGCCACTGCTCCAGGGTAGGGTTTTTATGTTCGTTATCGAGGTTTAATTTTGTGTCAAATGGCAATCATAGTGTTAATACAGTGTAGGGTATAATAGAAAACTAATTGGATACATTAAATAATTCACACAACTGTTCCCAACGGATTTAGTCGTCACCACTTTACCAGTGACCTGTTGCATGACATCTCTTAACTTGTTCTATTATAGGAAGTCCCTTTCCAATTCCATTAATTAGAAAAAGAGTTATTAATATTATTATTTGTAAATTGTTATGCAATGACCCCCAGCTCTCGCGATATCAGGGAGGTGATAAAAACAACCATATTTTGACGACCGGTCTGGTCTAAAGTGACCCTGCCTATGAACCCGGTGGTCCTGGGTTCGATTCCCAGTCGGGGCATTTATTTGTGTGATAAGCACAGTTATTTGTTTCTGAGTCATGGGTGTTTTCTATGTATTTAAGTATTTATATGTACCTACAACACAAGCCTTACTGAGCTTACCGTAGGACTAGGTCGATTTGTGTATGATTGTCCCGAAATATTTATTTATTTAATATTCTTATAGGTCACAGATAACGATCTAACACTCTTGTCTCTTAGATATGTACGTTCACTGCTGGATGCAGGCAGCGATCGGCAGTCAGCCATTCATGCTGCCCTACTAAGTTGGGCGGTGTCGAATTTTCGTTCGGACATCAAAGGGAGTGAGAGAGAAGCCAAAACGATTAAGGAACTGAATGTCGCCCTGAATAGGGCTTCAACCATCGCATGGTCACCCCGCTAGCCCACCTGGAGCCACACTCAAGTCATCACTAGCTAGTAATCTAATGACCGATTGGATAGTGAGTTATCAATTTCGTTACTGCCACCGCAAATATAGACACGTAATTGTTATTGTAGATTTACTTAGCCGTTTTATCAAGCTATCATGATTGATCAAATCAATAAGATTTTTGAACGAATAGTTTAATAACACGTAAACCATGAAAATGCGTGCTCTTATCGAAGTAGGAACGAATTGCAAGGACGCTTGTATTGCATACTTTTCAAAGTTTACATTAGATTTATGATGACGATAATGAACTAAAGCGTGAAGTGGCGTAAAAAGAAAATGGTGTCAAATAGCTAATCGTTATGGTGTCAACTAAAAAGACTATCGATGTTATTCTGATGCACATCAATCTTAAATCTGAACTCGGAGACTAATTTCGAAATGCTTTACCCGTATATACTGAAAAGCTGTGACAATTTCATGTAAACCGACCGGTCTGGCCTAGTGTGTGACCCTGCCTATGAAGCCGATGGTCCTGGGTTCGATTCCCAGTCAGAGCATTTATTTGTGTGATGAGCACAGATATTTCTTCCCGAGTCATGGGTGTTTTCTATGTATTTTAGTATTTATATGTATCTATCTATTATATATATCGTCGTCTAGTACCTACAACACAAGCCTTACTGAGTTTACCGTAGGACTAGGTCGATTTGTGTATGATTGTCCCGAATATTATTTTTTTTAACTAAGAACAATGTAGTTCATTTTCTATATGAATTTCATTAGTTTTAAGTTTAAGCACGTATTAAATTTTTTATTCGATTCGAGTTACAAGAAATCTTATTGGAAACCTAGCCTCAAGCTTTGTTAATTAATAATACAATATTCTTAGATAAACAACTGTTAAGAAATAAACGCGAACTTTATTTAGTATTTATATTGTAGTGTCGACGAACCAATCGAACCGAACAAATATTTCTGTACAAACATTATAAGTATTTAGAACACAATTTCGTTTGGAAAAATAAATATTACGAAGAATCATTAACTGCCTCCCAACGTTTATTGGAGAATCTAATATCAAATAATATTGTAAGAAAACATATTTTTTTTATATTTTGTTTGAGGCATTGTCCTGTGTCTCGTATAGTGTTTCACATTGTTGATGGATTAATCTTTCTGGATGTCTATATCGGCGGAGGACTCATGGAGGATTATATTTGCATTGCGTCAGAAATATTTTGCTAAACGTGATTTCTATACGCGTGTCCGGATGAAGAAAACCAACAGTTTGTGTGGAACGAATACGCATATACGAGTTTTCCTTATAAGAATAATCATCATCATGATCACCATACACTACCTAATTTTCTCACGATCTAATTTCCATGGTTCACCTACCTATAGTTGTATAAATCTTAACACCGTCAATAAGTACATTTTGTGCCCATCATTTTGTTTGGTTGTACGAAGTTGTCGGTCTCAACTTAACTCATCCATGAATCCTCTTTTCGAGGCCGCGGGTAACTGCCCACTTCTTCTACGTCTTACTGAGATTAAAAAATATCAATACATTACACTGTAGAGTAAAGATATTGCTTATACAATTATAAACGTAAGATCCTTAACGTGTTACCAGTTTTATTTATGACATGACATGACGGTCTAAGAAAAAGAATACCCAACGAAAAACTTTTTATGTTGGTATTATGGTAAAAAAATGACGCGATCATTAACTCGGGTTGACCTAAATGATCTTTCCTTCGTGAACCGTCTTTGTCTGGTTCTTGTCGTCGACTGTCGATTTTCTCCTGTCAGTCTTTAAATTTAATGTCATTCCAAAACATGTCAGTCAGCCTGTACAGTCAGAGTCTGGTCAGTACAGAGGTTGGAAGCCCCGACACTTCGAATTACCGGAAATAAAACAACACAAACTACACACGTTTTTTTTTAGCAAAGCGAAAGATTATTAAACAAATGGCATGTTATTTTCCTGATAAGTCTAGCATCTGAGTAGTTATCTACTCGTAAGCGATATGTTCTCTGAAGCGACAATACGCGTATTTGATTGCTGTTGTGGTCTGTCAATGCTGAAACAGTGAAAGAGGTTGTTACAGTTATCCGCTATAAACTGCTATAATAATTACCAAATTCAAATAATCCACGTTATCAGAAGTGTCTGGTAACCAACTTAACCAATGGTACAAAACTATCTCTGATTGGCCGGTAACGTGACAGATATAAACAATGTATGTTCAGTTTTTTTTTTATGACATAGGCGGCAAACGAGCAGACGGATTGCCTGTTGCCCATGGGCACTCGCAACACCAGGGGAGTCACAAGCGCGTTGCCGGCCTTTAAGGGGGATTGGAGCTCTGGGAACCTTACTCACCATCAGGAACACAACACTACATACCTGAAAGGTGGCAGTGCTATTATGGCTGTGGTCTTCTGTAAGGACAGATACCGAAATATTTGCCAGGTCTCGCAAATTAGTATACAAATAGTATGTAGTTCTATTTTTGAAATTATTATAGTTGTCTGGAGCGTATCGTAATGAATATTATAGTTGAGTTGGATGTATATAGACAATCTGGTATCGAAAAGTATGATCTTATAGTTCTGTCTATGAACTTGTAATTGGCAGATTAAAATCGGCGTAGAAAAAAAATTACGTTTCTCCGAAGCAATTGTTTTAATGGTCACCGCTAGGCTTAATTTCTTGTTGGTATTGGGACACGTCATTGTTGGCTTATCGCAGCAGACCAATCCGCGCAGAATCGATGATCCACGGTTGAAACGCGATAGTAATTGAAATCTTATATAAAACTTTATTGTAAACTGCAATGATTGACCTGCATGTCTTAGTTTTTTTACGTCTTGAAGTCGCAGGATTCCACTCAACCAAGGGAACTATACCATCTTGCAGCATGGGAAATAAGTACGCATTTAGCTATAAATAGAAGTACAAACTCTATTGTCCGTTAAACTGATTTATGTATTTGAATTATCTACTTCAACATTTAATTATACTCTTCATACTCTTCGATGTTGATAGAAAATTAAATTAAACAATATTTTTCCTCATGTGAGTGTCGAAGAAATGTAACTCGCCAATACGGGGAAGCGAAAACTCGGTTTTAATATTACAATGTTTATTTGAAGGACGCAAACTCAATTAGCATATAATAAAATGTGTACTCACATGACCCCGAATCAGAAACAATTTTTTTTTATAATATTACCAACATTCGCTTTATTAAGCGAAGTTTACACTTGCAAGTTTTCTTGCAGCAGCTATATACAAAAATGAAATAGCGATTTTTATATCTCATTCTTCCTTATAGCTGCGTTCCCACTTGCTGCAAGAAAACTTGCAAGTGTAAACCGGACTTTACAATTCATTTTCTATTCGCTTTAGGTAAGTTCACTGTTAAACTAACGACTAGTTTACGATCTGTTTTCTTTAAATTGTTCGTTTTTAATTAATTCTTATCAAATCCGTTTTTTACTACCTACATATGTATACGACGGAACGGACGTGAATATGTGAATTCATTTCTATGATATGTACTCATACTATCCATAGTAAAAATAAATTAGTAAATTGCATTTAATGATGCATATATTTAAATAACAGTCGACGTAACATTACAGAATATACGTATTACAGAAAACCTTCAATTCCAAGTGTATTATATTAGTATTACTATTATTTTATTAGTATGCTTGCTCTCGGTTAAATTTAGAAATTACTTACGTGTAATTAATTTTCCTCATATGGGTTTGATTATTTAGCTTTTAGCATGTTTTCAGCATCGATGTCTTACATGGACAATTATATGACGACCCGTCCAAAATAACCAGCCAGTTTACAAAAGGACCTATGTTTAGTACATGGGCTCGGAATTAACATTTATTCGAACTGTTACAAGCACAATACTCGTATATATACGAGTATGGTGGGCCATATTTGGACCTTAAACTTAATAATAATAATCGCACCTGAGTATGAGTTTGAGTTTGAATAGTTCACAAAGCCGATATAAAGCGATCTTAGGATGTATTATTACAACTATAAAAAGTGAAATTTTATACTTCATATGGATCAAACGAGACAATTTTTTTTTTGGCTAAACAAACAATCACTTACTTATAATCACATTGTATACAGTATGCGTGGCCCACAACGATTACCACTGATTAATATAATAAATTTTCATTCAGAGCTGGTTAGGTAGGAACTAACAGTAATTAAGTCATCACTGGGAATCCCCCCGTTGGTAACAAGTTGTAGCTTGAAAAGGAAACTTATTAATATTATTGAGTATGTTATGTTTAAAATTTAATACTTTAAATTTACCGGCGTATAATCCATTATTACTATTAATTAGTTGTTAGTTCAATTATTAAATATATCGAGAAATGTCAGCACTACTTAAATAGATTGTGTCACAAATTGTATGGTAGCCACGACATGTCGTTTACATTTATTGTTATTAATAAAACTAAATATTTAATCGAATGCATCTGTACAAGTATACGGATGCACAGAATTGCATTCAGTGATTGTAATCCAAGGTCAGCACAGTTAACTGGTTATTTAATTAAATGCATTATTAAACACCAAAATGGAGTTCACACATTAGAAGTCTCATGACTTCAATGTTATCTAGAAACAGGCAGGACTCATTCCCAAGATACTTTGGATAGCTAGAAAACAATGGATACAAATTTACACGAAAAATACATGAAACCATAGTTATTTTACATCTTCGTGTATTGTTCACATGAGACTCGCAAATTATTTTAAGGTCAAATATATAACAGTACCCCTAAATCATTTGTACATTTTTGTACATAAGTTCAACTTTGCAAAAGCAAATCAAATTGGAGGAGATATAAAATAAAGATACAGATTTACTAGGTATGTGTATAGAAAACCGCACTTAGTATAGTTTGAAGACCTGGGGCGAACAACTCTAAACAGACGTCCAAGGGAGTGTATTTTTCGTGGTCGGCCTGTGGAATTTACAAAATGGCCTATTTGTCTCTCTATCGTGTGTTATCCAGCGACAGAGAGGCAAACTAACGAACAAAGCGGTTCTCTGGTCCAGAGCCATGAGTGTAAGTTTTTAACGTAATACTACTTTACCATTGCGTTAGTGTTTCCCATATAAATAAACATTATCACTTACGCGTTTTTTTACGTCAAAATAAACTTACACTAGAGCCTCTGAGCCCTGAGTGTAAGTTTTTAACATAACAAAACGTCACCATCGCGTTAGAGTTACCCATGTAAATAACATTATTACTTACGCGTTCGAGACTTTTTTTTTACGTCACAAGAAAGTTACAGAATAGACTTGCCACTGGTGACCAGAACTAGACGTTCGCCTCGCCTAGTCCGCACTTGGTAACCGATAGCGACGCCGCCGGGTAAAAGGGCCAGTCGCAGTGTTTACCCAATTAATTATCTCTCTGATCCGTCCACATTCGGAACTTCATTTTCTTTCATGGGAAGTTTCTCATTAAATTTCTATCGGTGTCCGCTCAACACAAATGCAAAGTAATCAAAATTGTTAATGAAACCGCCACGACCGCAATTGGCTCTGCGGGCAAGGTCGAGCTTAGCGCCTCAATGTACCAGTGGAAAACCATACGTAATTCGTCTAGTATATATTTAATCATTGCACATCCTAGACGTTTAATAATTATACGTATTTTTATAAAAAAAAAACACTACCATGCTTTCCATTAGGTATCTGCTGCTAAAGTACCTACCAACTCTTAAATACATACTATCTGTGCCCTGTGGTGTTACACGCCTTTTATTAGGGAAAAAACGTAGCCTGTGTGTGAATCCAGTCAGCTAACTACATAGGTACCAAATTTTATTTTAATCGCTCACGTGAAGAAGTAACACACTCACACACTCACAAACTTTCGTCTTTATAATATGATAATTAGTGGGAACTGACCATGGATAATTAGTGGGAACATTTTCAAATCAAATTCACCCGATCGTTAAAAAATCACTAGCCAGCCTGAACAGCCAATACCGTTAGTAGCAACAACTTTGTTAGTTCTAACAACTTTGCTGTTATGCTAGTGTTTAATCTTAATCGTGTATTTGACTATTATAAGTTTGACGCAAGCTTATATCGCCGTCCGTAACTTTGATGGCGCGATTATCACACTGTGGCCGTATAAATGAGATGCTTAGTTAGCAACTAATTTCCAAGTCGCATGATCCATTAAGTGGCATGACGCCTCACGTAGGGAGCTTACTATTACTTTAAAATCTCTGTAAAGCCGCTTGTCAACGTGGACTTGGTCATTGAGATTAAAAAATAAAATTCATTTAGCTAGCACCAACTTGGTCGACGCAACTCAACGCGCAAAATTGTTCATTCTATTGCGTATATATTAACATGTTCAGCTCAGATGACACAACGTCTGTGATCTTATTAAACCCTCTCCCATGCCAGTGACACAACGTATGTGGTCAATAATTATTGAATTCCTATGCCAGTGACACGTATTTGTTTTTAAAAAGATAGTGCTGTAGCGTGCATACACATGTAAGTTCAGGTAAATATACTGGCCAATGCCCGCAACACAACAGTTGTGTTAAAAACTTTCGTATTCCTATACCACTGGCATATAGGAGTGAACTTGACTTATGACAGCGGCATAGGAAGACACATATAGTAATGCTAGTGGCATGTTCTGAGTGATCGAGATAATTTCTACCAGCATATTGTAAGCGTTTAGTAAAACAGTACCGGGGGCGAACGTTGTTAAGACTTTTTCGACCGGCTTTAGTAGGTAGAATCCACGCTGACAGTATCCGGTGTTCTCTCTAGACCTGCAGAGACGACCGACGTCGCGGAGTAGTAAGTACAGTGAACTACAGGAAAGTTACTAACTCACTTTTCCCTTTACCTTAGATTTAATTAACCCAGGTTGTTTTACGCTGGTATACATTATAGTTTATTTCAGTTTCATGCTGGTGATCCTATGACACAAACTTACTCGTTTATTCATAAATGTCTATATGTAAATTACTAATTTTGTTTCTTCCTACATCACTTTGACAGTTGTGTTTGTTAGAAACAGACAAAGCAAAAATTTACTAATTTAAGCGGACTTCCGAGACTCAAAGTGGCGACGATATGTCTTGAGAAATTTTTTTGCTCTTCTTTATTATGTGTGTAATATCGATAGCTTATTATGCAGTGATCGAACGCAGAACTTGAAGAATTGATCTCAAAACTTGTTTCACGACTATTTGGTCAACAGTGTCATCACCCGGCAGTCTTGAGGCCGCGGCCGTCTTGTGGCTTTTTGTAAAGTCCAGTTACCACTTTACAAAACACAAGCCCCACTACCGCACATTGGCACGCCTAAGGGCAAAATTCTTATGTTCAACTGATTTCCTACGATCACTTTCGACACTGGAAAAATCATCAGAATTGATGTGAACTATTTGGCCTGCGTGTAAGAATAAGGAGCTAAATCACCTAGATGTAGTTAATTTCGCACATTCAACATTTCATTCAATTTCGTACAACCTCATTCTAACCAGTAAGCGTATCATCTACTTTTACGCGTGGTTGATATACTCCTGTGACTACAGAAAAAGGGCACAAGTGACGAACAACTAATATGAAACTTGTACCGTTTTTCACTTATATATTAAAAGGATACTCTTATACTGGTCTGTGTTAGAAACAGAAATAACAGCCTTTTGAATCGTGACACGTATCCTCGTAAATATTGTTATGGGTGGTTCGTCACTGCATATTGAGGGATACATTTCCCGGGCTGGGGCACCGCGTTCATGGGATTTTGTAATTTAACTACAACACACAAGGTTTATATCTCTTTGACGTGGCATTTGAAGGGATTTGGTGCAAGTTATTTTTCTGTTGAACGAGAATATACTCTTGTCTTGACGTTGGATGCATATATCAAGTGTACTACTGTGCATGTGGCTCAAAACTGATATTGAGTAGGTCTCTAGACAAACAATTTTACGAGAAACATATGCAGTAAATAATTAAATTTCATAACTTCTGTCGTATGCATAATTGAGTAAGTATTTATCGCGTGACCACAAAAACCTGTTGTTTCACGTATTTGTTTTTAAACCTGTCTTAATAAATTTAATACCTATTAAGAAATCATATAGTTCACTAGCAAAATTTCGTACTAGACAATTTGACTGATTGCACAAATATTTATTCTCCCAAAAAGAAATTACTGGTGAATTTATTATTATTACAAATACACGGGACTTAACCGAGATTTTTAACTTTAAACAATACCACTGACGTTTCTAGAACGACATTATCCTCGTGATCCGGAATGAAGACTGGCTAAAATTGACAACATCTTCTAGCCGAGATTTTAGAACTACCCGCACTTGAGTGCCATTTATTTGTGCGCACAAAATCCGTGAAAGCTTAAAACTGCACTCGTCAATCGTTTTACCATTGTCTTATCATAAGGCCTGCCATTTTTTTAATGATATTATTTGTAAATTAGATTTCTAAATCACTTCGACAAATCGCATATATTTGAACTAGCTGAATTTTTCTTCACTGCCCGGGCAAGTCAATGAAGTTAATTAGGATGTAAATTATTTACTGTACGAGAAATATTCTGTACCAATAACTTCAAAGCAAAGCTTATTCTTGTGGTTTGGCTCTGGTAGCTGACAATCGAAATCCCATTTTTTCGTTCTGAAACACACGATTGGATTCTAAACAACAAACTAAACATGTCTGGTGTATCTGATTCCTAAACACTGGTTGTTCGGTTACGTAAAAACCATTTATTATACAAATATATCGTTAAAGTCTATTTGTTACAAAATGTACATATGTGCGCGTCGTACGTATATACACATATTATTACGTAACAGTAAGAACTAGTCATTGTTACCTAATTGATGTTATTAGTTACTTTATCCTAGCGAGTATATGATTACTACCAATACATCTTTGAATCTTTATAATAGTAATGTTTTGACTAACGAGCAAGGCAGGCACTAAATATTATTATTAATTATTTCAGTAACTTGTGAAGAGGTTACGAGATGGATATAATTAACAATATTTGCATATATCATAAGACTAGCGACTCCCACAGCTGTGCAATGTACTGTTATTATGCATTGATGAAACGTGCATAAAAAATTCCTTCTAGAAGTTAGATATAAAATCACAGACAGCTTGATGTAATTGTGTTTTATACTATGTATAAATATTGATGAGTTATTTTGTAAGTAATCGTTGAACCGGTTTTGCGAAGACGATTACAAATACACTAAAAGTTAGATATTGTCCGAGTCCATATCGATATCATATGATACGTAGTTAGTCTATTAGCTAGATAGTTAGAAAGATAGTTAGTCAGGCTTAGTAACTAAACGCCTTGCTTGAAATAAACAAATTGATTTTAATTTGACGACAGGAATGGCCTTATGGGTAGTGGCTCAAATCCCGGTAAAGGCATTCATTTGTGTGATGAGCACAGTTATTTGTTCCTGAATCATGGGTATTATCTATGTTTTTAAGTATTTATATATATAATATATTACGTACGTAGTCAACGATATATCGTTGACTAAGTACTGAGCCATAACACATGCCCTCTTGAACTAACGGAGGGCTCATTCCAGTTAGAATGTCCTGTAATATTTATTATTTGGTACCTCTCGCTAAATTCCACTTAGCTTTAATGGTTTGTAATATATAAGTAATCGTAATTAGTATTCCAAAGGTTCTGTAAGGACATACGCAGAATGTCTAAGCACCTTTCGAATAGAAACTTCGTTTATATCATTAAGTTGCCTATAAAGAGCTTGTCGGTGCAGTGTGTCTCGGCCTTTCTCTTTGGACAGTACACAGACACACGGCCGCTATGTGATGCGATTATATTTTATTATCTTTTCAATGGTTTCTGCATAAAATTTTGACCGACCAGGGAAAGGTCAGAACGATTTTGTGTTTCAGGTAGTATCAAAGCTAGTAGTCGAGCGGTTTTATAACTGAGCTTAACAACAAATGCTGCGGTGTCTCTGTCACTCTCATGATGACTTAATTGGAGTTAAAAGAGAAAGATGCTCGAAATATACGAACTTCGATGTTCGCGGTACCGGGCCAGACCTTCAGTCAACAAGTTGATCCCTCGACGTAGCGTTATGATGACATGATAATGAAATTGTTAATTGAAATACGTAAAGACATCATATAATTTTTGTATTTAAACTTTCGTGAGACATAGTACAATAATTAACGATTATTACGGTTCTACTCACGTTTATTTAGTCACTCGCGCGTCATGTTTCTGAGAACATAGGCCTCCATTTTCAAGCACTAAGAGCGCTGAGTGTACGTTCGGTTCGCCGCTTGCGTCACCATGTCGCGCGAGTGACTAAATAAACGTGAGTAGAACCGTAATAATCGTTAATTATTAGATATCATATAATTTAAAAAAAAAGTTACTACCCGGTCACCAGATAAATATATTTTATAGTACTTAGTTAAAACCCAACCCAGACAAGTATTAATAACTCTTACTTGAGTTATTCTCGCTATGATGAAATATATTGAATAAATTACGAATGAGAAGTAAAATTGGAATATAGAAATAGCTCGGCGATATAAATAATTAATACTACTATTGAACTAGTCGACAAAATATAGATTGTCTAAAGTTAACCTGTAGCGCATCTACATAAAAGAAACCTTAGTTTGTTTAAATATTTGAACATAACTTTGAAAAAAAAAAACTATGAACTTACTCATATACACTAGAAATCATACTCGTATGTTGGCAATAAATAAATTAGTTCTACAACAGCTACAGTACCTACAACGTTGAGCTGCAATATTACGATTAACACGGTTCTACTCACGTTTATTTAGTCGGTAGCTCTCACTCGACGTGCGCGACGGGCCGGCGAAGCGATCGACGAACCGAACGGACACTCAGCACTCTTAGTGCTTGAAAATGGAGGCCTATGTTATCCGAAACATGTCGAGTGGGTGACTAAATAAACGAGAGTAGAACCGTGTTAATAATTAATTATTATGTCTCACGAAAAGTTAAGTCAAATAAGTAAAAAAAGTACAAAAAAAGTCAATATTACGGTTTTTAGTCTATTCGCAAGTAGAACAGATACTATGAAGAGGCAAAGGATGCTTGCTGCATAACGAAATTACTTCATACAAAATACTAAAGTTTTTAAAACTTTTACAGAAGCCGAGACACCAGCTGCTTTCTCCTTATGGCGCAAACGGGTAAGATTCATATTGCATAATAATCGTTACGTATGGAAAAGTACTCATGTGGTCAGGGGATTTAGATTGTGTATGCAACGTTAAGGCTACAGTTCGATTTGCTTTAACCACGGCTACCTGTGAGAGACATTTGTGGCTCTCACGCACGAAAGAACGAGATGCAAGGAACTTTTTTAAGAATTCACGAAAATATTTAATCTGTACTTAATATTTTTATGCATTGCGCTTCTAGTCTTTACGTAAAACAGAGTACCATCTTTTAATTTTTTTACTGTTGTTTTACATTGCACGCGCGGTTACCGTGTAGCGTATAGCTAAGGGAATAAATGACTCAACTTAGGATTTTGTCAGCAATAATAATAAGAAGAAGAAATAAGTCACGTTCTTTTTTCCTACTGGCCTCAAAAAGTTCATTAATTTTCAATGCACGGCCCCGGTAAACGTACGAGAACCCGATAGTGTCCAAATACGGCTTTACTGCCCGAAAGTACACATACAATCAAATTTCTGCCCCCTACCCTCTCCTCCCTTTAAACGATTCATTAAAATTTCTGGACGAGTCATGTGATTTCAGACTAGATAAAATAAATATGTACGCATTAAGCACCCGACATATTTATAACAACATATCTACACAATGTATATATTGTGACGACCGCTCTGGCCTAGTGGGTACTGGGTAGTGACCCTGCCTATGAAGCCAATGGTCCTGGGTTCGATTCCCAGTCAGGGCATTTATTTGTGATGAGCACAGATATTTGTTCCTGAGTCATGGGCGTTTTCTATGTATTTAAGTATTTATATGTATCTATTTATTATATATGTATATCGTTGTCTAGTACCTACAACACAAGCCTTACTGAGCTTACCGTAGGACTAGGTCGATTTGTGTCAGATTGTCCGGAAATATTTATTTATTATATATTAACATACATTCATAACTGTAAAACACTAGCGTTTCAAATGTTGTAAAGATACAACAAATATTACATCACCATTTATGCAAAGTGCATTCAACGTTGTTATGTAACTAGAAATTCGCATGATTTGCAGTCAATTGTGCAAGCTCCGATGAATATGTACACTGCATGTGTTTTTCATGGTAAGGTTACAAAAGTGTGAAAAAGATGAGTTAAAGTTACAAATAGCCATTAAATGGGGCTTGTAAATTCCATTCAGGCGTTTTTAACAGTTTATACTTCGATTAAAACTTAATAGTATCGTGTCCCAAGTTCCAGTTTAAAATGAAATTGTAGGTATTTGTTTAGAGAAACAATATAATAAACTCCTTCTTATTTTATATACTCTTTAAGTAAATTAATGTGCTGGTACAGTCGCCATCAGATATATCGGAGCTGTAGAGATGGTCACAAATATCTGAACAACGCCTCTATTTTCAAGGCGATAAAGTGCATGTTCAGATATTTGTGACCACCTCCACAGCTCCGATATAACTGATGGCGACTGTACCTACCATAATATATTACACAATTATTGAAACTTTAATTATTGAGGTAAACGCGATGATCCGATGTTTCACAACATTGAGTATTTTGAGCATTTTCCTTAACCATGATAAAAATAATATCCTTATTCTTTCAGTTTAATATTAAAATGTCAATTATACGAAAGTTTTATATAGTGATATAAGCTTTTTTGGCTTTAATGACAGAATTGGCTCAACGCATGTTTTTATACTCTCATACCATTGTGACTAGGTTTTATGCGTTTTCCGGGAAAGTACTGCATTTGGTTTAAAACAATGGTAGTGAAAGGTGATTCTTAAACATGTAATTGCGTACACAGCCACGGTTTCTCACTATTTAACCGACCGTACAATAAAACAATATGTAAGTACCTTAGTTGAGACGAGATAAGACAATACTCTTTTTAACGTCATGATAATTGTCTTAAGTTTTGCGATTAAAAATGTTAGTTACATACTAAATGCTATCACATTATATTGCTATGGTAAACAAATATATAGGTAATCGACAAATTGATCGACTGTATAAAATATGTTACGCTGATAGCTACTCCATTATGGTACAAGTCCTGTTCCTTATGTCATTTGCACTCTTCCGTCCGATGCCTAATAATTACACAAGTGAGTTATTATAATTACGTATAAATGAATGTTGGATTTCAGTCACATGGTCACATTATTCAAAACTTAAAGAAAACTTTCGAAACTGGATCATAAGCGACGATTATTATAAAGAGAATCTAGTAACATTTATGAAAGAACGACGAAGGAAATACTGTCTAACTTTTTAAACTAATAAGACTGTACCCATTTTGCTTCTAACCTATCTGTAGACACTCGGGTGTACCGCCTATAATAAATACAAAAGTTTACTTCAAGACATGAGCAGTAAAAATATTTGACATTTTCATGTTTACCATTTTTAACTAACCCCACTGACCTACGGAGCGGAGACGGCTCGTAAACAAATCACATCAACAAAACTAAAAAGCAGTAACACGTAGAACAATGATAAAGCAATTACGACCTTAACTCCGTTGTCATTGAGTTTAAACTACACGAAGGATAACGCGTTGGTTCGCTGTTGAGACTTTAAACTTTCAAATGCAACATGCATACCGGGTTCCGTCCGGGCAGTGCATATGTATCCTAAGGGAGCATCGTGCTGAAAACAAAATAGTTTACCAAGACTTTCGAATTTAAGCCATGTTTTTGGCGTGAATATAGGCTTGATGTTAAAGAGATAAAAAATAAGTTTCCGTTGAACTTGTTTAACTAAGTTTTCCTAAAACTGATAATTTGCGTAATTTTCTCATTATTATTTGTATGGTGTTTTAATAAGAAGACGTCAACAGTTTTGCGCGCTTCAGTGTACCTAAGATTGGATTGGAAGCCACACCGCGACCACAGACCCGGTACCGCGAACATCGAAGTTCGTATACTTCGAGCATCTTTCTCTTTTACTCCAATTAACGTAATTTACGGATATCGCTTTTCGTGGTAGTGCCGCAGGCGACTGTAACTGTCAAAATTAACTGTAAAAAATCTTTCGTCAAATAGCGCAATAGAAACTTTACATTAAAAAATCGGACTACTCTGTATAAAGTTATGCGTGTTCTTGTAGAAAAAAAAAACAAAATATACGCGTCGACTTGAGAACCTCCTTCGTTTTTTTTCGTGGGATTAAAATATATAAAATCAAGCACGTTCGAGGCATTTACTAAACCCGATTTACTTAAGTAAGTACCTACTTAAATGCCTACGTTAAAACTGTTGATTCAATATGAAGGCTAATATAATATTTATCTGCTTACGTATATTAAGGTCCATAATACTGTATTTTTCTGGCCGTGGGTCGACGAGTAGGTATGCAACAGTGCCATACTCGTCGACCTTGACGAAATGTTAATAAACTTTCGAAATTAAATGCAATATCATTTTTATCAGACCATCCAACTGTTATTGAGCATTCCAACATTGAATATGATGTGGCTATATGTTCAATTAATAAATCCAAGAATTACGAAAATAAGGACCTTTTATTTCAATCGGCATATGAGTGAGTGACAGTGAGTGACTTTATTTTGCAGCCTGAAAATGCCGCCCGCCAAGAATGACTGTTAGTACGAACAAAATTATGTTACAAGTTATTTAAAAAAAAAAAAATTTTTGCAGTTTAACAGACATTAATGATATTGGTAAATAAGACTAGTTATTGGATTCCGCAAAAAATCGAAATTGTATATAATTAATATTTAAGGCATTAGGTACTGTGTTACTCGTAGTAGGTAGCCAGTTTTGCAAAGCGTATTGAAATTTAGCATACCTATTATTATTATAATAGGCTTCTTTTGGTTACCTACTTAAAATAAACTTACTTAAAACCGGTCCGCATTCTTAAACATAGGCAGGTATGACAGTAAAATTCATTATTTTAAAAATAACAAATAAAATAAAATAAAGAAACCTTAATGACAGATTTTATGTAAAAAATACAAACTATATTTAAAAGTTTTTTGAAACAAAATATTAAGTTGTTACACAAATTGTACCGATATTAAGTTGATTCCGCGAATGGTTTTATAGCGAAGTCTCAAATACCGACCAACATCTTAGAGATTCTCGCTACGTGGCTGTGGTAAATGTATATGTGGTATTGGCAAATACTGTGACATAATAATTTAGTTATGTCTAGGAAGACTCCTAGACATAACATGTAGACACATAGGGGATTCAAATGCTCAGAATAATAACTAGCTAGTTAAACTATAGCCGTATCTTAGAAGAGTATCGTTTAAAAAAAGTTTGGAAAACATCATGCGATATGTAACTCTCATTTATAATAATTCTGGTCCTTAAATTTATTTATATTACTATTTGCATTTTCTATAAATAAGTCTCACATTGATCAAGGACCTTACCATAAAAAAAAAGTTTAATCCAACATTGGTGCCATCACTCTACTTAAGTAGGTTAATTAATCGAGTAATTGTGAGAAAAAGAGATATCCTGATATACACAGTGACAGAGGGATTGAAACATCTTAAGAAAGCGCAGAAAAACTTAGCGAAAATCCGACAGCTAAAACAAATCCTCACTTCACACGCAAACTGCGTTGAATAATTGATTCCTCTTAATAGCATACAAGGTTTCTTCATTACAAACGAAATGGGCGATTGAACAAACAGACAAAGGCTCTTTGTTTCAACAAAAAACAACATGTGAGGCGGTTAGAAAGGTTCCGACTTAGGGCTGTTTAAGACTGTACGTGCTGTCAACACTTCGAAAAATATAATTATTTAAGTTTATTTAACAAATGCAAGCTGGAACCGACGCAGCGCATTTCCTACAGTTGTAAATAGTACGAAAACTAAATTGAACTTTATTTTATTACGCGATAGCGCGGCTGTGAAATAGTGTTTTTAATTAAGATGGATTTGAAAGTTAAGTTTCGTAACATTCATGGCAATAGTATAAAACTTACTATTACTTCCTCGTAAACTTCCTTGAAAACTGGCACAAAACAGGGCAGACAAACATTAAAAACAATATATAGATTTAATAACCTGCCCTGACATTGGTGCACTTAGCACATTAGGTATATGTTGTAATTTATTTTAATTTATAGTTAGTATTACAACTTAAAAACCGGCCCAAATCAACATATTAAATAAAAAAATGTGATTCTTTTTTACGTTGATTTGATGCAACAATACAAGAGTAATGGAGTAAGTACACTGCTGGACGGCTATATCTTACACCTTCGATGTTACTAATCTAAGTTGCCATGGACATCTAAAGTTTCGTTTTATCGCAAAAATAGCCTGCAAATGATTTATTAGCTGCATCGCGTTGCAGAAAAGGAAACAATCAAACCACTACCGCTCCGGTCCGAATGCATAATTGGTATTATTTTTAGTAGAAAAGTATGCTAGATTCCAGCAGAAAATGTTCTTATAAGTATATTTATTTTGTTCCTTTTACATAGGTATACCTCGTTCTATTTATTCAAGTTGGCATTATGGTAAATTATACTTAGTGCTTAACAGGCTAATAGAATACACATTTTTGATGACATATAGTTGTTGTGTCTACACCCAACAACTATATGTCTGATAATAACGTGGTTTATCGAGCATATTTATCTAAGTTTACATTCTCTTTCGTGTTCATGCAAGCGTCGAAGAAAGTTATTATTTTAAACAAAATATGTATAAATATCATTACTATCAGTAGACACTCCTGTAAAAACTGAATCACTTTGTACATCTTGGGGGTCGTCCAGTAAAATCATGAACATGAAGCAAAGAAAATACAAAAAAAATCTTTACGAAAAATTATTTTAATAAAATGAGCCGTCGCGAACCGAGAGCTAATAAGTTTTTATTAATTCCTGGAAGTTCTGAATAGGTTCAAGTTGTTTGTTTTAGCGCGCTTACGGTCGGAATTTAGCCCCAGTAATTAATCCATGTGTTCTCTCCGTACATACACCCATAAACATGTACACACTTTTTCCCCTTATTCCGAAAGCGTAAAGTGAAAATGGGTTTACATGTTTATGAACGTCTGCACAGTAAGGAGTTTTGAACTTTAGAGATAATCACACGTTCCCGCATCATCTTAAATTGTGGCAATTCAGACTTACCTTATGTATGCCGGTTGCAACGAGAAATTTAACTTCTAACTTGCTTTTACTTTATTTGACGTATTTCGAAATTAGACGAAATACCTTCAGAGTTTACAAAGTTGCAGGTTGAAGCAAGTTTTGGGATAATACCGGCGTGAGGCTCATTAAATTTTTAAACAGCGGAAATTATACATAATGTAACGTGATAGTTGGGCAGAACCAAAGAACCTTCCGTATGTTTGGCATATTTGTATGGCACTTTGACTGCCATTGACTATTAGATGCTGACTGTACTTAAGTATGTTTTATTTTTTCTCTTTATTTTGGCACAAACAGTCATTACAAAAAATTACACAGACAAGCATTACATTGATTGTAGACAAAACAGTGCCGAAAAGTAACAATATTAAAGTTATTAAGTTTGTTGAAGTGGACCTGAGATATATTATATATGTCAATAATGAGTAATTATAATTTAGGCTTGGCTTACATTACAGCTATATAAAAAATAATCTTTAAAAAAGGTTGAATACATATAAATAGCTATAAAAGGTATTAATATAGGTAAGTTATCTTTATGTGTTTGTATGTGACATTTTTACCGAACCGGACAAACCTGATGGTGATGATCTGATGATACATTTTCGTCCGTAGGTCAAGAAATTTCGCTGACGGGAAGGCATTGAATAATGTGATTATTATAACGTATCATATTTTTCAGTACGTTTCAAGTCAAGCTTCGGGGTCGAAATATACTTATGAAAACACATTTTAATTCCTAACTTAATATTACTTAGATATAATAATTAAAGTTGCGGAAGGTCCTATACTATTAGGGTCCACGTCATAAAGTTATAAATTCAATTTGCTGTCTGCTTCTGTTTTTTTTTTTAAGTCGTTATCTTAATTAGTTCGAGGGCGAGTAGCTTTATAAAACTACTCCCAGATGTTGTAGAACCAGGCCTCAACTATGTGAAACTGGCTTAACATTATAAGACAAGTTAGGGCAGTTTCACAGTCGCGTCAAACGGATGACAGTTTATTCTCAGTACCCTTACCATGAGTTGTGATGTGACATTGAGGTTTTCGATAACGAGTACTGAGTTCAAATAGTACAAGCGAGATGCACAGATAGTAAACTCGATACTCGTCGCTATCGAAAACCTCCCAAGTCACTATTCATGGTAAGGGTACAGAGCCTTAACACGTTCAGCGCCGGTGACACAACGTCTGTGTCTGGTATTGCGAACATCTAAGTTCATATATTTCGAGCATCTTTCTCTTTTACTCCAACTAAGCGTCATGAGAGTGACAGCTAATGTCCGAAAGCTAGGAATATCATTTTTCGCGGTAGCGCCGCTGGTCTATGATCATAATAAAATAAACCTTCTTCAGTGCCAGTTCTACGTTTGACATCAAAAATTATCGAACTTCTAAGCCAGTAAAGTTAGGTATTTGTGTCTAAAAAGATATCGAATTCAAATAAATATCGACGAAAAAAATTGGTGACACAACAGTTGTGTTGTGTTAAAAAAAGAACGTATTCCTATACATCTGGTATAGGCATTTTCCTTATGACAGCGGCATTGAATAAGAATTACGTAAAATGCCAGTAAGAAGCTCTGAGTGCGAGATAATTCCTACCGGCATATTGTAAGCATTTAGTAAAACAGTGGAGAACGTGTTAATCGGCTGGCAAATAAAAAAAAAACTGTTATGTACAGTCAAACAATTTTATACCTTAACACAGTAATTACTACAGGTCTCAAAATAGATTTGTACTGTAATTTTTACAAGGTACAGTCAGCAGCAGAAGTGGCTAAGCGGTTGAGCTGTTCAAAATGAGGTCAACGCATCTCTATTGTCAAGAGAATAAGAGCGTGTGTAGGTCATTTTGAACACTTCACCCGCTCGCTTTTGCTGTTGACTGTACTTACCTACCGTCACATCCCATACCCACCATCACGTAAAAGACATAACTTTCGTAGTTTTAACGGGTAAATTAAGTTCGTATAATTCTTAAATGAATCTTATAGTGTTCCAGTAGCTGGGCATCTATATGGTTAAGCAAATTTCTTCCAACTCAAGAGGAAAGGAAAGCCCGACCCAAGCTCCGGCTTGCCTATGTATACTATTACCTATTTATTCATTCGTATTTATAGTAATTAATAGCTAATAAATAAAATTATAACCTATTTGTTATTTACCGGCTTAAATAGGTATCTTGTGACTTTTATGTTTCGAAAAATTTATATCAAATAATGGTATTTAGTACACCGGGTGTTATGGACAACTGATGACATGAAAATATCTATCACTATACATTTTTGTCCATGCCTTAACAGCTATTTGTCCCTTGTAATGTAAAATAAAAATCCGAAGTCTGCTTGTTTTGAACCTAGGTTTTTATCAATAGGGTAAGGGTATCGTTGCGTGAGGCCTTTTGTAACCATAGGGCTATTTGAAAATTTCGGATTTATTCGAGTATGAGTTTAGAACAACCTTAAAAAGTGGCTAAACTTGCTAAAATTCAGATCTATTGAACTCCTTTACAACTAGCCCCAGGGTATATACAAAGAAAAAAAAATACGTTTATAGAAATCTAAATATACAGAAGATCGGCAAGCGAAAACACTTGTTAAAAGGCATTACAAATTGAGCGCAGCATATGTGCTAAGGGGATAATCAATATATCATTTTTATCAGCCGATTTATCTAAATTAAGGACCTTGTGATTGCTAAAACGATTTCATTTGCCACGCGAAGGTGCTTAACGTAATGGGATTTTAATGAATAAACAAATTCAATACCGTCGCATTTGCATATTACGACTAAGTAGGCGCTTTTTGGTTGCAGCAAGGAACTAAACTAAACATACAGAACTAAATTAAATTACATTGTTAAATTAACAGAATGAGTAACGAGCACTGATATAAAGCGCAATGTAGGCTAAAGTTTTTTACACATGTCCGTAATGTGATAATGAAATTGTTGTACGTTGTATCTAGCGGTCGGCGTACAATGACTTGTCACTAACCGGTATTCGGCGTGGCTTCTATTTTTAAGGTCTTTAAGGTTACCTGGAGTCAAACTTGTGGCCGTTGTCAAGAGTGCCGGTGTAATGCATGGTCAACATATCGCCGTTCTTGGACTTGGTGGTGCAGCCCTCGGGGACGTAGACATTCTCGACCTTCAGTTCGGTGACCTCTGAGCCCGCGAACGTGGCACCTGCCAGCGCCAATAGGGCGAACACATAGCGGAGAGCCATGACGAAAGTTACGAAAAGTTCTAGAGGTGGCGTGGTGCGTGCGAACGTGACTACGGACACGGGACAACTGAATCGCGCGCCGCGGATAAGTTAAATAAAGTTTGCAGTCGCTGCGTGGATGGCCAGGTTTCTCTCTCGCTCGCGCTGCACTTATCTTGTTAGTGTTAGCGAGACGGATATGTTTTTGTCGGGTAGACATGAAGTGATTACGCGTCTCCGTTTGGAGTTTGCCACGCGAACGATGACGCTATCCTACGCGCCATCGCGCCCCACTTTCCAACGTGGTAAACTTCTGCCGTCATGAACTCATGATCATTGTCAAATTATTACTAAAGCACCGATTAACTCTTTTAATGACTTAATCATTGCCGCAGAAGGTAATTTGTAACTTACACCTTTGAATTGCTTGTGCATTGTCGGTCGATGCATTTGTATTATAATGTGCATTAAAGCTCATATTACCAAAAAAAAACGTGACGAGTATTGTAACTTTTATTTTTGATGTGTTTTTTTTCAGTTGGGATCTAATTTTGAAGTTGTACTTTAAAGGCCATTTATGCTTCCACCGATGATGATGGTTCTAGCAATAATAATTGTCCGTACAATAAGCTAAAAAACGGGTTACCTTGCTCTGAAACTGAATATAAAATTTTCCAAAACTAGCTCTTGGTGTACTAAACCTATTATCCTCACCAATATTCAACCTCATTAAAATCTTTATTAATATATTTATACATGTTTTCGTCTATATGACTAGCTATCACGGTATAAATAATAAGTATGTACCTAGGTACTGGTAAGTGTTAAAATCGATAACATACAAAACAACTATTTGCCGACGAAAAAAAATTAACAAAAATAAGTAGCTACAGTTTTACTAACCTAGGTAATGTAGTGTGGAGGAGAAAACCTATAATTTCTAAAAGGTAAACGTACCCGTGCTCGAGCCGCGAATGTCCAGTCGATGACATACTTCTGTCATCTCTATTGGCAATGACTTAATATTGAAAGTGGCATCCATTGGGACGCTGTCAGCCATCAGGACATTTACCTTACTTTGGTAGGCAACCACTGTACATGAAATGATACTACATTAATTTGTGTTTACTAATAGCCAGTAAGAATGGGAGGTAAACATCGAAAGCAAAAGAACAAAAGCCAATGTGTAAAAGAGAAACAAACATAAATATGACTTTAATAAACTACAAGTGTCTGCATATAACTACTTAGGAACCTACATGCCTTAGGGTGGATTGCACCGTGCATTTATTTGTTATTGCATGCATGCATTTGTATTTATTAACCGACGAAAAAAAACGGAGTCTCGGAGTATATCTCAAGTCGACGAATGTATTTCTATGTATGACGCATTGACGCATAACTTTATAGGTTAGGTTATACATATTAGGTTAGGTTAGAAAAATATTTTTTTTTTTAATATTCTCATTGCGTACCCGTCAGTTAAGAAATACTAGGTTAGATTTAAATCTACCTACCTAATAAGTTAGGTAGATTTATCCGAACTATGTGTGTCCTTAACTACGTCCAACAATAAGCGGTAGGGCACAGCGTAGTACCATCACGCTAGACTAGAGTCTGGAGAAGCCCAACTGGGGAAGTAGCTCCTCCATACAGAAGACACTCCACAGCCATAAGAGCACTGCTACCTTTCAGGTACCTACGTAGTGTTGTGTTCCTGATGGTGAGTAAGGTTGGGAACCTTACTCAACAACAACAACAACCAAAGCTACGGTAACTGCCTACCATCAGGCGGGCCGTATGCTTGTTTGCCACCGTCGTTGTATTAAAAAAGTCATAGTGCAGTATCAGTAGGCACAGCGTACACACGACAGGGCGTATGACTGAAAGGGTTATCCACGTACGAAAGCAATGATCCCTTTTTAACTCGGTGAGATTGTAAGAGGCAGACACTAGCATTGTCACGTTAATGTTGACAAGTGCAACCATCATATCCGTACGGCCTAAGTGCAGTATCCGGTGGCGGGCACTTTCTTTGACTGTACTTCTGTGCAGATTATCTTCTAGTAGATGCCGTATCCGAAATATAAATGCACAGTCGACTACAAAGGCATGTATACATTTTTTCACCTTACTCTTTTGTAATAAGGTGCAAAAGTGTATACATATATTTGTAGTAGACTGCACAAGACATGAAGGCTCGTAAATTAGAATTTAAGACTACTAAAATTTTAAATCACCAATCAGTTTGTCACTAAATAATGTGGTTATATCGGTGTTATGTTTGTGTTCGGTTTTCTATAATTACATAAATTAAGAGTAATTCAGGAAATGATCTAGTCGTATGTTGTTAACTATGGTACTTTGAATATATTGTCATTGTAGGGGAGGTAGGGGTGCATTGGGCAGTCGGGAGGCGTTGGCACCACTTTGTATATGTCTCGATAACCGCTACACGTTTATATATTAGAGGATCTAGTAAATTGAGGGTGTTGTTATACCCAATAACAACGCCCTTGATTTACTATATTCTCTAATCAATAAACGTAAATAGCGAATATCGATATATTTACAAAGTGGTGTCCAAGCTTCCCGACTGCCCAACTCACCTCTACCTCCTAGGGTACCTCCTACCTAAGGTATTAAAAAGTAGTATCATGCGGGCTATCTCTAGTGCGCTTTTTTAGCATTAGGAAGGAGGCTAAAACACGAAGTACGAGAAATTTTACATAAGACCCTTTATACCACACAGCTGTCAAGTATCTCAGAGAGCTAGTAAGGAAAATATATATTAATTTTGTCGAGCCTAAAATGATAAGTGTTTGTATTATTTAGGTATACATATATTAATTATACTTACAACAATATGTAGTTATTTTGAATGTTTTTATTATTCTACCCTGTTGTTGTGAATAACACACAGCCATAAACGCTTAGACGTGTAGGAACAATCTGAAATTAACGATAACATTCTGCTGTAATGCTTTTAATTCCCTTATTAGACCAGTAGAATTACCAAAACCTAAACATAATTCGATAACTGTAATTGAATAGATAATATTACTATTAATACCCACGGTCTTGGGGAATGTTTAATTTATTATATTTTAAAAAGAACTAACAATACTTTATTTCATAGAAAAAGAAAATTACAGTTATCGAATTATGTCCAGGTTTTGGTACTCTTACTGATCTATTTTCGTAATTTTACTTGTCTATATACCTTCATGAAAAGAGTGTACTCCTATCATAAAGGCCAGCACTCGTGACTCCCATGGTGTTGCTTCTTTTTCAAATTTCTTACCATCAGGCAATCCGTCAGTTCGTTTGCCACCTTTGTTATGAAATAAAAAAAATCTAAAGTGACAAACAGTCGAGATGGGTGGGAATAATTCGTACTAGATTTAGTAAAGATACACGTGTATTGTGTGTAAGGCAATTAGTCTGCGTCGTGTAACCCCATTCTCCAAACCCAACTGACCTAATAGCCTAGTAAAGTACGGCTGCGCAAAAATTATTCAGCCAGACTTTTGCTTTAATTGTTTTTTCAGCTTACAGTTACAGTTAAGAAATGTTGTTGTTATACAAATTGTATTCATTTGTATTACATGCCTACACGTTGTGTATATTGTACCCATTGAAGCCCACGCAAAACTTCGCGAAACATCCAAAAAGTTACGATCATTCGCACCGATGAAGCTTACGGGAGCCTCGGTGTAATAAAAAGTTGTCGAAATGCCGGCGAGGTGGTGACGGAGCGTGGTATAAAATAAAGCCGCGCCAGAAGACTAATATTTGAATAATAGAGGAGCCTTCGTTGTGTCCTCGCAGCTGGCGCTTGCGTCGCGCGGGGCGCGGCGCTCTGACCGCGGAACGGAGTAGTAGAGCGGTGTAACCGTACCTACCTAGCGGTAGTGGCGGCGCGGCTTGACTAACTTTCAGATAGTAGAGCAGTTTTCCATGAAGAAATAGATTGTCATAATAATTCAGGGTTCCCGACTTGTCTAGGATATAAATTGACGCGCCGCTACTGCTACCTAGGTACATATGTGTAGGTACGTAAGCGATTTTACGAAACGTTGTTCAAGTGTTGGTCGCAGAAAAACCAAAGTATATCTACACTAATATTATAAAGGCGAAAGTTTGTGAGTGTGTGAGTTATATTAAAATTTGGTATGGAGTTAGCTGATACCCTGGATAAACAACGCTTTTTCCCTAATGAACCGCTGGTGACACCACGGGGCACAGTTAGTCTAATCATAATTGTAAACAGAATCCTTATTGATAGGACACCAAAATCTTAAATCAATTCGTACTACCAAATATATCTAGCCTAGATTGATCCGTGAACTAAATTATTTGACTGTGACTTCAAGTTCTTCTGCATTTAGAAGTTGAAGAAAGTGCGCATGACTTGTGGTATAATTAACAAAGAGAGGAATTCTATCTAAATTGTTTTTACCCCTATTTGGTTTATTGTAATATTTGTAATAGTCGACCTCTTTTGCAGCCCCACCTTATCGTCGCCAAGATGACCTGTTGGCACCTAACAGGTACGCACTAAGTACGACTGTTAGACATACCAACAAAAACCGCTTGAAATAATTCCGCCGACCCGCTATAAGTCCCGCCACGCCCGGCTACTCTAAAAGCTGGTCCATGAAATTACAGGCACTAACGCCTCTCTCACTTATAACAACTTTTATGGAATCGTAAATTGTTTAGAAGTAGGTTGTGCGAGTCGCTGGCAGCACCTTGGACTAGAAGTGAAAGCGAATGGACGGCAGACTTAAAAGCTGCAGTGTTCGTGCTCATGAATTGTGCTGGGTTTTAAGCGTTTCTGACGTTTAGTGTGCCATTCTTGTCTTTCCAAAGCTGTACCACAAGTGGCCACTGTTGACACATGTGAAGTTTATTAGTCGATTTGCTAGGCTCATTACAATTTCTCCATAGTTTCTTTATAGTTTGGCAGACGCAGCCAACTCACTGGTAGGGACGTTTTTGCCAACTCGTCCGAGGTACCGTACCCTTACCATGATTTCTGACTCTGGTTTTCGATAACGACTTTCGATATCGGGTTTACTATCTGTTCATCTCGTTCGCACTAAAATAGTAGAACCGAGATGCACAAATAGTAAACTCGATACTCGTTATCGAAAACCTCAATGTCACAACTCATAGTGAGGGTTCTGTTCATAGTAATGCGCCAAAGTCTTGTGGAGTAACTAAGAAGTAAAATTTAAAGATTACCTTTGTGTTGTTTATATTTTGCGTACAATGTTTAGCGTTGCGTCATTCCTGTGGATATTTTAAATGTAATCGGTTTAAAAGTCACATTAATTATTGAACGTATTCTGAGTATAAAGGGTGCCTTCTATGGTAAAACCAATTACACAAAAATTGGTTACAAGCATTTTCTCATTGCACCCAAGGGGTTTGTTTGCCCTTCATGGAGTGAATAGAAACAGAACATAAAACAGTAAGTATAATGTAGTTAATACCTAATAGCCAAAACAAATTCTAAAAATAAACATTCCTTTCTCAGTTCTCTGTGCTTTTATGTCTCAAATTCCTTGCCAGTGACACTTGCTTCAAAAGACTTAAAAACCCGCGTTACCTTCGCTGTAACAAATATCGCAAACTTACAATCCCTCACAAACAAATCTCGTTCTCTTTTCCTTTTACCAGAAGTTAGATTTGTACGAATGAGAGCACCGTGATACGAGGTTGGGTGTTTAGAGTTGTTTTGCAAGCTAAAACACAATTAGACGAAGGTTGCGACGCGGCGGGCCTGGGGAGCGCTAATGTCTCGCCGAACTGACACAGCATCAGGGAAGCAACGAAACCGCCATGTTTTTAGCTTATTAAGTTACTGGTGAAGTGAATACGTTTTTGTAATATTTTTTTGCGTCGAGAGAATCTTATGATGAGGTTATAAAACTGAATGTTTTTGTTTATTACACTTATATCCCTTGTAATTCAAGTTGCTGATTCTATGCCTTGTTATTGTTTGCGTCCCGTTTATATACCATAAGTTAACGAGAAGATATAATAGAAGATATTTAAGAAACACTATGTCGTCATGTGTCAAAATATAATTTGATTTGATTTGTTCTTACACACAAATGAAATTATTATTTTTTCTAAATGTTTTGATTTGCTTCACCAATTGAGCCACCCGAGCACAAACGAATGTTCGAGTTGTCGTGCGTATTTTTTCTTATTATTTATGTCATCTATTTTCTATTTATGATGCCATATATTCTTGATATTAGATGTCGTCTATTTTATATTTATGATGTCGTATATTATTGATATTAGTTTAAAATTGAGTTACTTAACTCTGAACTAATTTTAAATAAGCTTGAAATATGTCCAAATGAACAGCTCAAAACTTTTACCACATACGTTTAGTCAATTTCTTACTCGTATAACAATACGAGTGTAAAGTATAGCTACCATACTTTGTTATATTATTATAATTACACGTTAAGTATCTGTAGATTTTGGTATGATCTAAACACTTTTGGAAGTGACTAAGCGGTTCAGGTGTCGAAAATGAGGTCACCACATCTATTGTAAAGAGAATAAGATAGGGCGTATAGGTAATTTTGAACACTACATCCGCTCAGCCACTTTTGCTGAGTGTAGTTGTGCAGAGAATTATAAATATTATAATATGGAACATCCGTCAAAATTTGAATATAGAACGCCGACATGCGTGTTCAGTTCACACGCGTTACTAACTACATAGACAGGTGTTTTAAATAAATTTTTTACCTACTTTAAATACAATTATTTATGACAGAACTCTAGTTATTGTATAAAGATAAAATAACAATGCTAATTTTGGCTTTTCACAGTTATGTTCGTAACTTTTTAATTCATCCTCATAGACATATACGTATACACGAAGACGCCATATCAATTCTAAATCTTCCTCGTATCATAATCGTCGTAGCTGAAACGAAACGCAAAGTAAGCAAACAAATGTGAAACAGGCGTGAAAAATGTTGTCCGCTTCTTGAGCTCTGAGGAGGAAGACGAGTGACATTCATTCCAGCAACCGGCGCAGCCTTTCTGCGAGGACGAACGCTCTAACCTGTTATTACATGTTATGTTGTTCGCTGAATGTAAGCCCATCTTTCGTACCTAGACTGAAAACACGTCAATGATACCTTAATAGCTATCGACCATCTTAAATGAGTTTATGTGGAATAAGATATATACTTTAGTAGAAGCTACAAAAACTAAAAAATACCGGTGTACCTTTGTACCGAAGACAATACCGGTTTTCCATCGCGTCATGAGCACCTCTTGTTCCAACTGACCTAATTTTATTATAAAATGACGTGAATGCTTACGGCTTCGTCTAGTATCTTAACTATCTGATAGGACATAATATTGTCTTCGGTTGCCGCGATAATTACTCATGAAATAAAACAACTAAAACGGATTAAATGAAGGGGCTGGTTATGAAGTTTAAATTAGTATACGCGATTTAATCCGTTTTAGTTGTTTTATTTTATCTGATAGGAATAAACTTCAGTGCATTTCAACCACATATGTGAGAAACTCATGAGTTGTAATTAGCTTGCCACGTACCTCTTTATATTTTAAATCAAGTCCTTTGACGGCGAGATTTGATGCAAAAGAAAACTTATTTATGACAAATGTCTATTTCACAGAGCTGGCGCGTTTTGGGGGAATTATAATTACCGTTTGGTCACACACAGGAACCGTATTTATTTTAACTTTAATTAGGATACTGTAAAAACATATACGTCACTTTATTAATTGGCGAAACGTACGTAGTTACGACATACTTACAACAAAAAATATATTGAAATAGAGGTGATAAATGCGATTAAAAAATTCATTTACCTTGAGGGTGATATTATCACGTCAGAATTCTACGTTCTTTCTTTTTTTATTACTATTTATGTACAAAGTATGTGGAACTAGATAGAATAACATCAGCCCTGTAATAGTATTCATTGGATTTTAAACAGAGATGCAACTGACATTCGTCCACTATTCATTTGGTACAATATTACTATTCCACCGAATTCTAGACGATGGCCTAATTATCGGCCGGATACCGGATAGTACGATAAGTCGACACTCACAACAGTGAACGGAGGATAAAAAGTTAACAAACAACAAAGCGGAGTCAAGTGAAAAATAAGTTTACTCGTTCATACTACCTGTATCAATTACGTATGGACTACGTACAGATAATGATCCTATCAATAATGGATTCTAAATAAATAATTTTAATATGAATTTTGAATGTCTGCCACTGCCTGTAGATTTAGTGCAATTTCTATCACTAACTAGCCTAGCCTACAACGGGATACAAGCGGACATATTTACGCACACGTGCCTTCGAGTTGACATTATTTTAGGTAAAACTTCTGACCAAATATCCGGTTAGCTGGAAGGTGCCTCAGACGGATATCCGTTACCCGATATCCGTCAAAATAGTAAGAAGAGTGGTCTTACTTATGATAATTACTTTACTATTAGATATATTTGATATCCATATCAATATGTTAATGAGTACAGTTTCAGAATTCATATAATTATAAGTATATTAAGTTAAGTAAATTATATCTAAAAACATAAAAAAATAGCTTTTGTCACATCTTTCATCATGGTCAGGTATTGACTTTTTGCCGCTCTACCTTGTACCTATACAAAATCCTTTATAATAAAACTTAACACTGTTGTTACGGCAGAGCGAGGGAATATTTGAATTCTAAATATGTACTGCTAACATAAAACTATACAATTGAAACTAACGTCCAAACCGCATTGGAAATCAGAGTTCATAAGAGATTGTTTTATTTTGTGTTCAACCGGTCTAAAACAAATGCTTCCACACCAAAATGCATCGAGATTTAAAAATAAAAACTCCACCAGAGCCCCTTCGACGCACGTCAGACGCAAACATTGAAATAATAAAAAAAATTGACTAGTTTTAGTCCGTCCTGTAAGTTAAACGTCCGAGTGCCATACCAATGAATTCCATTTTCAATATTAAGTCATTGTCAATGGAGATGACAGAAGGGTCTGATCTGAGTACCAACAACACAAGCCATCCTGAGCTTACCGTGGGGCTAAGTTAATTTGTATAAGAATGTCCTATAATATATATTTAATAAGAAATCTGATTTAAGAAGAGTGTATTCAAGAATATTTAGTTAAGTACTACCACTGTAAACTACACAATTAAGAAAATCAAAGTTTGGAAGTTATTATTTACATTTTGCAGCAGGTAAGTATACTATGTACCCCAATAGGAGTAAGTTTATGAAACAAATTTATGAGATGGACGTAACACCGTTTGCCTCGGCAGAAAGTGCTACGCCGCGAGCATCGCGGGCCAAGTGATAAAATATTTGCTATTTTTCTAGTTTCACTCATCGGTGTAGATAAGGCATCTTTTTTTTTATAAAAGACTGACCAGCGTTTGACCTCAGTCGCACCTGATGGAAAGTGACGACGATGTCGAGGGTGTAGCACGCTGGTTCAGTAACAGCCTATTCACTCTTGCCTTGAAAAGACTCAAATTATATCTTACCGGGAATACAGACGAAGGGAGCGAATCTGTCACACTTATACAATGGCAAAACGAGATATGGTGGCTTACAAGCCAGTAGGGTACCTACGTTTTTTTTTTTTTTTTTATGATATAGGGGGCAAACGAGCAGACGGATTGCCTGATGGTAAGCAATCACCGTCGCCCATGGGCACCCGCAACACCAGGGGAGTCACAAGCGCGTTGCCGGCCTTTAAGGGGGGGTTGGAGCTCTGGGAACCTTACTCACCATCAGGAACACAACACTACATACCTGAAAGGTAGCAGTGCTATTATGGCTGTGGTCTTCTGTAAGGAGGAGGTACTTCCCCAGTTGGGCTGCCCCAGATTCAAGCGTGATGGTCATCGCTGTGCCCTACCTCTCATTGTTGGACGTAGTTTAAGGACATACCCGGGTCCAAGACGTGGTTACAAGTTGGCGATGTATAGTAAGACAATACCAGAACCTTAATTTTTAGATGTAAGTTATATCTAAAAGTCTGTGTGATTTTGAATGAGAAAAGACAAACGAAAGCTTGCTGTGTACGTAGACAGCGTGTATATAAAGGGTGTCTTTGACTATGGGGCTGAATGGTTTGATTTAGCATATTTTGTTCTGAACTTTCAACAAACATTAATTCTTAATATATTATTATTTTGTCATACATGTTAATTTCAATTTACAAAATCCAACACAAAATTGACAGTATGCTACTATTTCTTTTCACTTTTAAGAAACGTCAAACAAGATAATGCCGCCCTCATGAAAAGAGACCATAACTGACGTCACGATTAAACCTTTAGGTCTAATAAATTGTCTAAAAAGTCCCTATTTATTTAAATCACTTAACAAAATTAGATCACTTACGTGTGTTTTTAATTTAAAGCGACAGTCGGAGGCACGTTGTATAATTATGTAAACATGACCCTTCCTCCATTGGTAATTCTTATAACTATAAGTAATTTAATAAACTTTATAAAGAACTAAGTTTTTCTAAATTGGTGGTGGTTTGATACACTAGCATCTCTTTGCTTGGGCCAGTGCTATTCGGTGCGTTTAGGCCGAAGTTCAATCTCTTTGCCCACCCTTCCTGTAAGGGCAACAAACGAATACTACACGAAATATGGACGCACTAGCTGGGACTGTCTGCAAAAACATTGCAATGCGGGTATGATTACAGAAAATAACATTTTCAGGCGTGTTATATAAAAAAAACACACGTTTCCAGATATTTTTTTGTATAAAACAGCTGCTTAAAAATATCTTACGACATCATGCGAATTCATATAGTTCATAGTAATTTCACAATTGTATTGCCGGGCAATCATGGCCCGTCAATTTTCAACACGATAATGGTAGTGTCTATCTCTTTTAACCTCGTAACGCCCCGTGTGCATTACAATGAACACTCCTTTTCAATGGATTTGAAATATTTTGTAAAAGGAAATAGGGTAGAATTTCTTTTGTTTCATTAGTTTTCGTACAAAAGAAAATTCAACCCAATTCACTATATAATAAGGTTGGTTTTAATTGTTAAATATTATAGTACGGTGGGTGTTACGAGGTTTTTACACGGTGTTAAAAAATTACACATTTCGCCATGTAGGTGACAGGGTTCACGATACCCGATTCGAAGTTGCACTGTCTGAACGTATTCTCAACTTGTTCTTCACAAATTATCTCTTATCTTATCATACGAGACATCAGTAGTAATTGGCCGAAGACTGGAGTATTTCGCGCCAGTGGCCTGCGGTTAGATGTACACAGGAAACCTATTTAGAATAGAAACCAATCAGGATGCTTAAATATTCTATGAAATTGATTAAGCAAGCATCTGACGTCTCGCAGATGCATTTATTTGTGCATTAGACGATGTTGACTACTACTAGATAAATGACTGTACGAATCGATGCTCAGTCTAGAATGCTAGTGTTAAATTTTAATATCATACAATTATGAAACGACTAGCTGTGCCTCGCGGTTTATTAGGGAAAAAACGTAGCCAATGTGTTAATCCAGGGTGTCAGCTAACTCCGTAGTAGCAAATTTTATTAAAATCGCTCCACCAGTTTAGTTTAGACGTGAAGAAGTAACAAACATACACACTCACAAACTACTACTACTACTAATATTAGTGTAGAAGTGTCGATGATCCAATACAATTTATAAACACAATAAGTTTACACACAATTTTCAATCTAGCATACCTATATAAAATACACAAACATAAAACAAATGAGTGAATCGACTATTTGTTGTTGTTATTCTGTCCCACTAGACAACTGAAGCATAGTTTGTTAGGAGAAATGTGGCACCGCGTTCTACTAACACGCTTGGTAGGTGACCCATTATAGAAGGGAGCTATCGCTACTACAAATATGCATGTTTTGTGTATTTAGATGCCGTAAAACTGATTTTTAAGAGACACCCAGGGGACTATAACCATGGCAACGAGTGACATAAAATAGTCGATTGAGCCTAATACATAATATACATATAGTATTATAAATACATACCATTACACATACATAAATAACTTTATCTTGCTAAGAAATGTTAAATTTTAATTATTATAATATAAATAAAAATAACATATTCTTATTACAAATTAAGCTTCTTTATAATCCAAAAGTGTCGATGCAACAATTGTCCCAAACCACCTTTCTATGAAATCCCACCTCCCCCCATCTACGGGGTGTAGTGGGATGCCAATGGGATGTCCTACTTATTTATGTTTATATATAAAATCAATGGAGCTATCTTAAAATCAAACTAAAATACAAACGACCAGAGCACTTATTAAAAAAAATAAGTTTACAAAACGTAAATATAAAATTTTATCGAGTTTCGAATGTCGGTTTATCCCTACTCACCCCGTTTTACGGTACATGCCAAACATGCCCGGTTAGAAGCTAGCTATTTTCTAGAATAGATATTTAGATAAGAAAGTTATATAGGTACTCCTTAAACATTCTTCGATATTCAAATCTAAAAATAGTGTACTAATTAATAGTACTATTTACTGTTTTATTCATTCTATACGATAGGTATAGCACATCATCTGAATAATATTAAGTTAAATTATTACGAACACAACTATTAACAAAGAAAACCAGGTTACGAATTTACCTTCCTTTCAATTCAGTTTTTAACCGACTTCAAAAAAAGGAGGAGGTTACCAATTCGGTTGGCATGTTGCTTTTTTTTTTGCGAATATAATGACGCCGCCACTAATCGTTCGATTTATCGATATCGAGGAATAACTTATATTATATACTTATATAACGAAATTGTATTTCATATTTACCACTATTTTTTTCGTGATGGAAAACATCGAGACCAGCGAACACAGCGAAAGCAAGGCTTTGGTTAAGGACCCCAAATCAAGTCCAACCCAAACGGAAAACCGTTCGTGGAGGGTTGAAAAATCAAATGGTAGTAGTTTTCGTAAACAATTGTACCTGTGCCAAATCTTGAGATTATATTGACTGACTACGGAAAATTGTCCTGGTAGCCAACTTCATGACTCATGAGTATGACAATATAAAGCGGCTTTTTCTACCTTTTCAGCCAACGTGATTTGCCGTCTTTTGCGGGACAAAGGCTAGGAGTAACATGATTAATGTTCTCGTCATATCTATGTAACATTTCGATCCAACGTTACCTACTGACTGTACAGTGGGATGAATTGAGATTCGGAACGTCAACAAGTAGCGAACTCCCTACCTTACGGGTTTTCCCGGGCGCGGGGATAGAGAGAAAGGGGTTAAGAAATGTAATTTGGCTTGAACGTTTTGCATACTGGTAGTGTCAATGTTCAAGTTTATAATGAACATCAAGGCTGGGCAGCTTGCACCGTGTAGTTAAAGGCGGTGATCGAATTCATTTTCAATATATTTATTCGTGATAAATAAACTACATTAATATTAGTTACACATGTAACATATAATACAATTATGATGAAATGACGAGCGTACATAAAAAGAAATTAAGTGATTATTTCTACCATATATCTCTGTTATAACGATTAGTTTGATTACATATATAAACGGACTAACTAGGTGTTTATATTTTTCCAAATTATTATTAAGAATCATGTAGATATATGAATAATAAATAAATATTACAGGACAGTCTTACCCAAATTTGATTGAGCCCCATGATAAGCTCAAGAAGGCTTGTGTTGTAGGTACTAAGCCAACAAGACATATTACATAATAATATGTGTAATATAAAAATATTTAAATCCATAGACAATACTTACACTTAGCAACAAATACTGTACTATAACACAAATACAAATTAATGCCAATAAAAAAATTCAAATACAAATAAATTCTGAACCATTGGGTAGGGTCACTGCCCATTAGGTCATACCTGCGGCAATAATTATATGTTTATATTTATGATATCGAATTCGATTACCGACTTTAGGTATAAGGTAATAAATACAACATCGCACTGGCTATTCTCGTTCCGTATAAAATGAACAAATGCATTTTTCCACATCACTGCACTAATCAATGTGCCTAAGCATAACAATAAAATACCACTCCTCGATTTTATTCTCAACTCAGTCCATTTTAGGATAGCTTCGACGTCGGTTGCTGTTGATTTTAAATTTGAATTTAGAACGCTTGTTTTTTTCTTCTAATCATGGACAATATGAGTTTCGTCATTGACGAGCCGTTGCCAGTCGTAGGTGATGTGAAGGTTGAACATGTGCCGACTTGCGTGGCGGTTTATACAAGTGGACAGGCCGGTCCCTGCGTGGCTAATTGCAATGGGGGTGCTGTAATACCCATCTACGGATTGTAAGTACATTATTAAACATTTTTTTAGAAACTAATATGTATTCGAGAACGGCTCGGCTGCTAATTTAGTATGGTGGTAGCTGACACCCTTTTTTTTGTCGCTGGAAAAATGCGTTTACGCATATTCCTTGGGCCTGGGGAAGGCCCATGATGGCAGTGAGGGGGTACGTAGGACTCTCTCCTTGCTGCTCCTCTTGCTAGCCAAGAGGAGGGGAGGAGAATACCCACTAAAAACCCAGCGGCGACGTCCGCACTGCCGTTAGGGGGAGTGCCACTGGATCACGATTGCACTCGACGGTGACAGCTCCCGGCAGCCCAGCCGGTAATGTCTCTCTTCTCAGACGGGTAGGGCCGAAGTGTGGGTCGGAAGTGTGGGTTCCCCAACTGGTTTAACGTGTCTGCTTTTTACCCGACTATGAATTCGCGGTGTCATAGATAAATCAATAAACAAATGATTTTAAGTTATAGGTGAAGTACCGCAATTGCAGCTAGCGGCAAATAACCTTTAATTTTTGTTTGTTACGTTCTTCCTTAAGTCTGTAACTAGTAGTCAGCTACACCCCTTTTTTCTCTGTGTGATAGTGCTGTTACGCGTATCCCGTACGCAAAAGGGGTTACGTCTGACTCTCATGTTCCATCCCTCTCTCTCTTCCAAGAGAAGGGGTGACGCCTGGACGTCATGGGATCGCGAACATACCTATATTCTACCACGAGGTCACCCGACAGCTGAGCTAGCTAGGTAACCCAAGTCTGAGAATATTAGAGGTCTGACGATGACGAGCAGCTGCGTGCAGCGGCGCAACCACGAAAAACGATAATCGTAAATTTCGAACGATTGTCTCTGTCACTCTCGTGACGCCTTTATCGGAGTAAAAGAGAAACATGCTTTAAATATACGAACTTACTTACTTTTTGGATCCGGGTATGTCCTTAAACTACGTCCGACAATGAGAGGTAGGGCACAGCGAAGTACCATCACGCTCGAGTCTGGAGAAGCCCAACTGGGGAAGTACCTCCTCCTTACAGAAGACCACAGCCATAATAGCACTGCCACCTTTCAGGTATGTATAGTGTTGTGTTCCTGATGGTGAGTAAGGTTCCCAGAGCTCCAACCCCCCTTAAAGGCCGGCAACGCGCTTGTGACTCCCCTGGTGTTGCGGGTGCCCATGGGCGACGGTAATTGCTTAACACCAGGCAATCCGTCTGCTCGTTTGCCGCCTATGTCATAAAAAAAAAAAAAAAAAAACTTTGTTGTTCGCGGTACCGGGCCAGTCCTCACCTGCGCCTAATTCACGCACTCTCTACAAGGTTACGACCCTGAGGCGCTACCGCCAAAAACGGTATTCGTAAATTTCGGACGATTGTCTCTGTCACTCTCATGACGGGGGAATTGGGGTAAAAGTGAATGATGCCCGAAATTTACGAATATCGTTTTTGGCGGTAGCGCCTCTGGTAATACTTTGATAAAACAACGAGAACCAACTTCACTTGTGAGGAATTTGGTCCGAAAAATTCGCCTTTCACCTTTTCCCCTATTCACCCTGTCGATTCTTTATTCCTTGTCGATCCTTCCCTGTCGATTAATAACGTCGGAGATTGGTCAGGAGTTCTGTAACTATTTGCCTGCTTTCTCACAAAACACCGTCCAACCGTGTATACAACTGTCCACCTATTTAATTTAGGTACCTCAATCGGGGCATTGGCTATGGGCTATGCCAGCAAAAAATGTATTATACTCTCTTTGGCAGCAAATATTATCGAAATAAGAAAAGACGGAGGCCAATACGAAATCATAAATTTATATTATACATTTTGACTATCATATTCAAATTTATATTATATATTTTGACCTACAATCCTGGGCTCATTCATTTTATAGGCAAGTTTAGCTAATAAATATACAGGGTGTTACAAAAATCCTGGTGATCCGTTTAAGGGGGTATACATACATCAATGTAGAACACGTAAAAAATAAAAAATATATAAAAAACGCCAAGGTGAAAAAGTTATCAAGGTTTTGTTTTTTGCTTAAAATCCGAACTGACGTAGAAAATGTTTACGATACTTACGCACGATCAGCTGTTTGACTTGAGAGAGTTCGGTGACCCATGGCAGTCTTGGCGTTAGGCCGATCGCACATTAGCTTTTTAATGTTTACGTAATTTAATTTTAAAAGTTAGTACTGGCATAATTACTAGTCGACAATAACAGTTAGTCCCTAAAAAAATATTAAAAAAGAAAATTACACGCTTTTCGACCTAAGTTGGATACGCCGACGGTCGCTACCTCAATTTGCACCCTATGGCCTCTTGTACAGCACAACGGATACCGAGCCCATTTTTGTAACGGGCGACGCGCAGTGTTAAATAGGCTAGTGTGTGTTTATTAACGCAAAAGTTTCGTGTACTAAGGTAACCGTTTGGTGTTAGCCCGTTATCCGTTAGCAAATAGTCACTAACAAGAGCCCTAAGGTGTAACGTCCGTGACCACCTTGTACCAAAGCGACTGGACAGCCTCCCATAAACATTTTAAACGTTAACTTCCTGGGGCCCCAGACACGTTTGGACTGGACAATAAACATGAAAGGGCCTCAAACTTTAGCGCCGCTGCCGCTAACATTTTACGAAACGTCGCCCATTACTGTATCACCGCAAAGTTCTGCGCTCTTCAAAGATCAAATTTACCTACTTTGCTCAAACTACCACTGTGCAATTCAACAATAAAAAATATTTCCATAAACAGTTTGTAGCCTGCCTTAGCCCCGCCCACCACGTGCGCTTGCGACGTTCCGAACACGAACCAAACCGATTAATTAGTGTTATCTCTGTCTAACGCTAGCAAAATGTGTCACGATGTCTTGGTATTACGTCTCATTCTCGCAGTCAAAGTGCCGACACGGCGCGCGGCGGCCCTTACAACGCGGCGTGCTTTAGCGGCGAATCAAAGATGGCCGGCGAATAGGCGATATTAAATAAAGCCGCGTTTTCACTTTGTTTACATTTGAATTGTTTTAGGATTTTTTGTGTTATGTAAGTTTTTGGTTTTTAAGTTATTTATGATAATTTAAATCGGGCCTAGAATTTTGTCTCTTATTAATTTAAGTAATTTAAGCGGAATCATAAACTTTATTTTTCTTATCAGATCCCAATTGTCAGAAAATCGCCTTATCTAAATCAACAATCCTTTGCATAATTCAATCCGAATTGTAATTTCTTTACAAAACCAGACTTATTCGTACCTACTAAAATGACAGATCGTAGGTACCAATGCAAGAAATCAAACTTTTATTTTAGAATCTGAAGAATAAAAACTAACCCGCTTATTCATAAAGGTTTCTCAAACCTACTTCAGTTGAAATATGTTTTGTCTATCTGTAAATTACTGATAAGGACAAAACATTTAACTAAAGTAGGTTTGAGAGACGTTTATGAATAAGCGGGTAAGTAATAAGTCTCTGCCACTCCTGGGCTAAGTACCTAACTACGCATATCTACTTCTGTTCTGTTTTCGGATACAATCAATAAAAACGTTCTAAATAAATAAAATATTTTTCTGTCTGCGCAAACTTCGATTAACACGGTGTTTTGAATTTAACTTACATACTAAAATGTTTGTCATTTGAAATGAAAATTGCACCTCATCTCTTCCCGCGGGTGTCGTAAGAAGTGACAAAGAGAAAAAAACCAACCGTCGGTCGAAACCGAACTAACAGCTACTGAGGTCCCCAACCCGCCTGCCAAGCGTGGCGACTATGGCACCAAAGAGATGATACAAGTAATCTTTGGGGGAGGCCTATGTCCATCAGTGCACGTCATAAAGCGGAAATGATGATGATGATGATGAAAGTATTTGATCTCGTGTAAACCGCCTTTACGAGTAAGTTACCTACAACTAGCTGGACGCGGCACTCGCGGTAGCCATTTTCCGAGAACCGTTACTGTGCTAGTCCAAAAAGTCATAACTCCATTTGAATTTCGAAACTACTTACGGCTTTTCGGCTTCTGAGAATGCTAATAAATCGGAGAATTTTGCAAACGTAGGCGTAGGTTTTTCGAAAATTTTAAATTTCGACTAGTCACAATTGGACATCGATCGGTACCGGATGTTTGCTAGTGCGCTTGTAAAGTTTATTCGATCGTGATTAGTGCAATATTGTAAGTGAGAAAATGGAGTTTAGGTACTAATGAATACTTTAACATGTTGATGTGCCTACGTGGAATAGGTACTTTCGCCCGGTTACATACGCGAGTGTTTAACACAGGCAGCCTGATGCTGGCCGCCTTCGAAGGCAGGATGAGCGGTTTGAAGATCAGGTCCTCAGTAGCGCTAGACCTCGGCGCGAATCACTTGGATGTTTGGAGAGTGTTAAAAAATAACAACCAGCATGCCTTCCAACGAGTGCATGATGTACTGCCGGGTGACCTCGGTTCAAGATTCGAGTTTTGTCAGTGGATGGTGGACAAAGTGGAGGAGGACGCAAACTTTTTGGCTAAAATCCTGTTCACAGACGAGTGCTCGTTCAGTCGCACAGGCGACTTTTTAATATCCATAACGAGCACGTTTGGTCAGTGATTAATTAATGACTACACACCTAATTGCAGTTTGTTTTGCCTAGGTAGGTACATCTTCATTTTGAAAGTCCTTTTAAGGGCTAAAACAATTCATGTGTCGTGTTTGAACACAAATCTATCGCTTATTTCAATCAATTTGCCCGTCCCACTCTTGTTCGCGTTAGAGCGGGACGGCGGCAATGGCCGGCGCGTGCGCGCCTGCTCACTCATGACTTACAGGGGTAAGCAACATTTTTTTAACAGTCCTAATTTTTTTTTTTTTTGTCATAAGTTTTTTTTAATGTGTTTAAAATTAAAAATTGGTATGATTTCCGTGATCTCGATTCGATACTGGATATGCCCTTAAACGGATCACCAGGATTTTTGTAACACCCTGTACACACACACTTATAGGCTTTATAAAACAGGGATCTAAAACTATTAAAAGTAAAGATTGCTCATAATATTTAAGTACTAGCACTCAATTATTCAATAACCGTAAACACTTAAACAGCATCAATAATTCTCAGCTAGGTAGAAATAGAAATATATTTATTGCTTTCATGTTGTTACAGAAGCTCTTATAGCTAAAGCTAAGTACAACTAAGAACAAAGAAGACCCCATGACTCCTGACAGGGTATTGCACAGTTAAACTATTAACGTCCGTATGGATGACACCGGCCTAAAGAATGACTTTTTTGTTATTAATGTCAAATAATAAGAAAAAGTCTGTTGATATGAGCCAAAGACAGTACTCGTATTCAGTCAACTATTACTGCCATTTATGATTTACGTTTTGAACTTTTCTTAGTTTCATTGATAATTAAATTATTGAATTTAAGAGACGATGTTTGCGAGCAGAGGCTTACAGTCGGTAGGCCGTCAATGTGTTTAGTGATGTATCCGTTTACTTGTCATAATGTGTAAAAACGTAACGTAAAACAACATAAGTATAGTTATGAAAGTTTAATTTGATCATTACCCCTAGTAAGTTTTTAACGTAATATTAATTTAACATCGCGTTATAATTACCCATATAAATACATTATACCTACCTACGCGTTCGAGACGTTTTTTTACGTCAAAAGTAACTTACACTACAGTCTCAGTATTGTTAGTGAATTTGTTAAGACATTGCATTGTAAAAGTGAAATTAAAGGATCAGATTTATCATGTCATTGGTAAGTACTCACTAAAATAGTTAGGTAATCATAAAACAATCTATTGACAATGCGTATTTAAATTGGATTTATTTAATAACGTTATTATTCTGAAGGAATGTCAAACACTGGAACAAAATTATAGTGTTTTGGAACGAATGACATCTAAATGTCATTCACTCGTTCAAATACAGATAAGTAGTTAAATTTAAATGTAGCCCATGTAACTCTGAGTAGATATAAATATAACATACTTATAACATGTTAATTGTTAATAAAAAAAGTAGGTACCTACTACCTATTTACGTCATACGCAAGTTTCCTTTATTCTGAAAAATTGTTGATAAACAGCAATCTTACCTCTATATTAGGTATGGTTTGCTCATTCATATGCAAAATTAATCGTTACATGCCAACATTGTATGTAACTTTTATCAAAAGATAGCGATTGGATTTTAATTACTTTAACATGTTGTAACTTATTTTTAATGTTTAATTTAAGAAATAAATAATTTAAACGGATTATATCGCGTAGGTATACTTATAAATAAATTCATCCCGACGTTCCATATTGTAATTTTTGAAAAAGGGTAAATTAATCTTTTTCACTGTTTATTCCATGACAAATTATCGCGGCCACCGAAGACAGTATTAATTTTTAATTAATATATAACTTTTAACCTCTTTTATTCTTGAACTTGAAAAAAATTACGCCCCTTATCCTATAACAGTCACTGGTGTACTTAAATGCTTAGTACTTTAAATGTTTGCGAAATTCTTAATATAAATAAAATCAAGGTAAACTGGGGAGGAATCAATGAATGTTTAAGAGAAATAAGATAAATATCAGCAATTTGACATTCCATTTCCTAAAAAAATCTCCCACCTTACCTTAATAATTGTGACCGTCCATAAGAAAAGGTCCCTTATAGCAGTTTCTAGTTACTACGGAGATATTGGCGTTTTTGTAAAACCCTTCAAAATTATCATTTTTTAGTTCTATGCAAAATAGTAAAATATACAAATAGGAGTATGTTTGTACCTTGGTGTCAGCTGTGTACGTTAATTCTTTCTTTATTAAAATTGAGTTCAAAGTTTAGTAGAAAAGGTCCCTTATGGGAAATTGTATACAAAAATGACAAAGCTCAACAGATAAAATAATTAAAATTGTTTACAAGTATTTGTTTATAATTTTTGCTTATTTTGTATACTATGTCAGTGGCAAACAAGGATACGGCCGTCCTGATAGTACCTAAGCAGATACTACAGCCTAGAAATGCGTGCAAATCCATGGGACTCATATCTGATATTATAAACAAGTTTAAGTTATATACATAAGTATAATAACAAAAAGGGCTTTAGGTACAGTCAGCAGCAATAGTGGCTAAGCGTTTGAAGTGTTAAAAATGACCTACACGCGCTCTTATTCTCGTGACAATAGAGATCTGTTGACCTCATTTTGAACACCTCAAACGCGTATCTACTTCTGCTGCTGACTGTACCTACGGTCATTTTAAATTTTACTTTACGTGTAGGTAGGTACTACATTTTTCGACTGACTTCAAAACATCTCTCGACGGCTTCTGCACACAAACGTAAAAAACCTACCTACATGTAGCTACTGTGGTGTGGTGTCGGCCACAGAAACCGAAAATGAAATGGTGTATTCTCAAACATGCAATGAAATATACTGAAGGGGAAATGAATTTCATATAAAGGCCTAGGCCTGCAAAGTAACTTTTTTTCGACGATTATCCATACAGAGACAAAGATGGCGGGTAAGGGGTCTGACCGTGATTTTTCACCCCCCTCCCATGCACACCCCTATCCGGGAAGGTGAGGGGGATCAAAAATCACCTTAAATATCCTTACGTGATTTATGAATGGTTCCTTAGTGGTAACGGACTGTTCACAGTACAGATATTGTGTTCTCTTTTGGCTTTCGGGATCATTAGGTAGGTACCTAGGTACTATGTGAATTATTTAACGTTAACTTTAAATGAAAATTACTCATTACTGATCAATATTTTTAGAAAATTTATAATAACATTTTTTCTTCGGATTGCTGTTTTGATACAAGATTAGCAAATAAATTATGTTAATATTGTGCCGTATTGTAATTATCAATATGTTTTGTCTGTGATTGGTCATAAGGGCCCTTTTCTCAAATGTATGGGAGTGAAATTGTAATTTTTACGTAACTGTAATAGTGTATAAATAAAAAAGCGTGACCTACAGAATAATAATAAGACTTTTGTGATATTCCCGTGGAGTGATTAAAATATAATTTAGAATATACTACCTACACCAAATTTGTTATTGTTCTAGGAAAGTTTTAAACTGATAAAAATAATCACAATTAATAAAAAAAAAAATTTCGTGGCCTATGTGATTTTTGTTTCTATCCTAAAATGTAAGCTCAAAGATGCTCTACTATATACAATGGTTCTGATTACAACATATTAAAGGAAAAGCCGAAAAAAATATTTTTAATAGTTTCGTCCATATGAGCGTGTTGCTATATTCAAAGGCTGTTTTTTCATGATCTGGAAGTCACATTAAAAAAACCATGACTGGGTTCCAAAGAAAAAACCCTTTAGATACGAAATCAATCATAATCTATGTAACTTCCAATGGGAACACACTTAAAAGTAGTTTCAAACTTCTTTTGACTTTTTCTCAAAAGTGCAGTTTTAGCATTTGTAAATTTAATGTTTTTTATAAAAAAAAGTATGGGACTTAGAGTCATGATTTTTTTTGTGTAAGATAGCTTATTGAATGTAGATTTAGGACCCGTGCTTAACTCAATACCTGCCATAAGGGACCTATAGCCATGGACGGTCACAATTATTAGTAGCGCCCTCTAGATTGTGGTACCTACACGATGAGCATAACCTAAAGATGCCTTCAGCAGAGCCATCTGTGATATATCTTGTAAACTAGCATTAGTAGGTTGGTAATTCCTAACAATACTGGAAGAGGGCGATATGTAGCACTATATCTTTAAAAATAATTTGGAAAAATATTCTCCAATTTCCTTAATTTTAAATAATTCTGCGATTTTACTTCTTAATATATTTAATATTTCTTGTAAATAATAATGTTTATAGCTATCCGATTATAATTATATTCATGCTGTCTATGGTTTGGTTTCTTATGCTGTCAAAAGTGTCAAAATCATAATAGTATTAATAGTTCTCTTTCTTCTACTGTGTTTATGGTTCTGAAAGAAAACTTTTGAATCGATCTGAAAATAGATCGTTATTTTGTTTAGTTTACTACTGCTTGATTACTAAACGTTATATTTGCATTTTATTGTAATAAATAAAAGAACCTCCAGAATTTTTCAATCGTAAGTTTTGATTTACATAGTTATGCTGCGGCCTTTTCTAACATTTCTTGTTGCGATGCTATTACATTAAAATATTGACGCGTAAAACTCGTTACAAAATAGGTACATGTTTCATGAAAGTGTGTATACTCATTGCTGCAGTACCTAGATTACAAAAATCCCAATTTAACGTACATTACCATCGTACAACTTGCTATTAACGTTTTAAGTAACCACTTCCCGGGTTCTAGATTGAAAAATTGACGTAATAAAGCACGCATGCGCTTTCAGTACGCCGCGAAGTGAGCTATCAGCCGCAGTTTCATGAACAGAAGTACACTCAGGCAGGTACTATTTACTCGTTAGCACTGGTCGGAGACAGTGTAGAGTGACTGTAGCGCGGCCCGGACCCCGGCGGCGGCAAAACAACTTTCCAGGCTTCTAGACCACCAACGTCCCAACACTTCAAGGTAAGATTTGAATTTCGAATTAAACATTTAAGGATTTTCGCACGTCAGCTGTTTCACATGTTAGAGTAACCTATTTTGTTTCTGTGGCAAAGTTTAAGCGAAAGTAATGTAATGGAAAATGTTTTCTTATGTTATTTTTATTCTTGTGGTAAGGTATCTGTTTATTAACTGATGGTACAATCAGCATTGGTGTTTGTTTGTCTAATGTTATTTTATAATTTTTTAACAAATGGTTGTGTTAATATTTATACATATGGCACTGGTAAATTGCAGCAAGTTTTAAATCAGTCAGTGGACATGGTACCCTAATTGTACTCCGCAACTCTGTTACTAACTAATTGTTTTGCATAGACATGCCTAATCCTCAGTAACCCATGATATTATAACAAATTGTACTCTTGTGAGTCCGGAAGTGATTTTATATTTTTTAAGCAGAACATAAAGAATATTAGTGAATATGGTCTATGTTTGACTGAGGACTTACAAGTTTTATAATATGTGTAAAATCTGATTTCCTCACTAACCGGGGCACCAGCACAACCGGCATGGGCTTAGCATGTTTTTCCTTTGCTTCACATAATTAAGGCTTATGTTTTTCTTTTGGGTGTATGTAGCATGCCTCGCGGTCTGCTGAGCGAGGGTTCATACTCCTCCCTGGACCCTGTCTACAAAGGCACCACGGTGCCTAACATTAAGGACGGTAGAATAAAGAAAGTCCTAAAGATGTCTAAGGCCAAGAAGAGATTAAATTTTAATGAGATTTTGTTCAGTCAGTTTGATAATGTGAATGAAGATGCCGAGTGAGTATGTAGCTACATGCGGTACGCATGGCTGGCTTCTTAACATGCATGGGCACTGCTTCATACGTTCACATCATGTTATAGTGTCCGCAAACCAATCTTATGCCTTGAGCCGTATTATTAAACCATGCTATAGGTGAAAAACTTAAGAAAGTCACCATGTTGATGTAGTTGTGCGGAGAATTAATATGGAACTTACGTCGAAATTTGAATATAGAACGCCGAAATGCGTGTACAGACAAGTTACTACTACATAGACCTGGTGCTTTAGCTAAGTTTTTCTCCTATAATATAAAAGATAATTGTTAACTTCATTTACTAGATGGGTTTGTGGATACTAAGTATTAGGTACAGTATACACAAAAGATGGTATTATTAATAAAGTGGTGTTCATTTTCTATATGGATTATAAAAATGTGTTAAACAATTTGATACTATACTTTCAACTGCTTTCTGGCTGAAAGTGTTTGAATATACTTTATATCGTTTCTTGACTAGATTTGTTTTAAAAATCAAGCTTAATACTGGTCTGTTATGTAATATTTTAACTGCCTTTGCATTGCTCTGCTCTAAAAATACTGTTTTTTATGCAAGATATTATTAAATACAGTAGAAAATTTCTTTTCATTCACCATTTCACAAATTGGTTCTAAAAAGTGACGTTTTGTTAGTTAAAAATAAAATAAAATAAAAACTCCATTTATGTCAAGAAATTTCTGGCTTATAAAAAGGTTTACTGTTTATAAATATTACTAACTAGCTTTTCCTCGCGACTTCCTCGGCCAGTCACGCTCGTCTTTAAAATATGTCCTTTCTCGTAGCTTAAAGTCTCTCCATACCAAATTTCATCCCAATTGGATCAACGGTTTAAGCGTGAAGAGGTAATAGACAGACTTACTTTCGCATTTATGATATTAGTATGAATAATATTATAGGAAACGAACACCTTCATTATTAATAGTGCCATCTGTTCATGAACTTGGTTGTATAGCGTTTCAATTTATCGATTATGAAAACCAGATAGTTAGGTCAAGGTATAAATAATATAAATTAGAAGTTATTACCGGACAGCCCCCATCAGATATTTCTGACCTGGTGTATTTTGAAGGTCAACTTAACTGAACTGCCTAGCATGAGTTCCGTTATCGCGTGCCTCTACTTAGTAATTTTTTTTTAATACGACGGTGGCAAACAAGCATACGGCCCGCCTGATGGTAAGCAGTTACCGTAGCCTATGGACGCCCACAACTCCAGAGGATTCACATGCGCGTTGCCTACCCTTTAAGAACCTATTGGGAGTTTATTGCACAGCCGGAGGGTTCGCGGGAGGAAATTCCTCTTGAAACTCTTAGTGCGCGACCCTTACGGCCCGGCCACGATATTGCGCGAATGCGGCGCGGCAAGCGGTTCACCTGTTCATTGCGTGTGATCCCAACTAACCGCAGTGCATTGCGCGTCTTGACCGCGCAACGAACAGATAAAACGCTTGCCGCGCCGCAATTCGCTCATTGTCTTGGCCGGGCTGTTAGGCTCCAGGGTGTGAGGATGAATGCACTGCCGACGAAGGGCGGCATCAGCCCTGCTTTGACCTGACCACCAGTAGACTACATTAACCAAAATGGGGCGAAATTTTTGAGACATTCGGCATCAATCTTTATAAACATACATTATAGGTTTTGGCGGCAGAATAGATTATAAAACTACTGTATACTGATCAAAGCTACACCGCCGAAATATCTCCTAAACGTTGGTCAAGGTTAAGGATCGGCAACGCGCGTGTGTCACACATTCAGCAAGTTAAACATGTTTTTTGAATCGTCGATAGACTGACTATGAAGACGGGGTGACTACATCAGTTGGGTTAAGTGCGAACTGGGGTGTGATGATAATTATAACATTTCATTTCACCATTTTATTAGGTATTTGCGTACATTGGCTGTTAGGCCCTGTCCAGAAGCACGCGCGAATTGGACGCGTATTCGAGTACATTGCTTCTTTACGATGCGTCGTAGTTTTATTAGACGTGTCAAATGCAATAATGAATATTAAAACGCGTTCAAAATCGCGGCGAATTTGCACCTTCTGGACAGGGCTTTAGAAATATAATTTATACCTTGGGCTATTCTAACACTTGTTCAAATAAAATCGTGTACGCGTGGAACGCTATGACTCCAAGGTCGCTCCAACAGAACGCCACTCCAACAGGCGACCTTGTTCATAGATTTCTTATATATATGAAACAACTGTGGATAGCATATTTAGTCATATCTGCATAAAGTACGCAACACACAACACGTAGATAAAGACTGCCTCGCTTATTCATAAACATTAAACCAAAATGTTTTGTCTGTATTTCACAAACACAATTGTCAAAGTGGCAGAAAAGGACAAAACCTAATATAGGTTGTATAAGCGGTTTATTTTATAGGGTATCTTATACCCGAACATCAAGAAAAGACGTAAAAAATCAAGTATATTACTCGACAATGTTTTTTTGATTAAACAAATTTTTCAGTGACATACGAGTATAAGTAGACTAATATGGAAATTTGATGTTTGGTCGATTTTTTTTAATGGGTACAACTAACGTGTTGAGTATTAATTTTAAAGACAAATTCAGTTTGAAATTTTCATATCTGCGTTACCAATTTACCATGTATGAAATCTATGAGCATCAAGCCCTCTGTTCTCGTACGTAGGTTTCGTTAACTTATTAGTTTGGTCATTGTCATGCAAAATCTGTATGTAGGTTACACTGTTATGGTACTCACAGTTCGTCACTAAATTACTACATTAGTTAGGTTAGCAAGTTTCTGAAATTAGGATTCGTGCTGAATCTCTATTTCGTTATTCAAGCTGTTGTCATTAACGTAGATTTGCTAGGCACTTAGGGCTCATTCAAAATTCATGTGATCGTTTTTGGCCTTATTTTGACCCCCCCGTCCCCTTTGGTGATATTTGGTGATCTTAACGCTAATCCCCCCCTCCAAAATCACGTGAACTTTTCGAATGATTTTTACTGTTAAGTCCACGAAATTATGTTACATCACACCGTTTCAGTACTACTAATACTAAACTAAAGTACCCGTGATGTGGTCTTGGACTCCCCCCTCCCCTATCGTGATCAATCGTGATATTTCGTTGACCCCCTCCCCCCCAAAAACGATCACATGATTTTTGAATGTGCCCTTAGGCCTCAAAACGACTATACTAAGTTATAGATAACACAATCAAAATTTGGTAAAAAATCTTTATTTAGGTCTCTTCAAGGCAAGAGTGAATAGGCTGTTACTGAACCAGCGTGCTTCACCCTCGACCTCATCGACACTTACTGTAGTCAAACGTCAGTCTTGTTTAAAAAAAAAAGAATCCCGCTACACCTAATAAATATTAATCTTCAGTTTGATATGGTTTTATATATATCGAAAAATAGTGTAACATTTATATTCTAACTTAATTATGGTGATTTTAAATTGTCCTTGAATTTTGATACAGTGAATTATAAATAACAATTTCACTTACTTGCTAACCTGCCTAACTATAGCATCATAAAAACTTAGGAATTTGTTTGTGACATGAATTGTAAAATGTAATCATTAATCAAATTGGTTGAAGTATATATAGTTATATTACTACTTGGTGATGATAGGACTAAAAAGTATTTTCACTCAATAAGCCCTTCTGCGGAATCTCCTGTGGCCAAAACAAGAATGACAGCCAACAGTAATATAATGGTCCCATCTTCACCAAGTGTTCATTGCTTACGTAACCAATAAAGTCTGTTTAGAGCTGCGTTTACAGTTTATATCAATTCTACATAAATTTTGTTATTTATTTATTTATTAAATAAAAAGAATGAGCACAGTGAAAGCTTTTTAATGTACGAAAACAAATATCAAACTATGGTAAACACGTTACCAAATTGAATCGTACAAGGAATAAATTAAAAAAAAGTCTAGTCATATATTTTTTGTCTAGAAGTAGGCATATCAAGCCACGCCAACTTAGGAGTTTCAAAAGGGTTTTTTTATGGTTTTCTTAGAAAAACAACCCCTGCTTACATAAAGAAATAAGCCTTGAAGAAAAGTTGGCGAGGTAAAAGGTATCGGCTATATTTAAATATTTCGTAAATATTTCGTGTAAACATAATTTCTAACCTTTCACTGAATCCTTACTTACTAGCCGTTCGAATACCTTAATTATGTAGTTCCAAATAAATATAGTTGGTTAAACAGGAGACAATATTGGCTAGGTAAATGTATTTTATTGTAATACCTCTACCTTAACAATTGAACGCTCGTTACTCTATTATTAGAAATTTTCATTTTTTAAGTGAACTGCAGACTCTTAAATATATTTTTTAAATCCTGAAAGTTAAGGTAACAACGAAACTAAGAACAAATCAAATTATTTTTAATGAAACATTCTATTTCAACTTTTAAGGTAACGACTTTAGAAAAATAGCAGATTCGGTTATATATTGTCAGTATCCAAAGGCTTGATAGCGTTATAGTTTCAAGTTTCGTAAGCAATGAACGTAGAGTAGATTGGAATCACTTCATGCATACATCGAGTAAGCTATCGTACGATGCACTATTTCAGAGCGAATATCCTCACAAAGGAAGAAAGCAAGGACGAAAAAATGCCCACCACCAACGCTGAAGAAGCCGCTCTGCTCGGGTAAGTACCTAAAGTCACGAGAGTTAGTACGCGTAAAGATACAAATACGCCACCGTATATTGTTCTCCTTTTGTGTATATCGGCTAGCCGTATACGAATAGAACTGTCCATCGGTCTTAACCCGGATCTGATCCGCAACCTGCCACACGACGACGGACATAAGATTTCAGAGGCTCTAGTGTAAGTTTCTTTTGACGTAATAAAACGTCTCGAACGCGTAAGTGATAATGTTATTTATATGGGAAACACTAACGCGATGGTAAAGTAATATTCCGTTAAAACTTACACTCAGTACCCTTACCATGAGTTGTGACTTTGAGGTTTTCGATAACGAGTATCGAGTTTACTATCTGTACATCTCGCTAAATAGTACAAACGAGATGCATAGATAGTTCAGTATGGCTCAGTTTAAAATTTTCATATCTGTGAATCTGCAGAAGAATCTTCGGATTCGCCTGACGGACTTATCTCGGACACATCAGAGTCCATTTTCTGCTATACATTGAGGGTCAAAACGCCACAGAGATCCGGCCGACATCTGTATGTATATGGCTAACTACTATGTTTCTATTTAAAATTTTGCGCGTCATTCTAACATAACGTTTCGCGAAAAATACGCTCCGAGCGAATGCCATCGGCTCTCACGCGCGTAGCGGCAAAAACGGTCGCTACAAGTTTCAAATCAACGAACAGAATATTTTTTTGTTTCTTCATGCACGGCAGCTCAAAGGCAAGGAAATAAAATTTAAAAATAATATTTGCGAAATTATCTTCCACGGGATACTGTGAACACGTAGGTACTACGCCGTAGAGCAAAGACAGGCAGTAACGATAAATGGCTTAGTATACTGACGCGCCGTATGCGTCGTGCGTCAATTGAAAATTATAAGTAGGTATACATATAATAACCTTAAACTGTGCACCGTTGTGTAAGCGAGTTGTAAAATAGTAGATTGTGTCGTCAGGGAGCAAAATATAATAAAATCCCTGAGCGTAGTGAGGTATCCAAATGTTAAAGCCTGAGGTGAAAATAATTTTGCATCCATGTGACACTTACTGCTTTTCAGGCGACCCTCAAATAAATTTAAATACGGGACACCGTATTATTGAATCAACACTTGAATTGAAATTTATTTATCATTTACTTAATCTGTTCCAATTGCTTTTCACTCTTACACCCTAATTGCGAGCGATACAACAATACCGAAACGACTTACTTTCCATTTTTATTACATTTTACCTCTATCAAATACCTCGTTCTTTTTATTAAGGATACTATCCTGAAATGCCTAATATTATTTAGTGCGCAGAAGTGCACGCCGTAGCATATAAACAATGTTCCGACAATTTCACTTAACACAAAGTGAATGTCAGACGTACTTATCAAAATATTTATAGATATATACAAGTTCTTGATTACAAGCTTTGGAATACGCACAAAGGGTTTAAGTACGTAATAAACTATAAAAAATCGGCATATGCAGAACCCAATATTTTTGTAAAGAATATTTGCAAAAGCAAAGAAATTAAAGCTCCCTGTGGCTGCAATATAAATGTTTGCGCTCAAGGCGTCAAACCTCGAAAAGGCCAGACTTAACACCCTTAGACCAACATTTATTTGTAAAGCTTTCCCCTTACAAGCGATTTTCAAATAAAATAAGTCGTTCTGTTTACTTCGTATTTTTTGTGTTCGCGTGTGTGTAAATCCTAATAAATTGTTGGACTAGTCATATTTAGTCGGTTTCACAGTCGATGGTGACTTTTGACGGCTTAAAATTAGGGTGATACTCCCTAGCATAAAACCGGTAACCATTTGTATCAAATAACAATCGCTAGTCACTTAGGTATGTATACTTGTAATTGGCTCTACTATTTCATTTCTCAGTTAACGGTAAACTCGTTACTAGTGCAGTTGGGAGGTTTCAGGAAAAAGTATAACCAATTAACGTTAATTTATATCAGATTTGTGACAACAATGAAGCATGAAATCTGTATTGAAACTCACGTTTTGCCTTTGCATTGTATTACTGCTTAAAGTTTATGAAACGAGCATTAAGTCTAAGTATTTTTCGAAATTTAATACTTAATTATCGTCACGAAACTCATGTAGTTAATTTTTCTCTAATTGGAGGCATTTTTTTAAACTTCCATACTTAGGACCAAGTAGTTACACTTAACAATGTCACCCCCGACGTCAATCAATTATTTAATCGTAGTTCATGCCAGTTCAACTAAATATAGCTGGGCTACACCGCGCTAATAGTAACACAAGTACCTACTTCTACGTCGAGCCACCATAGTTGACATACGACACTTTTTTGCTTGTGCCTTTACCGTATTTAAAAAAAAAAAACACTTCGCCCGATTCAATCGACGGGAAATAATGAATATGTGATTATATTTCTTTACGTCATTATTTTAATGTTATTATATAGTAATTAAAGCTTGTATACGATATCGACAAGTCTTTGAATTAATTATTAGCCGCTGTCTGGTCGTTATAAATACTGACTGCCCTGTGCCAGTCACAATTTAAATATATCTACGTGACAAGTTAATCGATTTGCTAGCGTACTGTTAGATGTCTGAAATAGGTTGCAACGATTAATAAACTTATAATTCATAACATTGGAGCCATTACACCTAGATGTGATACAATTAAAGCGACCAAAGTAGAATAACGTGAGCGGAGTAAGAACAAATAGTATTGGATAATCATACTTTTTGCCATTCATAATCCACTGTTCAAGTAAGGACAAGAAGTAGTAAGCTGGACTGACAGAAAGACGAATGAAGAGGTTTAGCGTATGGTAGGGGAGAAGCGTAGTCTAATAAACACCATTAGGACCAGAAGAGGCAAGATGTTAGGTCACTTGTTAAGGCATGACGACTTCTTCCTAAAAATTATGGAGGGCAGAATTGAAGAGACGAGAGGCGCTGGAAAGCCTAGGACCACGTATCTCAGCCAAATAAAGAGTGAGGCCTCGTATGTGGAAATCAAAAGACTGTCTCAAAAAAGAGAAGATTGGAAATTACTCCATCGACAAGAGCACGGCTCTTAAATAAATGATGATGATGATGTATGTATTTGGGCCTGAGCTAGTCGCATCCAAAAGTGACCCGATCGTTCAAATGTCGCCCACCCAGTGACTTGACGTCTCTGCTGACGGACGCCAAGGAGTCTTTTCATCCGAAAGTGGCTACCAATCCGTCAATCAACATTTTAGCCCACCTGCCGTCACCCTGCCCGGTAACATGTCCTGCCCAATTCCATTTGACTTTGGTAATGACTCCTACGCCGCGCACACTGGCGGTATACAACTTTAAATTTGTTTAACGTGTTGCTATGATTTATAGCTAGTTTCATCGGAATCTCTAGTTTAAATAAACTATCCCTAATACGAGTATTCGACCCATTTTTTAAAATTTACGCAATTGCGTGTTAATGCCTGTATGGAAACTCCCAAACACGCACTGAGCTACCACTGTTTACAATATTTTTTAAAACAATCAAAGTTTTCTAACATTTAAAAACTTTGTACTTTATATTAGTTATACTACCTAAATTTTTATTTATTTATTTTTAAGTTTGATGCTTGAACTTCTTCTTGTGTATATACCAACCCCGTCCAGAAACTGGGCGACCATTTGCCTGTTGCTATCTTGCGAATTATCTTAGTCTATTATGTTCTTAAATTTTTGTCACATGATCTACCATGTTTCCCTTCCATTCTTCCTTCATTTTTTTATTGTAATGTTATAGGTTTATGACTAAATTAATATTACCTAGGCTCTTTTTTTAAATCCGCTTTTAACTATTAGATAGGTAGATTAATTGGGTTGCTTCAGAAATAGGAGCTCCGCTGGGCGTGGGCCTCAGTTGACAATGGGAATGGAAAAATATATTTCATGTTTCACAATATATATTTAATGATATGGCGTATATTAACGATCGGCTGCCGACATATAACGGTCGGCCTTATTAGAATAAATTAGTTCAAGTAAGAGAGCAAATGCGTGTGTGAAGTAGTCAGATTTGCATAAGTATGTATTTTAATTTTGTTCTTTACTGTTCCGTTTGTTATTTTATTAAAGTGTTTCCTACTCATAATGAATTTTCACCTTTTCGAAACTGTATTTTTTACTGTTTTGATTAAATAAGTCCTGCCGAGTTTTTTGATTGTAATATATATAAACTTTATCTGTATTGTTTCTTGATGTTTATAAAAGTAATTAACCTATTAACACAAACCTGATGTAATTTAAATTTCTACAAGTCACGCTAGTCGAGTACACTTTTTTCTGAAAACTCCCATAAAACAAAGTCAGACGCCGCACCTCTTTAAAATACTACTGAATACCTCTGATACTAAATATGACTTTAGTGTGATTACTATTAGCAAGGTTTTAGTTTTAATTGTTTTAAATATGAATATTACAATGATTTTTTTTTTCATCGATAACGATGGCCAATTAAGGTTATATTATATCTATATTAAGTATTCAAAAGGAATAATCTCATACATTGTGTTAGTTAGGCGGAATTTTAATTGATGTAAGCTAGATGCACAGATAGTAAACTCGATAGTCGTTATCGAAAACCTCACAAGTCAAAACTCAAGTACCCTTACCATGAGTTGTAAAATAGTACAAGCGAGATGCATAGATAGTAAACTCGATACTCGTTATCGAAACTTCAATGTCACAACTCATGATGAGGGTACAGCTAAGGGTACAGGAAGACCTTACAGACTAAGCGCAAGAGTAAAACGAGCTGTTTCGCATTGACTACGATAGCGTCGTGATCGTGGATGCTGTAGGCCTACCACGAACAACGGAATTAGAAAATTTCGAGCATGTTTCTTGTTTATTACAATTATAGCGTATTGAGAGTGATAGAGACAATCGATCGAACTTTACGAATACAGATTTACGCGGTAGCTTCTGTTCGATTACGTACCACTACAAAGCCGGGGCAGGTCGCTAGTATAATATTAAATACAGACATTATTATTAGAAATACAAGTAATTAGATATATGGAGATCATAATATGTCAGTTTTCATTTTTCTTTAATCTACATAAATACAAAAAAACCGTGTTGAAACTCCCTCTTCATTTGTATTTACAAGAACGTATCTAATAACATCCAACCCCGGCAGCACTATCAGGTTACACCGTCCGAACTCCTTTACACGGTATTGCGTCACACGTTTATTTATTTTCAACTTATTGTCCTCACGTTAAAGTGCAATTTTAAATGCAGTATCGTTCGTTTGTGATCATGACTCTGTCCACGTACTTACAATATTTTCACAATCCGACTAGAGTATCGATTGGAAATGAATACCTAATAGACTGTTGTAGTCTAAGAAAAACCTTTACGTTTATAAATGCTGTAAGCAGTGTACCATAATAGGGGTCCTTAACGCGATCCGTCGTTTGGCATAATAATGGTTCATTAGGCTGCCATCACCCTGTCGGACTTCGGACCGAAAAGCGTTTCAAATGTACCCAATATTTTTTTTACGCTAAATCTGGCCCGTGTATATTCCCACAATCGCGTAAAATGAGTAACCTAATTATCTAAAGAGCTAAGCAGTTAATTTTTCACAGACATAGTTGCGCCTTCTGATTATTTAGATTTATAGATCGTCTTATTGACGTCGACCTTCTTCAATTGCAGCAAATAAGTACCGACACACGTATTATTGTTGCGTCGACTTCATGGATTTATGAGACGTGGACGATTCTGTGAGATGTTTTAATTCGCTGCCACCCCCTCCTAAAATGTATGGAAATGAACGCACATGTGCGTTGGTGGCAGTGAATGCGTTAATCAAAAACAAGTTATCTATTTACAGTTTTGGTATTATCACATAACCGAAACAGAAGAACTAAGAACCTATCGCTCTAGATTGTGACAAAATACGTCACTCATTTGTTAACAATAAGGTTCAAGAGTACAGGTTCGTTCCAACTGTCTTTTGTTTTGTAACTCTACACAATTCATGCATGGAAAACAAAATAATTATATAGTTTAAATATTTCGTAAATAATGTTTTGTTTAGAATTCGCACCACTATCAATCTTTGCATTGTGCGAATGTGTCTTTTTTTTGCCATCAATTCATATAAAAATTGTCGGACGACTGCGTGGGTACAATTTTACTGCTAGTATAGTGGTGGTTCTGAGTCGTTACTGACACCTAGTAGCTAATCGTGTTAGCGAAACAACATGTGTAACTTACCTATACTTATAGGCGTATAACATATCTATATTCTAATTGAAATGCGCGAGCTGTGGTGTAGAGATCTTCTGATATCCTTCACAACTTAACAGTGGCGGTTGGTCCTTTTTCTTAGGCAAGACTGAGCCAGTATTTTCTTAATGAGCCCAAGGAAAACTGAGAAGGTAGTGGAGGCGGTGGGAATCGTGTTGTATGTACGCGCCGCTGCTGCAACTTATGTAACTCAATCGTGTAGCGCATTCGTGATATAAGTACCAAGTCGATTCATACCTTAACTCGGGAACTGTATGTATCATATAATGTCGTGTAAACAGATTATTCGGATCCAGAAATAGCACCAAATTGTCTGTGAACACATTGACAGACAGTGTGAATTGATCAATTGACTAGTACGTTTGACACTCAGCCACGTTAAAATAAATTTTAGTGGTACCAAGGGTGTGTCACTCAAACTTCAGACAGGATAGGTTTAACTCGAGGACAGGACTGTGCCGAAATTGAAGAACATTCCGTTCGTTCATTTTCGCCACTAGCATACCAAGCTGAATCACTGTGGTTACAGAAAGTTAATACCGATTGTCCCCAATTTTTGTTAAACTGTTTATATGTAGGTTGCAATATCTTTTATTTTCCTACTTTAAGTTAAAATAGCTGTCATACGGTTCAAATAATGATCGATGCCAATAACAGGTGATTTTTGGCGAGTTGAGTAAATGTAGTCTTGAAACGAATTTGAACGGTCCAGGACGGATAACATTGTTGGCATTTAGAGATAATGTCGGCATTTTATCGTCTATCGCGCTCTCCTTTCCTTCCGTACGTAACATGTTACGGGACAGATAATGTGACAAATGATCAAAACTCGATCATATTCGGCTAGCAAAAGGGAATTGCGACTGAAATAATTGAAGGCTCAGTACTTATTTGTCTATCCTCCAATTATAAAACTCATCACATTATATTAAGTTTGGTCGACTGATAGTAACCGAGACAATTAGAATAGCTAGCTATGTTTATTTCTTCTTGATTTCATTTATAAGCTACTGCTTAATGCCTTCTGTCTCACCTTGTGTTGTTGAGTTGTGAAATACGAATTTATCGAATAGAAAAAATGCCTAACAACATGGCTCATAAGTATGAGATTAAAGCGGCGTTTACGAGGGGTGATCCAAAAGTAATGATAATGACTATGATCTAGACATATTATGATAAGTTATGATTACTGGTCTTGTTATGTCACTTATCATCAATAAATTATAAAAATAAATATAATAATTTATTAAGTTGTTTTTATGTTATTAAGAAACAAAGACAGTAGGGTAACACATATCAAAATTTCAGTAAATGCGCTCGCGTTTTTGTGTCGGTTAGGAACGATGCTGTTATAAAATTTAGTACTGTAGTAAAATAAAATGTACTTAGAATTGAAATTTACGTTTATTGTGATGGCGTAGGGCAAAAAAATATACTCGTAAAATCTAATTTTTGGGCTCAGGGGCCCTGCTTAAGTTAAGGTTGCTAGTTTTTGGTCTTTAAAGAAGTTTTTTTTTTAAACAAGTAAATTTTGTGGACAAAATCCATCAATATGTATAAAAATAAATAAATAAAGGTCGATATAACATAATCCTATACCAAACCTAAAAGGATGACAAATAAAAAGCAAATTAAAAAAAAGGAAGTTTGATGGTTGTTTTCCTCAGTTATCTCGCAGATCACCAAGTATGCTGCTCAGTACCAAGCGCTTGAACTTGTAAGTTGCCTATTGTGTAATCAAGTCTAAATCTTTGGCAACAACGTACTATACTTTGATTCTAAAAACTCTTCCAATAATTCGCTATACTAGCGGTGAAAGAAAAATTAACGCAAATTGCGACCCACAAAAGTTTTTCTTTTTTTTTATTAACTAGATGACAGCATGTTCTCGTATAATGTATGTACATACACTAATAAGGAGATTATGTAACAGTAAAAATATATATAATACTAATAACTTCGTTAGATCATAGTCATTATCATTACTTTTGGATCACCCCTCGTATATATATATACATATAGCGGGATAATGCCAAAACGAGTAAGCTTCAGGCACACAGCTACTTTAATTAAGAAGAATATTTAGATAGCAATTGGTCGTCTTTAAATCTCCCTTGTTCGCATTGTTCCCTGTTTTCCAATTTAAAAAGATTGTCGGGCGTCTGGAATTGAACTCATTATATGTCCGCGTCTTACATTGGCCGAAAGAAAACGAATTGCGTTATAAAAGTTTTTTAGGTCACCTTACGGATAGATCCCAGTTCTTCGGTTCTGTAGTTTCAAAGAAAATTGGTAATGACCTATGACAGATAGACAGGCAGACACAATAACGAAATGTCTTTAGAAACGACAGTATAAAACGATACTTTACATATCCGTACAGCAAACTCTAGTTAGTAAGAGCCTTATATGTTAAACTTCATTGTACTTCACTCTTATACTACGTACGTTATTGGGTACATCTGAAAATAGCACGTAGCTACGAGAACTGGAGTTCGCTCCAAAAGAATAAAAGAATTACAACATATTTTCTTTCATAGGTTGCTATTCGTTTGGTATGATGTGCCTTCGTATGTGTTGAAGGGGAAATGTGTCTTCGCAACATTGACAGATCATTAGGCGTAAATTTGGGATTCAATGTGATTTATTAAATCAGACAAAGTAGCCTGCGTATAAATAAATAAACAAAATATTGTACACGATTAGGTATATTACAGCTAAGGTGGCCACTCCTTAACTATTGAAGCGAAGCTACCTACTATAGTATTTTGTATTCAAATGAACAAATAGTTGTATTTGGTCCTGCTTGTACAATTTGGCAACTAATTTTAGTAAATGACCAATAATTGTATCAGGTAATGTAATTTCGATGATGCCGTTAGCGCGGTCCGAGTATATAATATATGTAGAGTTAGTAATTAGGCCATAATGGGTACCTACATTATGGCTTCATTACTAAATTATAATAAGTATATGAAATAATATCTTAATGCGGATATACCTAGATCTTAGATAGGACATTCATATGTATGTTCGTTAAACGTTACAATCGTTCAATTCCATTGATAAAACGATTTTAGTCAGGATTCGCATAATTTACAATCAGTTCCAACAGTCAATTATGGAATAAATACTTCTGTCCGATCCTAACTTGCGCAAGGAACAGAAAAACGATGTTCGCAGTTTTCAAATCAATTATAGGTATTTATAAATATAACAGATTTGATATTACTCTACCAGCTCATTCGTAAGAAACTGCTGTCGTCCGAAAGATGTATTGTCGTATCAAAATACATTTTTAAAGTTACACAGTCGCCCCGACTGTAAGTACCTACTTGCCTCCGCACTGACTCAGATACTCGTCTAGACGGAAATATTACCAGCTCTAGCGAAAATAACTATTAGCCAATAACCGTGTCTGGTAGTCAATGGGTTTCCAGATTATCGAGGTTTATGGTCTATAAAATGTATTCGGTATATACGAGTCATTTAGTATCCATAGTTATTTCGTTGGTCAATGTTTAAAAACTTTGTATTAATCTGACAAGAATATTACATAATAATTATTTATTAATTTTGTCTAATTATCTCTTTGCTGATTTAGGTCACTAACAATGAGATAAGCTTATTATTGCGCTGAATGTTGATCTAGGTGTATTATGTTAAAATAAGCATGTAATTAATCTGGCAGTAGGTACTGTTCTACGTGTTAATTAAGTTAATTTCGGGCCAAACAATAGTACCTATAAGCGGCGGATAAGCCTTTGGCCTTGTTCGAGACAATAACTTTGTGAACAAATCCTTCTTTAAGGGAGCTAACCCCTAATTCCTTTGTTTACAGCCCTCTGTACCAATTGAAATTATTTTAAACAGATGCTTTAAATTAAGAGTGCGTTATCGACTTCGTATTAAAAACGCATAACTAGCCTAAAATTTGTATAGATGTATCATGGACATATTTCATAGCCGCTGAAGAGGAGAGAATGGAAACAATTGATAACAATAAATACCTACTTGAGTTAATTTAATTGACATCCAAACAGCATTTAACAAAAGGAGTTTATACACATTGTACATGTTAATATCAATAGTGACTTGTGTAAACTTTCGGCAAACAGGTGTCGAAGGGCTCCGAGCAGATGCGTCCTCATGGGAATACCAATATGTGTAGGCGGAATTTAATTATGGTAATAGCGCCTAGGAAGGTTTTTCACCGTTTTATTCTGGAACGTACATTTTGACCTGCGCTGTCTACATCTGGGTTAAATTGCGATGAAATGTTCGTCCAGTTGGATGGTTTCCAGCGTAACGATTTGCTATTATACGACGTAGTAATTAATATCTATATTCATAAAAATGGCAATGAAAGTGCGATTACAACAAATTAAAAATGTCCTTCAAATAAGTATTTTTACCTTTTTACTTTTGTACTGTTATTTGCATCGTGCCGTAGGTTTATTGGTTCACAGAAATAGTAGGTTTGCACTTTACGAGAGGATTCAAAATGAAAACTAGCTGCAGGTTTGCTACTCCACTTAACTTGTAAAATAATTATATTTCGATGTAATTAGAGCAGTAATTGTAATTATTGTCAATTTCGCGATGTCAAAATGACCGGTCTGCAGGCTTTAAAGGATGGATCGGGGTCTCCAAACAGCTACACCATATCTGCAATAAATAAACATTTGGAAATGTAAGAAAAAAATAATTGGGCGCGGATCAGGACTGGAAGGATTGTTGAACTGTATGATTCCCTTCGCAACGCTAAGTTTTGGCTACCATTTACATCAAGGCCGCCAAACCTTGAACTTATGTGGACATAATGTTGGGTTACAAGCATGGTTATCACGAATTTGCTCCGCCACAAAGACAATTCGGTTTATATGAATTCTAGTATTACGTTCATTGCGTAGGCGTCCTAAATCTTAGCGTCCCTAAGATCCGAGTACTAGGACGTGCTTGGTACATTCGTTTCCAAATTGAAAGTGCCGAAGTTACCCCAGCCTCTAGTTGGCCCTTTGCCAAGGCGCCCGGTCGATCGTGCAGAGCTCGTACCTACTCGAGCCGCTTTCCGACTCGACCTTATTTCCGAATCGTTTGTGATATTTTAGTTTTTACATAGCAATTAAATGTATGTTGGTCATGTCCGCTTCCGCGTGAACATTTACTTCTGGTTTATGTTAGTGATGGACATTATTGTCTGATTCACTTTCTTTTGAGTGTGTAACATTTTCTCAGACTGATTTACCCTTCGACCCTTGTCTGTATTTATCTGAAGGCACAGCGAGCAGGCATAGAAAGAGTTTGTAAGCTGTCTTTGCTGTAGTTACCAAAGCTTTTCAGAAAAAAATGTTATTAAAACTATCCAGTTTTTTTCTATACTACGTATTTGAGCTACTCATGACAAAAAATAAAATAAAATTGCAATAACTTGCATATAACGATCACCCGTTGATAGATTTAATAAATTAGCTTGATTTTATGTTGTGCCATTCTTTGGCTTTCTTTAAGAGATACGTTAAAGGTACGAGAGAGTACGAAGGAACCAATGCCTCTTAAGCATTTGCTTCGTTAAATAATTGGTTGTTTGTGCGGTAATATTCGGCTAAGTAATATTATGTTATGTATCTTTGTTATGCTAACAGCTGGTTTACTTCACGACAAAACTTAATGCCAGTTCTCCGATAAAGTGCTATGTTTTGTGAAAGTGCGGTTTTATAGGTGTAGGTAAAGAGCGTTTCCTCAACGGCTTAATCTTTGTGACGTCTGTGCGTTGGGCGCTTGTTACCCCCTGGCGACCCGTGTGACGTCCACGGCGCGATAAGGTTTACCTGCATGTGGTTTTTTTTTTAATTTCTTTGATATTCTTATTATGCAGAATACATTTTACATAAAGTGTTTGTTAAACATACGATCTACTGCTACGTTCCAAGGTTATCCAGTCTAGTGGAAGGCCATATCTGGCCTAGCATAACTAAGCGACACCTAGTTAGCGAAGGAGGTCAAACTTTTGTCGTTTCATGTGTTATCGGGATTTGTTGGACGATGCGCTCTTCTTTGTCAACAGAACAATTTGCTTCTTATCTATCCGTTGCCGAAGGCGTCAATAGCGAAACTTCACATAAAATAGAACAATCATACCCAGTTAAGGTTGATTCACGTTAGAGCGGCCCGTTGCCGAGCCGGGGCCTCCGTCGCTACATTTTGTGTGACCACCGAGCCGCCCGAGCCCCGAAGTAATGGCTCCGTCCGGCCCGGTGATGGGAAAGATGGGAAAGCGACGTGATGCCGATGGATGTGCGTCTACTCGCAACAAATGCCTGGTTGAAACGATGCTCGTGTATATGTAAATATGCCGTGTGTCGGGCCGCTCGGGCCCAGGCCGTCCCGGTGAGTGCCCGGCGAGTGCCCGGCGACGGTGTAACGCGAGTCATTCTATATGTGAAGCCTGATGGTACTTAAGTCTTTTTTTTTTTCAATACCATGTACAAACTAAACATGGACGGACAACGCCCGGGGTCTATACAAAACCGCGTTCTCATAATACACTAGGGCCGTCATGGCATCTTTACCGCAACATGTTTTCGTTGCATTGTTTTTTTTTGGCGCTTAGACCTCTATGTCTCCCTCCCAGGACCATAAGTTGATTTACCAAAATTGCACCGGACTAAATGGATTAAACTGAATCAGCTTTTACTGACGCCATAGACGGCTCATTTAAATGCAGTAGCCTAATTAAGCGAATACAATTTTACATACATCTCACTCAATGTTAGCGTTTAAATATCATTCATTTTATTTATCTTTCCTTAGATTGCAAACCCTTTTGCCTTATTGTGTGTGTAGCAAGCCGATATATTATCGTCTTGATTATGATCGAGCGTTTCGACCTAGTTGAAAGGAAGCCGGCCTGTATAGTGTATGACAAACATTAACCCAATGTCATATATTGTTTGTTACCTGACGATTGAGAAAGGAACTATCGGAGATGTCGCGAAATTAAATTAACAGCGGATAAAGGAAAGGTTGCCCAAGGGCTACACATTTATTTAAATATTCTAGCTTCCATTATCAAACCACTCTAATTATTAAATGGATCTTCATGACTGACTAGTTAATGCTTGTTCTAAATTATGACGTTTTGTGGACAGGGATGATCTAGTTGTTAACTTAGCCTTTATAACGGTTTAAACAGCCTTTATAAACGGTATAGAACGATTAAGTAAGATTAAACAAACGTGCGTAACGTAAAGGTGCAGTAAATGTTTACTTGCCGAAGTCTATCTACATACCTATGTATTTACATAAAATAGAATATTGTAAAAAAGAGGTATCGTAAAACGGGGCGAGTAGGAACAAAACGGACTTTCAATCCTCGATACCATTTTATTCTTATATATGTAAAGTAAATGGCATATATAATATATGTTTTGATCGTTTGTAATTTAGTTTTTTATGATTTTGGGTAGTTCCACTTCATTACATTAACAATAAACACAACCCACCCAGTAGTCCCTCGTAGTTGGGGTGAGATGCGATTTCATACAAAGGTGATTTTGGAATATTGTTGAATCGATTTTTTTAAATATGGCTGTCACTATAGCTGCTTTTGAAATAAGAATACTTTATTTAGGCAGCAAAAGCCATTAAAACCCACCTCGCCCCCTATAATCCCTTCTCGTCCCATTCTTAACTCCATCGTCCCCGCATTCTCTACTCGCCCCATTTTACGGTGTTTGTAGTTGAAAGTCATATTTTACCGTTGCATGTTATAGAACAAAACACGGGATCCGAGACTCCATTTTAATTAATAGCCAGTCGGTATTTCTACCAATTAAGACGGTCTACTGCAAATTGGAATTCTTATTTTACTCGTAATTTCAACGATCGAGTATAAATCGAGACACGACCATTTTACTCTTACAGCGCTTTTTTACTTAGAAGTAGTGTTGAAATATAATCACAACTAATATGAACGTCCTGTCGCCAGTACTTTGAAATATCCTCGTATCTCACATTGTCCACTAAATAAAAGGCCGTAACTCTGTGCATCTTTTACATAGATACGACATTTTTCTTTTGATTGGTTAAACAAGATACGAGAATAAAGACGTTTAATTAGATTATACTCAGCAAGCATTGGTATAAACAATGTTTACATCTTATAAGGAATCGTTCTCACCTTTATAGTTTTAATACGACACCAAGAAAATGGTAACGCTTAAATATAAACCCCGTATTAGGCATAAACATACCCCATATCTGATACCTTAACGTCTTTATTACGTCCTTTTATGGGTACGATAACTCGAATATGACCTCCATAAAGTTCCATGTTAAAGCGTACCTAATAATAGTATGGGAAACTTAAATTGATAGTTCGTGAAAATGTTGTTTTATATGGAAGGAGAATGTTTTATTATCACTTCATCATCTTGTCTTATTAGCTAGATTACGAGTAGTAAGAATTTAAGTAACAATGTAATGCAACTAAGAAACGGTGGAAGGACATAATCCAAAAGGAGATGAAAATATATCTTTGTGTCGAATTCAAATAGAATGCGATCTCGCGCGTACGATGTGCTTAAGGGTGAAATCCAATAAAAATAAATGTCAATTGAAATGTTAATGTTGGTCAAAAAATTTGGTGTCTGATCAGGATCACTAAGCGTTGCCACACGTAGATATTTGGCTGCCGCCGGAGCCGCGGGCGCCTCCTTTTTAATACAAAATGATTTTTACAACCATAATCTATAAGAATAAGATATAACAAATGAGAGATATAAAATATGCCCATATCTGAGCGACGAAAAAGGTTTAGTTTGGGTTTGTATCCTTGGAACTTTCTTTGGCAAGTCTTTATAAATTTGGTTAACTTTAGGAATTCATACATAACAAACAAATGTGATCTAGTCACCTCCACTGAGTTTCATACGGATTACGAACCTTCAAACTTATAAATACAAAAACTTTGTCGAAAATTACATTTTTGCTACAAGTTTTTGTTGCCGACTGGACTTTATTTGCACAATCATCAACTACTCGTCGACAGGGTTCTAACGAGCGGGTTTATCTTCTATTCTGCTTCGAAATTGAGTTCCAAGATTTCACCTGTACATACCTACTTACATATTTACATTGCAAATAAAATAAAATATTGTTAAAACGGCTTATATTCATTTCTCGATCTTGTGCAATAATTATTTATTCTTATTTATATTTGCACAGACTGCAAAATCATTAGGACTATCAGATCTTTATTTATTCGGAAGAATTGTAACAAAGATTCTGTTCTGTGCAACCATTCCACCCCTCTCGTTCACTTTTCACTGGCGCCGCTTCAAGTGTACACATGCGTATAATTCGACGTGGGACGGGTATTAAGCCGGAATTAAAACTCGAATTCGAACTAACGTTAGGGGTTTAGCGCTAAACGATGAAGGTTTGACTCAGATTGGCAGCCTTTTTGAGTCTGTTAGAAACCAATCAAGGTTTTCAATAATATCGCGCCAGAGTACCATAACCTCACATCCATGTCTTTGCTGACTGCATTCCTTCTCGTGAATTTAAAAAGTTGTACGTGTAATCGATTTTCTCTCGGATCATTTTGTTGTTATTATATAAAAATAACAGTTTCGAAAACAATATAATCGGAGCGTAGTAAGTGGCAGAATGATGTCTCAAACGGTCTATGTTAGGTTAGTACATAGTACATACATGTATAATAATATGTATGTACTAACAGTATCTTTCGATTTCTGAAGTAGGCTGAAAAGCTCACATCTTTAGTATTTCACTTGAAGAATTTCACCAATAATGCTGGCGGCATTTTCTCGTATGGTGATACGCTATGCGATGAAGCCGCCAGCTCTTCGGTCACCACTTAGACAACCAAACGCTTTGCGATTTATGCAAAGCGTTTGTGCGGGTTGGAGCCCATGGATCTAGAGTTTCTTCGTCAATATTTACTAGATACAGCTTATATTATTATTATTAGACACAGTTCAAAGGGCGGATAGAGTTTTGTATAGGTACATACTAGGTGTTCTAGTGACTTCCTTAAAATATACATCCTTTTTTGATTTTATTTTACCTGTAATAAAGTAATTGAAATAAATTTAACGCTGGCTTGTTTCTCGCTGTAGGCAGTCATTGATAGAAATTGCGCTAACTCATGTACATGCAGTGCGTATTGAATTTCGCATATTGATAAAGGTATTCTGAAAGATGAAGCGGGATTTAATGCTTCATTACTTGTAATTGGTTAACTTTAAACCCTCTGTTGACCTATATGTTTTTGTTGATGTACCTACCTACTATCCGGTATCCGACCGAATACTAGACCACTGCCTGGTATTCGGCCGAACAGTTAAATGGCTGGATAGGCCGGATACAGAATAGTTGCATCTCTTGTAACGATAGATATTTTATAGCTTACTTTTTTTTAACTTTTAAGTAGTAGGTACATACAACTGTGATTACCAGTAAGATAGACAGTAATTTCTATTAATATTTCCCTAAGGAAATAACTCTTGACCAAAGCTTTAGCGTTGCTAATTGGCTCGTTCCAATGTAGAAAATGGTTTTAGCAGAGGTTGGAACACTGCCATTTCACCTTAAGATTGCAGTGGGTCTCGAAACCGATTATGTTTTTAATTTGATGCACGAAATCAGAGGCAGAGGATGAGAGGACATCGAAATGTGAATTTTGCTAGATTCAATGACAACCAGCGATAACAGCAATGAAATAGATGAAAGTTTTTTGTATCCATTCGAAGTAAAAATAAATCAATAATACCTTTCATACCCCACGGGTAGACCTACACTAGAAGCTAATAAAGAAGATAGCAATTTACTTATTAAACATGATTGCAAATAGAATGAAGGAATTTCTGAAATGCTAAATTAAATATTTATTTAAATAAGCTTTATTTAATTATAGTTCTTAGAAAAGGGGCCAAAGGGGCCCAATTCCATGCGAAAGGGGCCCAATTTTAACGACGTTTTTTAAATTTCTATTATTATTTTATCTTTAGTCTTATCGTTTACGTTGTGTTTATCTGTAAATTGTTGGTTATATGTATTATAATAAATAAATAAATGTTTCGGGACAATCTTACACAAATGGAGCTAGTCCTACGGTAAGCACAGTAAGGCTTGTGTTGTAGGTACTAGACGACGATATATATAATAGATAGATACGTATAAATAATTAAGTACATAGAAAACACTAGGCCAGACCGGTATTATATATATATATATTAGTTCTTAGAAATAAAGAAATAATGGAAAAATCATATATGGTGATGGTGGCTATGTGGTGGAGAACTTCGGATCAATCGGGTGTGATTCTGGTAGCTCAGTTGATAGAGGGGCGGGCATGTATCCCGGTGTTGCGAGTTCGAGTCTCGGCCGAGTCAGTTGATTTTTCCAATTTTCCTTTATTTTTAGAATCGTGGTTTCGTTAGAAGTTTCTGCTTAATAGCTAGTTTATTTAATAAAGTAAGCGCAACACGTTTTAAGTAGTCTTTTTGTTCACGACACTGAGGCTATTATGAATATGGATACCCAGCACGCGAGGTTGAAACCGTTAGCCGTATACGGTTTTTTTTTTAAACAAGGGGCCGATCACGGACGCTGTCATCGACGTGACGTGACAAAACAAGTGTCACTTTTTAATACTACGCCATTGAAAGAAACAGATACATATCGCTACGTAGACGAGTAACCATTTAGTGCTTGGGGATTCACTGGTGCGAAACACTTGTTAGTATAATGATGTAATAATTAATTATATTTGTGGTTTCGGTTTGAGTTACTTGAAAAGATGAGAAAAGTAAACAATGTGAAAGCTGAGAACAAATTGCTACTAAATTAGTTACCTGAGACCCAAGACATTAATATAGATAGATGAAAAATAAATACGTAATTAAACTAGGAGGAAAACTTACGTATAATATAATACATATTTTTGTGTTATCTTTTGTTCTAATCCGTCTGCTCGTTTGTCACCTTTGTCATAAAAAATATCCAGCTTTCTTCTTGGTAGTAGAAAATTGCTTAGACTTTTCATTAGTATAGTGTAGCGAGTCGGGAAATTAATTAACTCGGATCTAGGATGTACTTAATACGATTTCAATATTTAATCTTTTCCTAAAGTCTCGAGAGCGCAATCAGTTTAATTCACTTTTGTGTTTTTTTTTTATATGCGACACTTAAAGGTAGGATGTCATAATTTCTCAAAACAGATCTTTGTATGTCTTACAGTTTTGACTCCCATACTGACCGATCTAAATGGGCCGCTTTGTATATCCATGAGCAACACTTGAGCGATTCTACTTTATGCAGGGTCAGCATAAATCAAAACCTAATATAAATATTTATTAAAGTGATATAAATACCAGAAAGCATACGTAATTAGATATTATACACTTTTTAGGCCAGTAATAGTAAAAAACTTTGCTATTAAAGCCAGTTTTTTAACAGTAAATAACCCTTCTTTAGGGATAACTGTGCCGTATTTAATATTTATGCAATGAATAAGATAAAAGATATAAGATCTTAATTTTTAAATTTAGGTACATTACAATACACTTATGAACGCAAAAAGTAATTCTACCACCGTTTTTTTCCTATATTCTATCCTAATGGAACATACAAGACTGCTTATACTGAGCATATCCGACTTCAACGGCGACCTAAAACCTGTTCTTTCTTAAACAAATACCGTACAACATTAGTACTAGAGGATCTCTGTATTTGATTTTCAAGATTGGAAGTCTAATCCTTTTACGCGAACCTGATATAGCTTTTAACCCGAAGGCTCTTCACTTGCTTCCCTGGGCCCTTCCGCAATAGTCGCCCCGAAATTTCATTATCTTGACTGGGATTTTTTCAGCTACATTTCGTCCCAACATAGCATTTTTAATTGACAAGCATAGCAATAAGTTTTCCTTGTACTTCGTTCGGGAGTACAGTATAAAAAAAATCTTTATTTTATTTGAATATCGAGTGTGTACGACTTATCTAGTTAGTCTCTAGTTATTTTTTAAATCTATGGATACCTACATTTCTACTTGGAACTAAATTTGATATATTCTAAGTAGTTAAAATTTTGCCGATACAGTTACTAATAGGTTATTTACGTATACAGGGAATAATAGAAATAGAGGTGGTCCGTTTAATTAGCGTATTCGGGATCGTTTTTTATGACATAAGCGGCAAACGAGCAGACGGATTGCCTGGAGGTAAGCAATTACCGTCGCCCATGGGCACCCGCAACACCAGGGGAGTCACAAGCGCGTTGCCGGCCTTTAAGGGGGGTTGGAGCTCTGGGAACCTTACTCACCATCAGGAACACAACACTAAAGACCTGAAAGGTAGCAGTGCTATTATGGCTGTGGTCTTCTGTAAGGAGGAGGTACTTCTCCAGTTGGGCTGCTCCAGATTCAAGCGTGATTGTCATCGCTGTGCCCTACCTCTCATTATTGGACGTAGGTTAAGGACATACCCGAGTCCAAAAGGTCGTGTTTTTATTAGGAAATACTAGAAGAATTTTTTTGACGAGAAAAAAACGCGATATCGAATACGCCCCTAAATGGATCCCTAGTATTTTTTTACACCGTAGAATTTACACTAAAGATGCAACGAATAGTTTGGCCGGGATACCGAATATCCGGCGGGGTCATCGGCCGGATAGCCGAATATCCGGCCAAAAGTTTTACCTAAAATGAAGTAAATTCTAACACGCGTGTGCGTGTTCTGTTCAAATTGTAACTTATTTTTCGTTGTAGGCACTTATTTATGAAAATTGCGTTAAAATTAAAATTATTTATTAAAAATATAAAATTTCGAATCAATGATTCAATAATTAAATTGCGTACATTGATAATGGTAGCTGAAAGATTAAATTAATCTCAATTCTAGTTTGTTAACTTCTTACCCTTCGTTGACCGTTATGTAATTGTTAATGTACTAGCCGGTATTCGCTGGAATAGTAGTACCTATGACCGTATACCCGTTACACTTCTAATATACACCGACCCGTGTAATTAGATATTATACACTTTTTAGGCCAGTTATAGTAAAAAAACATTGCTATTTAAGCCAGTTTTGTAACAGTAAATAACTGTTCTTTAGGGAAAACTGTGCCTTATTTAATATTTATGCAATTAATAAGATATATGATTATTTATTATTAAATTTGATTGATTATTAAATTTAGGTACATTACAATACACTTACGAAAAGTAATTCTACCACCGGTTTTTTCCTATATTGTATCCTAATGGAGCATACAGGACTGCTTATACTGAGCATATCAGACTTCAACGGCGACCTAAAACCTGTTCTTTCTTAAACAAATACCGTACAACATTAGTACTAGAGGATCTCTGTATTTGATTTTCAAGATTGGAAGTCTAATCCTTTTACGCGAACCTGATATAGCTTTTAACCCGAAGGCTCTTCACTTGCTTCCCTGGGCCCTTCCGCAATAGTCGCCCCGAAATTTCATTATCTTGACTGGGATTTTTTCAGCTACATTTCGTCCCAACATAGCATTTTTAATTGACAAGCATAGCAATAAGTTTTCCTTGTACTTCGTTCGGGAGTACAGTATAAAAAAAATCTTTATTTTATTTGAATATCGAGTGTGTACGACTTATCTAGTTAGTCTCTAGTTATTTTTTAAATCTATGGATACCTACATTTCTACTTGGAACTAAATTTGATATATTCTAAGTAGTTAAAATTTTGCCGATACAGTTACTAATAGGTTATTTACGTATACAGGGAATAATAGAAATAGAGGTGGTCCGTTTAATTAGCGTATTCGGGATCGTTTTTTTTTATGACATAAGCGGCAAACGAGCAGACGGATTGCCTGGAGGTAAGCAATTACCGTCGCCCATGGGCACCCGCAACACCAGGGGAGTCACAAGCGCGTTGCCGGCCTTTAAGGGGGGTTGGAGCTCTGGGAACCTTACTCACCATCAGGAACACAACACTAAAGACCTGAAAGGTAGCAGTGCTATTATGGCTGTGGTCTTCTGTAAGGAGGAGGTACTTCTCCAGTTGGGCTGCTCCAGATTCAAGCGTGATTGTCATCGCTGTGCCCTACCTCTCATTATTGGACGTAGGTTAAGGACATACCCGAGTCCAAAAGGTCGTGTTTTTATTAGGAAATACTAGAAGAATTTTTTTGACGAGAAAAAAACGCGATATCGAATACGCCCCTAAATGGATCCCTAGTATTTTTTTACACCGTAGAATTTACACTAAAGATGCAACGAATAGTTTGGCCGGGATACCGAATATCCGGCGGGGTCATCGGCCGGATAGCCGAATATCCGGCCAAAAGTTTTACCTAAAATGAAGTAAATTCTAACACGCGTGTGCGTGTTCTGTTCAAATTGTAACTTATTTTTCGTTGTAGGCACTTATTTATGAAAATTGCGTTAAAATTAAAATTATTTATTAAAAATATAAAATTTCGAATCAATGATTCAATAATTAAATTGCGTACATTGATAATGGTAGCTGAAAGATTAAATTAATCTCAATTCTAGTTTGTTAACTTCTTACCCTTCGTTGACCGTTATGTAATTGTTAATGTACTAGCCGGTATTCGCTGGAATAGTAGTACCTATGACCGTATACCCGTTACACTTCTAATATACACCGACCCGTGTAATTAGATATTATACACTTTTTAGGCCAGTTATAGTAAAAAAACATTGCTATTTAAGCCAGTTTTGTAACAGTAAATAACTGTTCTTTAGGGAAAACTGTGCCTTATTTAATATTTATGCAATTAATAAGATATATGATTATTTATTATTAAATTTGATTGATTATTAAATTTAGGTACATTACAATACACTTACGAAAAGTAATTCTACCACCGGTTTTTTCCTATATTGTATCCTAATGGAGCATACAGGACTGCTTATACTGAGCATATCAGACTTCAACGGCGACCTAAAACCTGTTCTTTCTTAAACAAATACCGTACAACATTAGTACTAGAGGATCTCTGTATTTGATTTTCAAAATTGGAAGTCTAATCCTTTTACGCGAACCTGATATAGCTTTTAACCCGAAGGCTCTTCACTTGCTTCCCTGGGCCCTTCCGCAATAGTCGCCCCGAAATTTCATTATCTTCACTGGGATTTTTTCAGCTACATTTCGTCCCTACATAGCATTTTTAATTGACAATTATAGCAATAAGTTTTCCTTGTACTTCGTTGGGGAGTACAGTATCAAAAAAAATCTTTATTTTATTTGAATATCGAGTGTGTACGACTTATCTAGTTAGTCTCTAGTTATTTTTTAAATCTATGGATACCTACATTTCTACTTGGAACTAAATTTGATATATTCTAAGTAGTTAAAATTTTGCCGATACAGTTACTAATAGGTTATTTACGTATACAGGGAATAATAGAAATAGAGGTGGTCCGTTTAATTGGCGTATTCGGGATCTTGTTCTTATTAGGAAAATATAGAAGATTTTTTTTGACGAGAAAAAACGCGATACCGAATACGACCCTCAATGGATCCCTAGTATTTTACACCTTAGAATTTACACTAAAGATGCAACGAATAGTTTGGCCGGGATACCGAATATCCGGCGGGGTCATCGGCCGGATAGCCGAATATCCGGCCAAAAGTTTTACCTAAAATGAAGTAAATTCTAACACGCGTGTGCGTGTGCTGTTCAAATTGCATTATTTTTCGTTGTAGGTACTTATTTATGGAAATTGCGTTAAACTTACAGGCATTGCGTATGCTAATTAAAATTAAAAGTATTTATTAAAAATATTAAATTTCGAATCAATGATTCAAAGATTAAATTGCGTACATTGATAATTGTAGCTGAAAGATTAAATTAGTCTCAATTATAGTTTGTTAACTTCTTACCCTTCGTTGACCGTTATGTAATTGTTAATGTACTATCCGGTATTCGGTGGAATAGTAGTATGACCGTATATCCGTTACACTTCTAATATACAACCACCCGCTATATGGAATATTAGTAATAAAGTAATGTTGGGTTAGTTCCAGCTTTTATAACTCGAGAAAGGCTAAACCGATTTAGACGATTTTGGGTTCGTTGTGATCGTCATGGCCAAAATTTTAATAGTGCCTACGTTTAAAAAAGAAAAAAATCAAACAGTCAAAAATACCTCATTTATAGACTTTCATGCAGTACAAAGTTCGCCGTGCTGTGACGACTAGTTGCTAAAGTTACCTACTCTAAAAATACATTTAATTTAATAATATAAACCATGAAGCGACATTGTTTGTTAAGTGCTTTCCGTTCTTTCAAAGGGAAATTACGAATAAATAGTTTAGTTTGACAAGCTTTCAAGGAATAATAGCTTTGTTTTAAAATGTAAAGTATTTTTACTCAGGCTGTAGTGAAAAGGTTCCTTATTGTTTCTCGACGCTTCACGGACACCCTTTGTTGGTTACCTGCTGAAGATACTTTGGAAAATCGAGTTGCAAGCCTTTCTTAATTCATCAACTCATTGTTTCTTTTTTAAAGCTTTTGTGTTTATTATTCCAGTAAGCGCCTAGGGTTATTAAAGCTGTTACGTCGTGATTGTCCAACGCTCTTTTAAAAGCGCGTCGCCACCACACTAGTAGAACAGTCGATATTAACTAAAGAAAAAAATAGCTGTTAAGTTTACAAATCAATTACAATTCAAGTTATTTTTATTATGCAGAAACGTCTGCTAGCGAATATCTTTGATAATTCAATCTTCGAAGGCTTATTCTGATTACAATTTTGACTCAAAGCGGGACTCGAATAGGTTGTAGTTTCAAGTCTCGCTTCGAGTAATTTTTTTTCTATTTTTCTTTCGATTTAAATATCTTAATATCTCAAGGTTATTATAATTTCTAGAAGGTGTTATTTTGCAACGCCTATTTGATTGAAAGGGTAATCACTCACCGGTCAGTACGAAGAGAATGAGCCCAAGATTTTAAAAATAATCTCGCTCGGTTTTTTACACGCCCCACACTGGATTACAATCTTTGCCCTCTGTTTATTATGCGCACTGGAAATTAATATGTTTATCCGTATCATTATAAATTATAATATATTTTATACATAGTTCCTACGCCAGATCTTTAAAATAATTGCGGTAAAAATATACTTTCTTCATTTGCTATGAATTAGTCGGAGATAATATTTTATCGAAGTGCTTATTGTAATTGTATCTAATAGATCATACGATAATCTAAACAGAAGTTCGTATATATTTATAGAAGGAAAGCCGTTGTTCGTCTTACAAATATACGTAAAAGTAGATACAATCTCGTCTTGTGGGACTATTTGTAATCCGAAACTTGTAACGTAACGATAAACACGTTAATTCCAACTTTTGAAAAAAATCCAATATTATTATTGTCTTGAAAACCCAAATAGTCCCACACGACATCCTAATACAATAACGCTAGTTTGTGAACTTGTGACCTAAAAAAATTAACATATCTGTTAAGTGTACCCGAGAACATCTGACTAACAAAGTGAATGTCCGCAGCGTGGCGCCGATGGACAGCATGGACGATATCGAACTCAAGAACATCCAGCTTCAGTTCCCGACCGCGCGCTGCTTCGGCGAAGCTGGCTGCACCGAGGTCCGCGTCCGCACCGACCGCGGGGACATCCTAGTGGCCGTGCAGGGCGACCGGAACAAGCCCGCTATATTCACGTACCACGATCTCGGCCTCAACTGTAAGTAGCTTGAAGGATCTCCATCTTTAGTTCCCTAGGACTCGCTACTTCGACGAAGCTGGCTGCACCGAGGTCCGCGTCCGCACCGACCGCGGGGACATCCTAGTGGCCGTGCAGGGCGACCGCAACAAGCCCGCTATATTCACGTACCACGATCTCGGCCTCAACTGTAAGTAGCTTGAAGGATCTCCATCTTTAGTTCCCTAGGACTCGCTACTTCGACGAAGCTGGCTGCACCGAGGTCCGCGTCCGCACCGACCGCGGGGACATCCTAGTGGCCGTGCAGGGCGACCGCAACAAGCCCGCTATATTCACGTACCACGATCTCGGCCTCAACTGTAAGTAGCTTGAAGGATCTCCATCTTTAGTTCCCTAGGACTCGCTACTTCGACGAAGCTGGCTGCACCGAGGTCCGCGTCCGCACCGACCGCGGGGACATCCTAGTGGCTGTGCAGGGCGACCGCAACAAGCCCGCTATATTCACGTACCACGATCTCGGCCTCAACTGCAAGTAGCTTTTTTTTTTTTTAATGACATAAGGTGGCAAACGAGCTGACGGATTGCCTGATGGTAAGCAATTACCGTCGCCCATGGGCACCCGCAACACCAGGGGAGTCACAAGCGCGTTGCCGACCGTTAAGGGGGGTTGGAGCTCACCATCAGGAACACAACACTACATACCTGAAAGGTAGCAGTGCTATTATGGCTGTGGTCTTCTCTAAGGAGGAGGTACTTCCCCAGTTGGGCTTCTCCAGACTCGAGCGTGATGGTACTTCGCTGTGCCCTACCTCTCATTGTCGGACGTAGTTTAAGGACATATCCATCTTTAGTTCCCTAGCACTCGCTACTACTACGACGCGGGCTGCACTGACATTCTAGCGCTCATTCAGAGCAACCGTAATATTTAAGTCATCAAACATCAAGCCACCTTTAGCATTCTTACGGTGAAAGTTGCATTTAATAACTTTTTACGCGAAGACATTTAACTGTATTTTTAAACATTTTTTTTTAAATAAAAATGGCAACTTTTAATTAAATTCATACCACGAAACAGCATCCTAAATGTTTCCTAGCATTCCAGAGACATTCGGAACGTTAAGCGTTTTGTCGTTCTGAGTTACAATTCCAGGGTGGCGTGCACTGCATTTTTGTAAAAAAATACAATCGGGCGACGAATTCTCGTCGTATCATTGCCCCAAAGTTCCAAGCATCAAAGTTGCTGCAAAGATCTAATGTCTATATTTTCTGATCCACGAGTGTTTCGCTATTGCGAGCCGCGACGTCCAGGGAAATCTGATTCTACTTCGCGTACATGATTAAATCGCGATTTATGTATGATACATCTCCTAAATTTTAGTCGACTGGAGTAAGGAATGAGGTTTTTCATCTACATATGGCATTTTGAAAATGTATGTCCTTAAACTACGTCCAACAATGAGAAGTAGGGCACAGCGACGACCATCACGCTTGAATCTGGGGCAGTCCAACTGGGGAAGTACCTCCTCCTTACAGAAGACCACAGCCATAATAGCACTGCTACCACTGCCTGCACATGTAGTGTTGTGTTCCTGATGGTGAGTAAGGTTCTCCAACCCCCCTTAAAGGCCGGCAACGCGCTTGTGACTCCCCTGTGTTGCGGGTGACCATGGGCAACGGTAGTTGCTTACCGCCAGGCAATCCGTCTGCTCGTTTGCCGCCTATGTCATAAAAAAATACGCTAGAGCAATCGTCGCTTCTATTAAGTATTCTTTAACACTCAAAGCGCATTTTACGTTCAATTAAAACAACCCCAAGTTGCCTCAAGAAATCTAATGACAATAGATTAAGTAAATCCCACCAGTTACAAAGTTACCATTGCGTGTCATTATATCCGCGCGAGTCTAAGCAGGGAAATGTGGATGCGAAATGAGTTTATAATGTTAAAGTTTTGTAAAAAGAATACGTTAATACGATCTTAACAATTTAACTGAAAACTCTTAAACGCATCAATCCGTCCCTGGCTCTATCTATTGAAGTTGTGGTGCATTCGAACAGGGTTCCATTAAAACGAGATTTACCTAACAGATAAAGACCTGTCCCGTCTCGGCTATCCGTTATTCCGACAATATTGATTTACAATTATATTGCTTCCGTGAACAACGATTCAAGTGCCATATAACTTGGATAAAACTTATGCCATTCTTACTAGGATGAAGCCAAAGGGCCAGGAGTGTGGGCAAGGGTCCACTAATCAAAATGTTAAACCAATCATGTTCTTGATAATATTTAGAACTAAAGAGTTAAAATATATTTGAATATTTTGCGTGTAAGAGCGAATTTGTTGGCCAAGAGTCAGTAATTAGGTCCTAACATAATATAAAGAGATGTGAAGAGATGGGCTGGAAATGTTAAATTAAGATCGAAGTAAAGCGTGGACTTTATACAGTCGCCATCAGATATATCGGAGCTGAGGAGGTCGTCACAAATATCTGAACATGAACTTTATGAACATGCCTTGACAATAGAGGTATTCAGATATTTGTGATATTTAGAAATCCGTTAAGGTCAGCAAATAGCAGGATCAAAGATGGGGCAATACTATTCAGAGCAGAAATTCTGGCAAAGCAAGATCAATGTTAAACCTGAAACAAACCGGCACGAATTCTTTAGATTTTGTTTTGTTATATCGGGGAACATTGAATTTCCAACTATGCGAGTAGACCGAACCGGATCAAAATATTTTCTTTAACGAATACCTGTCCTTTTTTGGGTATTTATGCTAACTGCTTTGAAAGACTTTGCTTTGACTCATCTGCTTTTATAATAATTAAATCATTTTGCCATAATGCGGTTCACGTTAATATCGTTTGTTTTTTGTTATATTGTAATTTAATCATATATTAATATTTTTGTATAAGTAGATTAGTTTTTTCGTCAATGGACTTCTAGGTCATACGGATTGATTAAAACTAAAATTGTCTTTCTTGTGGTTAATAGTCAACGGCTTATGCGATTACAAGTTGTTTTTTTGTGGTATAGTGTTACGTAACAGGCGTAGGGGGAGAGGGTATATTGATAAGAATCAGAACTTCAGCTTTAAAACCCTTAACTTTAGCAATGTTTACAAAAAAAAAAGTTGATCTGTAAGAAATTTACTATTAACTGTTTGTTGTGAAATTGGGATACAGTACATAACTGAATATCGGGTACTAAAGTGGAACACCGTGTTCGTTATTAGCAATTCGCAGCGACCGGCCTCTTTGTTTGGATCTTGGAACTGGGACGGATCTGTCGATCCCATAGTAATTAGATTAATGGACTCACCTCGACCGAATCTATCTAAATTTACACTAATAAGATTAATTATACCTATTCGTACATTTCCATTGTGAGATCTTTAAGTCTAAACAGATTATTAATATTTATTAATTCAAAGGCATTTTAAAGCTGATACGTGCATAAGAATGTACTTGTGTTTTATCAAGTATATTTAAAAAAAAAGTTTACTGAGGCTGCACGCACAGATAAGGGCAAACTGTTCCATACTTTCACTTCGCGCTTTGAAAGAAAATTACGTCTGGGGTTGCTACTATATGTGCGTCTGTGTTTGTTGTAGAGTGTCAGATTAGGGAAATAATAAGGCAGCAACTTATTTAAGGTACTTTTAGCACCATAATTTTACAATCCAAACGCTTATTCACAAACAACAATTGATATTATATCTCCACAAAATAATATTGCTCATATATTTTATTAGCTGCATAAAATATATGATCTCACAAATAGTGCCATATAAATTGATAATTTGGTGACTTGATGACTTGGGATGTAAGTTAAATACCAGTAGTTGTCACGTAAGAACCCTTATAGTTTCGCCATGTCTGGCGGGCAAGGTGGTCAAATAAAAAATAAATACCTCCCCCACATGGTGATGAGAAAGAGGCGAGGGGGGTTCTCAACCGGTGAGGTGTCGTTAGATAGTTATTTGAATAAGAATAGGGATTGCCCTTAAACGTTTTTTGATAATATGAATATTTTCGGAAATAGTCGCTTTGGAAGTTCAGAGAATATAAAAAAAAAAAACATATGAAAGTACTTACGAATACGGCTCAATAAAGACTCGAGGAAAATTATTATGAACTTGATCGGTTGGACCGTTTTGAATTACAAAACTGATAGCATGGTTGTAATTTTATCGTGAATCGCGCTATGAGCCACATTTGCATTCACATACTTATTGGAGCGTGACAGATATTATGACAAATGATAAAAAACCCGACCATATTAGGCTAGCAGATCGTAAACTAATATACAGAAACCTACTCAGAGCCCCGAGTGTAAGTTTTTAACCTAACTTTACGTCCCGAACGCGTTTGCGTTTCCCATATAAATAACATTATCACTTACGCGTTCGTAAACGTTTTTACGTCAAAAGAGACTTACACTAGAGCCTCTGAGCATGGCCCGAAATGCTCTTGGCCGGTTTTATTTAGATTTATTTAACATCTTACTTATTTTATAAAACATTTTTTCTGCGACAAAAACGGCTGTTATAATAACTTACTTATATTTCTGATCAGATTGTGCTTTAGGTTGAATTCATGTATAGATAAATAATATATTTTTATTTGTCCTTTAATACACTAGCTTTCCTCCTACTTCGCTTGCGTGAAGTAAGTTGGTACATTCCCCTTATAGGTTTAGTCGCAAATCATCATTTATTTAAGAGCTTGGCTCTTGTCGGTGGAGTAATTTCCATTCGGGTCTATTCTCTGCTTTTTCCTTCAACTCTCTTTAAGTTACTACTTCAACTTTTTCTTTTAACTGCTCAATGTAAGTTCTTCGCGGTCTTCCTCTTTTTCTTATCCCTTCTTTCTTTCTTTAGTCTCTTTAGTCGCAAAATATACATATAAATTTGTACCTTTATATACATAAATCACGAGCAAATGCGATTGTTTTATACATTGAAAAAATAGAGTATTTTGATAAATCATTGTTGCACATCAACTTTCGATAAGGGTTTGAATCAACGACCGCTTTCATTTCATACACACTGAACATTGGCCGCCGTAGACATTATTTCCCTCGACCCTCATTCCTCCGGTCAACATAAAACAGTTTTCAGGATATAATGAAGTTAGATTAAATTGGTAATTCAAGGAATGAAAATAAGGGCGACTTGAATGCTTTAACTTGTAAGATTTATTAATTAAATTAAGCGTAGCGTCATACGGCTGCCGAGTTGACAGGGTCGAGTATTATGATGAGAAAAGTTGACCGTTTTATACGATCCGGTACGATCTTAATGTTGGGAAGTCTTTGATTGCGGTCCGCTGGTCCTCTAAATTGTACTTGTAAGTCTTTTATAAGAATGCCTTAATAATATAAATGTATGTATATAAGTCGTATACACGGAATCTGATAAAAGATGAGATTATGTAGAGTGACAACTATTTATGTCTCTTATTAATTAACCCGTAGTGGGTCACTTATGACTTATGATTAACAACTTTGGTTTCGTGTCAATTAACCTCGAATACGCGTCAATAATTCTATGAAAATATTTGTTAAATTACGAATATATTATACCATCGTTAATATTAAATACTTGGTATTTCGGTACGCGAGTAATTATTGACATTCAATGAGAAGTACTTATGTAAGTGTATATCTAAAGTAGCTTTTCTCATGTCCTATAGCTTCAGGTTTTCGATATATTATCTACTAGTATTAGCTCTATCTTCTTTTCGCTTAAGCCAACGCATATTATTTATCGCGTGTAGGTGTAAATCTTGGTTTAGTTATACTTGAATTAAACTTTTTCCAGGGATGACGTCAAGTTAAGTTACGTAAACATCTGTTGCGGCGTCGAGAGAGAACAAAATGTTACATAACATTTATTGCACTTTTATAATTTTGGTCATTGTTACACCACATGAAAGAGTAATGTGCCATTATATGACGACCGGTCTGGCCTAGTGGGTAGTGACCCTGCCTCTGAAGCCGATGGTCCTGGGTTCGATGCCCCAGTCGGGGCATTTATTTGTGTGATGAGCACAGATATTTGTGCCTGAGTCATGGGTGTTTTCTATGTATTTAAGTATTTATATGTATCTATCTATTATATATATCGTCGTCTAGTACCTACAACACAAGCCTTACTGAGCTTACCGTAGGACTAGGTCGATTTGTGTAAGATTGTCCCGAAATATTTATTATAAAATTCCGAATATCAAATAAACAACGTATCTCTACCTATGGAACATAGCTATGACGTCATGTTTCAGTTACGTAAACATCTGAGGGACCGCGCTTTCAGCTACTGTAAAACATTTAGAGGAAACGAATAAAAGGTTACGTACTTGTACCTATATCTATATGTCTCCTCTTAGAAACGCTTACAGCCAAACGTTTTGCGACCTCCTTATACCAGAGGCTCTAGTATAAGTTTCTTTTGACGAAAAAAAAAAACGTCTCGAACGCGTAATTGATAAGTTATTTTTATGGGTAACTCTAACGCGATGGTGACGTTTTGTTACGTCAAAAACTTACACTCAGGTCTCAGAATTCTCCAAACTCCGCCAACAGTCAAATTAAGTAATTACGAAGTAAAACTAAGCAAAAATTAAAACTTTAAGAGTTTGTAGAACTACTAGGTTTATCCGACTGGAATACCTGTTTGTGATGAACTTCCGTTTATTTTGCCTGAAGTTATCTTAAACGTCGTTTCTCCCACCTTCGCAAGTTTATAACCCTCAACATATAACCTTATTATTGTATGTAGTGTTTAATTAATTAACGCACACTTGACGAGGTTACATTATGGGGCAAGTAGCGTGTTGGCGTTTAAGGCTCAGGATATAACGTGTCAACAAGATGACTCGTAAAGGGTCGATAACGAGTTGACGGCTTCTCTAAAGTTGCTAGTTACGTCAAGTTGTCCGCTTAGTAATATGGCGGTTTTGGTTTGAATGTTTACTTAACTTTTTCTATTTCTTTCTAATAAATATTAAATATTGAACTGGCAACTCTCGTGCAAGACGATGATGGATCAATGACACAATTGAGCTCAGCTCATTCCAGTTACAATAATGATGACTTCCCGTAATGGACGGTTGAACCTCAAAATGGCGAAGCCGTCTAGAAAATATATTTTTTGTTTTTTGTTCAAACGTAGTTAGTGTGTAATATTGATAGCGTATTATCCAGTGATCTAACGCAGAATTGTGCAGCTAATGACGAATAGATTTCAAAACGTGTTTCACCACTATTTTTGGTCATCACCCGGCAGTCCCGGGGTCACGGCCGCCTCTTAGCTTCCTGTAAAGTTTAGCTACCACTTTACAAAACGCAAGGCCTACTACCGAACAACGTCATGCTCTAAGGGCAAACTTATATGTTATTATACTTATTTGTTATTCTACTTGACACTGGCGAAATCATCGATTGATTTATTGATGGAAGCCATATTTTTTTAAAAGAAGAAGAAGAAGACTTCCCGTAAGTTTATTTTTATGTAAATACAAATAAACGGTACTACGGTATTAGTTCAACGAGGGTCGCCTGATATGGAACCTTTACTACTTTGTAAAAGTGACACGGCTAATATGGTCTGAATTATTAAGTCGGTCCGTGTAGTAGCAATAAGTCTGCTAAAGGGAATGTGGGTAAATCTCTGTCATTCACAAACGACACATTAACACCTAGAGAGTAGCGGAAAAAGATATATTTTCGCACGTTTTGAATTATGTAGGACATGTGGCACTGAGCGGATTGGTTATACAGTCCATTTAGTTAATGAACTGACTATAGGTTGCAATGTCAGCCGCTAGATAATGGTACTGCCAAATCCTATTAAAAGTAACTAATTGAATAAGTTGTAAATATTGTCCTGTTATGACAGTTAGGGCTTGCGTAATTTTAGACTGAAAATTAACAAATGACAGTTTGTAATTGGTTTTGTTTTTGTTTAGGATTATTTTACCAAAGAAATGTTTGACGTAGGATAATTAAAAACTATTAATGTAATGAAAATTGTCAATATACTCTATGGAGATACTTAAATAAAACGTGACAAATCAACCATTATCGGACTACAATCTACTTGAATCTGCATATTTAATAAATTGCATGTAAGAACCACACTGTTCTTAGATCAAACTATACAAGGCAGAAATGTATTTCTTAGTTCGTATTGCTGTCCTTCGCGCTGAAGCGAGCCCGTATAAAACTAGTACCAATGCTTACAGCCTGCAACAACATATTGCAGTTTATACCTCAGTGTAAATACACTGCGTTACGTGTAGTTGTACATTTAGAAACTACTAGCTGTGCCCCGCGGTGTTACCCTCGGCTTATTAGGGATAAAACGTAGACTATGTGTTAATCCAGGTTGTCAGCTAACTGCATACCAATATTTATTAAGATAGCTCCAGCCGTTTAGACATGAAGCAGTAACATATACACTCACAATTCCGCCTTTATCATAATAGTGTAAATTACTCTCATGCTGTGTAGAATAGGATGAATACAATATTTCATTTTCCTTTCGTGTGCAATGTCTTACTGAATTTTCCATGGAAACGTTCCATGACAAGTTGCATGTCTAGTTTATTGCTTTGATGCCCAAGACCTAGATATTGGTACTGAGAGCAAAGAAGGATAGATTACGATCATTAAATCTCGCACAGATAAAATAAAATCTCTATTTAAAAACATACTTGCATCTCTTGAAAAACGTCTTTATAAAATAAGTTCTTATTTTATGTTACTTTCGCTCGCAATAAAATCCTATTTTGTCGAAGTTTCTTTTACTATTTACGCTGCTACTTTATTCGATCCGAGTGGCATGGTACTGACAATACGAAACCCGGACTCGATACTCAACGCATCTCCAGTTTAATATGTGTCCCGTGTGGAAAAACGTCTTTAAGGGATTTAATACATCCGCGGGTTTTATTTTAGCTGTGATTCGATATGAAACGAGCTTCGGCCCTCGTAAATAGTGGTGTTCAGGTGAAACAACATGTCTGGGTTGATTTTAGACTTATTTGCCAAGGGAGGTTTTACCAATATTCGTATTATGTAACTGTAAACGTACGAAATTTATGAGTGCGATTGTTTTACGTGCGTCAATCTTGCTAAGTACATTTCAAATGATATACAAATATTTTAACACTTACAAAACCCCGCAGTTCCGTCTTTTTAAGTGTCATTACTATAAAAACAATATATTGAACAACGGCCGACGTAGACTAACGAACCGGCTGTTCCAATTAAAGGCGCTCCATTCAATGATTTATCTAAATATAATTGTTTTATGTTACCATCCTCTCTGTTGAACTAAGTTCACGCTTAGTTTTCCGCAGTGCAACGATTGAGCGAAGCTACACGAAGTTTTTCGCCGTGGGTATGCATAACTTAGTTCTAAGGACGTTCGGGAAAATTCTGTTTATTTAATAATATGAGCGTAACTCAGTTATTATAAGTATTATGGAGTTAACAGATTCTAAAACCATAAATATAATAAAATACATTTCAGCAGTATGCAGTCCACCGCTAGACATAGGCCTCCCACAAATATGATTTGTATCATCTTGGGGGTAGGTGCCATAGTCGCCACGCTTAGCAGGCCGGTAGGCGACAGCAGTAGCTGTAGATTTGGTTTCGACGGATGCTGCTGCCCGTCTGCTGCTTTTTCCCTTTGTCGCCTCTTACGACCCCGTGCTATTCTAGTCAGCCGGCACCACGCGGCAAAAAACAAAGAACATATAAAAAAGCCTATATCAATATACTATAACAACTAAATAACTCTAAATTGATGCCAAGGTCTGTAGATAATCAACTAAGCAGATTACTTACAATAAATTGAAGCTCGAGATCCTACTAGTTGAATAAGTGCAAAGAGTAGCGCTCTTAGCGGAGTACCTCAAGTGCTACGTCGTAGGCGTACGTATTATAAATGAAGTTAGAGGTAATAAAGGAGCAACTACGAGTAGTATTCTGTTAATGTGACTAGAAACAATTATCTAATACTACCGCCACACATTCGCACGAGTAGCGATGCGAATAACGAGGCGAAGCACGAGCACGCATGTGTACGCGGACGTCTCGCTATTCCTCTCGTCCCTCGCATCGCGTTTTTGTATAGGCAGTTTCGTCGAACATTTCGACGAATAGCGAGGCGAGTGACAAGCTAGCATGTCTAATCGCGGAGTAAGCTACGCTGTTATTCACTTAATTCAGCTACAAAATGCTACTTTTGTATTTATTTTTGTGAATAATCCCTTATTTAGTAATTTGCGCGACAAGTTTCGGAGAGCATACGTCTCGACGACGCGAACGGACGTTCCTAATGCTTGAAAATGCAGACCTACCGTAAACTGGGGTTACTTTGATTCGCGGGTTAACATTGGTCACCTATTTTTTTTTACTCTTAATTGTTGATTTATTAACACGAGCGTAAGATTTTAGTAATGTTTGCATGCTTAACATAAGTACATTACAAACACGGAAAAAAGCAAATTCTTTATAGTTCAAAAAATGATGACCAATGTTACCCCGTGATTCAACGTAACCCCAGTTTACCGGTATGCTCTAAGAAACATGTCTCGTGAGTGAACAGAATTTTTTATAATTGTTAGAATGATCTTATTGTCAATTTAGTTTTCATATTTTGATATAAACGAACGAGTACACGCGGAGTGTGTCGCCATTTAAAGTCACATTGTGGTATGTCAGTAATGCACTTCGGCACAAGCTTTCAACCACCCTGACATGCTTGACAGCTTATTACCACATGAAATATAATGCACTAGCTGAACTACCTACTGCGTGTTTTTAAATGACTGTGTCAGCCAATTGTCTTTTAAAAATAAGGTTAAAACATTTCTGTTGGATAATTCAATATTCTCTATATAATGTCTAAAGGCCTAAAATATGTAAGTAAGTAACTTAAGCATCACCTGTCATTCTGATTGTTTACGATAAAAATATAACTTAGAATATATATAAATAAAATATTTCATAAGTTTAAAACATTTGAATGTCGACCTTATGCCCTACTACATGGGTTGGACATTTAAATGTGTATAGCTTGCGTCTGTTTGTTGTTTTGCATCATTGTTAATGCGCTGTGCCTACATATGTGGGTACTTACTTAGTTATAGTATTAGTTTTATATAATGGTTAGTTAAGTATATAATATAATACCTAGATACCTATTTGTATTAATTTACACAGTAACTAATAGTTAAGGAAGTGAGCCGAGTGCTGTTGTTCGCCAACAAACTGTTACGCAGTTTGGCGAAACATTGTGGTTATTGTATTGTTGTGTAAATATTGTAAATAAATTAAAAAAAAAAAAAAAAAAAAATAGTCATGACAGCCGAAATTTTCATATGAGCACAAATGGTGAAGAGCAGTATCAGTAGAAGTGAAAACATCAGCTAAATAATGATTATTTCTCTTTAAATTTTTTCATAATTTTCTGAACGATTGAAGTTACTTATACTTATTCTTCGATTTTACACTGCAGTTGTATGCAGTCCACTGCTGGACATAGGCCTCCCACAAATATGACTTGTATCATCTTGGGGGTAGTTGCCATAGTCGCCACGCTTGGCAGGCGGGTTGGCGACCGCAGTAGTTTTGAGTTTCGACAGACGCTGCTGCCCGTCCGTAGGATTTTTCCCTTTGTCGCCTCTTAAGACACCCGCGGTTAGTGATGGGTTTGGTGCTATTCTAGTCAGCCGGCATCACACGGCAAATTCTTCGACTAGTAGGTATTTAACCTCGTAACGCCCACCATATTAAAATGTTTAATAGTTAGAACCAACCTTACTATGCAGTGAATTGGGTTGAATTTTCTTTTGTACGAAAACTAATGAAACAAAAGAAATTCTACCCTATTTCCTTTTATAAAAGATTTCAACTCCATTGAAAGGGAGTGTACATTGTAATGCACACTGGGCCTTACGAGGTTAAATTATGAGAGGGTTATTATTAAGTCATTGATAATTGATAAACTGTACACAGTCATGATTGATAATCGGTCGTGAGACACAGAATATATCTCGTCTTCTATGTCTCCTAAATAATGCGAGTATATCATTTTCATTACAAACATTGGCAAGCTGCTCAACAATCCCATTACGTGACTATACACTCTTGAATAACCAGGTAAATAATAAAAATACAGGTAGACAGTTCGCGCACCTTAGAAGCTAGGTCGCTCATTGAAGGTATTGGAGGCTTGTCCCGTCTGCCCTATCTGGGACTGATGAAAAGAGCTATTCATATGCAACAGAGGCGCCCTAGATCTTACGTCGACAAGCGCTAACGACCTCCTGGAGATGATAATGTGTAGTATGCTTTTGCGAAAGTACTTGTTTGGAAGTAGCTCGCTTTATAGCTGTCAGGTATATCGGATTCAATTGTGTAATATTGTAAGAACGTATACGAGTACCATGGTAGACTTTTTATCGTCTATCGCGCTCTCCGTCACTTTTGCACTCAGAAACTTGTTAGAGCGTGACAGGTATTGTGACAAGTGATAAAAACCCGACCGTATTAGGCTAGCAGAATGATCTTGATAGGCAATTATTCTCTTAACTATAAAAACGTGTTAAGGGTATTTCATTTAGATAGTTAACCTTTTGAACGCTTTTCCTCTCGCGTCAAAATGTGACTTGTGAAGAGCAAATATAAACCTTATCTGTCAGCAGGACAATTGCTTTGACAGCGTCCGCCATAGCCACGTTAGTGGTCAGTGGCGTGGCAGGCACGACATCACGCGACCACTTTAGTGGTGCTTGGCGTTCAAAAGGTTAAGTAGCTACCCAGATGTTATTTAAGACTTCGATTGAAAAATTTGCAGTATTTCGTGTACCTACTAAGTACGCACGGTGCTAAAGTTAGAGAGGGTCATTTAGAGAGGGTCATTTTGATCTTTCGAAGCGTTTATTTCCGAATATTAATGTCTTATTATATTTTAAAGCAATGCCGGACGACGCCCCACAAATCCCCCTTTTACGCGCACAGAAGGTACCCTACAGTTTTGTTTATTTTTGCGTCCATTTTACATGTAAGGTGTATTCCGAATACCAAAACATAGAATTTCTATTTATTGCTAACTGTCGTGAAATACCCATATTCATCACTTTGAATTTCAACAACAGTTTGGCTGGTTAGTGAACATAGAGATATATTATGGGATGGGTTCACTTCTTAGCATTTATACACCCCGTGATTTTCGGCTCACAAAACAATAAAGCATTACCACGATTTTGTACCGAACTAAGCTTCAGCACCGGAATGAGCTTGACATTTCAATGCCCTATTCTATCTTACTGTGAACTCAATTCCCCTTAATGCCAACTATGTTTATAGCTAAATGTTGTTATTCGTAAATTCTCATATCATGTTGCGAGTAACATGTACGCTACTAATTTCCGACTAACGAGATTCCTGTAGACTATATCTTATCTTGAACCTTGTAGGAAAGAGCAATTTATGCCAGCTAACATAAGTTCTTACTGGAGGATTCGTGTCTATTGTATACATATTATGTATTATTTTGGTTCGCAAACTGTCACCTGCACCCAGATTCCGTTCGATATAGCAGCACCCTGTCACATTTCGTTACGCATTTCATTCCGTTCGTTCCACGCGAGTGCTTCAATACATGACATTCTACTTTTATGCGAGCCCCATATGCATTGCAGGCGATCACACTTTGTTTCTACAGCTGTGGAAGTACCTATATACATATATGCTCTTTATACACAATGTATGTTCAGTCAGCAGCAGAACTTGCTAAGCGGGCCAAGAGTTCAAAATGATCCCGACGTCAAGCTCATTGGGAACAATCTCACCCGCTCACCGTTTTGTGCTGTTTTATACATTGGAATACCCATAATGTAAAGTTTTTTTCTGAAACAAAGACGTGTTGCATACAGGCATCTGTAGTTTGAATTCATCCCTTGCACTTAACTGTAAATAAGCTCCAATGCCAAGTGTGCTATACGCGGCTTCAATCAAGTCATAGTACCTGCTCTATTAGGTTTTACATGGACTAGTTTCCCCTTACCATATAATATATGTTCAAAAACCAAGTTATAACTATAGTCCTGTGGTTGACCTGTTTATGTATACACGTGACGAAGCCTGCGGTGCGGATTAAAAAAATCTTGTTAACATTTTTAGTTGGTTCAAATAAATTCAAGTAAGCTGTTTTGTTATAACTTGACATAAATAAATTGACGAATAAATAAATTTGACAGTTCTTACTTTATAATATCATTAGTCATTACATTAGTAAGTAATGAACCGACTTTACTGTCACTGTGTTTTACATGTGTGCCTACTTGTGTTTTATTTTAAAAAATGCAACTTAGCCGGCATACAACTCTAAAATACTAAGGTAAATGCGAAACAATTCCAAAATGGCTCAGTGTAAGTTTACCGCTATACTGTATCGGCGATCAAAGCACGCAAACGAATGTATTTAAAACCACCACAAGGTGGTATGTGAGGTGGAATAGGCGATATGGCGGCAGAGCTGAGGTTATGGAGGTCAAGCTAATTAATGCAGATTTGTAGACCGCCCCGCAGTGCTGTAGGAAATAAGGAGGCGCTATATATATACTCTAATTGGTCCTAGTTGCCAAGCGTCCGGTATGTAACTCTGAGGCTAACAACTCAAAAGTGCTGTTTATGAACTCTTCAAATACCTCGCATCAGCTTTTGTTCGCTAATGGAGTTTTTACGCTAAATTGCCCTTACTAAATAGACTTGCGTTCACCGCGCACATAACTAGAGAACTCATAGGTAAAAGGTCATGATGCCTTATATAAAAAGATATACCTACACGGCACTTCTATAAACACCGATTCACACCGGCTTTACTAACTTTCCCGCAGCTTTACAGTTTACAGTTTCCCCTAAGACTCATGAAGACAAGGTAAAGCCAATATGGCTCTGTCTTGCCTGAGAAAAAGTGGACTCACCGCCACTTAAACCTAGTTATAGGTTACCTACCTATATATATTATTTCCAAGGTATCAACATTCTAAGGAAACAATATACATTACCAGCTTCATAAATGGCTCCACAGTTTTCAATTTCTTGTTACTAAAACAATTCAACGATAGTATACAGTTTTTCCAGTGGCCGAAGGAATATACACGTAACTACCAACTTACATCTAAGGGCCGACCAAACTAACTTATACGAAACGAATTGAGCAACTTTCTTGGGCATTGACAACTTGTCTACATGAATTCGCCTTATTGAATATACTCGTAGGTACAATGCCACCAGTCGCTCCTTTCCTATGTGATGTGATTATTATTAAAAGTAACTTTTTAGACTCACTTTTTCTGATCTCCTCATGGCTAAAGGCAATTGCTGCATACTTTCCCGCCGGCTGTTTTTTACCTATGAAGATATTTATATATACATATAGGTATGTTTTGTTAGCAGACAGAATTTGTGGCTCGAACGTCAATTATCTAGGGACGGAGCGATTTCTTCCGATATTAAATGTACCGATAACGGTTTCAAAGAAACATTAGAGGTAGAAGTGTTATCTCACAAAAAAGCTACGAGTAACCTGATGATAAAAAATATCCATCGACTAAGGATAATATGTTAAACTTTATAGCAATTTTTAAGTTCCGATAAACATAAATGTTAGCAACGTAAATTTACATAAGTTTAGATGCTGGATTTATTTATTTATTTAATGGTATGTTCTTACAAGCAAGACTACCATTTAACCGTAATTTTACAAAATAAGGTTTTGAGTTCAGCTTCCACGATACGGTCATGAGGAAGGACACTGATAGCCTAATATATTCAGGTTTTTATCATTTGTCACGCTCCAACAAGCAAGTTAGTGGGAAAGTGACGGGTAGCGCGTTAGACCATGGCACCCATGCTATCCGTTCTGGACAGTTTTTTTTTTGTTATGCTAAAGCGTAAATTTCTTTTAGTTAGATAAAACTATATCCAATGTCCTTGTTGCAGATATCTGCTTCCAGCCGTTCTTCAACTTCGTGGACATGCGCGCTTTGTTGGAGAACTTCTGTGTGTACCACATCAACGCGCCCGGGCAGGAGGAGGGCGCACAAAGTCTGCCCGAAGAGTGAGTACTTTGTTTATCTTTTCAGTCGAGGAAAACGACGACGATGACCGCCATTGACTTGATATAAAGTCAGTATACATTTCGCCATGGCTTCATATCAAATCGTAGTTTTGGTCAGGATGGTATACCTACATGCAATTTTTGATGTGTCGGTTGATGACACTTTATTACTTAATTGAAAAAGTTAATGAACACCATAGATAAAAAAATCTCTAGTTTTGAATTAGGCACGTTATAATCAAGCATTTTGAGTATGGCAAGATTGAGTGAAGAAAACATTACTGACCCGAGAAGATTATATTACCGACAAGAAAATAAGTAGGACATTCAAACGTTAATCCACCTAATCTGAAAGTGCGGTTATGCGTAGTCCTACAAGGAGAGATGTCTAAATTATAAATTCTATTTATCTTACAGTGAATACAATAAAGCGTTGTTAAAGTCGGTTGTATAAAATAATAAAAGTGGTATTGATAATGAACACTTTTAAGGTTTGGTTACTTTATCGATCCAGTCCGATTCGCGCTCGCTGACAGTAAGTCGATGGGCGGGGTAGTTGTTGGCTTGACGACACTTAACTTTGGCACCGTCAGCGAAAGTGTTGAAACGGAAAATACCAAATTAATTAAAACAATCGCGAATAGCGCGAGACAACTGAATCATTTGCAAAAATGCCATTAAATACTTCATTTAAGATTTTCAAGCACCATTAATAATTTTGTGATGTGATGCCACCGCGTTATGCCGGCTGACTAGAATAGCACCACCCCATCTCCTCCCGCGGGTGTCGTAAGAGGCGACAAAGGGAAAAATCCTACGGACGGGCAGCAGCGTCCGTCGAAACCCAATCTACAGCTACTGCGGTCGGCAACACGCTTGCCAAGCGTGGCGACTATGGCAACTACCTCCAAGATGATACAAGTCATATTTGCGGAACGCCTGTGGACTGCCAGTGGACTGCATACGGCTGAAATGTATTAATATTTTTTTATGCAATCGTACTTGTTTTATGGCTAACGCTATTTGGTAGACTCGCATACAAGTTGAATGTAAAGTACTAATGATACTAAGAATAATAACTAGATACATATATTCATATTACGTTTGAATTTGCATGGAAAATGTGAATCACTCATAACATCAATTAGTAAAATAAATTGAGCAGCGCTTACTTAGTTTTCTCTTTATTCTCGTCTCTAAACAACTAATGTTTATATATATACTTATATAGATCTAGGTGAAGCCATCACACGGGGTTTGAGCGACTTTTATGTTTCACGTCTAAGGATTACTGCCAGTGACTGATAATTTAATTAAGGTCTTTAATCCTCTTTCTGGGATATAGAAGTTTAATGCGAAGTAATAAGTTTGTAAAATACGGTGCATGGAGTTTTACGAGGGAGGTGACGTGCTTGTCTTTCTGGAGAGAGGGTTCGCGAAATTAGACTTCATAAATTAAAATGGAAGTAGCTTTCGTCTAAGTATAAAGTATGCATATTTAGAAGTAACTCAAATTGATTAAAAAACCAAGGAACTGATATCTAAAGGGTACAAAATGTGTCAAAACTCGTAATCACTTGATAATGAACTGTGTACCTATCAGTGGCGGTGCGCCATTTTTTTTCTTAGGCAAGACGGAGCCGATATGTCTTGGCCTTTTCTTCTTGAGCCCAAGGAAAACCGTTGAACTGCAGTAAAGTTAGTCAAGCTGGCGGGAATCGGCATGTATAAAGGCGCCGCTACTGGTACCTATACATTTAGTTACGCAATATGTATGTAACTATATGTATGCCTGGAGTGTATAATATGTACCTAGTTCCCTAAACTTAATTAAAATATCTGTGTAATAGTATTGATTCCAAAAATGACAAACTGTTTATCCATACCATTTTACAAGTAGGTGTCTAGTTTACTAGGCAAGTTTTCGTAGGTTACGTGCATGACCTACAAAAATGTCACCGCAATTATTATCATAGAAGGTTATACTTATTCATTAGCGATTCGAGCCGCGTACTAAGCGAAGGGGAAGTGTCCCAGATTCCTTCTCAATTTCAGGAGCTAGACGCCTCTCATTTTCTTATACCTTCTAAAAACTAGACTTTTGTCGGACGTGTTGTAACGGTCGGCATAAGAAAACTATTTGAATAACCTTCGATCGTCCGACTTAGGTACTATATGTATACATAGACCATGTATAGTATGTACTCAAAAGGGACATTTTGCTTGTTTTATGTAATAATTTATTGATTGATATATTTAATTTGTCACCCAATTACTAAGCAGGCCACAACATGTTCTTAGTCTATGCATTATCATTATTCATATTCATTCGTCGGTCTATTTATTCATTCTTTTATTCATCTCGTTTCAGATTTCTTTCGCGTAGAGGTCTTAATAGCAGTAATAACTTTCTTTCCGATAAGAGAAATGTTATTGTAATTGTAACCATAATAATAAGTGACCAGTAGTGTAATGTAGATTAGTAAAGGAAGAATGTTAGTATTAGTATAAGACAGCATGATTATATCTGTCTGTGCCTTAAGTGGCGAAACTATACATGTACTATTATACAATTTGCTGTTGCACATCAAACTGTTAAATAGATTATTGCAATGTAATATATTGTTAAAACAAATTAATAACTGTATCATATTTGATAATTTAGCCCAAAATTAGGCAGTACCTGTCACAAAAGGTACCTAAATTTATTATTGTTCCTAAATGTGATTCGACGGTAGAATGATCTAGCGGCTGCAGCATAGACAATGCAATCAATAATGACATTCGTTCATCAACTATTTGGATTGTATAATCAATTTTCTCAATCACATGTCGTGCTTGCGGTCTGAACTGTTTGCTCATTCAATAGGTACACTATTCGACAAACAACCGGTTCGATAGATTAGAAAATTACATAGAAACATTAATAAAATACATACATAAACACTGGCCAAGTAAATGTCGGGCTATGCTCAGTGTAGGGTTTCGTAGTTTTCGATTCGTAACCCAAAAACGGTACGGCGGATAAAGTTAAAACTAATTTTCCTTGAAAGTCTTTATTAAGCTGCACTTTGAATCAAAGTCTTTGACGATTCTTTTTTCATATTTTTTGGACTTTTAGAGCGACTATTTCCTTTATCCAAAAATGTTTAAGGCAAATACCCTTTCTTTTTCAAATACCTATCTAACGCAACGACACACTGAGTTGAAAATACACCATGTGACCATGTAACCTCACATGTAGATATGTACATATCGTCACTACTTTGAAAAAAACCTCATAACTCATTCTGGCATTAAAAAAAATGACGTGACTGATGTATGGAATAAGCACAGAGTTACAGCGTTTCAACCTAGAGTATTTGTGTCAGATACGAGATTTTTTCAAAGTAGTGACGATATGTACCTATGTTATTTTAGCACTTTGTATCGTGATTGATTTATATATAAAAAAATACAGTTTTATACGACTAAAGGTCACTAAACATAACCGTGGTCAGACAGACAGACATGGCGTAACTATACAAGAATTCCTAGTTGAATACCCTAAGAAATCTGAAACGCATACACTTTAGACCGCGAAATTTCTAAACTCTCGATTTACGAAACGTAAAATTACCTCACTAACTGACTTAAATCCACGCCCACATTATGTACAGTCGTCATCAGATATATCGGAGCTGTGTAGGTGGTCACAAGTATCGGAACATGTACTTTACCACCCTGACAATAGAGGCGTTGTTCACATATTTGTGACGACCTTCACAGCTCCGATGTATCTGATGGCGACTGTACAACTAAACCTTTGTACAGGCAGCGTCATTTAGTTAGTAGCATCCAAAGTATTCATAGTTTAGTACATCATAGAATTTATATGGTGTACCGAACTATTTGACTACTTTGAATGCTGCCAACTATATGACGTTGACTGGTACATAGGAAACTGCAATTGCACAACTGGCTGTTTATATAAATTAGGCAACCACAAAAAAGTTAGGTATTATAAATCCAACTCCTTCATTCATATACACCTTAAGCAATTTCAAGTCGTATAAAGCGAATTTACGTAACTAAGTATTTCTATTATAGTCGTAATTAACGTCGTTGGACGTCAAATATTTTCTTTTTGCAAACAATGCCCTCGTTTCCCGGCGCGAGCAGCGCTCATTTCCGCCCCGATCTAGGTCTCAGGCCTGAGTTTTGAAATGCTGGAAGAATGTTCTATACCTACCGAGATAGCTACGGCAGATTCTATAATGAGTTCACAAGAAACGTCGGCGTTTAAGCACGTTTTATAGGTATTCGATTTATTTTATATATGCTTGTTAAATTCTGTAATAACATATTCAAGGCAGTCAATTGTCAATCCATACTTCCATACTAATATTATAAATGCGAATGTAACTCTGTCTGTTACCTCTTCACGCTTGAATGAAATTGGGTATGGAGAGAGTTTGAGCTACGAGAAAGGACATTGGATAATTTTTATCCCGCAACCATACTTTAAAAACGGCTGGCCGATGAAGTCGCGAGGAAAAGTATAGTAGTAAATACAAATTGTAATATTAAACATGCCTAACGGATCAAACAAAGTCTACTTTCACGTCCAATAGACAACAAAGCTGCCCCTTTCAGAGTACCCGACAAAACATATTTCATAAATTCTCGTACATTCATATAATGAAAGCTATCTAAACCATCCGAATAATAACCGAATCATGCTGGGCCTGTACCGGGAATCTTCGTCATTTCACAGATGACTTCAGACCCCATTCTGTCATAGATAAATGAATATGAAACATATTCCAACAATTTAGGGGTTAGTTTTTCATGTACATATAACGTAAGTATGTATAAAATGGTCGTATATGCGTCGGCGGCCGATCTTAAAAATACTAAGCATTTGTAGAAAAGATTACATACAGTTAGAATCCCAATCGTCGAAAAATAAAATCCCAAAGATCAACCCTTAACTGCGGAGGCGTTTAGTGAGTACATTAAAGTGTTTGTAATTGCGACGTAAAACAGTCTTTACGAACATTTTAAGTGTTGCGAGTAGTTTACTTAGGAAGGAAAATCTTCTACGACTTGGCACCCTTTTAGGAGTCTTTGCTTAGTGTTACTAACCAATCACGATCAGTGCAACATATTTCATAAATTCTCGTACATTCATATAATGAAAGCTATCTAAACCATCCGAATAATAACCGAATCATGCTGGGCCTGTACCGGGAATCTTCGTCATTTCACAGATGACTTCAGACCCCATTCTGTCATAGATAAATGAATATGAAGTTGTTCAGCGTTTAGCGGTTCAGCGGTTTAAGCGTAAAGAGGTAACAGACAGACAGAGAATTACTTTCGCATTTATAATATTAGTATGGATGTTGAAGTTGTTTACTAAATGGTATAATAGTACATGTATACATGTTTTAGGCACTTAGCTGGTATCGATATTTTTGACTTTAACTGTACATGTAATGTTTTTGATGAAAGCACGTAGCATGTGTAGGTTGTGTCTTAACTCATTGATTGTATGCTAAAGTGTATAGAATATAGGAGCTGATTTTAGACCTGGTTAGTGCATATTTACATGAAAGCCGCCAAAACGAATCATCAGTTGAAGTAGTCAAATGTTTTTCATCAATTGGTTGAATCGGATTTTGTACTATCAATTAACACTTGAAGTATCTCAGAGACAGTAAATTATCTACATTGTATCATATTATATTCCTTTGTCACTCTGTGGACGATTATTTTAATATAAACATTCAGTTGGTACTGTTCTCTGATTAATATCTCTGCTACGCGAAATGTGCGGCGTTTAATATATTATGTTGTCTCAGCATGTCTGAATGCTGTCGTTTAATGTTACACGGGTTTGTTATTCTTAATTGATTAGATTTGACTGAAGCTTAGCATACTGAATATGCCGTTTGCCCCTGTCCGTATCATGGAACGCGCACAGAGACAACACCCGCCATGGTGTATCTGTATGGATTATTGAGTTTTAATGGAATCTAGAATGTACTAGGCTATTGTGTGGAAAGGATGGAGGTGGACTACCTACTGAGCTCTTGGATAAAAAACCGGACGTCTGCCTAATAAAAATATATACAATTATTAAATTTATAATATTAGAAAATTAACTTGCATAAAAACCCTTCCCTGATATGGCGATCCCGACCCCTTAAATATGTATAGAATATTGATTAAAACGTCAATGACAGTGGGTAACAAATGAGTATTCATTCACGAAATACGGCGCGCTCCATGAAGCATCGGGAAAACTGTCAAAATCTTAATTGAGCGCGGTAAATCAATTGAAAAGAGCCTGTTAGCGAAAGTCAGAACGTAGCTACCTTTTTATAATAATTATTTAAGCCATCTCTCCAGGGAATATTCAGTGAACATTAATGTATCTGTTTATATAGCAGCCGTATTTTGAATTATTGTAGTAATTTTGCGTTACGTTACGAAAAGGACGTAAATACAAACACAGATTCTAAATTGCACTCATACAAAGTTAATTTTATCACAATATTTGATAGTAACGAAGGTAAAAAAGTTCTCAAAGTGAACTAAGTATTTCTACGTAAATGTAGGTACCATAAGTAATATATTAGCATTGGTAGAAAAGATACATACAGTCAGAATCCCAATTGTCGAAAAATAAAATCCCAAAGATCAACCCTTAACTGCGGAGGCGTTTAGTGAGTACATTAAAGTGTTTGTAATTGCGACGTAAAACAGTCTTTACGAACATTTGAAGTGTTGCGAGTAGTTTACTTAGGAAGGAAAATCTTCTACGACTTGGCACCCTTTTAGGAGTCTTTGTTTAGTGTTACTAACCAATCACGCTAAGTGGGGACAAATCAATACTTATTATATCCGTGACAAAAGCAATTACTTTAATTTTTCAATCAGGTCTTAACGGCAATACCTCTTCACAAGAATATTGTTAGTAGCTGAAGTAAACTTCCTTTTACTTTAAGTGTTGTCGAAAATAAAAACATTTAATACACGGTTTCAACAGCGTTATTATAGATAATCTAATGATAGTATAACATATTGCAAGGTATTTTTCGCAACAGAAATATACAAGAATTAACAGTTAAGTATTACATTTTACGAGTAAGTAGGTAAGTTTTAATGAGTGTTACGAGTAGCCTCCTATATACGAGCCTCGTATATCCATCACTCGGCTAGACAGGACTCAGAAGTGGATTCGGGCTGTCCGCACACGCAACGATTCGACAACTCTACTGAGTTGTGTCTGATAGTCCCCTTGATGTGAGTCAGATAGGCGATAGCTATCGCGGATAGTCCTAAATCGTCCTACAATAATTTAATGAACTAACTTTTGCGTATTGTTAATGTTTGTTATTAATTTCAGTAAATTACACTTATAATATAAAATACTTACAGTGTAAATAAATAGTGTACTTTCTAACATCGGGCGCTTTATTTAGATTTACACTTTTACCAAAGGGTAAGCTCGCTGTAGCATAACTATATATTTTATTACTAGCTAAATAGAATAGCAACGAGCTCACGTTCTCAATAGTAGTCTCATGAACAATACCAGCTCAGTTCCGAGTTTAACAATCCCATGAAGGAAGCGGCTTAACGAGCCAGACCCCGGCTTTAACGCGTCTAGACCGCAGATATAACGACGCACCGTCTACATTCTACAGATTACAGGTTCCCTATTATACTCAGAAATAAGATAATTTGATATCGCTCAGTGGTAGACGTTTCAGCTACAAAATTTAGTATAGGATAGCGGTAGATGGTACGTTTTTTTATTTAAAGTCATAAACTCTTTTATTTGCAAGAATGGTCTTAGACACTATAGAAGTTACATCATGCGACAGAAGTATCAGTGCAATCGGCGCAGTCATCCAAATTAAAAAATAATTAGTATTTATGATATAAAAAAACAATGTCAGTCAGTAAAATAAAATCCACAAGAAATCATAAAATTTTAATAAAATGAACAAAAATGGTGAATAAGCGAAATAAAATAATTACATACTCGTAAATAATTCCCAAGGTACCTACTTATTTTTTAATGTCATAGAACTTATTCTTCGTGAACCGAAAAGCTGACTTCATTTAGATTTGATGAAGGCCTGACCAGTCTCTTAATATTTATTAATTATGTGTGAAGTAGGTACCTTTATGATTATGTCCTTTCCACTAAGTCCGTTTCGTCCAAAGTTACTTTGCGTAAGTTCTACTTAAATGTACTAATATAATGTAATAATATAATATGTGTAATATTTACTTTAACCATGGTTGAAATGATATTAAAAGTTATAAGTCTTAAAGTACTCGAATGAATATTTTTAATGACTACTAACTACAATTAGCAATACCGAGATCGGAATCTTATACAGTTCGTGGCACTAATATTTAAGTCTTTATAATAATAATGAATAAACCATAAACCGAGAGGTCGTGCATGGTAGGTACAGTCAACAGAAGTGGCTAAGCGTTTGAGGTGTTCAAAATGAGGTCAACATCTCTATTGTCAAGAGAATAAGAGCGCGTGTAGGTCATTTTGAACGCTTCAAACGCTTAGCCACTTTTGCTGCTCACTATACTATGGAATTACAGGGCTTTTTAGTTATATTTATAGTAAAATATCCTATCAGTAACATTCTTTCTGTGGGCACAGAGCCCCAGAAGAATGACAAATCTAAAAACTTTCAAAGCTTTGTTGGCCGTCCCGTAGCCGGATTAAATATAATACGAGTTTCCTAAGAAGCGCGCAACACAAGTAATCCTGAGTTTAGCTAAATCGAGGGTAGGTAATCCAGGCGATCTTACTTTTTTGCCTTCAACGTTGATACTTCATCAACATTCAATTGTTCAAGGCATTCAGATTAGCGCAATAACCATATAGTGGACCCGGGTATGTCCTTAAACTACGTCCAACAATGAGAGGTAGGCGATGCACAGCGATGACCATCACGCTTGAATCTGGGGCAGCCCAACTGGGGAAGTACCTCCTCCTTACTGAAGACCACAGCCATAATAGCACTGCTACCTTTCAGGTATGCAGTGTTGTGTTCCTGATGGCGAGTAAGGTTCCCAGTGCTCCATCCCCCCTTAAAGGCCGACAACGCGCTTGTGACTCTCCTGGTGTTACGGGTGCCCATGGGCGACGGTAATTGCTTACCACCAGGCAATCCGTCTACTCGTTTGCCGTCTATGTCATAAAAAAAAAATAGTCGCAAGTCGAATATGTCTCATAATTAGTCATAAAAAATGCAATGCTTAGCAATGCATATACAAAGCGCATTCTAATATGGCTGAAATTAATAGTTCCGGACGGCACAAAATCGCCAGGCTTCTGACTTATTGCGTTCCGATGCGTTCATTATGACACGACATGTAGTTTAACCCATTATGATTAGTGTTATAGGAGTGCAATTAATATGAGTAGGTAGTATACGTAAGTACAGGTTCGAAGACTTCGAAGGTACCCGTATTACCCTTCCAGAGCAAGGGCGTATTAATATGTCGTCGCCTAGCACCTACAAACTACAACAAAATCCTTAAAGAGTTTATTCTAGTAGATCGATTTGTGTGAAATTGTTCCATTTTTTTTCTCTAATGCCATTCAGCAACTTGACAGTACCTATATATTTATCAAACTTTGTGTGGTTTTCTGGGTATTTGACTATAAGAGATAGCCTTATGTAATTTAACTTTCCTAAACATGTGAGGATACAAGTATGTACCTAACTTATTTTTAACGCAACCTCAATCTTAATGGAAACTAATAATTTTGACTATGACTACATACTACGACTATATTTAGTTAGCTTATATACTTTGTCCTAGCTGAAAGCGTTTTTCGTACACTCTTACTTTTACTTGTCATTTACAGGCAAACTGTTGAATAAAATACTGTAAACGACGTTCAAAATAATAGAAATAACCATTTTGTAACTGAAATTGTTAATTTAACCAGCGATCGGAATACCTACAAACCAGATGGCTGAGGAATGCCAATGATAGTTTTTTTTTCTCGATTATTTAATCAATTGAGAAGAAACGGCAAGTCAGGCTGCGGTATGCCCATTGACATTTCAATATTTCAAGCGCACAAAATGGCCCCGGACTGGTATCTACTTATATTTGCTCAAAGCATTATGAAACATAAAACCTACACAAAAAATAGTTCGTGATTATTATTTTTTCAAGATCTTTTCCAAATGAGGACATTCAAAAAAACTTTAAAAAACGACAAATTTCTTGTATCAAATTATAATTTAATAACAAAAATGAATCCATTATGATTAATTAACTATATTTTGAACCTAGTATTCGAATTCATATTATTGTTATTGTATTCTCTAGCATATAAATTTGTGTCAAACTTTCATTTTTGGTACAAGCTTTTATTTCCGACTGTACTTTATTTGCACAGTCATCGAGACTATCGAGGGGATTCTAACGAGCCTAAAAACGACAGGTTTATCTTGTGTTTTTGAGACTTGCTCTGGCTTCAGCATCAGATCAGATCAGTGGTACCATAATATTGCAATATTGCCGATCTGACATATCTGCTTCAAAATTGAGTTGCCTGATTTCACCCGAACATACATTGCCAGTTAACTAAAAGCTTGTACTAAATAGAGTTCTTTAGTTTGAAGTGGCGCTTCTATATACCATATTTGGCTTTAGCCAACTCAAACCACCCCGCCCTCTCGCTTAAAGCGAGACACCCTAATAGAGAATTTGAAATATAGCTAAACCGAAACAGCTGACTGTTAGGTACGTTAAGTTATGTTATATTTTAGCAGTGAATTATGCCCTTTTTATAAATGAATGTTTCGTATCTTATTAAAAAATCATGTGATGCAAATTTTGACCTTGCAAGATTGTGGCGTAACGAAATCAGCTATAAAACCTAAGCTGAACGGTGTTATGTACAGTCGTAATTATGTATTAAGTATACATCATATAGCATGATTTGGAGCTATTTTTACTATGGAGTCAACTTTGTAATAGTATAGGAATACAGATATTAATGTTCCACATGGTAGTCTTTAGGAATCTTCTTAGACTTTTGTAAGTGGGTTCAATTTAAAGGTTGATATATTTTTTTATGTTAAAAGCTTCGAATGTTTCCGAAAAATTGCAAATCGGCAACATTTTTTCACACAAACTTTCCGCAACTAACGCTTCTATAACCCTCGTTAAAAACAAAAAAGATCGGTATGAAAACAAAAGACTAGCGTATGTCAAAGGCTCGCATCTAGTTGCTCTTGTTGCCCGCGCCACGCATCCGCAACACGGCCGAGTGTAATATAAACCCGTGTATTATGAAATCCTTTTTTTTTTCTAGGCTTGGACACCGTGCACCCTATCATGTATTTTAGGAGTCGGACAATCAAAACAAAAAAAACTATCGGAATGATACATCGGATGCAAAGTCACGTGATCTAATATTACCTACATAAATCACATTTAGTTTAAACGTAATATATTTTAGTATTAATTTATTTCTATAAATCTAGTTTTTGTTATATCTTTATGTGTTTGACGACAGTTTTGGCATAGCGGGTAGTGACGCTGCCTATGAAGCATATAGCTCTGGATTGAAATCCCAGTAAGAACATTTATTTATGTGATGAGCACAGGTATTTGTTCCTCAGTCATGGGTGATACTTAAATACACAGAGTATTTAATTATTTGTACATTATATATATCGTTCGCTAAATACCCACAACACAAGCCTTTATGAGTTTACTAGTAGCTCAAACTCTCTTCATTCCAAATTTCATGCCAATTGCATTAGCGGTTTAAGCGTGAAGATGTAACAGACAGACACAGAGATAAGAGTTACTTTCGCATTTATTAAATTAGTATGGAATAGTATGGAATTAGTATGGATTTATACTTTATAACTTAATGTAAGCTACAAATGTAAGCTATAATTTTACTTTAGCCAAGTAAAAACCCATGTGTATTCATATTGCACTAAACGACATGTTTCGGGTATGCCTTACCATGAGTTGTGACATTGAGGTTTTCGATAACGAGTATCTAGTTTACTATCTGTGCATCTCGTTTGCACTAAAATAGTACAAGCGACATGCCTACCGATTTTCAAAGCAAGTCAGGCCTCGCGGCGAGGATGCGTCTGCAACTCAGCAGTTTGCCATACAATATCTATCTTTTTCAGTAAAACATAAGGAATCAAATCGAACCAGTCCTTTATCATTTCCCTTTTTTAAATCTAAAAATTTAATTTCGTTCTTATTTTTTAATTTGTCTCTAAGTTACAACAATTTTCAAAGTAACATTTTAAATTTTAAATTCTTTTGAGATATTTTCATACCGCAGTGTATTTTTACATTTATCTAACAATTTTCTAGTTCCGAGTCGCTCTTAATTTTCACGCTTTGAAATTCGTAGCGTTCCTAATTTGAAAAACCTTGTCCCGTAATATTTTGTAATCTGTCGTGGTCCAGATGTTTTTGATTGCGCCGAAGTGTTTTTTACTACTTTTTATGCTGCCACTGTTGCATGTGCGAAAAGGGAATGTTCAAAGAATAACCTATGAAAAATTGTCTTTTTTTATGAAGTAAAAAAGTAAATAACCAGACGAATCGCCTGATGGTAAGCAATTACCGCAATTATGGTAATTCATTATGTGAGATTGCTAATACGTAGATAGTGCGGTCTCGTACCCTACTGTTGTGGTAACTGTGTAACTATCATCCCTACTACTAAGAACCCCAACTTAATCCCCCCAAATTAGGATAATAAACCCAATGTCGTGATCCTGTAAAACTCGACGACGCCTCGTATTGATTTTTTAACGCTCCGGCTGTAATACCATTTGAATTATGCCGCCTTACCTCCGTTACTCTTTTTTAATATGCCTGCACAACCGGCTCCCCAGAGGGCTCACGAGGAGAAAATTATCCGTAATCTTGCTGAAGGACGGACCGTTTTGCTGAAAGCAAATGACAGCTTTGGAGACGAAAAATTGGCATGCTCAGAAAAAGAAGACATATTTTTACTTCTAAAATAGCATTATAATAGATAATAAATAAAAATACATAAGACGTCGATAATTTCAGGAGGTACCTATTACCGAAATTTCCTAAGGTTCATTTTGTTCAAATCACAGTGTTCATTAACTAACCTGCAGTTTACCTAAATATAAATACCAATTCTCGCTAACATAAACAAACCTTTTCATTTTATGTTATTAGACGTAAAAATCCATGATATTAAAGTTGTAACAACATTTTACCTCCCTCACTTTGGTTGCAAAATGCAACGAACGTAAGAAGATAATTCACTTAAAAGTCGCTAGTAACACCTTCGGAGAAAATATCTTAATTTGTTATTTTTGAATGAACCTCCAGTGTTTATTTGGCACATTAAAAATGTCCTACAATAAAATCGACTCCCACAAAACAGCTCAGGCACCGGCTTACAACTGTTATTAAATTATGAAATCAAATGCTTGACAAATTCACCGGCAAGATGTTAAATTATAAGAACAAGATACTTTGAAGGCTGTTTCCATAAGCCTGGTTTAATTTACTTCCCACGACGTAAAGGACTTTTTTACGTCGCAATGAATTAGGATAATAAAACGTGTGGAATTTAATCCACGGTATTTTATATGACGATTTGACACTGTACGCTATTCTACTTATGTATTAGAAAAAAAATTGGGTTCTCTTCCGTCTAAGTATGTATAGCTGTGAAGATACGTGGTGTTGAAATTGTGTAGTTCATTTCAGATGTGCCAGGTTGTCCAGTACCCTTACCTTGAGTTGTACTATTTTATTTGGAACTATCTGTGCATCTCGCTTGTACTATATTAGTTGGAACGACATTCACAGATAGTACACTCGATACTCATTATCAAAAACGTCAATGTCACAACTCATGGTAAGGGTACAGTCTTCTGCTCGAAGCGAGCGAAAGCATAGAGACGACACAGAGTGTTTTGAAGTCGATGGTAAACTATGGGCGACGAAACCATATATTTGCACTAATGATTACGTGTCCGGCTTTTTCACAATGCCGCCATGCGGCTATGAAGTTTGTTGCAAAATGTAGCTTCGAGCAAATTTGCCACCCATACTTTTTAGCTCCGTTCTCGTAGCAGTGGTGGTATTACTAGGTAGTAACTAGTACTTGGGCAGATTAAAGGCGAGGGATATTTTCTTCGAATTACGTATTGCCGATTTACGCCGTTTTTGACGGAAACAATTCTTATGATCTGATGCTGATAAGATATCTGAGAATCGAATTGAAATAAAATTAGACTCTTGTGTACAGTCAGCGTTATTAGATAGTAATAGCAAATAAAATACCAAAATGTATAGTAGTGTATAGTGTAGTAGTATGTATAAGTCAAGATGTATTTTACCACTTTGGTAACTTTATTACGCCCACTTGTTTCACTTGTTTCACTATTCATACATGTGACTCTTCCCGGGCTATAATAACGCTATACTGGGGATTCATGTAAGAATAAGTCATCATTAGTCATATACGGTATATAAATATGTGTAATAATTAAAATAAACTTTTAGCTTCCATCTTCCATCCAATACATATACATACCTAGGTAAATTTTGATCTATACTAATATTATAAAGGTGAAAGTTTCTGAGTGTGTCTATGTTTATTACTTCTTCACGTCTAACCGGCTGGAGCGATGTTAATAATATTTGGTTTGGAGTTCGCTAACACCCTGGTTAACACATAGGCAACGTTTTTCCCTATATACCGCGGGTAACACCGCGAGGCTCAGCTAGTACTGAAATAAAATAAGTGCATAGTGTGTATGTTACGAGTATGTCTAAACATGTTCTAACATACGATATCCAGTACGGTTTTAATTACATTTACTTTGTGGTGTGTACCAAAAAGTCATCCCTGAACCCTCTAACTTTATGGTCAGCTACTTCCACTTCTGCCCCTATCCTCAGCTCCAACCGCATCTTTGACAGCATTGCAAACATTGTGCGTCCCGCAGCATTTAACTCATTCATATATTAATGAGATTATTGAAACGAGATAAAGTCTACGTAAGTTACCAAAGTCTTATGAGGACCTTCAAAATGCAAAGGCGACATAATAAAAAAAAAAACATATTTTACTGAATAGTTTATCAATTAAGCTTCTGTGTCTTAAAAGTAGTCTGCGGCACATGTAGCGTACGAAAGTAGTAATAGTACGACATAGTAGTAATACGACCCGAAAACCACTAGCTAACAGATAGGAACAATTTAATTGCGAACTTATCCGTTCTAACTAAAATGTGTTACAAACCGAAGACATCGCGACTACCCAGTCTCATGTGACTTCACCATTGCTCGATATAACTGGGTCAGTTGCCAATTAGAATCAGACGAACGCAAGGGGACGTGACGTCAGAGCCTTTACGACGTATTACAATACGCAAGTACTTATAACTTATAACTCGTCACCTGCGGTTTTATCATGGACGCTATCATACACGTGACAAAGCAGAACATAGCATGGTTGCCATTTTATCGTTTACCGCCGTCGTTTATATCCGCCACTTCGCGCTTGCATACTTGTTGAAGCGTGACAGATATTGTGGAAAATTATAAAAACACGACCATATTAGGTAGCTAGTCGATGCATTTAAAACTTTGCGATAAATAAAGACAAAGGCTGTCACTATCACTCTGGCATGCACTTTAACAACTACCTATCACGGTTCCCTGGCTGTAATCGGTATATACTTCTTACTACACTTATGTCATTTGTTAATTATTACTTTACACGAATGATTTCAAAAATTATATTAAAATGCACACACACTATAATAGAGAACTCCACGTCGGCCGCTGACGGCAGTTAGAATTTTCCATTAAATTTTCATGACTGAAGTGTCGAAAGCATTTCCGTTAAAAACCATGCCGGCCGCATCGCTCAATGAGCTGGTTTTAGCAATATTAGACGTTGCCTGCCTTGCTCTATCCAATATGCAGGCACTTATGTATAAGAGAGCACTTTAAGATATCCAACCAGATTAACGCGCCACCGTTCTAGCAGCTAGCATGTTAATAGCATGACATACGAGTAAGCTTGTATAACAATATAGTTTGTGCCATTTTTTCATTCAACAATTATTTTATCCCTCTTGTCGCCATTTCCATGCATAACCTATATACGTCACTCGTGATAGTGGACAGGCCTACAAAGTTATACCTACGCGGATGCGGAGCGGTGGTCTAGTAACATTGTAGGTACTAATAGAAGGATACCCATCCTCGACCCACTGTGAATACTAGTACTGGATTGCTGAATGCTTAGCCTAATCGCAGCAATGTGACAGTAGATATAGAATCTTTAATCTTGACAATATTTATATCGTGCGATAGCCGCGAATCAATCAACTTGAGACATCGAACATATTGACGAGCGAAATGAAGTCCCGACACGTTAGGCTCACGGAAGACGTCGCGCAAGGAACCGATAAAGTAGGCAAGGTTAATGCGGTTTATTTCAGATTAAAGTAAAATATGAGGACATTAATTTCACGTCCGAGCACCGGTTGACGTAATGATAATAACTTAGCTGTGAAACATGACTGTGGTAACAATTTATTTTATAATATATTCGACAAGAACATCTGCGCTATAGGTAACTACCTGCTATGCTGTTGTCATTAAGGCATAACATAATAAAAGTATCCGCAAACGTCTTTGGACTTAATTAGTCCCGGCCAGCATAAGCTTTTTAACTGTAAATTGAGTTTACAAGAAAATTCGCTTCTCTGTGAACACATTTAGGGCACAGATTAGAATCGAAGGAAAGTAAAGGAGTTCTGTAACTAACCGTGGGTTTTCAACTAGCCTAGATAACGTCTCGACTACAAATTAGAAGCAGATCGATGTGGGTAAAAGGTTAGCAATTTTATCGTTCTTGTTACTAACATACTCCCATTCCACAATGATTCGTTATCTACTGTTGTGTATGACTGTGAAGCGAATGAATATAACTATATAAAGTTATGATTCCCCCGTTTAAAACACCCAATTATCGGCGGTTACAAGGTCTTGCTAAGTTAAGGATGTACCTACACATTGCAGTTTGTTCCACCTTTCGTGAGACGTGCCAAATTCGGTGGAAATTTTTGGCAACCTTGCCTTACCCTTTGTCCGGAAATGCTGCTTACCAAATAGTTTCTCGTTCTAGTAATCTGGTGGCCTAAATCCGTGCACATAACTACTTATGAGTATATTTAACTACATACCTTAGTTTATGCAAGACGGTGTGCTAATAATCTTCACGGTATATTTTTTAATTAGGGACAGGTCTTTTCAAATATCCATATCCACATGATCAGTGTATAAAATTTTGGCTCCTTTTGGATCCTACGTATGCTTTTCATTTTGTAGCAGTAACATAAACACTTAAATCTCCTATGTATCGGCGGGCTCGGCCGAAAATCGAGTCAAGATCTGGGTCCCGAGACCGGGAACCGATTCCGGCCAAGCAGGGCCGAGAATCCTTTATGACTTTCATTGTGTAGAGGTATTATTATAAATGTTCGCGCCGTATTTTTGGTTATTAACATAGGCTCAGGATCGTGAAAGTGAAGTCGGGAAACAGGTAATAATCCTGAGATATTTGCTCAGGGGATTCAATGAAATGAGAGATCGTTCTCTATTTACCGTACGTTTTCATATTATTGACGTTTACCTAATCAACTTTAGCATGTGTACTTCTATATAGCTATTTGGATGAACTACGAATTTATATATATTTTCCAATCAGACTGTACCTACCACCGTATTGTAATAGGAATACTCGTAATAGTAATGTATGTAGGTACATTATTAGTTATTAAAACGACTGCTGATCGTGAAATATTATTCCAACATATTCTTTCCTTCTTTTCTTAGTCATTAAATATAAGAGATAAGAAGAAAATACTTATGAGATACTAAAAAAGCATTACCAACATAATAGAAAATAATAATAAATAGAGAAAATGATCGGTACATACTTTCATAGTAGACTGTGAATCCTAAAGTTACTGTAGGTATAGGTAGTTCCACGAGAGTTGAGGCGAATGGATTACGCACTCAACTATATGAAGTACTGATTGAATGAATGGAATGAATGAGTAATTTCAAAATCTTCCTATCATTACATGAGATGTTATTGTGTGCCTGACTTCAACTCTCGTGAAACTACCTATACTTACCAACTCACGTTAAAAAGAGGGAAAGCAAAACATAGTAGTTATACGTGTAATACGTACAATGGTTTATTTTTATCAGTTTTTATATGTAAAAATAATGAGGTAAACCTATCAATTAAGTAAACCTTGGTAAAAATAATAAGTCTTTTAACCATTAAGAATAACGGACTGTTGTATGTTTGCACGGTTTCTATTATTCAATAGGCGTTAAAGTTCTAATTCGTTTTTGATTACTCGAAAGGACCCTAATGTCAATAATACTTTTGCCATTTTTTAACCATCGCATCACCTAAGTGAAGTTGTGCCCAGTTAAATAAACGTGCTATTCGTTTGCGTGTTGCTAGGACTTCAATTGTAAAACTTGGATAGGCAGGGTATCACTATCCTTTTTACTCATACTAAATTCATAAGGGAAAGTAAACATTAAAGTAAAGTCGTTAGGGTTAGCTTGGATCAATATTATGCATTAGTTGCCAAAACATGCTATGCCTCGTACCGCACTTCGTGCATAGTAATTAGTAGTAAGCCGCATACTAGTAGGTACTTAACTACTTTTAACAGTCATGTTGGCCTTGAGTAAATATGTGGATGTACGAGTATAGGTACAATTACCCAATAATATCTAATAAAACGATGAAAGTAGAACGAAAAAAAAAAAGGTAAAGCGTCGCAATCTTTTGTTTAGTTGTATGGAACTAGCAGATGACGCTACAAAACTTACTTAAAGTCCTTTTATCTAGTAATGAAGAATTCCGATATAATTATAATCGTATTTTTTTTCTTGAAGTAATATAAAACGTAATTTCGATGGTGTTATGCACGTGTATACTGTATAAAGCGCGACGGATTCTTTTTATTGGGAGTTCAAGGAAAGTGTATTATAATTACTTTTTTGTGGAAAAAAGTATTTCGGGTTACTTCTAAATCTTCTAATCAAAATAACTGTCATGTCCTCAATTTACTGTACAGTCGACTACAAAGATATGTATACATTTTTTCACCTTAATCTTTTGTAACATGGTGCAAAATTTTATACATATCTTTGTAGTGGACTGTACAAGTGTTTTAATGTTTTACTTCGTTCTCTGGTATTTACAAAATGTGATGATCACACAACTGACTAAAAATCGGACCCCTTTTTAAATCTTTGAGAGTGAGTATACCTTAGGTTTTTTAGACCATAGGTACCATAACCAATGAAGGTTTGGCCTGTGCAAGCCCCGCCGGGCCACTGCTACAAGGCTTATAGGCCCTGCACATATTACATTTCCCGCTCACAACTCAGCAACTCTGATTAGAGATTACATTGTGCACAGCCAAGAATTCCCTTTCCTGTACATCCTGGTTTCTGGAAACATTACGGTTTAACGAATTCATTCGCCGTTCGCACCAAATATTTATTGACTAATCATAAATTCGACGAAAACGGTAGCCATCCCAATTAGCTTGGGTATGCGGAAACGCTCAGCAGTTCTGCAGCATTAGGGTCGCTAATGGACGAGATAATAAATGTTGACGGATGGGATTTATGATTCGAAAATATGAGTTCATATTCGACTGGTTTTTCTGTTTCTCGTCATTTTACAATAGAATAATAATGTGAGTCAATGCAATCGAAATGTACTTATGTAGAACAATATGTTTCTATTTTATGGACCAACTCGGCGTTGTTACTGGAATGCATCGTACTTTTCATGACCTGACCTTCCTACACTATTACATTAAGACTGACTGGCAACGCAAAGCTTAATCTTTTATTGGTACAATAATGAAATTAGGAACATACATTGCTATAAACACCACCAATAAAGGATAATAAAGCTAGAATAAAGGCTAGTTGATCATATTTTCTCAGGACCATGATAAACTCATACGAGTATGTGAAGCGTTTATAACCTCTGCAACTACTCTCGATAAAACATATATACTTTTTTCATTATTCTACTTAGATAAACATACATCTGAACATGTTTGTGCTAACGTTTAGCGTAGGTTACGTGCCTTATTGACAAGTTATAGCAATAGTCTAGAGCTAGCATAATAAAGTTACCTTACCTTGCTATTAGAGAGTATTTTCTGTAACTATATTATCTATATGAAGACTTGACATCACGCAGCTCTAGAATTTCTTCTTATGTAATAAGACTGACCCTTTTTGAATGAACTAAAAATTATTTCATACCCAATATTATTGTTGCGGCAGTGCGTTGACAGACCCCAAACACCTAACGCGGGTTACTCAGTGCCGACACCGACAGATGTTGTTCCGTGAAAAGAGGGTACGTAAAGGTAGTAAAAGTATATAACTTTGTCACTTTGAGTGTATTACCTGCTCTATAGGTGTGATCATATCACTGGTATGTTTTGCTCCTACGGAAATTATGTTCGAAATGTGAAACAGCATAAACATTTCTAATTCAATCTCAATTTTGCAGCCATCATAACACGAATACGCTTTTGTAAATATTATCCGCCCTCTGTATTGTTCGCTCGATTTTCCCCATTATCGTTTCTCAGTATAAATAACAAGGCCCTTGATCTCGTAACAATTTGATCTCGGATCAAAACTATCCGGCAGACATCAGACGATTTGTATTCGCTATTGCTTTTCTTGTCGCGGTTTTTGACTTACGGCATCGTAAACGTTTGATATACCAATATGATATGTTAGCATTGAATGTTAATACCGAGATTTAGAGCATGTATATAAGGAAATGTACCGTAGACTGTTATGTAGACGATTTTCGTAACCATGTTAAGGTACAACTACCGCCAAATTTATAGACGTTTTCATATAATATTTTGTAGGTAGTGTAAGTACAACTTGCCTATCGAAAAATATAATAAATCCAATCTGTCTATAACTATTTCATCGCCTGCGCGTTTAACTGATGGTGTGTTGTAGTATTTATTACGTAATGTTAAGTGATCATTTTATTTGTTCATTATAGTCATTATCACCATCAAGAAACCATCATAATATGACTAAAGCCACTTTATAAGCAGTTTTTGTATTGTTAATGAAAACAAAAAACATTAGGTTTTAGGTAGGTAATAGGAACTTTTGTCGCATAAGTTAGCCATTCTACTGTACATTTGAGGTCGCATTATATTATAGTTACGTCATGTTGATTCTAGTGTCCCCTAACACTGCTCGGTACACACTTACCCAGTAGTAAGTTACAGAACAAATACGGGCGCGGCAAGCTGTCAGCTTTACGCATTCATCGCTATCGATCCCGCTTGTCTCCACAAAAACCACCAGCAGTACCAAGTAAAATGAAAACGAGGCTGCGAGATTATATTAATTGTATACTTATATACACTGACGTGGGACCTCTTTGTTGTAGCTGATTGATCGTGACACATTGACACTATAAAATATAAAGTAAAAAAAAAAAACAGACTTATTTACACAACCCTTTGAGTGAACACTCAGTAGGTAGTAGAGCGTTATGAAATAGCGCGTTATTACCATTTAAAATGTTCCAAAGATTATTCCGATAAATAAGGTTTTCCTCCCGCCGGTTGACGTGAACTGTATGAAGGGCCCCCCTTCTCTGTCACTCAACCGTATCCTGCAGCCGTACAGTGGGCGTAGGAAACTGAATATCTTTAGACCTTATTATATACGCCACGGGGTTGAAAAGAGTTACATTGCCAATACGGCCCTGACCGAAATTCACGGGTTAAAGTTGAAGGTTTGTCCAAGGGCTCTGAAGGTTTCGACGTAAGGACGAATTGCGTTTAGTGGGATGCGTTCTCAAAAGCTTATCCTTCCTTATTTGCCTCATTACAAATCTCATGACGTGTATCAATGTATTCAAGGATCGTTTATAACCCTTTAGATCTGTAAAGAGTCTTTATATTCTATTTGAACACTTATTTTTTCAGTACTGACTTTTTTCGTGCGTAGTTGATTTTCTATTTTAGACATATGAAATGAAAAAATAGCTAAGTGACAAATTTAAAATATCTACGAGACGAGACAACCCTTTCTAAGAATAAGACACATTAAATTGAGACAAAGTTTTCAATTGTCATTTTTAAATTACATCGGAGTTTGGTACTTTTCAGTCTAATACTCAATTTGAATTCGTTTTAAAGCCTACGTCAATTACGTCTACCGAATGGCCTGTCGCAGTTGATGGACATGATGACAGGCATGAGGAAATCTATCCATCTCCTTTTTACAAATTAAATCATTTCATGAAATTTAAAATATATTATACTGCCGGCCAGTCGCGGCTACGCCCTACGGGTAACTAAAATCATAAGTTGTAACACACTCTTGGAAGACTTTTAATACATTAGAACATTCGACGACCGGTCTGGCCCAGTGGGTAGTGACCCTGCCTATGAAGCCGATGGTCCTGGGTTCGATTCCCAGTCAGGGCATTTATTTGTGATGAGCACAGATATTTGTTCCTGAGTCATGGGTTTTTTCTATGTACCTATTTAAGTATTTATATGTATCTATCTATTATATATATCGTCGTCTATTACCACACAAGCCTTACTGAGCTTACCGTAGGGCTAGGTTGATTTGTGTAAGATTATCCAGAAATATTTATTTACTTATTATTATTTATTATAACATACCATTAAGTTTACTTATGACAAAATAAACATCGCTATTCTTCACTTTTGTATATTATGTATGTGTAAGTATTTATATGTATTAATAATACTTACATATGTATTGGTCTCTTAGTTATTTTGTTAGTATACCTTTCGATTAGTTTTGCTGTATGTACCTATAGTATTAAAATTTTGTTAAGCTTTGGTCTTAGTTGTGAAAGCACCGCCTATATTTTCTGTCTTGCCCTAAGGTTAACTAGTGCGCAATAAATATTAATTAATTTATATATTAACTAATATTCCTTTCCCCTTATCTGTCACTATATAAACTGACAAAATATAAATTAACTAATTTAAGCATGCGAGGCATTTTTAAACTAGACTAATTAAAAAACTTGTTACGAAGCTGTTTGTATAGTTAAATGTAAATATTAGTTTATACACAAGGCACTGGCACCACCGCGAAATTATTTTTTTATTATCTCTAATGACATAGTCAATTAGTTATCTATTAGGTATTTTTTAACACCTTGGGTTACATTATTGAAGGTTTCAATCGCAAGGCGGAAGCTAAGCCAACGCACAGAGCCCCTTACGACCTTAATTTTATGGTTACACTAAATTATGGTCTATGTCTTATACTAATATTTTAGGTAGGTGTTTTTGAGATTAGTGGAACGTACATCCATCCAAAGTTCCACGTTTATAATATATGGTGCTAGGTATATGGGGATAGTAACATATAGCTGATACATATATGGTATATACCTTATTGCTGCTATAGGCTAGTTGCCTGTTTTTTTAATTCTATTTTGTTTCGTTCTAGGGATGTGACTTATTGCTTTAAAGCACAAAAGCCAGAAATAGGCGTCTAAGTCTGACGTATTTCCCGCGCAAACGCTTTTAACGAAATGCAGAGAACCTACTCAGTCCTAGCCGCGCTCTTTAAAGTATTTAATTAAAATTCTATTTGGAATATAGTCTGTTTGTATGTATGAACTTTTTGTTAAACATTTTCAGAGCAATGGTACTTATATTTTACTCCAAATGCAGTACGGTAGTAAAATGGGTCACGTCCGTTGCATTCCTCTAGATGGTCGCATTACGGAGCGGTGAAGCCACAAATGACCATTGCACGCGGCGTACGCCACGGCACACGGGGGCAGGCCGCCGGGGGCGTTGGCCAACATTGGGGGCAGGCTAGCTTCTAAAATATATATAAAAATACATGCGAAAATATGTCGGTATTAACGACTGCAAAGAATGGCAAATAACAGAGACTTGCAAAAATATTTACAAAGCCACGGCTGTTGTCGGATCTGAGGAATGTCTGATTTTAAGGGTGGGTGATCTTTGTGCAATCAAAACTTATTCAGAAAAACAATTCATTTCAATAATAGGTTGTGGAGATTTTAATGTTAACTTGCTTGAGTCGTCTAGTAACACTGTCAAATTGCTATGTTTGTTTAAATCTTTTAATTTATTCAATTTTTTTTTTTTTTTGAGGTAATAATTATATTAATTATATTACATTATGTTGGGAATCTAAATACGAAATTAAAACTAAAATTAAATAAAATTAAATGTAAAAAACCTCGCCAAATCCCCCTGCCTCCGGTATGCTGCCCAGAATACTGGCGGCGTTGCCCTTCTGGATTGCCAGACTTAGTTTTTGGGCCAGGAAGGATCCGGCCCTGTAGTCCCCTGTGGCAACTATAAGCCGGGACGACATTTCTTTTAAGAATTTTTTTGTGTCACTTGACCAAGGCCCTAGAGTTTCTACTGCAAGCACCGCAAATTCGTATTCTTTCGATAGGAAAGCATATTTGCGGTGCTTGAGTGTCTGAGCTTGGTCCGCGGCAGTCCCCGGCTTCCGGGCAGACCCTTCAACGTGGGATGGGGCCAGCGTATCGACGCAGGTCGCGTCCCACGCTAAAGGGCGGCCCAGGCTCCATGGTACAAGAGTGCAGCCATCAGGTCTCTTGCCGTCCAATGCGGAGAGGCCAGATGGTTCCAATGTTGCAGGGAGAGAGACGGTGCTGAGGGCACGGCGGACTAGGTCATTCAGTGTGGCATGCCGGTAAAGACGCCCTGCGCTCTTTTGGCAGTGTAGGCCATGTCGTCCCAGCGTGTCCACCGGCTGTCCACATCTGCTGCAAGCGTGAGCCTCGCATATTTTAAGCCTAGGCGCAGGCAAACGGCTACCCGCAAAGCAGATGGCTCCAGTGCAGAACCAAGGTTTCGGGATGGAAGCGCGTGCAGCCAATGACCAGATTCGTTTTCAGACACTGCCAGAAGCCTTGCCCGTTCCTGTTGAAAACAATTTTGTACAAGCAGCTCATGTTCCATTTTTATGTTCATGTTATCCCAAGCCGCTTGACTGGATTTTTCCTCCGGTATCTGTCCGACGGAATGGCTCGCTCGCCAAGCCAATCCAGCCTCTATCAAGCACGACACCGAGACATTGGTGGTGTGTGGGGTACGGAGTATACCGCCAATGAGGGTAAGCGTGCTATAGGCAGAGGATAGAAAGGCTGGGAGGGCGAGGCTGCCCGTCGTCCGAATACCTAGTCCGCCATATTTAATTGGGAGGGTGGCTTGGTTCCAGCTGGGGGATGAGAAAGTAATGTTTAATATTTTGCTTAGGGCATCTTTCAAAATTTGGTCAATGTTTGCAGTAATTTCAGGAAACTTCCAAACGGGAGTGCAGCGAAGGATATATATAAATTTAGGTGAAAATAGGCAAATACGCAAAATGTACATTGCCATGTGAGGGTTTATTTTGTAAAGTAAATCGGAACACTTATGAAAATGTTCTATTTTTGAGTCTACGGATAGTGGGATAGACTCGTCTAAAATAGGGGCCCCTAAAAGTGTAAAATTGTCACGAGATAGAATTTTGATATTTGGCATGAGCTGGCTAATGTCGTTGATTATGGATGATCGTGTATTAGGTGAAATCGATTCTGAAATAAACATTTCGCACTTGTCAAAGTTGATAGAGAGGCCAATTCTCGAAAAGCGGTCTATTAAGGTTTTTAAATCTGCGGACACGGAAGACTTACTACCACCAATCTAAATACCAGAAATTTAGTTCCGATGTAAGTTGGGTGATAATCGGATGGATAGCCAGACTAAAGATCACAGGGCCCAATGGGTCACCTTGTTGGCAACCTACGCAGGATGGAATTTCATTATTATTATACATGAGTTTTGTAGTAGATCCGTAACACTGCCACAGGTATCCTTGTATTTCTGGTAAATCGTTTTCTACTTGAGTCAATAAAACACCACGATCAACTGAGTTGAATGCGTTTTTGACGTCGACTTTAACAATTATTTCAAACTGTCGGTTATCCAAAAAAGACCTGGTCGCGTGTACTGCAGCTTCGCAGCCTCCCTTAACTCCAAAGCCCAGCTGCATAGGTTTGAATTTGTTTATCAAGCGGGAACGAAATTCGCGGCAACAAATTTTGGACGCGAGCCGCCGGAATGTACTTCCTACTGCAATGGGTCTAATACCACCATCTTTTTTTTTGAGAGCTATAAGATTGGCACCATACAGTACAGGGACGATGTCGAGGCAGACTTTGCCCGCAAGCATAAGGTTCGTTAATGCTGTTAATTGCTCTAATAGAGTCTCACCAGCATCTCCTGCAAGCGGACTGGTCAAATCTTTTAAATGTTGCGGTGATATACCGTCCAAGCCACCTGCTGACCCAACTGGGAAGGAGAGCACGGCTTGTAAAATTGCAGTTCGTGATACTTGCAGTGGTTGGTGAGATGCAGCTGGAGGATTGAGTTGTGGTGAAGACGCTGGAGTGGTGGGGTGCTTTTCTTGAAGAGCACTGAGCACAGCAGGTGAGTATGGTGCCAAGGTGTCACTTGAAAAAAGTAACCTGGTTGCTCCCCTGAAATCACCATCCGATAATTTATTCTCGATTAACTTACACTTGAGTTTTGTATTTGTTAATGTTCGGTCAGTTTGGTCTGATCTGTCCGGATGGTTAGATGGATGAGAAATGGGATAAGATGGGTGGGTAACGTTATTTTTAATAATTGTCGTTAGGCTTCGGTTTGATTTTGTGTGAGGGATGTGTAGATGTTGGTACGCAAATGTCAAAAGAAGTTCCCAAGAAGCAATACTGTTATCTGTCACCACCTTGGCTATGCACTCCGCCAAACTGCGTGCTGCTGCCGCCCGTGCGCCTTTGGGTATTCGCTTAACTAATTTAGACTCCGCTTTAAGGGTGGCTAGATGCTGAGCTAGTGAAGTCGGGGCTGAGACAGTACTGGAGTTACTAAGTACTACGTGGTCCACGGAGGTATTCGTTGTAGGGGGAGGTATCTGTTCAATTCGGGGGCTATGAGTGCGGACGCTGTGAATTTTAAGGCCACGTTGACCTTTGTAGCGTTTATGATCAAGGCAAATGGGACATTCCAGGAGCGGGATCTGAGGCGAGGCATTTTCATTGGACATGGCAGTTTTTACAATATAAATACAGAAACAAAAAGTTAACATAAATACATTTAAAATAATTAAGTACAATGCGTTGTAAATAGTAAATAGTTTGTAAATAGTCTGTTTCACAAAGGCAAAAATAATGGCAAAAATTGTACCTCCATCAGCGGACGGAGACATACAGTACTGGTATATGAGTAGTTGAATCACTAGTAACAAACACAAATCCACGGAAAGAGAGAATGGGTTCACACATATATCACTCGGTTGCGAACAATATCAAAACAAAAACTTTGCTTTGATAAAATATCAATAAATAAAATAATCGTAAATACGAACTGACATTCTTGTCAAACTGAACGGGCCGTGTAACGGCGCTCCTTTTAGACTCGCGCTGCGGCCTGCGGCCTCCGCGGAAACATAGAAAAAGGTTTCCTATTAATTATGATTTATATTTTACCACTTATACCATGTCTGAGGGTAATAGATATGAATAAATTTGTATTTTCTTAATATCGTGTACATTAAGACAATTGAAACGTCAGCTGCCAAGTTGATTATAATAGGTTAAAGAATTTTCGAAAATAGGTATTCGTGCATGAAAGGTATTTTACTCTTTTTCCTGTGCCGTATTAAGACGAGCTGCATGTATACATGTTATGGCACTTGTGGGTGTATACATAGATACGTACCTACCTACGATCTTCATAGTACAAATACCTGATTCAATAGCTATTTTCGTTAAGGTATATAACTGTCTTACAAACTTTTATAACCGGCGTACCTATTACCTAAGGCGAGAGCATAAACAGCATGCGGGGAACCAGTGTAGGCCTTAGAACTACTATTGTGATACATAGACCTTTATGAAAATATATGCAGGTATTTCGCTAAAGAAAGAAATCGGTCGCGCTATCGAAAGCCAACCTAAACCAATCGATATGACGTCATATCGGTATCATACTCAACTTTTATACAGCGTCTACGCAGTTCCTGATTAACTATTACTTGCAGTTATAATACCCTAACTAAGACTGGCAAACAGGACGCGACTTAGGCATTGTCAGCTGTTAATTTTTCGTACTGACCGCTTTCCTTTGGTTGGGAACAGTTTCCTACTAGACACCTATCTCTTGTTTGTATGTCATTACCTTGTACAAAACTTCTTTGTAAGGAACTTACGCATCAGTTACTCAAAGTGTCTTTTGTAGGTGAATAAACTGCATTAATAGGACACAGTCGCGTCGCTATGGCGCCGTCTGTGCCTTCCTGCCGATCAATGGGGTTGTATCCATTGTGAAATGTCCGTGCGCATATGCCCTTTTGACACTACACCCATACACCCTCCAATTACAAAGCTATCTTTTACGGAATTGTGCTTACTCCATATACTAATAAAAGTATAACACGACATTTTACTGGATTAATATGCTTCCCTATGAGGGCCACTCATTTTGGATAGCAATAGTTATAATTTGCGTTGCGTTAATAGTTAGGTAAATAGTACAAGTATAAATATAATGACAGCATGAGCTTGGGCATGCGTGTTTAATAATCCAAATTTAGACGTAATGGACATAATAAAAGTGAATGGGTAAAATAACCATTCCGAGGACTTGATTAAATGTGATTCATCCATAGGTACCTACCTACAACATTATACCTGCCTATGTTCCTTTATAATTCCTTTATGTTATCTTTATTATTTGTAATGAGAACCGTAAAACTAAAAAGTCTATACTTAGACTTACTTGATTGAACATATTAATAATGCTACACTATTGTCTTAGGTTTTGTACGTGAAAAGCTAGTTTCGAAATCTGGAAATAAAGTAAGATTTAACTTCTTTCATTTGCTACCATCCCCAGATTTTATAATTCAGTCATAAGAAAACGTCATAATGTAATATATTTTAAAGATATCTATCGTGTCACACTTCTACTTGCCTTGCATTTGAATAGCTTGTTGGAAGGAATAGAGCCAGCGGAATCGTTGGTACCGCAGTGTTATGTAACCCTCGCTCGATATGGGCTACCTACGTAGGTAAGGCCGTCTGGCCAGGCCAACCCCCAAGGCATACAAAATCATTCGCCGGAAAATTATGTCCTCAAGCAGTGACAAGTTACTTAGTAATCTTTTTACGATCTTTTTCTTTAGCTACTCTTATCCGCATTCGCCATTAATATAACTGCTATTAGTTAGTATTGACGTTATTAACCGCGTCACGATAATTTCCTACGTGTACATTTTTTTGGTTGTAAGTCTGAATTCATTTGCCGCAGTATTATGTAACTTGGTCGATCGACGATTTCAGCTGTCGGGCTCGTGTAGGATTTTACGCTTGTGTAAATAACAATGTATCGAACAAATACCAGCTACAGTACCGGTAATCTGACTAATCGATTAATTGAGGATTATTCAATTTTCATTGAGTTGTCATACTTACCTGCTTACCTACGACCTTGAAAGGCAGAGGCTTATTCAGCTACATTTTTGACACTACTTGTACCTTACAAGCTTGGTCGCATAAATATGTATATGTCAATAACGTTAAATCAGAATCTATCTCGCGAGATTGTTCATTGTCGAAAGTTTGTGAACCCTAGTATATTTGGTAATGCCGAATCGCGAACATACGCGTAGGCAGAGTTGGCGGAGTTGGTAAAGCTACGGGTTCCCAATACTGCGAGTTCGAGTCTCGCCCGAGGCAGCTGATTTTCCCCTTATTTCTAATCATTATAGGTTCGTTATGAGGCGTTTCTGCTTAATAAAAAATAATAGCCTGTTTCGTTAGAGGATTATTCGGGCATTGTCCTTCTGCCTTTTCGCAGAATTTCCTTTGGCCGAATTTCGCCCATGTTTCACTTCGACAACTAACTATTTATTACCAAGTGTTTGTATGACAACTAGGTTTGGAACTTTTGGATCGCTATGGTTCTGGAATCCGTGGAGTCGCGTATTAAGTTGAAATATTTTCTTCAAGGTCAAAGTGTGTCATGACGCCGTTATGTACTCGTATCGGTTAAACACGTTATGATTAGTGCCATTATCATTAATATATTACACACATGTCACAGTTTACAGGTGACGCGAAATACATTTATATATATAGGCACCATGGCATACGTATAAGTAAATCTTACCTAAGTTGTTCATAACGTGTTTCTGGTTTGCTCCAGCTACATCTACCCGACCATGGACGAGCTGGCCAACCAGCTCAACTACGTGCTGGGACACTTCGGCATCAAGTCGTTCATCGGTTTCGGGGTCGGCGCCGGCGCAAACATTTTCGCGCGTTTCGCCCTGGCTTACCCGCAGAAGGTATGAATGTATTTTATTACGTTATCTTAACCATTGTTTTTGTATAAAATTCCTCTTTAAACATCATCTTAATTTATGTGTAAATGGTATTTGCACTTAGAATCACCAGTGCTATCAAAAATTTCTACATATTATGCTACTTTTTCCTATTCATCGAGTCTAACGAGTCTCGAGTCTAATAATAGAGTGTTTGATACTCTACTAAAGATAGTTAAATCTGATTAGAATAGAAACATTAAAACTGGAATTGAGTGAATTCCTGATTTGTTCCTGTCTCTCCACATGCCATGAATGGCGCGTTCCAACCGTATATGCTGCATTTTATTTGGATACGAGTGAGACTTTTATCTTTGACTACACTAGCTTTGATTAATTCATTCTATCCCAATAAAATTATATCCTATTTAAGTAGAAACAAAATATATAACCAGAACAGTTGACTGTAACAAGTGCATCGCAAAATAATCTTCTCCCACTGAAACTAAGGAGAAAAACTTGCAGGAGACCATATATATTAAAACTTCCGGCCGGTCGTAAACCGATTTCCAATACCGTCACTAACTTTTCAATATATTCAAATGGCGTATAATCCTTTGTTTGTATTCAGATGCTTATTTCAATTCAGTTGTAGGAATATTATTCCCAACCGTAATAAAACTTCGCGTACCTACAAACTTAAGTAATAAAAATGCCATATTTCCGGAGAGAAAATATTTGACTCAGTGGATTACGTAAATAATCCGTGCCTTTTCCTTTGATCGTGTCTGCAGATCTTATCTGAGCTAGTGTACGAGTGGCATTACCGACTCGCAGGAGCCCTTCGAGAGTGACTTGACTATCTGCTAACTACATCGCTAATAATGAGACATATTGCAATTCCCTAGCAAAATTGACGACAGATTATTTAGGAGCAAAACATCGGTGAGGCCTCTCCCTTGCACTTTTGCACTAGTCGATGATGTATCCATAACATGTATGTAATTAAAAAACAATATTAACTAACGAATACTTAATACTACATTGTTTTGTTTTTCACAATAAGTAACCACAATTTTTATCGAATTTGTGGCTCGAGTAATTGCCACGTAGTGTTTCCCTTTTACTCCCATCCTAAAAGACAGGGAGTGAATTTAAAGGTTAAAAATATGAACGTACCCGTTGCAGGTGGACGCTTTGGCTCTGATCAACTGCACGTCCAACCAGTCTGGCTGGATCGAGTGGGCCTACCAGAAGATGAACACCCGCTCGCTGCGCTCCCGCGGCATGACCCAGAACGTGCTCGACTATCTCATGTGGCACCACTTCGGCAAGGTGAATACCGCATCCATTAACCTCTAGCCGCCCAGAGATTAAACTAGCCAGGCCAAATGCAACTGTGGTGTGTCATAATTAAAATTCAAAATGACATTCAATTGGAGACATTTTCATAGGTCTCCGGGTGGCTAGAGGTTAATCAGTTTGCAAACTTCCGACTCGGAGCGAGTCCGTTGTAATTAGTAGAAAATAAAGTCTCGTCGCCTGTAAGCGGTCTACTCAAGGAATTGCAATAAACAAAGTGATGCAAAGCCCAGTACATAGTAGAACACAAACTCGCTTCCCGATGTCTGTATGACATGTACACGATAATATGATTCTGTGTGAAAAAAATCGAGCATCTCACTTGATATAAACTTAATATCTTCTCCGTTTATTCGACTCCTCGCAGTTCGACCTGGCTTGAGGGAATATGGGTATAAAGGGATTAATACGCTTATTGGAAGTTATTGCATTTAACCACAAATTTATTTGATTATGCGGTAAATGTGGTCTAACCCGAATTCACTAGCTGAAGCGACTCCGTGTGACGTCCGGGTTAGGTTTGAGTTTAATTATATTAACTGTAAAACTTATTGTAACAACTATTAACCGTATGACTGTAATAGCATTTGCGAATTCTGTAAAATGTGTTCTTTGTGAGGTTTGCCAAAGCGAATATGTAAATGATGTGCCATACTATGATTATTGAATAACTTTATGATGAAAACAATGCGTTCAATTGCGCCTATTATTTCGTTAAAAGGACCATAAACTAAGTTCACTCAATATAAAAAGATACAAAAATATTAGTTACCGTTTGAAGAAAAAGGGAGAATGTCCACCTTTAGAAATTCTTTTCGAGTTAGTTCTTCATGGAGTTATTCTAGGACAATATTATACAAACCGATCTAGGCCTACCTAAAGCTCAATATGGCTTGTGTTATGGGTATGTATACAATCAGCAGCAGAAGTTCAGAATGATCTTAACACGCTCTTATTCTCTTAACTATAAAGCCGTGTTAAATTAATTTTAGATACCTCGCCCACTCAGCAACTTATGTTGCTGTCTGTCCTTGACGATGATAAAATAACCAAATATTCGGCATAATGCTAGTATTCGAACCCGGAATCCCGCCTGTGTTTAAAGTAAGCGTAAGTCAACTAGTAGCGCCACCGAGCGTTCGGTTTAAGTACTCGGACGCGACCTTGATGACTTTGTGAAAACTTCAGCTTGTTCATTACGTAACTAACAGAAAGTTCGTGAACCGAACCGAATTCAGTTTTTATTTGTTGTATCAAAGGGAATACACTACTCGTAATAAAAGTGTAAAGGCTAAGAAATACACGTGTCTTAAAGTAAGACAGAAGACTAGTCTTCCTAGATAGCTTTCAAGTTGTTTTGTGGCAACTAAATTATCTAAAATTGATATTTCATAACTAGAGCAATCGGATGTTTTGGGCGGTTTCTAATCTTGCTGTCAATCTTGGTTTTTCTTTTTGGGTTTTACATTACCACGACTTACCGATGAATTGCAAATATATTGTATCTAGTTGTGTACCTGCAATTAGTCTCAAGTTAATCATTCATTTTTGTTACGTCAATTTAACAGTAACTATTTAAGTTACATGCTTGAAAGTGAGTTAATGCATGCTTTAGACATATATAGTATGAATTAAGTACAATAAATACAATTTGCATCATTAATTGCCGTAACTAAATGAAATTATTGACTACAGACTAATTGTGGGTCCTTACTTAATAATTACAACAGTTTACAGTACAATATTATTGCAATTAAGTTCATCTTTAAGTTACACATACTAAGCAATACATGGCAGTATGAATTTACCTTTGTTAATTTTACAAAGACGTTACACTAAACTGGGGCCTACAAACCTATTAATATATGACGCACATGTACAGTCGTCATCAGATATATCGGAGCTATGGAGGTGGTCACAAATATCTGAATAACACCTCTATTGTTAAGGCGCTAAAGTGCATGTTCAGATATTTGTGACCACCTCCACAGCTCCGATATATCTGATGGCTGACTACTTTGGTAGTCAGGGGGATAAAAGAACTATACTCAGGTACGAGTACTTTTACGTGTTACTTTCCTACTTGTTATGTGGAGAACATGATATGATTCCTGGCTTATGTCAGCAGACAGCTCTGCGAACGTGTTGCAACGAAATTATATAATTATTTATTTTATGAATGACATCGCGAACTATGAATAGATTTACTCACACACCAATTTGGTAGGTTCATAAACTACATCTAACTACGATTTGTGCGACAATAATATGTCGTTTTTTGAATTGGCTAATTTTCAAGGTCTTATGTATCAATACGACTATACGACCAATTCATGTTTTAAGCAAATTTTAGCGAATTTCAAAAACCACCAGATATTACTTTTTATATAGTTCGAATGTTGGTAGATTTTTTTATAAGTAGGCACTATATTTAACTACCATTAGTAGCGCCCTGCTAGCCTAAGATGGTCGGATTTTTATAATTTATAATCTATCACCATATCTAGCTTGTAAGTGCGAATTGAACGCATAACGCGACAGGCGATACTATTGCGACCCATAAAAACGATGAGTTTGCCATTTCTAGTTCCCCGAGGAGCGAAACCACGACCTGACGCAGATGTACCGCATGCACTTCAACCGCAACGTAAACCCGACCAACCTGTCGCTGTTCATCGACGCTTATCTGCGCCGCACCGACCTGGGCATCTCGCGCGACGCGGAGACGATCAAGGCTCCCGTGCTGAACATCACTGGGGCGCTGTCGCCGCATGTAGAGGACACAGTGACGTTCAACGGCCGGCTACACCCCAACAACTCCACCTGGATGAAGGTAAAACCGCTATGGATATCACACTTGGTCATCGTTCGTCGCAGAGATCACCAAAGCCCCCATGCTCTACATCACTGGGGCGCTGTCGCCGCATGTAGAGCACACAGTGACGTTCAACGGCCGGCTACACCCCAACAACTCCACCTGGATGAAGGTAAAACCGCTATGGACATCACACTTGGGCATCCTTCGATGCAGAGATCACCAAAGCCCCCATGCTCTACATCACTGGGGCGCTGTCGCCGCATGTACAGGATACAGTGACGTTCAACGGCCGGCTACACCCCAATAACTCCACCTGAATGAAGGTAAAACCGCTACGGACATCACACTTGAGCATCGTTCATCGCAGAGATCACCAAAGCCCCCATGCTCTACATCACTGGGGCGCTGTCGCCGCATGTAGAGGACACAGTGACGTTCAACGGCCGGCTACACCCCAACAACTCCACCTGGATGAAGGTAAAACCACTATGGATATCACACTTGGTCATCGTTCATCGCAGAGATCACCAAAGCCCCCATGCTCTACATCACTGGGGCGCTGTCGCCGCATGTAGAGGACACAGTGACGTTCAACGGCCGGCTACACCCCAACAACTCCACCTGGATGAAGGTAAAACCACTATGGATATCACACTTGGTCATCGTTCATCGCAGAGATCACCAAAGCCCCCATGCTCTACATCACTGGGGCGCTGTCGCCGCATGTAGAGGACACAGTGACGTTCAACGGCCGGCTACACCCCAACAACTCCACCTGGATGAAGGTAAAACCACTATGGATATCACACTTGGTCATCGTTCATCGCAGAGATCACCAAAGCCCCCATGCTCTACATCACTGGGGCGCTGTCGCCGCATGTAGAGGACACAGGGACGTTCAACGGCCGGCTACACCCCAACAACTCCACCTGGATGAAGGTAAAACCGCTATGGATATCACACTTGGGCATCGTTCGTCGCAGAGATCACCAAAGCCCCCATGCTCTACATCACTGGGGCGCTGTCGCCGCATGTAGAGGACACAGGGACGTTCAACGGCCGGCTACACCCCAACAACTCCACCTGGATGAAGGTAAAACCGCTATGGATATCACACTTGGGCATCGTTCGTCGCAGAGATCACCAAAGCCCCCATGCTCTACATCACTGGGGCGCTGTTGCCGCATGTAGAGGACACAGTGACTTTCAACGGCCGGCTACACCCCAACAACTCCACCTGGATGAAGGTAAAACCGCTATGGACATCCCACTTGGGCATCGTTCGTCGCACAGATCACCGCGGCCCCATGTTCTACATCACTGGGGCGCTGTCGCCGCATGTAGAGGACACAGTGACGTCACTGGGGCGCTGTCGCCGCATGTAGAGGACACAGTGACGTCACTGGGGCGCTGTCGCCGCATGTAGAGGACACAGTGACGTCACTGGGGCGCTGTCGCCGCATGTAGAGGACACAGTGACGTCACTGGGGCGCTGTCGCCGCATGTAGAGGACACAGTGACGTCACTGGGGCGTTGTCGCCGCATGTAGAGGACACAGTGACGTTCAACGACCGGCTTATTTACATTTACCGGGTTATTTTACTCAATACTATTTCAAGGAAGACATCTTTAGGTCTACACCAACATAACTACTGTAACAAACACCGTTTATAATGTGTTAAATTCTAGGAGGTCGTAACCGAACATTTTGACGAAATGTTTCAGATATCGGACTGCGGCATGGTGCTCGAAGAGCAGCCGGGCAAGATCTCCGAGGCCTTCCGCCTCTTCCTGCAGGGTGAGGGCTACGGTAAGTAAACTGCTGGTCGGTTCCCGCGAGCGTTAGCTAAGCATTAGAGCTAACACAATGAGAATAAATAAACGCGCACTTCGGTACTTCAAACATGACATTTGAATGTTGTATAATCTGTGGGGGTCTAATGTCATTGATTGCGTTTTACCTCGTCTTGTATAAAAACCGAGACAGATATAGACTCGGGTAATCAAAAAGAAATACCCGAAGTTACTAGGACCATGATTTGATGTGATAATGATAGACATAAAATTACCGCGTGCTAGAGGCACCCAGACCAAAAAAAAAAAAAAAACAAAAAAAACAGGAGCCTAAAAGTACAACCTAGTGAGATTGGTTTCGGCTGAAAATAAGCAGATCTTGTTTCGTGCTGGATGTCGTACATTGTCATTACAGCGAGATATTGATTTAGGTTTGTATAATTTTAAATCCACAGGTGTTGAGCGTTATGCCAAGACGATTTCTTAAGGAGATCAGAAGTATCTTAAACTATAGACGAAGATAATAACACGGAGTACTTCCACGTTTGTGTGGAGTCATACATTTGTACGACAGAGTTAAGGGTAACAATCTTATTATGGTTAAGGCGAATGACGGAAACATAATCACTTTGTTATCCAGCCTACTGATTGTGCTAGCTCTTTTGCAAAATGAAGAATTTAGATAAATACAATGTTACAGTTAGCCACCATATTTTTATTAACTTTTATGGTAATCGGTGTTTAATGGATTTTAATCCCATAATGATGCTTGTATTGTAATATTTTAAGTGTTATGAAATATTAACAACTAATGTTGTATTGTATTAACACTGTCATAGTAGGTACTTAAAACTCATACCTTGACTAATACAATTTAACTATTCCAATATAAAAATACTAATAATATAAATACATTGAAGGTATGTATGTTTAGGTATTATGATGAATTTATTAAAAAATATATATTTACACAGCCTTTACTTGATGGCGAGATGTAAAATTAATATGATGAAAAATATATAATTAAACATGTTAAGAATATTTGTCAAATGCAAATATTTGAAAATAATAGCAAAACTTAAGGAGTTTATTAGCTGTACTGCTGCCAAATACTCGTGCCACGGTTGCTGGCGAGGAGTTTTGTCCGAGCCCTCGGCAACGGGTCTTCTAAGGGTCTCCACCGCAGACGCGTGCATAACCAATTCTAGAGCCTTCCAATATACTGTGTGTAAATCCAATGCGGGCGAAGAACTAAGTATCTGGTGATACTGGATTTAGTAGCATAATCATTTTTGTAAATATGACATTATTTTTTGTAATATTTTCAAGCAGTGATGTACTGCGAACATTACGCGATATGAGCGTTTGAAACTAACTGTCGTATTTGTTTAACTCTAGTGTGATGCATTACATTACGGGTAGAATTATATTATATGCATAATATTTTTATTGTAATTGTAAGCAAAAGTTATCTAAATATATGTCTTATGTCATATGCTAACCATTGTTAAAAGATTCGCCCGTATTAGACTTACACACTGTATTCATTTCTAACCCTCCGTCTCTATTTCCGTCCTTTTGAAATCACCACAAAAATTCTAAATTATATTTAAATCAGCCACTATATTTTTATATAATTTTATGCACGCGACTGTATTTCGATGTATTTTACGAATTATTAAAATATGTACCAAATGTGAATGTACGAGTATTCTAGTCATTTACTCATTAACGGATAGCATATTCACTATGATTAATGTTTCAATTATTAAAGAATCGACTGCTTTTAGTGCTTTTAATGTGTAATTCACTATGATCGACATATTGACAATAACATAACATTGTCATGCTCTAGTGCGAATGTGCACCGACCAGCTTTGCATTTTACCGACTATACTGTCACGCCACGCCTCGCTCGATAGATGCAACCACCGGCATCACTACGCCATATTCCATTTCAACACAACATCAAAGACATACCGAACAACTAATCAATATTGTTCCCTTGCATCTGTTTGGCCGCGTCGACTCGTCGCCTGATTGTTTATTTAATCTCTTCCTCTTACTTGGAATGTAAACATTTTTCAAATATTTTATTAGACTTAATAGATGGACAATTTTATGGCTTTTATTAAATTTTTAAAAATCATTTAGTGTTATCAATATTTATTTTACCCGTTTATTTCGTTTATAAATATATTTTGTCATGTGTGTAAAATTAAATCCGAGTTATACTTACGAATCTTACTTAAAATTAAGCGTGTAATGTGTAAATTGTTTCCAAAACTATGTTCTGAAGCATTTGTTTTTTGTTTTCTTAATTACGTTTGAGCCTGGATATTGCATTTTGCGGCCGTCCTACCCGGTATGTATTAGTGGGAGAGCTTTGCGCCGTTCGTGTTTGGCTTCCCCCTTTAATTTTAATGTTGTGTGCGCAAACCAGTAGATTATAAAGAGCTCCGGTTGTCCATAGAAATGTTTATAGCTAGTTGAATTCCTTGTACATCCTGCAGAAGAAATTTGGAGTAGGATTGTGAACTGTAGGCGACCATGTAAATGTCTAATACAATTAGTGTAATTATTTTTGAAAAGTATTTAATTAAAAACATATCGTTTGATATCAAGTGCATGCTCTTACATTATGTACTTATCACTTACTTACTATAATTTATTAGAAACATCGTTTTCCTTATTTCATATACATTTTCCATTACCATTTAAAGGATGACTACGATTTACGTTTGTTTAATTATTAACTAGGTACTAATAAATCTTTATTGTAACTAAAAGCAAAATAACATGGTACCTGATTTATTGTAGTCATTCTTTGCATATGTGTTATTGTGTTAGTGGCTAAAGATTTGCTTGTAATTCCTTTCCTAGAACAACGACTAATTAACCCAGCCAAGCGACCTTACATAAACGAAATAGAGTCGAGTTTTCTCTAGCCACGACACAAGTCACAACTAAAGCACGTGTTATTTTTCATTCTATTTATTTTGTTTTTATTTTTCACCACGGTAGGCGTTGTCCAACTGCAAAAAATAAGCACGCCCTGCCATAGAGAATCCCAGCCGGGAGTTGTGGCCGTCTAGAGCTTTCGTAGAAAAAGTAAGTCACCCCTTATTTTATTTATTGTTGTGTTTAACGTAAACGATTATATCCGTTCTATACTTGGCACAGTCAATTACGAAAAATTCTCAAGGGTAACTGATATGATTGTTTCTGCATACATACTTGTAGAACATACCTACTCCTGTAGTGCTTTAATGTATGTTTTAATGTAATATATTAGTGAAGACACGCCAAGTTTCTATATCATGTGTACTATAGCTATTGTGTTTTCTTACGTTGACTTGATTACATATGTTAAGTATTTCTTTATTGAACAAAATGGTAACACTCCTCTCTCTTGTGTCTCTGTCTACTGAAAGTTAAAGCCGTGTGTGATCTTCAAATGGCACAAATATACAATAAAATATGGCATACATTAGGTTTAAATGTTCATTAGTAACATTTACGGAACGACCATAACCACAAGATAAATCGCCATGAAAGCACACACAACATTTTATTCGGGTGAGCTGTACTTAAATATTATTGGTGATGTTTTGTCAGAGCAGTTTAAATCATAAACGAAATAAACCTATCTACGTCCTACAAAATAATGCATACATTTTTGTCGCTTTACTAACATATTCAAGTACAAGTAACAAGCATATTTGTTATGTTTAAAAATGAGGCCTGTTACAAAAATTACAACAATTGAAACTAATATTGGTAGGAATGGACCTAACTTGTGAAATAAAGTAACATATATAATTATATATCATATGTAGATAATTACCTAGTTAAATACTTGAAAAAATCCATCAGGTATAAGTAAAAAAAAAAACTTCGCTAATAAATAAATAGCCTTACTAGGATTTGAACCTAACACCACCTGCGTCATACGCAGGGTCACAATCAACTAGGCTGATAAAATCATTTTTCATTAAATTATGAATGTTTTAGGACAATAGTAATACGTTTTCATATACTGAGCCAGTCTATATATTAGTCAGTCTAAAACACGACAGCGTCTACTTAGTCGGGTCCTAAGTTCTGTCACAAGATTTTTAGCGATAAATTATGAATAGGTAGCGGTGTCTTATTATTCAATAAGAAACCTTTTTTCGTAGTTGTTAGTTAACCAAAATATTTTAATAATAATTCTTGTTGCGGGTTCGAAAATTCATTTTTAACAACTCAAAAACACTGAAGCAGATGTTCCAGGTCCTATATTAACGTTAATTTTACATAACGCTATTGCCAGATTCCTTAACTTTATTTTTATATCACATTGATGAAGGTTTAACGAATACGATAGCTAGGGTATTGTACATGATTGAACAAAACTTAATTTGGATGGCAGTATAGTCAACCAATTCGATTTCTGGGCCACTTCAAACCTTGTCACAGTGACGTTATTGAGAGAACTTTTACGTCTTTCATATACTGTGTGGAAGTCTAATACGAGCGAAGAATTAAACCAGACATAGGATTTACCAGTATAATCATTAACCAAAAGGTTTTTCTTTAATTATACCTATTATACACATGTAATTAATTTTTGTAAAATTTCTGAGCAGTAATGTACTGCGAACATTACGCGATATAGGGGAAAGTGAGGTAAAATCGGGACGTTAAGGAAAGTATTCGATATTTATTAGTTTTTTAGTAAAATCAACGATCTATACTATTCTCTTTTTAATTTACCTCATTGACAACATATTTATTAGGCGAGATCACTGTTTTCATTAACACACGAAGCAAAAACAATCAACTTTTAAATGTTTATTTTTTACGGTTTTGACCCATGGTCAGTCCAAAGCCGGGTATACCCGGTTTTGGACAAGCATCCATACCCGGTTTTGTCCCTTAGCAATAATAACTGACCTCGGTTTCTTGTTATTTTTTAATTTCGAGCCATTTTCTTTAGAACTTTAACAATAATTTCAATAAAATTTAGTTGTAAAAACACATTACACAAAAAAAAGACACTTGTACAAAACCGGGTACTACCGGGTAATACCCGTTATTACCCCGTACGGTTATGACCCAAACGGACATACGAGAGATTAAAAAATCTACTGACCTAAAATCATGATGCGGTAACAATCGAAACATTGTTTAGTAAACCTTAATACATGCCTAATAGCATAAAAAATACTAATTGCACTTACCTCTAGATACAAATCATTGGTATGGTTACGATTTTTACGGAATATTACATCAAACACCCTTAAAAACTATTTTCTGGATTTATTTTAATACGCCGGCACGCACGCCTTTTAACTTTTGTTGACAAATTAACCAAGATGGCTGACAGCAGTGACTCGAGAGCGGGTAAATTTGAAACTGTACAAGTAACTAAACAGCCATGTCCCGGTTTTACCCCCATACCCGGTTTTGGACTAATCTCCCCTAGCTTTTGAAACTAACTAGTGTTTAAACAACGAGTGTTTAACTCGAATGTGTTGCATTACATTGCGGTCGGATTTTTTTTTATATGGATTAAATTTTAATTGCACTTCTAAGTAAAAGTTATCTAAATATATTTCTTATGTCCTATTCTACCCTACGTTAAGAGATTCGCCCGTATAAGACTTCCACACTGTAGATTTTCACTGTGTCAAGGGACGAAGTGGCCTATAAATCAAATTTGTAGACTGTCCACTGGGTTTAAGAGGTCAATAACTAACGAATTCATTTGTCACTTGTCAGAAAGTTAAGCTCTTACTAAATAAAGCTCTTAAAAAGACCTCTTATGGAGAAAAATATTTGACTATTGTAAGGTATCCAGGGCTTAGAACTAGTATTCATCGCTCAGAAACCTAGTGACAGGACTTATGGGCCGGCCAAGTATTTTTGTGCTTCATGTCTTGTCTGTATCGTGTAAACATTACTATGTCTTACTTATCCCTTCCTATTGTATTATTTCATGTAAATGACTAAAAACTGAAGTATTTTTTGCTCCCACATAGCATTTTCTTGTAATGTCGACTTAATGCATATTTCATTAAGGTGCAAAATTAAATGTTTTCAAATCAACTAAAAGCAACTGAGTTTCAAGCAACTGAGTTTCCGTGTGTTGTCGAATCGAGGGAGACTGAAAATACTCCTGGAGCCGTAACGAAGACTGCAATCGTTTATAGAAAAAACAATCGAAACGAAAATAAATATACCTGAAATAAATTTACCGTACATTATTTTCATTTAGTTCTAATTTTCAATAAAATATTGTTATCTTGGCTACGGCTATGAAGTGAATTCGCTCACTGACAATTATAAACATGTAAGTGTGAGGTCTCAGTGGACGCCCGAAGCGGAGCGGGCAGCGTGGCGTCGAGCTCCCAAGAGAGCAGCGTGTACTGCGGCTGTTCACATACGTATGCCTTTGTTCTCCGTCCAAATCGAGCGTCCACTCCGGCTTTACACTTAGACACTTGATGTGGAAGCGTCGGTGCCGTGCGATTGTCCCGTGACGTCGGGCACTAACTGTGGTTGGTTTCAGTGGCGCCGCTCTCGCCGACCAAGATCGTGCTGTTCCGCCGCTTTTCGGACGCCGAGCGCCGCCGCCCGTGCCGCCACTCGCCCGTCATTCGCATCACCGAGAACCCCATCTCGGAGGCCATCGTTTGCTAAACACCTAAGATATATTATTTACAATGCGTACAGTCTAAGAAAAAAGCGTCTCTTAAGCACGACAGCAAAATTAGATGAGGCAGTATGGCTGGTTTTTCACCGAGTATTTCTTCGTTCCTTGTCACAGTTAAAATCTGTATGAAAGATGCAAAGATCTCTTATTAACGTCATTGTGCAAGGTTCGAAGTGGCCTAGCAATCAAATTACTTGACTATACATGCACAAGTGTACCGTACGAGACGGCTAGAGTAGTTTGTGGCGGTTCAAAGACAACAAAACTTTTGCATTATTTAAGCTGTTTCATGATTGCTGGGGCCTGTTGCGTAACACTGTACAACTAATACTATTAGTGGAACTTTTCTAATAATAAGAACTGGAAAAGGACTTCCGCTAATATTCCAAGTTGTTATGCAACATGCCCCTGATCATGATTATTTCTTAGACCGTACGCCTATTACTCCACGCTCTTTGCTAAACTCGTAACCCGAACGGCACTCTGGTGCGAATGTTAATTGCCGCGAAAGATTACTTGTGTAGATTGAAGCTATAGAGTTGTAAGTCACGTTATTTTTTTTTAATTCACTGTATCACCTTTGCTTGACTCGCAATCGTGCTATGATGGTACCCTTCGTCCGGTATTTGTAATAGCACGACGCACCAGTGTGTCCTTCGCATATACAATATAATGTAAACGCATACACTCAACTATGTTAACCCGATCGAAATTGCTAGAAGTACAGCAGTATATTATTGAAGCCCAAGTTTTATTTCATTGATGGAAGATGGTACAAAACCAGATGGTACAGAACCCTGGCAATGTATTAAATTCAATTGCGCTGTCGAAATTATCGAGCCATAACAGCAATTATTTAACAAGTATGGTCGATCCTTTGTACACTTGACATTACCGACTAACATATTTGCTAACAATATGTTCTTCTTTACGAAACTTGAAAGCGTTGAATACATTACTAAAGTTTTGACCAATCAGATTAGTGGTGAAATTTTAATTCAATTGCATGTTCAAACATGGCGAAACTATTTTCCTTGTTGACTATGGCACCCGAAAAACTCACTTTTTGTTTCATGTCAAGTTCGGGCCGCTATGTGCGCGGCCATGTGTGTATGTACGCGGTGTGAAATATTAGTTTAGAAAAATCTAAATAAATTCGACATTAATTTCTTAATAAAGTGTGCTCATATGGCGTGAGCTAATTAACACCCTTTTTAGTCAGTGTCATATAGCCCATAAAAAAGTCGCCAAAAATATCGTTACACAATTACACATCTTACTGGTATAAATAAGGATCTTTAAAAATATTATTAAACGTACTTGCGAGTGTATAAACAAACTAGATAAATAGGTACTACATGTGGACTAAAAGGTTGACTAATGTTGACCTTGTACGAAATAGTGGGCCTTCAGAAATGTATAGAAAGATATATTTTATGTTTTCAAGTTGAGTGTATGCGTAAGAAGGCGGGAGTATTTTTGCGGAGTTTGTTTCTTACCGCTTAATATTTATTTTTTAACACAAAAAAGCTTTAAAACTATTAAGTTACTACATGAATGTGATTATGATTGATAATTGATAATTATTTGTATTTTAACGTTACTAATCGTAATTATTTGTTTAGGATATCAGTACATACATGTGTACGCAATTATTTTAATGACACTAACCGCGAGAGGTTTATTAAAATGTGTAAGGCTAGCATCACAATAAAATTGTTAATATAAAGCGGGGCTCGCAGAACACCTGGGATGACTGTCTGTACAAAATCTATCGCTACATTAGCTGTAGGTCAGTCTAATATATTTGTAGTTTTAACGGCGGCAAAATAACTCAGCCTAAGTTCAATAGATGGCGCTAACAATAGAAATGGCCCGAGCGACTCTGTATAGTATATTGTCAATCAAGGTGTATCGTGTAAGTGTACATATCTTGTGAGGGCAGTGGAATGTAAATATTCCGGGAAAATGGTATAAGAGGTCCGTGAGCCACCGGTTAGTTACTCTTTCGTTTGAGGCACGTTTATCTTTCTTAAGGTAGTTTTATTACTCTGGTATAAAGTATACACGAGTAAATTCAATCACTAAAATCTACTGCACTTTACATTATTTAATATTTTGTGTCTGTCAAATATTAAATTAAATCATATAACAGCGAGAGAACAACCGATTTTTGTAGTCATTTTGAGTGTAGGTGCGATGTTCACCGTGTGTGTAATATTCACATGTGAGTTGATACCGGTTGTCTCTCTCGGTGTAGGTGGTGAGAGCGAGAGGAAACGTCGGTGGTTCGCTAGCCTCGCTGGGTGCTAAGTTAAGACCAAGATAGATTTTCAAGAACGATTATTGTAATAAATCAAGCATTTTGGAATATTTTTTTGCCTATGTGTAACGCCTAGATATATGTAAATCAAGTTTTAAATATATTTTGTACGCGTTTATTTCGGCTTAATCGAAGTGTTGTGATCAATTATCTGAGAAATTATTTGTTTGTTTTAGTTTAAGTTCATCAGTATTAATTGTGAGTAAGATAGTTTTAGTTTTCTGATTATTGAAATCACTCACTGCTTTTAATAAATATAAAGTGTTTTAATATATAGGGGAAATTGCTTGTTCCATTACAATCGATATCATTACGTTAAGGATTAAGTGTGTTGATGTCCGGCGTAGAATCTCAGCCACGCTTTAGCCGGGGAAGAGGCGTTTAACTAACTCGGCACAAAATGTTCAAATTAATTTGCTACATATTTTAAAAATGAATGAATCTTCAATTGTTTCTGTCGTAGTCAAGTTAGTTGAACGCCAAGTTGCGGCACTAAGGGTGAGCATTTCTCTTCGTAGCTAGGTAGTACTCGATCTGTAGTTGGATCGTACTAGGTCTGTTCCGGCCGCGCGCGGGGACATTCCCGCTTGTTACCAGCGACCAGTGTGACCAAGTCAGTGGTAACGGCGGGGAACGACTCGCTACGTGTCGCCGCGCGTCGCCTGCTCCACTATGTGCTTTGTAGTGGTACAATGGATAATAAGAGTTTTATGATTTCTAGATTTTTAAATAAGCAAATTACCTTTTGAACAAATCAGTCTATCGTATATACATAAATATTGGTACCACAAAGTGGAAAGGACTCCAAAGAGAAAATTCGCCGTCAGCTTGTAAAGCTTTGACAATAATATAAAATATCTCCGATTTTTTATATTTTAATTAGAGAAGTGATCGTTGAAATCATGACAATAAAACAAGTCTTTGACGCTCAAAAGCCCTCGGTTATGGAATTGATTACGTATTAAAATATAAATTCTTACCTACTTGAGTCGCCATGGTGCGTCGCATACTGAGATCAATCTACCTTTGCTTCGTATGTAGGTAGTTTGTTACACATTGAAAGAGCGCGTAGTGCCTAGACACCTTTTTAAATCCTTGAAGTACATAGAACGGTGATACTCAGTATTAGGTAACTAAAGGCGAATTAACTGTTTGGAGCTCACACAATTAAATGCTGTTTATTAGTATTTCCTTTTAAATCACTTGTCGTGTCGAAATGTCAACAACTGTTTATAAATTGTGTGAATTTAATATGGTTCTAATAAAAAGTGATTTTACAAGGAGATTGATTACTGTTTTATTTAATTATTAATACAATTCGTCGCTATGTTTGTAATTCTCCTTATATTTTTTTTCTTTTTTGTTAAGGAGCCTTGGTCTCTTAAGACTATGTCGGCTCCGTTTGACATAGTAGTATCCTCATTATACATATTATTATACAATACGAAAATATAAAAATAAAATTACAATAGCAAATCGGTCAGGTGTCAAAAAAGCTATAAATAATATTGCCGGTTTGGACAGGGGTTCCGCCAATATCGACTGGAAGACTCCTACATCGGTCATTGAGAAACCCCAACGTTGAATAGCTGTTCCCTCTTTGCTCGAGTTTTGACACATTCCATTAAGAAGTGCTGCACATCCTCAATCGTTCCGCAGTCATCGCAGTTAGGGGATTCTGATTTGTTCATGTGTGCAAACTTGTTTAATGTAATTCTCCTGTTAACCTTTTCCCACAATCATACTTGTTAACCGCTCAGTTCGCGAGTTCGTCGACGGAATTCTCTGCCCTAGTATAAGTATGACTCGGCGGCATAAGACGTCATGATGTCTCGAAGTCAGTTCAACGTGATTGGCGTTCAAAATTGGTGGTATAAGTACCCCGTCTAAATTCTTACGGGAACTCCTAGGTATGATCTAATCTAATGGTACGTATAGTTCTGACGTGATCAATCTAAGTCGTTAACATGACAGCTGTATTATATTTATCTTACATGTTTGTAGATAAATCGTGTTTAACATGATTAAAACCTACATAAAATAGTTTTAATTTCATAGTTATATATAGTTTTATAAAGTCAATTTTCGAGGAATGTGGGCCCGTTAACGAAATGCATGTAGTTTCAGCGTTGTGAAACAAGCAGATGTCAAATGGACACAAAACTGGGCTATATAGGTACGCGAATGGCCTAGAACGCAAAATGACTAGTGTAATATTTTGTCTACGTCCCAAACGGTCCGGAACGCAAAATTCCTACTATACATCACTTTCCTCGTTTTATCTTTAAGTTAGCGATGTTAACGGAGCCCCTATTCTGTTCCTATTCTGTACGGTTTGGCATTCGGCCACTTGTGACATTCATAAGTGGTCATTTTGCGTTCCTGCCCGTTTGCGATGAAGGCAAAATATTACACTAGTCATTTTGTGTTCCCGGCTTTCCGAAAATGATAAGAAAAACTTGATAAATACATATCAGTGTATGTTTAGTAGTACCTATTCAAGGTACTTTCTGACACCTTTTCCAAAACGTCTAAATTTGAATAGCTGATACTTGTTACATACTGTAGTTAATGTACCAAATTCCATTGGATTTCATTCGTGCAACCTTCGTAATAAGATAAATCTGATCGAACGAAGTGCATCAAGTAAGTACCTGCGTAGGCATTATTCAAGTTTATATTCGGGGTAAAAAAAAAGTGAACAAACCCATTTCACTTCATAGTTTCGCAATTACGCACTTTTAAATAACAACCATGGTTTCATTGCTATATATTGTACCTACCTATACAAATGTGCTAGGTTCTTTAATTAAAATATGCGATAATGAACTCTATCGTCAGTGAAAGCGAACTTCTCTAATCAAAATTCAGTTGTCTGGCAGCCATATTTGTTTAAATTATTTTTGTTTTCTATTGACCCCGAATATAGAAACAATCTCGCCAAGATGTCGGTCAATGGTTATCGTAGGGATTATCGAGCTACCCTTCGCCCCAGCAAATTAGGGGCGCGACTGTATCTAGAGCCGCGATAGACTTTTTTTTTTTTTATGAGATAGGCGGCAAACGAGCAGACGGATTGCCTGGTGGTAAGCAATTACCGTCGCCCATAGGCACCCGCAACACCAGATGAGTCACAAGCGCGTTGCCGGCCTTTAAGGGGGGTTGGAGCTCTGGGAACCTTACTCACCATCAGGAACACAGTACTACATACCTGAAAGGTAGCAGTGCTATTATGGCTGTGGTCTTCTGTAAGGAGGAGGTACTTCCCCAGTTGGGCTGCCCCAGATTCAAGCGTGATGGTCATCGCTGTGCCCTACCTCTCATTGTTAGACGTAGTTTAAGGACATACCGGGTCCACAAATACTTTACTACTTTAAATAATATAATTAGACAAAGACTGGTAGTGTATTGCCGCGAGATACTCCCGCGCCCCTCTAGCGCTATGCCTTCTGGCAATATTCGTAATTTAGCCGCGCAATGACTAATCGATATACCCGGATCATGTTATGTCACAGCCGATTTGCATTACACGGCTAAGTTCCGAACATATCAACAATCCATTTACGTGAGTGCACGCTACACATTTTTCATCACGTTTGAGTATAGGAAAACTTAGTTAAACCTGGCCTATGTAGTAGTAACTATTCAAATTATGACGTAAGTTCATGGTAATTCTCTGCACGACTACATAGGCACGCTCATTCTTAGAAATAAAGGTAAAATGGAATAATCAACTGCCCTGGGCAAGCCATAAAACTTTGAGCGAGCCTCTGTAGCTCAGTTGGTTGAGCGATGGGCATGTATCCCAGAGTCGCGAGTTCCGAGTCTCGCCCGGGGCAGTTGATTGTCCCATTTTTCCATTATTAATTAGATATAATTAATAAAAAAGATAGCGACACTAGTGATTATACTCATTACTTATTAACAATAAAACTAAATAAGATAATTATAATATTTTATTAACTGAAAAAAAAAACATTGTTTTTTTACTTATACATAAATTTCCACTTACGAGACATTAACGTAAAATCTTGATCGTTATTTTAGGATAGGTTCATACATTTGACAAACTTGCACCGTATCTACAAGTAGGTATATTTAATTTTGATAAATAAATAGATTTTTTATAATTTTTTCCAAAGGAGTCCATATTATATTTGCAAAATATTTTTGCATGCGTCTTTTCATTTGGAAAAGTTAGTCAAAAATTGAGTATTATTTACACCTTATACATTTTTTGCAATTTAGATTTTACAAGAATCTTTCAAAAATTATTTCGATTTTTATCACGGAACTATTATAGGTGTTGCTCCCGACCCGACCCAGGAAAGCTTGAAACTTTGTAGCATGTTTTAATTACAATTTTATATTTTAATTATCTACTGAGTAAGTTTCGCTCGGAGTAAAATTTACAAGCTTTTATCAGACGGGCCGGTGCACCGGTAAGTAAACACTTTCTTACTTAGTTATGTCACGTCCATTCGACTGTTTCTTGTTACTCATGGCCATTATTACTTGACGAGGAGATAACCCTTTAAATAAATATTTACAAATTTTAAATCCTTTTTACATGCTTTAATATGATGTTAATGAACCCCAATCCCATACAGGCCAACTTATTTAGTAGGTACTATTAATACAACATTATAGTTTGTTAGTATATTTCAATACTGTGGTACTGATTGCTGTCCGTGTTGTAATTAGGTACTGTAATTCGGTTTGGTTGTTGGGACAACATCATAGTGATGGCAGTGGATTGTACTTAATGTGAGACCACATCATTGAGAGAGTGTATTTTTATACACACCGCAGTCCGCCCTTTTTAGTGCATGGCCGTAGTACCATAACGTGTAGTAAGTCCATGACCTTACAGTTCGCCGGAAGCACACAACCTAAGCTGAAGAAGGTCGATTATGGTCCTCGTCGGGCGACCGGTCATGCCTCGCCGAAGGTACTTGAAGTCGCGGCCCTTGGTGTACGTGACGTTATACGTGTCCAGGTGCACCCACTTGCCGTCGCAAACGAACTGTCGCAGAAACGCGGCGCAGTTCGGAGAGTCCCCGTAGAAGTGACGCGCCGTGTTCGCTAGATCGGTCTCCTGAACGTCGCTTATTCGGTCCGTATAAAAATTCCACAGCGGCATTCGCCATATCCTGTCACCTGTTCTGCTGCCGGCTACCTCAAAGTCGCGGAACAAATCTTCTGAATTGGAATAGCATGCACAAGCCGCGTTGCCTAGCGCGTGCTCCAACTCCTCCGACATTGTGCCTATGTCGACGATGAATTCCGGCCAATAATTCCTAGCATAGGCTAAGCTGTCCGCGATGAGCAGTCGTCCTTCCCGCGCGGGCATACGGATTTTTACACTCTTTTCGTGAGCGTTGGAAATGACGTCTCCAAATTTCGGACTCATGCAGTTCGGCATCATTTCACACAGCGGGAGAATCCCTCTTATGTTGATCGGCAGCTTTAATAGAGAGGCCGCACGAACTATCGCAACTACACACGCCGCTCCAGCCATGTCGCCTTTCATATATCGGAGGCTCTCGCATGATCTCAACTGTATACCGCCACTGTCAAAGGTCACTCCTTTGCCAATAAACACCACCGGCTGCTTGCAAGGGCTCCCGCCGAAGTATCCGATCTCCACGTAGAGCGGTGGCTGCACTGAAGACTTGCTTAGGGCGACAAACCCTCCCATTTCATGAGCCGACGCCCACCCTCGCGTCTTCACGTGCACGTTTATATCCAGCTCACACAGAAGATCCACGATTAGCTTAGCAAAAGATGTAGGATTGAGGACGTTCGCTGGCAACTCTTCCAAATATCTAGCTAAATTCTGGGAATCCGCCTTGATTCTTCCTATTTCCCAGCCTTCAAAGTCGCAGTCGTCGTAGAGATGCAGTTTGATCTTAGCATTCGTATCAAGTGATCTCGATCGGTATTCGGTGAACTGCCAGATGGCGAGCTCTGCGCCCTCGGCCGCCGCCTCCGCGTTGCCGAATGACTCCACGTCGATGTGGGCGGGCTGCAGGTCCTGCAGCGCGCGCGCGCCGACGCCGGCGGCGGTGCGGATGGCCTCCTTGTGCTCGTCCAGTCGTTCCAAGATGTTGTAAGTGTAACATTCCGTCCCGAGTCCGGCGACGGCCACATATGCATATTTAGGGTCTACGTCGAAGAATACTCTGGCCTCACCGAGCTTGGGCATGGGGGAGAGCTCCAGCAGCTTCCACAGCTTACCACCGTTGTCCTTGTTGTACTTGGCGGCGGCGGCGGTGAGGATGGCGCGTTCGCCGGCTATGTTGTCGTTGTAGTACACTCCCAGCACCAGCCCGCGGTCTCGTTTAACGCACTTTTTCGGGTCGATTACCTTCCGATGTGGCATGGAATTCCTGCAGTCATTTAATGGTATCCGAAATTGCGATATGTATCTAGCACATTTTGTTATGAAAACGGAAGAGGTGGTGGGGCTCTTAATATTTAACATGGTAAATTTTGAAATGTTCGAAAAATATTATATGAGTGTTAGAAAAAAAATATTACAACATGCATGGCCATCTGGTTTTGATGATTCTAATATTTTTTTTAAGAATTCGTATTTGTCACCCATACCTACTGGTAATTAAACTTTAAACAAGTTTAGGTACATATTACATGTATGTAATAGTAAATCACAATTTCACACAACACACAGTATTCACATTACAATCAGATTGTCGCACAAAATGTCTTTTGGTAAGGAACGGTCAAGAAGTTTTTTTCTTGAGCCAGCTAGGAGTGTGAGTCCGCAGCCACTCGGGGATGTCCGATTGAATGGTCTCTTGCAGCTGTCGGTAAATGATCAGTATGAGGAATGGGATAGCCAGTCTCTCGTCCTTAAAGAAGTACACCCAGAAGGCGAGCATCAGTAGGCACACGTCTACCATGTAGTCTATCGCCGACCTCACGTTTACCTTGGCCTGTTCCTCAAGTTCCTGGTAATCTATAGGTATAACGATAGTAGCTCGCTCAGTTGTCTTAAGAATAATTTGTTGCGTATATTTCTCTTGAGAATCGTTTTGTTTCTCGTTTACTTTAGGATTTACAGGTTTCTCTCGCTTGATCGTCTTTGGTTTAGTTCTGATTTCGCTTTGATTTGCTTGTTTTGATTTAGTTTGTTTAACGACGGAGTTGCCTATTTTACTTTCATCTGATAGTTGTTGTCGTGTTCTTTTAGTAGTTGTGGTTTTAGTTTGCTTCACCAGTTTCTTCTGTTCGGTGGCCTTCTCTCTCTTTTCTTCTTGCTCTTCTGCTACGTGTTTAAGATCCTCCGTATTTAGGTAAAGCGGGGTAGACGGTTTTTTAATGTTTTTATATTCTCTAACAATATTATCGTAATATTCAATTACAGTTCTCCCTTCTTCTGTAATTTGATCTTTTTTATTTTCGGTTTTAAGTGCTTTTGGTTTTTCACTTTCTTCATATTTCTCTAGCGGTTTCTCTATTTCTTTCTTTTGTAATATTTTGGGAAAAGAAAATGAAGGTTTCTGAACTGGCATTTTTGTAATCTTTTTAAATAAATTCATTTTTTCTTCTTTATTAGGTTTCTCTAAAACTTTTGCTTTAGTTTCAAGCTTATCTTTCCCTTTCAAAATTACTGCTTCATTTTGTGTCTTAGCTTTATTGGGTTTGAGGTCCGGTGATAACGGTCTTTCTGCGGATTCAGATATTTCAGAAGGCTTACTTTCATTTTTTTCTTCTGTAATTTCTGAACCAAATAAACGCTTGTCATCTGTCTTTACCTGGGGTCCAAACGTGTGTTTTTCTTCCACTTTTGTTTGCGATACAAATAACTGTTTTTCATGGAGGTTGCTTTGAGGTCCAAATGTATGTTTCTCTTCTAATTTTGTCAGTGGTTTTGGTATGTGTTTCTCCTCTGGCTTCAGCCAATTTTGTGTAGGTTTCGTTTCTGGTTCAATTTCTCTGGTCCGTTTAAGTATAGGCTTCGGTACAAAATTCGGATCAGGGAGTGGCAGAGGTTTAAGGACTTCCCTTTCAGATTCTTCTTCCTCTTCTTCATCGAGATATTCTTTTGACGGCGAGGGCCGCGTAGTTTTGTCTCTTGGGTGGTAAGTGTCTTCCTCGTTAGAATACTGGCTTCTCCTGTCCATTTCACCATTAAGGCTGCCCTCATCAGAGTAATCAGCGTCCGAGGAGACAGTGCTGGCAGTATAATCTTCATCGAACGACATGTTCTGCCACTTGTTCATCGAAGATTCGGAATCGTTAGAAGCCTGACGCGAGTTATACTTGAACTCCTTGTTTTCGACAGAGTCCGTTTTAATGTATATTTGCGGTGGATTCAATTTCGGTTCCTCTATTGTCTGGTCTTTAACCGGTAGATTGTCTCTGGTGTCGTGTGTAGTGTACGGAATGTGTGTGTTTTGATTGTTTTGTTTTTGGTTCTTGGTCTGTTCCTCCTTCATGGCGACAGCCTTGTAGAAGCGCGCCATGGCCCGCTCGTGCAGGAGTTCGGTGGAACTGACCGCGTTGCGCAGCGCCTTGAACGGCATGATGGCCCGCGAGCTCAGCTCGGGAGCCGACAGCGACAACGGTGGCGGTGACAATGCATCCTCCAACTCTAATTGGAACGACTTACGTTTTTCTGAAAATGAGAAACAATATATTAGTCAGGCAATGCTCTATTTACTTTTAACTCAACCACTTAGAGTTTACTGTTTAAATTGTATACTAACAACACACGGATTAACTCTAAGCAGCACTGCGTCCATTTGCCTCGGTCAGCCGCAGTTCTGTTTCTTAATTTTTCAACGAAGTAAATTCGCTGCAGCAAACTCAAATAACAATATTCGCAAAAGCAGTAACGTGGTTTACGACTGACTACAAAACAGGTACGAGTATAACAGAGCGTGAGATCGGAGTTAACTTGGCGACGTGTCTATTTATAGCCCGGGATCTAATTTAGTTGTCAAACGAATATATAACTTAGGTATCCCTAGGTTTATTTTGCTACGTGCATCTTCGATATTGTAGTTGAATATCTTAGTTTCGTTGCGGTTCCAGTGAAGGTACTCATATAAGGATTGCCATACCTATGCGGTTAGCGATCACCGATAGCTAGCCTATTTGCGTTTCATCCATCCATTAGACATATTCGGCAAATTTCGCTTTAAGACAATTTGAATTCGCATTGCTGATACCTACGTGGATCGGTTTTTTAAATATTTGGTCAATTGTATATGTACATCGAAATTATATTATATATTAGGCTAGATAAGTCCAATTCTATTTTGACGGTGAGGCCTGTTACTCATGTCATGTCAACCAATAAGGAGTTAGATATTTTACCTAGAATCAAAAATCCTTTCAATATTCACTTTGTGCTTTGTGGTCCAATACAAGGTACCTATGCCAATTATGAAACTTATGAAATTATGCTGATATAATATACGAGTACCTACCCAAGTATGCAAATGGAAATGAGAAAAATCGTAGGTACTAATAATGAAACTAGATTAATAAGTCTCGTAATATTCATATTCCCTTTGACATGGTGGAAAAGGACCTCGCAAAATGAATATAAATGTTACGAGCGCTCCTTAAAAACATTCTCAACTCCTTACATTTTACAGTACTTTCAGCAAAAACTTCTTGAACTTCTAGATATCGTTAAAAACATATCTGATATATCTTGAAACTCAAAAGGCAAAAAGACGCTTGGAAAGTTATTGGTTATCATACAAGTTAATCAAACTTGTTTAATAATAGAGCAGAAGTGCGCCTTGCTCGCGTTTTGAAGTACGGTAAAGGTTTTGTGAAGGGCGACCTGTTTCACACCTCCCTTATTGTCGCTCGAGCGGAAGCTAATAAGAGTATTTAATAAGGCAGGCTGCTTTGTCGTATAACTCATGAAGTTTCTTGTAAATTATTTATAGTTAAACAGAGAATGCCTTATATATGCTTACCGGCATTGTCGTCCTTTTGTTTGTCTGGATATAATACGAGCATGAATTCGTTGCTACCGGTGGGGTCCTTGTCAGGCGTAACGGCGCGACGCTTGGGCTGCGGTGATGGCGGTGCGGCCTGCGTGCGCTTACGGCGTGGCGCCGGCGACACCGACGCGGTCTCGCCATCTTCACGTGTCAACACCTCGTTTATGATGCGAGATTCCACCGCAAGAAACTCCATGTCGACCGAGCGGCCCGGGATTCGCACCGGTGCCGACTCTACGCTCGGTGCACTCATACCGTATGGACTTTCTGCTTTCACGCGAAACCTGTATTCGCTGCCTTCGATAAGGTCAAACAAGGTCACGTTTGTCTTGCGGCTTGTTGTCGCTTTCAGCCACACGTTCCAGCCGCCGCGGTAGTACTCCACGACATAGTTGCCTATGCGGCAGCCTCCGTCGTCTTCTGGAGACTCCCAGTCGAGCGTGACGGACTTGTCCACTTGCCGCGTGACGGTGACACGCCGCGGCGGGTCCGGTGGCGCTGTGATGGTCACCAGGAACGCGGCCGTGTCCTCCCCGATTATGTTCCTCGCGTGAACTTGGTATTCTCCGCGGTCGCTCCTTCGCGCAGAGTGTATTTTTAACATTGAAAATTTTGGCGTATTCGTGATCTCCACCCGATCATCCAACGTGATCGGCTGGCCGTCGTGACGCCATTCCACGGTCGGCGTCGGTTTCCCGACTATCGACATTTTCAGATACACCGTTTCGTTAATTTCGTAAAGCAGACCATCCTCGTATTGCCGAGGGTAGCGCAACTTCGGCGCCGCCTCGAGCGCCAGCCGCGCCTTGCTGACCGCGTGCCCCGCGCGGTTCGTCGCTGTGCATTTTATTTCACCTTCGTCACTCGGGAGAGTCTGGTGAAAGATAAGCACGCTCGAAGACTCCGTCGTTGTGATCGCCGTTCGCCTGCTGCTAAATATTTCATAGTCGTCTTTAAACCATGATACGGTCGGTGCGGGCATGCCCGAGAAACTGACTCGAAATTCAGTTTTATCATTTTCGAGAGCCGTAACATCGTTCAGATGCTGATAGAATATAGGCGGTTCGTTGTAAGGGCGGTCGGAGCCGACGTTCAGGACGTCGGATAGTTCGCTGTAGTCCGAGAGGCCAACGCCGTTGATCGCGGCTACGCGGAACTGGTAGCGATGCGGAGGCTCGAGGCCGGTGAGCACGAGCTCGGGACGCGCGACCACAGGGGGCGCCGTGCGCACCCAGCCGGCAGAACCCAGTCGGTTGCACTCCACCTGGTAGCCCTGCAGTGGTGCGCCACCGTCGTGCGTTGAAGCCGGCCAGCGCAGTGTGATTGCGTTCGGCTCATCGTCGGAAAGGATCGGAATGATATCCGGTTTACCGGGCGCCGCCGGACGTCCTGAAACCACAAAGCGAACTATTCAGTTAACTGAGCTTCAGCGCGTCAGCTCGTCAGTCGGCGGTGGCTTGGCATAAAACTCCTAACAAAATTAGACGCGTGATAATCGTTACATGAACCCGGACGGTGCGATTACGATTTGTTTTGTTGTGCCACGCTTTAGGAATCGCAGCGCGCACAGTTTTTAAAAATAGAAATGTAGGTAGGGGCTTGTAGGAAGGCGGGGGAAGGCACAGACGGGTCGCCGTCGGTCAGCGGGGTCGTTTTAGAGTACCTGCGGACTTCCAGTGGACGTTTTTCCGGGGCTTGAGAGCGGGGTGTGAGGCGGAGTGTTGGTTGCCCATGGCGGCGGGCGCGCGCCGACACACTGAGCGCGGGCGCCGAGTCCCCGCCCCGCGCGCGCTCCTGGGCGCGCTGGGGATAACTTTGCGCGCGAGCGCCCGGGTGCGATCTTGATCGGTGTGATCGGTGCCTTTTCATTAACGGCTGTTGCTGGGTTACGACCTTTGGCATCCGTTGGCTATAATCATAAATCTGCCCCCATTACAACGATGCCAATATTTTTATATGATATTTGTTTAGTCAGTCAACTATTGCCGCGCTTTCGCTGCTCGCTTATTAATCGAATGTTTTTGTATATGATAAAATGAATCGCTGCTGCCTTTGAAATTGTCTGCGTCCCTATGTTTTGTATTTTTTATTACAGCGCCGTCTGACGACATCCTACGAAACTGTGACGGATCGGAAAGTAGAGTATGTTTAGTCGTTTCTTTGGTTTTTTTATAGATGGCAGCTGTGACAAGGAAAGCAGCGAGAGCTAATTGGATATCTTTAGTAAATTCCCATTGATTCCGGTAGATGTCACATGTTGAATAGCCCCATTCTACTTCTTGCAACACTTATGTACATAATAAGGAGTTGTGGTACTTGTTTACACTTAATTTGGCAGTGTACAGCTGGCTAATATACACTTATTCGACCATTTTTTTAAATTTTTAGCATTATAATTTTTAGGACTATTCAGATCTGCTGAGACTGGAACGCACGGTTTTTTGGCCTAATTAAGGTTCAGGGGGTTATGGTTATTTAAGGGTAAAAAACGTGTATTTAATCAGGTCTCTTTCTATCATATTTTTGGAAAAAAAATATAATGTACCTATTTCTTTGATCAGAATCTATTTTCGGTATTGAGATAAAGTATAAAAGATATTAGGAAATGTTCGAATATAACATGTCTACTTCTTATATGTGAATCCGAAACGTGGTCTTTCGCGATCGGCCTCATCTCAAAACTCAAAGTCGCTCAACGAGCTATCCCTATGCTCGGAGTTTCTCTACGTGATAGAATCAGAAAAAAGGAGATCCGTAGGCGAACTAAAGTCACCGACATAGCCCACCGGGTTAGCAAGCTGAAGTGGTAATAGGCGGGCCACATTGCACGCAGAGAAGATGGCCAAAGAGGTTTAAGGCGGCCTATGTTTAGCAATGGACGTCTTATGGTTGAGATGATGATGATGATATAGTCCATTACATTGATTAATAATTATGGCGATTTTCTGAAAAGACGGTGGTGTATTCTATTTAGGAGTTTCGCACGCGTGTATGCTAGTTAGCGCTCCTCATATAGGCGTGTACCCGCTCCGTGCAACTGCCAAGTGGCCCTAGGCTGTGTAAGTCTTAGTCTTATCAACATCATACGCCGTAGCATATCATTCACATAGGTAATACCTAGATGGTCGAAAAAAAAGGTAATACCTAATATTTATTTAATGCACAAAAGACCGTCGCCATGTCACTAAGCCTTTGTAGTTTCTCGATGTCTTTTATCAACCAAAATAATTATTTTTCACTGATCGGATTGCTGTTCACTCGTCCGTGAATATGAGCCCTCCTACGCGACCAAGCATATGCGACCCACCTTCCACCGCCGCCCACGGATGTACCAACGACCTAAGCTCTGCTCTGATACCAAAAAGTCTTTATATGAAAGAAGACCCCGATGTTGATCCGCCATTCCTAAGACACCGCAATGTAAAGCTTTAACGAAAACTTAAACCATTTTGCCTTAGGAAAACAAATAACAAACATTCGGTTTTGGTTAGCAACGCTCGGGTTTAGGAGTGTTTTTGATAGATGTGAGGAAACTTCAGGGAACTTATTGAAGTCTACGACTGTAGCATTTATTTAATATTTTAATGTGAATCTTGAATTTGGCATGCAATGTGTCTTGTACATTGCATGTTAATTTCAAGCTGTTTAAGTATAAAGGATATGTAAGTAGTATACTGGGTAGTATCTATATCATCCAACGCGTCGTAAAATGCCATGGAAGCTATCTTTGCCTTGTTTATTATTACCATGCAAGTGTGCAAGTATATAGCAATAAAGTATGCGTCCCAATTTTAAGAATATGTAGGTACCTAGTAAGTAGATTTTCCTCATGTCAAGAAAAATAAATTATTGACTGATAACAAACAGATAATGACAGAAATACCACATGCACCCGTATTCAGTTCTATGAAATTTTAAAATTGCCGCCATTTAATTACCGTCGTGTAATTATTGATTGTACCTAGTATACGTCCTTAAAAGCTCCGACATCGCTGATCAAACACATTGTATACTTACTGTTTAAATTGGAAAGAAAATAAGCTAGGCGGAAAGTAATTTGTTGTTATTATATTTGTTTAATAAAGACATTTTTATGTAAGTTCTGTAAAGAAGCACGCCTGAAATGCAAGGCGTGCTATTTACGAGTATTTAATACATAATTAAAATGATAAAAAGGGAACAAAATACTCAGCAACTATACCTATTAACTTGTACTTCTGGTGCCATAGCTCTTAGCCAATTTTTTGATTCGTTTTTTATTCTAATTGAAAATCAGTCATATTTAGTTTAGGCACCTAGGAGTAACCTCTTGGTTAGGTCAACGGCACAGTACATTTTTTAAGTCGAGTACCTTAGTTCACTAGGGCTGTACTCTTGCGCCGACCTACATCATCTTGGATCTGCGCCAGCGCGCAAATACCATGTGGATGTGGACCACCGGCAATCGCTTCAAGGTGACATTGTCCAATACAAAACTTTATTTTACCTGCTAGTTTATGAATCAAACCGCATTGTTAGGAGATAATCAAACAACATATTCATATAGAGCCACATGTATAAGGAAAAAAGTGAAGGTGGTGGTTAATGATGGTATCCAATATTTTTTGTTATAATGAATAAATATTAACTGTCACATAATTTGACTTAGTATACAAAATTTATTAGGATAAAATAAATTGATTGTAAGTCTATATGTAGTGCGATAATAAAACCTCAATCCTTTATCAGTTCTGCTCTAAAGCAGTTAGTTTTGATTAGTTCTAAATTCAGTAATAACACTAGTTTATAGCAATGCGCTAACATTGCACAACAGACGACTCCCTCGCGAGTTTTCATCAACATTCATCAATTAAATGGGGCGTTACTTCGTCGAATCGATGGAAAAAAGACTTATATCCTATCACACTTATTGTACACCGTCTCGTTATAGTTCTAAGCTACCTGCATTCAACCTAATATATTGACGTGAATATTAACGATGTTGGCTATAAAGATATTCTTGACTTGACTGACTTAACAAAGCGTGGCGTACCTTCTCGGGCGCTGAAATCATTTGGACGTACCTAAAGTATTAAAATACGCCCCATGATTGAAAGTCTGTGCGGTACCTACTGGAACTATTAAAAAACTATTAATGATAATAGATATTACATTAATTAAAGTTGAAATAGATGACATATACTTAAGAAAAAGCGACGAGGACCTCCAGCGTTCAAGACGGGACTCGAACCCGCATCTCCAGCTATCGCGGCTAATTTATATAATAGTATTACTACTTAAAAATCAAAGCAAATCAAAATATTTCATAAAAAATAATTTGATTTGTTCTTAGTTTAAAATACGAGTACTTAACTAGTTATTGATCTAAAAAAGGCTCTTGAGGCATTGTACCAAGTATACTGGCGACATTTCCTCGTTGTATCGCAATGCTGATACGTTGTGCGAGGAAGCCGCCAGCTTTTCGGTCACCAGTTACATCAACCAGACGGTTCGCGATTTTTGCAAAAAAATATTGCGCTTGGGTCGTGGACCTAGTCTCTACGCCAAACAGTACAAAATGGTACTCTCAGAAATGGAGAGTCGATATATTAGGTTCAACGTAGGTCACTTAGAACTACAAATGGTACTTAAAATTAATTATTGCAATATACTCAAAAATAATACTGAGAATGCAATGAGACGCCGAACTGAGGCTCTAGTGTAAGTTTCTTTTGGCGTAAAAAAACGTCTCGAACGCGTACGTGATAATGTTATACGCTAATGCGATGGTAAAGTAGGTAGTATTACGTTAAAAACGTACACTCAGGACTCTGATGTCGAAGAGTAAAGTCAAATCAATTATTTTTAATTATACAAAAATACCCCATCTCCTTAGATTTTTAACATAATATTACTTTACCATACCCACCCACGGAAGGCCGTGGGTGACGTAAAAGGCGATAAAAGAAAAAGATCCAATCAACAGCTACTGCGGTCGCCAACCAGCCTATGTTGCCAAGCGCAGCGACTATGGTATGTTAGCAAGGCTTAGGAGAGGCCCATGTCCACAAGTGGACGTCTCACGGCTGAAATAACTATTTATGATACAGACATTTTTTTTTTCATTATAAGCACAGATCTGAGTGTCGTAACGTGCCCATAGCTGTTTTACGGCGGTGCTTATGTAATAAGATCCACTAGCTACGCTACGGGTTACGGCGTAGCACTTTTATAAGGTATTAAAGGTCGCCTGCGGGCTGCGTGCAACAAATGTACATATTATGTAAAGAAAATAAAGTATATAAAAGAAGTTCAATATCAGCCGTTAGCCGGTTATACATTTTTTCATCCAATGGTAAACCCGTTCCTTCGTTTTCCCCATTACGACTCTCATATAGTGAGATTTGAATGGAGAGTGCCGATGTTACTGGCTAAATACTTTCTTTTAAGCCGTGAAACTAAAATAAGAGTTTTAAAATGTTATTAAGGTCTCCAATGAGAACATATATAGGTACCTCTACTCTACCACGAGTAGGCAAAAACGTACTCGCTAGCGTCTCCAGAAAATATATTTATATGGATATATGGTACAGTCACGGAAAAATATATCGATACGGAAAAAGCTTCAAAATATTTATACATGTACTTTAATATTGAGACAATAAGGTACATGTATACATGTTTTCGCACTTTGTCCGTATCGATATTACGAACCTTGACCAGACAAATCAACCTAAATAACATGTATGCCAACTGTGGCCTCTCACGGTACCTAATGGTCACAAGATTCACGAAGTCATGTGCAGTGCAACCAAAACACAAAATTGAGTATTTTCTTTTACACTTACGCCAAACCAACGTTGACATTATTTTAGGTGACAACGTTATTAAAGTAAATTAACTTCAGGTTCAAGGTAAAACCTGTTAAATTGCAATATAAAATAAAGTGTCCCGTCAAATCGCCCATCAACTAAACGTCCGTTAAATTCATGGCTTACTATACAATACGAAAATGGTAATGCATTCGATAAAATATTTCGTGGCTGGCCGACGAAATACGTGTGGTAATTTTAATTAAGTCCATTCTTATGATCAAACTAAAAAGTCGTATAGAAACAGAAGTTTCGTGGTAACACGTGACGTTTTACCTGTGAACAGTCAAATTGCGCTCCGTCGGAATTAAATTAATATTTCATTAATTAGAGGTTGAAAATTGAACCGAGGAAATACTCGGTACGATTGAAATGCGGTGGCTAGTTAGGGGGCGGGCTGGCAGGGGTTGGAACCAATTACATGCACAGCACAGAGCGAAATCCATGATTGTATAAAAAAGTAATTCAACCATCAAACGTTGATATAGATACTGATGTACCAAACATAAATTTATCAAAATCGCATGGTACTAACAAATAAAGTTGATTTCTATATGTAGGTAAATTCACATTCTCGTATTTAAATGTCAATTTAGTGAAACCATCGAGAGACGAATGTTAAAAATGACGTACATAGATGTATTTTTAAACCAAACAAATTCATGGTGTTAGTATATGGATAACATCAAGTGTATAAGTGTATAAATTACTTTTACATATTCGACATTACTCGAATATATAATTGAAAATCATATATTCGAGTAAATGATTCGATTCGCTTTATATCGCTAGGAATACCTACGAAAATTGTTAATATATATATAGTTTATATGGGTATATAAAAGATACATAATTTATATGCACATTCATATTCTTGTACTTGCAGAAAATAATATATTAAGTAAGCAGAATTAGTGCTCAGCGTGGAACTTTAATATAATAAAAAATAAAGATTACTTAATCTTAATTCTACGTATTATTCGGCACATAGTAAGCCACAAGTTTCTATCATTTAATATAGTTCGACTATCTCGGTTCACCTGGCAACAATTTAGTTTCCAATAATTCCAATTTAGCTAAGTGTTCTAACATACGTTTACTTATATCCTCATATAGGAAAACGCGTACTAATGTAAAGTGTTATTAGTATAAACGTTTAGGCAGAAAGTTTAATCCTTTAATCCATCAGGGACTGTTATTACTCAAAATCGGAATACCTACTGCCGTCAATTCCTAGTTTTTCATTAATATTCTAAAATGTTATTAATGGTAATGATTTATCTGATTAGCTGACTGATTAGCAAAAAATTAAGTGAACTGTGATACCGTAATCGACTACCGGTTAATTCATAAAAAAATATCAGTGTTTGATCCCGATCTCTCTGGCAGTAACTATAGATTTTGTCACGGGTGAATGACTTCTTGACATTCACCCGTCGTGACGTAGCAGCGGCTTCAGAACGAATGCAACTCTGCAGCGTTTTTCGTTAGAATCACCTAGATGCAAAGCTCCATTGTGTTCATACAACCCGGCAATTTCCGGATTTGCATACTTGTATAAAACAAAATTTTGACATAAACCCGACATGTCCATATAATTATTGTCTTGCCACCTAACTGATGCAACCGGCCACACACGGTGCCAGACTTCAAAATCTGCCACATCCATTTCACTCAGATACAAAAGTAGGTTTGCCCGCGGCTTCGGTCGCGTTAAGAAATTTAAGGTATTTTAGCACACTATCGTTCAAAACGTAGTTTTGTATGCATGCATGCTTTTTGTTCGGAAAATACCTTTCTCCACAAATGCCTACGTCATAGAAGCTTTATGTATAATGCAAAGTCTCAGCCCGATCGGTTTAAAATTGACAAAGTTTCATACAAACGTTCATCCCCTCTTTTATCCCCTTAGGAGTAGAATTGATCAAAATCCTTTCTTAGCGGATGCCTACATCATAAAATCTACCTGCATGCCAAATTTCAGCCCGATCCGTCCAGTGGTTTGGGCTGTGCGTTGATTGATCACTATGTCAGTCAGTCAGTCACCTTTGAGTTATATATATTTAGACTTCCATTTAATAAATTATTTTTTTTTTTCTCTACATTATATTCTCCACAGCACATTTCCATAGTTTTCATATAACACAAATCAGCGAACAAAATTAAAACAATATTTTGACTTTCGTATTTAGTAGGATTCAATTATATGTACTTAACTATATATTATTTCCTATTCACAGCTTATGTTTATATTCATTTCGGGGAACATACTTATTTTCAACTGCTTTTAACCATTGTAAAGCAGAAGGCACCCATTTCATTAAACAATAATTACTTTTTAAATTTATTTTTTTAGTGATTTGGTAATCTACTTTTAGCAATAGACACTCTAGAATTAAATAAAACAAGAGTGTATTTTGCGACTATAAAGTCAATGATTGGTCTGTTTGAAACAGTAATAATAGGATCGTATGAAATAAATAGAATAGTCGTGATATAGCATGGTTGCCAATCTATCGTCTGTCGCTCCGTCCATCATCTTCGTACTCACATACTTGTTGGGGCGTGTCACATATTGCGACACATGATAAAAACTCGACCATAGGTGTTCATTAATAATCGGAAAACCTTTTTTTTTTCATCTAGTAACACTATAAAAAAAGGTGTCAATAATTACAATCTAGTTGAGTGTTTCATATATTTATAACTACCTACTTTTATCTTCCGACTGATAACAAAAGGAATATACATAATGTCTAGTTATCTTATAAGTTAATAAACCATTAAGGCATTTATAAACTACTGTAGACTTCGTATATAGTATCTAATCGACCGTAAATTATCGGTAACATCAAGAGAAAAAAAAATACTAAAATATCTGTTTAGCCTAAATACTAAAATCGGAAAATTTACATTGGCGTTTTGTGATACAGAAACATTTCGTCCTCATAAATAAAGACCTTTTGTTTCATTTATAAAAATACATCGATTAAAGGATTGAGGGTTGATATAAATAAAATCCCGCCCAACTTCTCCCGTGGGTACTATCTACAGGTACTGCGGTCGCCAGCCCGCCTGCCAAGCGTAGCGACTATGGCAACTATCCCCAAGATGATACAAGTCATATTTGTGGGAGGCATACGTCCAGCAGTGGACTGCATATGGCTGAAATGTATGTATAAATAAAATACGAAACGATCTAGCTGTGCATATTTATTGAACAATAATCTTCACACTACATGATTAAATTGGAGAAAAATAATAGTGTAAGAAATGACGAAGTTGACAATGTCAGGCAGAATCGGCATGTGGAGGAACACCTGGGAGATCATCTTGATCCTGACGGGGTTCCGCGAGATTTGGCGGTGGAGGTTCGTCACCGCCTTCTTCAAGTCCTCCACACCGTCGCCGCGACCTGAAAATTATTCAACCGTTACCTAATGTACAGTCAACAACACTCCTATCTATACATTGGTAGACCTTATGATATAAGGCATAAAGTCCACCGATGTACAGTTAAGAGTGTTGCTGTGTACATACCTAGGAGGAATAACGACTGGAGAACGCTACCGCGAACGCCAGTACGGGACAAAGATATTCTGGCCTTTGTTGCCCAAAATGTAATCATTCCCTGTAGTTTTGCTTTACAGGATATTCTTTATAACAACAATATTAGCTTATTCTGTAATAATTACCGCAACTTTGATTGAAAACCCAAGAAAACACCAATTGGATTCGTTTGTTCCCCTCCAACTTTGACAGTTCTGAAGGGTCCAGTTTGGAGGGGAACAAAAATATGTGTGACTACGGACGAAAATAGCGCCGTCTCTGCCATAACTATGGAAAGTTACATAAGACCATCCCTTTCGATCGTGGTATTATTATTAGCACGCTCCGTCTATTTAAATGGTTGTCTATGGTACATACTGTTTTTGAGTTCTATAAAATTAACTATTAACTAGTATGGTTTTACATATGGTCGTATATTGCTCGCGGCTCGGCTAAGCTCACTGATTTAGAAAGCTGAAATTCGGTATTGAGCATAATTAATAATTACGACCCGACCTGCTTTTGTCGGGTTTTATTGGCATGATAATTATTCGAGTCAAATTTTTCTATTTTTCTTTCGATTTAAATATCGAAGATATTCGCTAGCAGACGTTTCTGCATAATAAAAAATAATGATAATTATTATTAATTTCACGAAGTTTCAGTATTAGCTAATACTTTGCAGGAAAGTTTAAAATATTTTAATCTCACCAAGGAGTAGATAATATAATATCGACAAAAAAATTATGTACTAGTAAATACCTACACTTATATTTCCTTATTTCAAACAAGAGCATGCGTGGAAACAGCAAATACCGTGATAATGGATCGCGGAGACTATTCGGTTATTAATGGCATGTGTATTAAAATCATAATAAAAAAAAACACGTTCCAACAATCTTCCAAAATCACCTTTGTATGAAATCCCATTTCACCCCAACTACAAGCGAACGAGGTGAGGTGAGATTTCGTGTTTATAATTGTACTACCCAAAAGTTTGCATATTCAAAATAAACGAGTTAATGGGAATTTAGCCGCTGGTTCGGTAACCCTAGCCTGCTGAGAAGACTCCAGCAAGAGGCTGAATTTAGTGACCCTCAAGGGTAAGAACCGCGCTCTCCTCCTGGGGGTCGGGACCCACACTTTGAATAATACTGGGATAGTAGGTATGACACATAAAAACTATTAGACATTATAGAGGTTCAGATTAGGAGTTAATACTAACTTATCAGGAGCATGTTGTGCACCTTAGCCAACATTTTGATCACTCGGTCCGCTTCGTTCTGCGCCTTCTGGCCAGCGTGCATCGTCAACATCGGCACCGTAATATAATTGAAGAGGAGAAAAAGCGTGTTGCTATTTCCAAGTCTGTTTCTTACCGCCTGTTTAAGAAATATAATCGTTAAAGACAATTTATATTGATTGTCGATAATTGTCGTAGCTTATAGGTATTAGTCGTAAAATAAGTGAGGATTTGGGATACTAAATAGTAAACTGAATAACGCTTAAAAACATGAAATAGTTATTTGTTAAGCAAGGCAAGTGGTTATTTGGCGCTAGTGTTGAAATTGAAAGCTGTGCAAGTGAAGGAATCTAAGATTGAACCATGAGCATAGCGAGTGGTTTAAAGATAGATTCCTGAGCGTAGCGTGGCTTTCAAGACACAAGGCGCTAAACAATTTTGCTACCATGCGAAACACACAATTTTTCACCTCACTACAGCGAAGAAGATGCAAGAGAAAGAAAAAAAAATCCCTCTATTTAACATACAAAAATTAAGGACGCATATTAAAAGTTACATGCACCACAGAGAATTACAATCATCATCGTCTTCGAATTTCGAATGACTTTTGCACGCTAGCGGATAAAATAGGCTTTTTTTACGAAGGTGAAAACAAATATTGTATGTAGCATCCCTCCTACGCACGGACTTACTTGTGAAATTACCGAGTAGATTCCTTTATAGAGTAGGAACATGAAGTAAATACTCGCGCAAAAGAGTGCACAGACAATCTGAAACAGAAAATTAAACACGTATAAGAAAAGGATTAATAAGGACGTACAAATAAATACTTCTTGGAATATGTATCGTATACCTGGACTCCGAAAATTTTTGTCACTTGGTCATTGCTCGCGGATATGTGGTAGGCAACCGTCTCAATTTTACTTATATTTGATTTAAGCTCGCTTACAACTTCAGATTCCAAATCGCCATTCTCTAATATTTTCAGAGTATTGTTTAAAGTCAAATTCGTAAAATATAGAGCCAAGCAAATAATGTTGATCAGAACTATAAGCGCCACAAGTTCTATGAAATAACGATACTCCGACAGCATGAATTGCAATGAATTAGTTGCAAAAAGTAATAATTGCTTTGTAGACCGTTTGCTATCCATAAGAAATGGTAAAAAGTCAATGACAAATCGTATAATCATTATAGTATCGTTTATGAGAAAGAAAGATATGATAAGCATTCCATATATTTTAACTTTTTTTAGGGATTGTTTAATTATTTTACACGTCTTCATCTCGACATATACCGCGTTGATGTGCAAACAAAATATCTTATATGCATCTGCATTCTTAAAGGCCATGTAAATAACGAATAGAGAGTAAAATCGAGACAAAATAGTGTATGATATAATGAACATAGAGTCTAAACTTATCATGGTTGCATCTTCGATTACGTTGTAAATATTTATACCAAATAAAAAACATTCAACTAATGTGCACAACACTGCAAATAATTTGCCTTTTGTGTTCAGGAATGAAAAATTTCTATAAATGCAAGTGGCATTTTCGACTATGAAAATCTTGTCGATTATTTCCATGTTAGTCGTTTGTAGTATGTTCTGTTGTACGTATTAATACCGAATGATTGTCTGTGTAAGCTTGATGGAATCGAGTTGACATTTAAGATTAAGTGTTGGCCTGACGACTGTTAAACTAAGTAGGTAGTATACTTAATAATGTAGGGGAACTGGGGTCCGTTCTCACAGAATAACTATTTATTATGGCTAAATTTAAAAAAATATCTATTTTCGCTGATTTGTTTCGTTATTCCAGACATAAATATATATATTATATATACATACATATTATTTCTTTTTCACGACAGTATTGTAACGAAAATCAAACCATTCGTACACAAATGTATCGAAACAAATATTTAGAAGTTTGGAACCAGTAATTACATCCCGAAAAAAACTAACTTAAAGCAACATGAGGCTTAAACTAACTAGCACAAATAATATGTTGTAACAACAAGATTAAATCTTCTTTACTATTATGTGAACACAAAAAATCGATTTGTGCTTTTGAAATCCGATAATAATCTCAATCAATGTTAAAACTATTACATTTGTTTTTTTTTTTAAATAAAAGTTTCAGATTAATGTCATTTTGTGCGTCATCTAGTAATATTTGTCGCAGATATGACATAAGTTGAAAATTATAAAGTAAACTAGTAGTAGTTTTGAGTTTTTTAATACACGCAATACGGAAATTAGGTACCACGTACTCCCTGCTCCCCTTCCTTGATTAATAATATTCAAAAGTAGTTCTCTAATGTAATTCATTGTTACTCTTTGCATCAATTGCCTGAATGGCTGAATCAATATCTAATAGGAAATATGTCAGAACTACGGAAGCAACTGCCTTACATTCTCGTACCTTCTACAAAAGAAATATCTGTCACCTTACAGTACACTCTTGATGACTCTTGATTTCATACATAATACATACATTTCAGCCGTATGCAGTCCACTGCTGGATATAGGCCTCCCACAAATATGACTTGTATTATCTTGGGGGGTAGTTACCATAGTCGCCACGCTTGGCAGGCGGGTTGGCGACCGCTGTAGCTGTAGATTGGGTTTCGATGAACGCTGCTGCCTGTCCGTAGGATTTATCCCTTTGTCGCCTCTTACGACACCCGCGGGAGGAGATGGGGTGGTGCTATTCTAGCCAGCCGGCATCACACGGCACTCTTGATACATAATAAATAAAACTGTAACCAAAAATACATCACATATACTTAGAAATAGACTCATTAACCTAAGTCCCCTAAGTCTGTCCCTTGCGGAAGGGTGCCCATAAGGCTTCCCCGCTGAACGGCTATGCCCATTCTTTGGCCGAGGATTGCGCCAGCCCTAGGGTCTCGGGTACATTGAAAAAGTCTACCTCTAATGCTAGTAAATAGTTCATGGGCGTTCTGGCTCCACGGCCCAAAGTCTCAACATCAAACGCCGCAAATATGTATTTTTTTTTTGTTAATTCCGCATATTTGCCGCACTTGAGTCTCAGCTATTTCATCGATATTTTAGTGCAGCAGCATTTCACATAGTTCTCAAAATAGAAGGTTTGATGATTGCAGGCTTGATTGCGACATCTACCTAAATCGGTGTAGCTCACAGTCGTCTGGAGTAGTAGGTAGGTAGGTCCATACAACAGCCGTCTGTGTAAAGCGTAAAAATTCAACATTCATTTATTATTAACCATTAGCATTAACTTACTGTCATGTCTTTACGCACATACCTATATCCTATGCCTAACCATGCCTAATACAGTCATAGGCATTACTATGGTCCTTATACAATACAAGCTAGATTTTCTTCATGGGTAAGGGCGTTAGGGATTTAGGGGAATACACCTACTTAAAGATTATTTAATTTTTCGTCAGATTTTAAAGAGATGTTGGTACTTATTTACAGTCAGCGAAAAACCTAACGTTTCACCTACAGGTCAATTTTTACATACCATCCCGGTGACAATAACAAAAGTCACAATATGCTACTATATTGTTATGCAGGTACATCAATTATTTACAACTATGGTCAACCTAAAATAAAAATATAGTTCTAAAATATAATTTATTATTTAAATGACGAATTTTGCATAAATCAGATTTTATTTTAGCATAATAGTTGTATGCTGTTACATATTATATATTTCTATACGAAGCCATGCTTACAGAACATTGCGCGCCCATAAAGAAGATAATTTACTTTTAATTTTTTCCAACATGCTGAATTCGCTTCAAAACGGCTATACACTTATTATCTTTATAAAATTTAACCACAAAAAGAAAATTGTAATTACCGTCAACTTGATAAATACTCGAAATATTTAACATGCTTGTTGACGATTTCATATAACGCAAGCAATTATTAATATTGTTATAACCAATAAATATCTACGCAGTTGACGCAATAAACACGTTTTGTTGACAAATTGCCTCGACGGTTAATTAGCGAACCACAACTGAACACACAGCGTGTACATTTATATTTCATTGCTCTTCAAGCATGGTTGATGGAGTACGGCGCACTCTCAAAAATTTCAATGGACGAGGCCCCGTAATGAGCAAAGTCTACGTGACTTAACATTTAAAATAATTTGAGAGAAGTGCTTCAGCGCAAAATACTTTGAACAAATGCCAAGAAAACGGGCAATATTCCAATGTGTAGAACCCACTAGTGAAAAAGTAATCCTCGTAAGCTCGAGAGAAAACTTCCTATATCAGCCATAAAATGGGCTTTACGTCATAGAAGGCGATGTGACTAAATCACATTATGGAATCGGGAATAGCATTCATAATATCTATAGTCCGGGAAAACCAAGGTTGAACGCTTGTGTTTACGCTAAACATTCTTTGTCTGTTAAATCAGAAAACACTAAACGGTACTTCGTCTACAGCATCTTCATTCAAAACAGAAACGTGAATTGAGTTGAACTAGGTGCACTACGAAAACATAAAATAAGTTATAGACCTAAATTCTGTTCAATTCAGCCTGCTGGATAGAGGCCTCCTCCAAATAGGACTTGTATTATCTTAGAGAGATTTTCCATAGTGGCCACGCTTGGCAGGCGGGTTGACGACAGCTGCCCATCCGTCGGTTATTTTGTCTTTGTCGCCTCTTACGACACTGGCGGGAGGAGTCGGGGTGGTGCTTTTCTCAGCCTTATAATATTAATGAAGTGTATTGTACCTGATGTTTATTTGTAGGTAAAATTAAGAGATTTTATTTATTAATTTTTTGTAGATTTACCTGTTTATGTTATAATTACACGTCCATTACACAGATGCTACAATTAGTACATTAAAGACAATAATGTATAAAACATTGGTCGATAATGCATAAAAAAATATTTATTTACATCTTGTGTGATGCAGAGAGAAAGCTACCTCTATCTTAAGTAATATGTCTGAAAAATATTAGTAATATATCACAAATAGGTACCTATATACCGATTAGTAATACTCTATAAATAAAATACTAACCTCGCCTTATTATAAATGAACAGGATTAAAGTAGCAAGCAATTAATAAATATGTATACATATATTCATTGCTATTGTCTATATGTATACATAGGTATATATAATTACTATTCTTATTAAATACAAAGTAATGGGGCCGTTGCCTCACGTTTAGTTAGCCACTCGCGTGACATGTTTCTGCAGACTTATTTAATTTGTGTACCATACATATATACCTATTGCTTGAACCTACGGTCTCCAAAAACATACAACATATACCCATTAGTACCTACATATTTAAGTACATGCACATAATGCAATGATGTACTAAAATAGAATTGAAGAATTAATTATTTTTAAAATCCTATAAAAATTGTTCATTAAATCTCTGCGCAACTTTATAAACATGTCTAGCCGAGACTAATAAACCTAACGAACTTCGCCGCTCGAGGCTAGTTAGGGGTGCAGAAACGTCTAAAACCGTCGTAATCCGATATTCGAGCCCATAACCGCCTGAGGAATTAAAGAAAACTTGGCTTCGCAAACACGCCGCGCTGTAAATTCGTCATCGCTGGAAAAGTCCAATGCATATTTTTTGTAACGATACAGTGTTCATGAGCTCGTAACGATCGCGTATTTTATTAAAATGTAAAGCTGTTCTCGCCAGGCAACTATTGAGGTTGAATGTAGGTAGTTGTAGATAGTGATCGTGCCAAGCAGATTCGCGCTCACTTACACTTTGTAGTTAATAAATATGTTCTTGTCTTTTTGTTTTCCTTATACACCTACACTCAGAATACACTTAAACGTGCCTTTGATTAATAATTAATTCGTTGTATCTACCTAACAATGTCGTAACGTGAACGTGCTCAATAAGGCAAGCGTCACAAATATATTTTTGGATCATTAAGGTAAGGCTTACACATGCAGGCTTTCCCATTTATCAATCCGTGGCTTGACTATGTCCTTCTGTCATCCTCGCTGACGAGACAATCAACCCGCAGCAGCCAGGTAACGGTGATGGATTCCATCGGAAATGTTTCCGAGAGTTCAAATTTCGAATGTGTCAGCCCGTAACCGTTGACGGCGGTTACGTATGGAACAGACTGTAAAAAGAGAATACGGATTATTCAGTTTCAGTTTAGCTTTTAGGATGTATTAATACGTTGCAGTGTTGTAGATATAATTAATTTCAAGGCATGACTCAGACGCTGGTCAGTAATTTATTAAAAAAAATGCTTATAATAGCTACAGCGCCTTATCCTGTGTCTTGTATGTATAAGTAGGAAGTCAGCAATATCTGTAAAAAAATAAACGACTTTTATGACTCGAGTGCATGACTTTGACGCGAACCCCAGAGATACGTAATATTCTAAAAATAATACCAACAACAAATTTGTATCATGGGATTTGTAATTATTACCTCCATCCGATAATAATGGTGATGAGTTGTGTGTATTTGTCATTTAGTTTTATTTCGAGCGCTAGAAAGTCAACAATTGTCTCCTTGGTACAAATTGCAAATGTGACGAAGCATAATGTGGAAAATTTCCAATATACGTGAGAAGCAACGCAGTTATAACAAATCCGGTGCTGCAAATCTGTATCTATGTGACGGTTTGCTTTATATATTATATATTTATTGTTTTTATTAATATAAGATAGTTTATAAGGTTTATTATATTTTAACCTACAGTTATTAGATAAAAAAACCATGTATTTCTATTCATATAAGTTGTCAATGATATTTTATAATTATAACTACTTTAAGTCGGTAGTAAAGAATTTTCGCAACTATTTTTTCCATTACTGTGTTATTAATATAAAACTATTATTTAGTATAGGTTATCCTTTAATTCAAATTTTGTCTCTTGGGTTGTTGCTTAACACTTATTTAAGTAAAACAGCAGTTTATACAATAAAAAAATGTAGTTACAGCTCTTATTTTGAGACAATAAATAACGACACATAATTCTAAGATTTTTCAAGACCTTACCACCTACATTACATTTGAAATATTTATATTTTATATATAAAATCCGATTCACCGCGACATATTTTCGTGTGGTGAAACACAACGAACTCTTTTGTAATGATCTTGGCCAGTTTGGAACTGTGTCCAGCCTCAATGTCGGTACTTCGAGGCCAAACTCATAAATGTTTGAGATTTTAGTCGTCGTTAAGCGAAATGGTGACACCATAATCTATTTACAGTTAAAATCTATTTAAAGTTTAGGTTAGTTTGGTAATCAGTCTGGAGTTTCAGTTTAAACAAGCTAGTTTGAATAAGAAGTGTTCCAGTTCATTATATTATATCTACTATTTTTATACAACAAGGAGCGATGACTCCATGACATTAATGACTTAATGACATAAATGGCTCAATGAACTATTTTATGTCACTCGTTACGATACTTACGTTCCCCTGGGTCACTCTTAGTTTTACGGCATGTAAATACACAAAACATGCATATTTGTGATATCTATACGTCCCTTCCATAATGGGTCACCTATCAAGAGTGTTAGTAGAACGCGGTGCAACATTTCTTCTAACAAACTATGCTTCAGTTGTCTCCTGGCTGACGGGACAGAATAACAACAACAAATAGTTGATTCACTCAAATAACATTGGTGTCAAAATCATGGAATATGCAATTACATAGACATAAGGTGGATGTACTAGTACTCGATGCGTTACTATAGTACTCGTCATTCGTAGTTAAAATACCGATTCAAAGATGAGATTAACTACATCATTTAAACGGTATTAAAAATGTTGCTGGCTTTAGTATATTTTATCACAAATTAAAAATAAATAACATATATATAACTTATGAATATATTTCTTACAACCGGCTGACATCTATTGGTACATTAATTTTAATTTCCAAGTCCCAGTGTATGATACTACTGTTACTCAAATCGTTTGTATTGAAATTATGTTTATTGGGATTGCCTGAAAACCAACTGACATTTACTTGTAAAATCGTATTGACTAAGTATTTCCCATACTTTTAGATTTTTTTGTATGAAAATAATTACAATTACCATACAGTATAAAAATAATTACATTTAAGTAACGGAGTGACGGAGGTAAATGTCGTCGCCTCCCAAAACATACGAAACTGTTTAATATATTATAAATGGTCATATCGTGATTCAAATACATATTTTCTGTTGACATGTCGAGTATCCGGATTAGCACCTTAATATGGTTTTACAACATATTTCCATATATCGCTCGGCTAATCTCACTGAGGCACTGGTCCCACCGCGAGCACGTAAGCTATGAGCTATCAGCTATTTCAATTGACAAAAGATAATAGCTCCCGTGTAAATAAAAGAGGGAGATATATATTTATAGCTCATCGGCCGGCGATGAACTACGATCGCCCGGCTATGACAAAAGATAATCGATCCCGTGTAAATAAAAGAGACAATTCTTTTATTTACACGGGATCGATTATCTTTTGTCCCTTGAATTAGCTGATAGCTTACTTGCTCGCGGTGGGACCAGTGCCTGATGTAGAAAGCTGAAATTCGGTATTGAGCATAATTAATAATTACGGCCCGAACTGCTCATGTCTGTTTTTATTGGCATGATAATTATTAATAATTTCAGGAAGTTACGGTAATAGTTAATACTTATACTTTGCAGTAAAGATTTTTTATATGAACAGGATCACCTTGAAAGAACCCATTTAAGTAACGAAAGAAAATGCGTAGTCTCCGCGAAACTTATGAAACTGTTTAATACATTGTATTAAATGAGAAATATTTTTTGAGGACATGCCAAGAGACTTACCTACACCTTAGTATATAAAAAAGTCGTGTCCCGCTATCCGTACGTTTATCTAACCGTAATAAGTTTTCATCAACAGACATTATATATATATAAAACGGGATAGTATTTTTTCAGTTAGACACTTGTGAAAAATCTTTATTTAAGATAATTACAATATTCCTAAGTAGTATTTAACCATTTACTAAATTACATGTAAAGAGGCCCTTGAGATATTGTATCAAGGATGCAGGCGGCATTTCCTCTTTCTATCGTAATGCTGATAGGTTTTGGGTGGAAACCTACAGCTCTTGGGATGGTTTATATTTAAGCAAAAAAATTTTTGATTTCTTGAATCATATTAGGCTATTAATAAAATATCGGTCAAATCGACAATAATAGTATAGGTTTTCCTAGCAATACTCCGTTGCCAGAGTAGTGACCCATCTCTTAAACCGTACCGTACCCGCTACCGTATTTCACGGTATTGCATCACGTCTACATGCGATTTAAAAGTTGGCGTCACATATGAGTGATACATAAGCATGTCATTATTCAGAGTTGAGTCGTATTTGTTTTACACATTTAGCTGCGATATAAATATAACGCTGTTGTTGACCAATGCTGTCTTTAAAATGTTTATGCAGCAATGCTAAGTGGTTTCATAGCTATAATTATTTGTGGCAGATTTTATAGATCCTTTGGACAAATAAGATTTTGCCGTGATTTTTTTATAGTGTCACCTAAAATCATGGCACTGCAGTAGCCTTAGTTACCAAGTTAAATGAAATGGCTAAGTATGCTAGCATTGTCTTTGAAGTATAAAAATAAACATAAGCACATTATTCTAAAATAGTTTTGAACTTGTCTTGCCATACAAGCCCATATGTATAAGCCCATCTTTTCTGTGGGCTTAATTAAAATTGGCCACAAAGATGTTATCTTAGTCGAGATGGATCAATTTTCACACCACCAGCTCATATAAGTTTTCTTTATTTTTTTAAGTTTTTCTTCCCTACTATGGGTATGGCTAAACATAGTGACACTTTTCTGTTCTAGTACAGTTGTATTTTTGTCAGTTAGCTTTTGAATAATTGATTTGGACGTAGGATGTGTTATACAATTTTGACGTAGTTATTTTGGCTTTTTCCATCGATACAATAAACTATGTGTTAAAGTGAGACGCGAAAAGTTAAATCAATTGCAATAAACCATTTATACGTACATTGTAATTGAAATGGCTTATAAAAAAACTGAAAGTAAAACGTTTCGGTACATACTGCTGTCCCGTTCACGATTAGGATGTAAGAGAGATATAAAATTATAAGAGATTAAATGTTAAATAAATATCGTTAGAAAAGTCGGTTTAACAATACGATGTTCGATATATTTTATTTTATTCAATGATGGTGTGAATAGTAGAATACGTCAAACGGTAACAAAATTATAATCATTAATCACCTCGGGTTTGAACACTTAAATCCTTCACTGTATTCTGGCGTCTTCCCTTCGTTTAGGTTTAAATGTACGCCCTCGCCGTAAATATTTTATTTTGCTCCCATGTGTAGTCACAATCTATTAGATCATGTCATGTCAGGGCTACACGCAGAACGGCCTAATTTTCAAAGTGCTGCCCATTTTAAAAAAACGTTTAATTCTTCCGGCATTTATTGGAGTACTGTGCAATGTCACGTCGTTGTTTTTAGACGTACCTATACTAAAACTCCTTGGTCCAAATCAGCGCCGAGTTTCGCAACAGTGTCTAACCTGACCAGTTTTTTGACCATCGCCTAACAAATGTGGTATCCATCGTGAAATCAAGTTTGAACAATTGAAATCCATCATCTGAAATCCCTACTGATGGCTCTATTTCTCGTCTTCGACGATCAGCGGTCGCACAGGGTCAATATTTTCATAGGTTACTGCGATTTTTGGACGATCTTCAAGTAATTTGTCACTGAGACTGGACTGCCCACGTTAACATTCCAAGTACCAGTGCTCAGCAGTCCTAAGATACGGTACTTTGGTACCGATTACAAAAAAATCTGAAAGCATAATTAATCTTCGACCGTTTTCATTTTCAATCGATATTGCACCCATTTCAATACAAAGTTCCCTATATCTTGTTTCTATTAGATCAAAAGATCAAAAGCAGAATCGCCGATTTTCCACTATGTATGTGTAGACAAAGAAGGCTTGTACAAACGATTATGAATAGGCATCGGACGGAAGAGTGCAAATGACATAAGGAACAGGACTTGTACCATAATGTAGCTATCAGCGTAACATATTTTATACAGTTGATCAATTTGTCGATGTCATCGACATAATTATTTCATCGTTATTAATGGTGTTAAATTTAGTAATTTAGAGCCTAGTAATATTTTTTTACCAAATACATTTAGAGCAAAATTAATTTGTTTTCTGGAGAACAGTTCATGTATCTTCGGTATGAAGTGTTTTTATAACAATAGTATTATTAGGAGATTATATCCCGCTCGCTGCAGATTGTGTGATTTTTGCCGTATTTTTAATACTACTGCTACAACGCAATTGATTTATCCTTCTAACCTTTTTCATTAAATAAATATTAATTTAACCTATATATATATATATATATATATATATATATATATATATATATATATATATTCCCCCTTTCTAAAAAGACAAACAAATCAGTTGTCAAATAAAATAAAATGTGTTACGCTGATAGCTACTCTATTATAGTATAAGTCCTGTTCCTTGTGTCATTTGCACTCTTCCGTCCAATGCCTAATTATGAACATTAATTAATTTAATTTAATAAATTAAAGTTAATAGTTAACTAAATCAAGTAGTTAGGGCAAACCTTAGCTTATTGATACTTGGCAATCCGGCGTCACTGGGACTGTATGCCCAACGATGCCACCGTTGTTAATCGGAACTTTTAACGTAAACCATTATAACTAGAAAACAGAATCAATTTTACCAGTTAACTATACTATTCTGGCTGATTATACGATCGTTGTTGCATTTCTGGATGCACTAACAGTACTAACACATCCACAAAAATTAAACACATATAAAATTGCGTCAAATTGTATTACTTTCCAAGGAATAACACTCGCCTACCATGGTTAAGTATATGAAAATACGCCAAAACTTGAATAATGCAGTAAAGAAACATTCGTACCTATACATTTTAAGATAGTTTTAAGTATTTAGAAACAATCTGCCACATTATTAGTGAAAATACACAAGTTATGTACCTAGTTAGTATTGCCAATCTAACATAACCTTTAAAGCTGATTGGTTTCCACGTACATATACCAATATGCAGTGCTTTAAGTAAAAAATCCAGTTTTTCTGTTGCAGTCAAGGTAAAAAGTTAAAACTTGACGCTTGCAATCGGATGGGCAGCAATTTATTGCTTGCAATTGTTCACCATTGTGTGCTCAGCGTAAGGATTACCAAGTATCACCGCTAAGCTACGGTTTGGCCTACATGTATACAATTTATATACCTATAGGCTCAATGGGAAACAATCAACTCGTGCTACGATATAAAATGTTTATTATCAATTTTAACCTGACGACATTACACGTATTACATATACGCAATTCTTCAACATACTCAGACAAAAATCACGGTAGCATCACGTTCAGTAAAGTAACAAATGGGTCCTTTGCTCACGATTCACCTAAAAAATCTTCCGTGTAAACAAGTATTTTAACCAAATCAAAGAAACCAAGTATCCCGATGGTATAAAATGCATCAGTAATGTTTTCGGGATTTGGCAGCGGAGCGGTGTAGGTGGCCGGTATTTTGGGTGAAACCGAAAAACAAGCGAGTCCTCGCCCACTCCCACTGAGTAAGCCGGCATTCCGTGTATATAGGCTACCACTACCAAACACCTAACCTATATTAAAAATAGGAATTACCTGTTGCGAGTCGTTAGAAGTATTTTTGAGAGTGGTTTTGGGTGGTCTTTAGACACCTGCATTCGATTTACAGTCGGTAATAGACGTCTTTAGCTTTCGTAACAAGTTCGGCTTCAACATGGATTCTATTTTTACATTATAAACGCACAATTCAGAAAATTATATATTATTGAAGCTGAATGAGAGTAGGATATGCCAAGCAAAACAATAGCAGTCTTCAACAGTTGTTACATTCGTCCGGAATTATAAATGATAACATGTTTGCCAGAACGCACGGAATACTTAAGAGTACGAAACGAACTAAATTCACGTCAGTGTTTATTAAAAGTATATTTAAACGCAAAACAAATAACTATTTGGTATTTAGGTGTACCATAATGTTTACATGTTTTATGCCATCGAATTAATAATGTTTTTTAAAACTATATTGCTTACAGCTATATAAAACCCCTTTAATAATAATAATTAATTAGTCCAGCGAGTACTTAGACTTGGCTCTCGAGGTAACCGACATGTGGGAAGTTGATTCGACGATCATTGTACCGATATTTATTTCCACGAACGGTCTCACAGCGAAGAGTCTCGACCAACGTCTTGAGAGACTCTCGCTACGTGGTTGTGGTTGGGTCAAGGGTCGGATTCAGAAGAGTAATCCTGGACACGGCGCGCATAGTTCGGCGGTTCCTCTCTCTGCATAACCACGGACAGCTTAAGCCCGGCCCCGTTGCCAGCGGCGGTTTTTATTATTTTGATACGTTTTAGATGTATTTTTACATTACACTTTCATAAAAATATTCTAAAAACTTAATTTAAGAGATTAAATGAAGAATGGAAATAATAATTTTTTACGTTCTGTGATTAACACATTTATATTTGTTATATTAAAAATGTAAATATGGGTTGGATTAAATAGTTCATTCTGAGTAGAAATCTTGCATTGACATCACCAATTTAAGAATGTAAACTGTACCCCTGTTGAAAATTTTCCTGCAAATGTTTACTAGCTTGTTTCCGACACCCGGTAACGGGTTCCGACGAAATCCCGGGATTGTGTTATAGTAGGAAATGCTCTTGAAAGACGTCTCAACAGGTATACGTCAAGTTTTACTGCAAAAGGCATCACGTTATCCATATGGGTTTGTTAGTTTGCTTTTCAAAATAAAATCAATTTGGGAATTTTCTTCAGACCTAATAAAGCACTTGTATGAGTACCCTAAGTGTAAGTGTAAAATAAAAAATATATAAATACCCTATCCAAGTTCTACTACCATAAAACGTGTAACCATAATATCAGTGTTTTATCTTCTGGGCATGTAAAAAAAAGTAGTAAGTGTAAAATAAAACACAATTTGTAGTTTCAATGCCTTGGATCTTGTTACTAGTTCGAATTAAAGCAGAATATGATAGAAAAAAATGCATCTCTTTCTAATTGGCCTATCACCGTGAGCGCTGCAATGCGCCACACAAACATCTATACGAGTACTCGTAAGTACTTAAGTACATGTGTGAAAACCGTAACTCAAATGTATACATGCATTTATTTAATTAGAATTTGGCTAAATATGTGTACATAACTTTTCTAAACTAAACTACTATACTAACTTAACAAAATTGTTACAATTATAAACGTATAACATGTAAACCCCGGTGAATTGATTGTAGTACTTTATAATCTTCTTCAAACCGTTTACCGATTTGCTGAATTGAACGCATTGCACATAGTAGTTACCGGCTTCAGAAGTTGTCAACTCAGAGCCGTCAGCCATCCCATACTATCAGATTTTACGGGCGTAACTTACGATTACCGGTCGAAACAACCGACACTTAAACGTGCTTCGCCGAGATGCGATCACACGAGCTTTGACCACAAACGTGACTCCGTGAAACACGATGCGCCCTGGATCGGAGCGGTGTGTTTTTAAAGCTTTACCAGTCGTGCAAGGTTTTTGCTAGACCAGTCTAATGTGACCCTCACGCCCCTGGCACCTATACATAATTGAAAAACGCTCTTACATCGGTTAGCTCAAACGATGCTTAAAAGCTGGTTCTCTCGAACGTTCTCGCGCTCTGTGAGCCATCACAATGACACCTCTGGAGTGGTTAGAATAGCCCATCTTATTAATACGCGGCCCACGTACGAACCCGCGCATCGCTGAAATTCAGTTTACCTGTGCACCAACCGTTCTAAAATAACTCACCAGATCATCTCTAGTTACCGCCCATTGTGATACTATGACAATTTTTTTCGGCATAGCTTGGCAGCGGCCAGAGCGACTCAGACTTTATGAGTAAATAGTACTAAACATAGAATTAGTGATTGGCCGGACACTGGGTATCAGCCAACGTCTCACTCATATAAGCTGCTTCAGCCAAAATGTCAAAATAAAATATATTTTACAGTGACATAGGTCTTTTTGATTTGAGTCGGTAGTGAATTACTCTGTACCTACTCGGTTTCACTATGATGATATATTTGCTAAGATCGATTATGAATCACGCTTATCTATGTGTCACCGCGCACTAAATATACTCAAGCGACACATTTACTTATTAAAACACCGAATGACTTTGATACCGATACGCTTCATCATCACTAAAGCGTCTGTAGGTAGATACTGTAACACGTCTTACTCACGCTTTCAATATAACTTTAATAAATATGAGATGCTAATATTCTAAGAAAAGTTTTAATTACTCATCATTAAATCTGTCATTTACTGGAACATAAGTTATTATACTATATGTACTGTACATATTTATTTATAATACATTTTAGACATATTAACAAGAATAAACCTTTTCAATGCACTTTAAACTAATACAATTTCTGAGTTTTGTCCATTTCTGATTATTTGTACTGGTTGACAATACTTCTAACATGCCCCGTGCACTACCGTGGGAAGACGAACAAAAGGCGAGTCACTATATACTTACCTGCTCACCTTTTCTCGAATCTTTTCAGAAAATTTTCCAGATTTATAAGTCAAGATTTCTTTGATAAATGCTTTTATAACACAAAAATAGGTACGACACAAACAAAGCTTAGGTACAACACAAGGCGAAAGTTTGTGAGTGTGTGAGTGTATATGTTTGTTACTTCTTCACGTATAAATGGCGATTTAATAAAATTTGGTACGGAGCTAGCTGACACGACGATTGAGATTTAACGTAATCTATGCCAGGATACGATTTTACCCTACATTAAAGCTAAAATAATCTAGAAGCCAGACACAGTTATAAAAAGAAAAGTCTTTCTAAAATTCCTACCTGCGGCAAGTTATGATGTATGACTACAAACTATATTAACTTTGAAAATTACCTGCGACGTTTCGAGAACGTCGTCTCGTATGAAGACGCGATTCAGTTCCGCTTATTTGTAATAATGAGCAAAAAACGTGATAGTTTAATAAATAAGTTGAGATTTAATTAGTAAAAATTATGCTAACTCTAACTTGCATATATTATTAAATAATAGTTGACGCTAACACGTCTTACATACCCCCGTTCACTGCCGTCATTCCCACCCTCTATACTTAATAAGGATGGTTCAAAGAGCTAGAAAAAAATCCGTAGTCTTTGAAATCTTGAGCGTTGGTGACCTAGCGGTAAATAGCATGCGACCTGGAGCGGTACCGCCAACATCGAAGTTCGTGTATTTCGGGCATCTTTCTCTTTTACTTCAATTAAGGTGTCATGAGAGTGACAGAGATAATTGTCCGTAATTTACGAATATCGTTGTACGCGGTAGCGCCGCTGCATTCCGGAGGTCGCAGTTTCAAACCCCGCGGATCGTACAGTCAGCAGCAGAAATAGCTAAGCGTTTCAGGTGTTCAAAATGAGGTCAACACATCTCTATTGTCAAGAGAATAAGAGCGCGTGTAGGTCATTTTGAATACTTCAACCGTTCATCCACTTTTGCTGCTGACTGTACCTATCAGTTTTTTGGAACTCGTATACGAAATATAATTTTATATTTAAAAATCGCTTTTCGAAACCGGACTAGTCCTAAAAAGGCCTAGTTAGTAACCCAGAGGTTGGAAGGTGAGATAGCAGTTGCTTTCATAAAACTAGTGGTAACGTCAATTTTTGGGATTTGTTTGCAAGCGGTCCCCAAGCTCCCAGGAGCCGTGGCAAAATGCCCCGACAATGCGAGAAAGATGATGTCTGACTTCTTGAAGTACGAGTAAGCTTATGATTTTTACATAAAGAAAGCAGAAATATTGTAATTCTCCCCCATTCCACTCCATTAGAGAGTAGAGCCCCATTTAGACCATGCAAGAACTTGTATACGATTTTCATTACATTGCGGGGTTATATAAAGCGACCGAATTCGCCGTACGACTGTAGCCCGCAATGTAATGAAAATTGTATACAATTTCTTGCCTGGTCTAAATGGGGTTTTACAACCGAAATAAGCTAGCAAACTTCTGGATCTCAATAAATACAACAGCCTAAATAATAAGCTACGAAATCTCACAAAAATTGAGAAAGAAAGAGCTTTAGGAGACTTCCACGCAGCTTAAATATAACCTTTTTGAATTAATAAATTTTATTAATTATTACGAATACACTACGTTATATCATCCTTAAATTCATGTCAGTAGCCTAGGCATAACACGTGACTTATTTGATTCCGGCTGACGGGACTAGAAAGTAATTAGCAATATAATCGCAAAATGCCATCGTGCGATAAATAGACTTTGCAAATCTCGGTATGACTCCTCGGAGTTACGCCTGTATCCATTGCCATAATATAGTACGTTCTCACAAAAGGCAAGATAGCGGTGAAGCCTAGTTAGTAAACATCCGGGAAATCTTAATTAACTAACTGGATCATATTAACAAGACGATATGAAACTGTTTTGGGGAAAAATTCAGCTAGCTACTCACGCGAGGTAGTGGATTTGTCGGTCCTAATTAGACTAGTCAGCCTGAAACGAAGCTATTTAATAGTTATTTGTTATACAAGGGTGCAAAATTGTATTTTAACTGCGAGTGTGGGATTGAAACTCGAGCAAGCGAATGGATTCTATAGTTTAACCACGAGCAAAGCGAGTGGTTTTAAAATAGAATCCTGAGCGTACTGAGTGTTTCAGTGTATTGAAACACTCGGTACGCTCAGGATTCTACAGAAGTAAATTACAATTGCACCCGTGTGTAACACAAAACTTTTCACTCTACAGCGAGGAAAGTGAAACATGTAAAAAAAGGTTTTGAAATCGCATTGACTTTTTCTTTGCGTTTAGATACATTCAACATTTTTACAAAAGGTGCCTTTAGCCTGGTTAGCTTGTGGTGGCCAGTACGATTTTCGAATGTTCTAATTCGATTTTCAACTCGGTGCCCCCGCCGCCGCGGGGGCAAGTGAGCTGTACTTCGCGAATTTAGACTTTAAAACCATAGCAATAAGAGCTATGAGAAGTCAACTTACTTTAATCACTAGTGGATAAAATGCGTTTTTACCCTCTCGTATCAAAGGATAAACAAGCGCTTTAGGAGCTAGTGAGGGGAAAATATTTTTGCTCATTGGAGCCCTCCCAGCCCTGATATGTCAGGTTACCTAGAATGTCAAACTAGAAAACCGTAAACAAAATTTTGATGTATTTTCGTAACAGATATAATGCGAACATAAAATTAAATTATATACTGAACACAAACAACAATCAATATCACATGGCTAACGAGCAATTATATACAGTATGTATCAAAAGGAGAGGCAAACTCAAAGTATTAAAACCATAAAAGTGTAAGTATAAAATAAAGTTTTGGTAGATATATTATTAAAATACAAGCATTTCTTTTCCTTGTGATAATGATAAACCTGTTAATGTGAAGTATCCTGTATTAATTAGTGCTAATGAGCCTATATTTTTATGTCATGAGATTATTAAGATATTTACTTTTTCTTAATAATATATGCTCAACTATACCATGATGCACCAATACTAGTATATCGTGTGTTTCCTGTAATAAGAGCAATAACTTTAGGCAGCGTTTCTATACCAAAAACGTAGCAACATTTATTTTACGACTTTTTAAAATAAGTTATATGTTGTGTACTAAATATCAATAAAAAAAAGAATTTCCAAGCAATAAATGTACTCGTATTGTGAAAACTATAAATTTTGTAGGGTAAAATACAATTTTGTATATTGATCAATTAACAGCACTTTTACTTTTATTTTGTACGAAAAAAATCCCAAGTAATAAATTACACAATATTTAAAACTTGTAGAACAAATGTTGCTTACGTTGGTTCGTGGTATAGAAGCGATCCCTAAAGTTATTGCTGGAACCACCCGGTATAAAAATTAAGGTTAATTAACGTTATAAATGTTATAATATTTAACGAGGAATTCCCAGCGACACATTTACTAGTCCCGTCGTTGTCAGACTTATTAATTATTATGTAGCGCGAGCCGCAAAACTGATCTTTGTTGGATGTACGTCCTCGGTAGGAACAATTAATAACTAGCTCGTTGAATATTACTTCCTTGTTAAGGAAGGTGTTAACTGTTAATTAAATACATTTTGTAGGTAAACATACATTCCACGCCAATATTAAAGTCATTGGTTAAAAACTTTTATTAACCTACCTTTTCGGCCAATCCTTAACACAGGAGTGTTTAATGTTTATAGCCCAAGATTAAGTCAAAGGAAAAAATGGAGGAGGCTTTTACTCAATAGTACACAGCAGTGGGCTACAAATAATAATAGTATAATACCTACTTATTGAAGCCCGAGTGCGCATTTTGGATTATCGGTACAGTGCTTGGCTTTTGACACAGCTGCCCTCAACCTGAATTACTTACGACTGAAAATTATATATATTTTTTTATGTTCTGTGGTAAATACTGACAAGGACCCTATAACTGAAGGTTAAAATTACAAAGTACCTAATATAACCTAGACTACTGACTACTGACTCGAAAACGGAAAATGTTGGAATAAATCCGCCAAATCTTTTTTTTATACAAAGATGGTCGCAATCAACCATACGACCCGCCTGATGGTAAGGACCCGCCTAAGGACGCCTTAAACTGCATAGGATCACATGCGCGTTGCGTACCCTAAAAGTTGTTGGCGCTCTGGGAACCTTACTCACCATCAGGTACACAACGCTACATACCTAAAAGGTAACAGTGCTATTATGGCTGTTGTCTTCTGTAAGCAGGAGGTACTTCCCCAGTTGGGCTTCTCCAGACTTGCGTGATGGTACTGCCCTACCACTCATTGTTGGACGTAGTTTTAGGACATACCCGGGTCCAAACCTCATTATGCATACAACAAACGCCAAAATTCCAATTGGCTTTTATATGGCTTTAACAGACTTTATGCGTAGATTGATAGGTAGAGTTCTTACAAAACTATAACAAATATTATTGAAAAACCTTGTTAAAGTTAATGATGTTGTTATAACCTGCATCATAAGTATACATAGGATTTACGTCGTCGACGCTAAAACACAATGGGCACGGAGCAACACCAAATACGGACTAGTGTCGGCTCCGAGGAGAACTTTAGGTAAACATCTGTTACAGTTCGACAACAAAGCTCCGACGGCAACGTTTTGTGTTTTACATTTTCAACATACAAATCGTAGTTATTTTTGCAACATAAATCAAGCTTAACATTAATGGTAGCACCAGAATCAATTTACGCAGATTTATAAATAAATAAAATACTGTATAAATTATAATAACTGTCATAAAAGTTTATGAAAATATCAGTTATAAAAGTATTCCTATATCAAACCTAAACAATGGAGTACCTAAAAAGTTATCTACACTACTATTATAAAGGCGAAAGTTTGTGAGTGTGTATGTTAGTTACTTCTTCACGTCTAAACGGCTGGACCAATTTTAATAAAATTTAGTATGAAGTTAGCTGACACCCTGGATTAACACATAGGCTACGTTTTTTTCCCAAATGAACCGCGGGTAACACCGCACAGCTAGTAATTTATAATGAATAAACATAAATATTTTGAGGGAAATCTAGGACAAAACAGTAAGCGCTTATTATAACTTATTTCAACAGTAAGCGCAATAAGTATTAAGTTGTAAGTATTAAGCGATATAATGTAAATATGTAAATAGATACGTATCAAGTACTGAAACGTATCGATAACGTCGAATATTATAAAATAAAGTTTTGACTTTGAGCTCCATTTAAGTTTTAAGTCTATAAATGTAGGTAATATTTGTACTAAAAATTATCATATGTATCGCGACAGCGATACTTATTCAGAAATTAGGCCTATATTGTTATTATATTTCATTATTCCGGTTAATTTGCTATGCTACATCCCGTTAGCGCAGAGAGTTGCACTATCAAACGTTACAGTAACAATTTATAAGACACTGAGTATAATCTTTCACGGTTTTTACAAATTCTTACAAATAAACGGGATTTAATCGCATATTTAACCTAAGAAACTTAAAAAAAAGTTTTTAATATTAATATACGCGGTTAAGTCTCGTTTACCTGAAATAACACTAAACTAATTCGGGGACCTTCTCATCAGCCAACGAAATACTACCAGTCCATATTAGGTATACTTCTCTTCCACACGTATTTGTTCTAGTTACGAGCATAAACGAAGTTCAGTTAATCAGAGTAAATAGGTACCTAGTATTGATGTAAGCGCGCCGGGCCCAGAAGTCTAAGTTTTGCTCGTTGGTTGTTCCAGTGAGATCGGGCTGTAAGTTCATGCAAGAGTAACGGGATCGACTTGACGTTTAGTTAGATCATAAATATGTAACGCGATATCAGTTTCAGTTGGATATGGAAAGTTGGAGCGACCACCGCGCGAACACGTCATGAACCTCGTCAGATATGTTTTTAACAGACATGACAAAAGGGGGCGATTTTAGATTTGACTAGTATCTAACCTTGTAACTATTTCCACGGAAAATATTTTCTTTTTTTATACTACGATTATGGCAATCAAGCATACCTACGGCCCGCATGATGGTAAGCAGTCGCCGTAGAAAATGAACGCCTGTAACTCGCGCGGATTCATAGGCGCAGTGCCTCTTTAAGGCTCTGAGCTCTCTTACTCGAACTGGTGGCCTTATTATATTACTCACCGGCAGGACCAGAATGCTACGAGTACTTTAGCTATTAGTGCCTAAAGATATTTTGCAGATATAATTATTTAACAGTTTAGAGTGAACTGGATATCGTAGGCAATATATAAGCCATTTTTTTTTGACAACAACAATGCATAACGAATTTAAAATATACCGCCGAAGTACAATCACGTAAAGAGATTTTTTTTAAACCAACCATATAGTTACACTGGGCTAGTGATCCAGTGGTTGTGGGTTCGAGTCCCGCTGCGAGTCAAATTTTTCTATTTTTCTTTCGATTTAAATATCTTTGATATGCTAGCAGACGTTTCTGCTTAATATAAAAACAACCATATAGTGTCTGGATTATAGCCCCTATAGAAAGATGAAACAGTGGGCAGAATACTACTCAGGATATACTTATCATACATTAACGTAAGGAAAATGCGCGTGTGAAATGTAATACTTCATTTTTACATCTAAACCTCTTAAATCACTGTATATTAATAAAGCGTATTTATTTCTGATGCGTAATTGAAAAGTTCTAAGCGTAGAGACGGCGGTATAGGATTTCTTTTATACTGCTCTTATGTAGATGTGATCAAAATATCGACCGGTAAGCTCAATTTTTGTGTATTGGCAACAGAACTGTACCGAGACTAAACCAAAAAAAAACCACAAAGAGCATGCCGGGTCTTTCATTAGAAGCAAACTAAAACATAGCTGAATTGATAATGTATATAAAGATTTAAACCGTTCAATATACTTTACATTGATATTATTTACACTTTTGAGACTCCAAGTCAAGGCGTACTTATTTCTAACTTACTTGACTTGTACGTGACGTAATTCATGGCTGCGAAATCGCGTCTAAATTAGTTCATCGCTCAAACGTTCACATAAAAGGCCAGAAATGATAACAGTAAAGTAGCATATCTCCGAAGTTTTTTATTTTACTATAAGGCCATAAGTCAATAAGTGAAACCGCTCTCAAAGTTTATCATTATTAGCATTAGCGTACCCACTAAAATAGTTGTGGAGGACGGTACAGAATCTAATATACACGGTGAAATTTAATCGGTAATCAGGAGTTGAAAAATATTAATTATTAACCTAAATATAATTCAATACGTGAGATCTCATAGATACTTCACTACCTAATCGATGTCACTAACTAACAATTAAATCGTAACAAAATATAACCACTGGATACATGGACACCCTACTTAATTTTAGGGAATTAGTGTACGTCAAGTGCCATCGCCTTGACAAATTGACAGCTTATTTCTTCTTTGTTTTAGGTTTTTATATGTAGCTACTTGCGAAAAGGTTTTAAACTCTTTAGACTACACCGCTAGTAGGGTGACAATAATTTTCAATTAAAATTTATTTTCACCTCTTAAATTAGGTATGATAAAACAAACTACAGTGTAAGTCCTACATATATGTGATCGCCATGGCTTACTGAATTAGAAAAAATGTTTCAGATTACTGATTAAATTTCACAGTGTAGGTATTTACTAAAATATCGTGACGTATTCCGATTTTGGCATCTAATGGTAGTGCTACTAATCGAGCGCCTCCGAATAAACACGAGTCGTCCGTACCCTTGTACGGTGAAAAACTACTCGTTTCACTTGGGTCGAACGATTCCGATGCGATCAGTCATGCGCGCGAGGATGACGCATGTTCGCACGTTTATTTCAGGCGAAATGCAGGAGCTTCGTGAGTTATGCACGTCAGCAGTGCAACGGCTATTATTGGCCTAGCTATGGGATGAGGACTAATTTTCGTCCGTGGAAACCAGCTCAGAATCTTCTCCAATAAATGCCCGCCCACTCTCATCCTAAACTAAAACAATTGCGACGTGATGGAAATGAAACATCTAATATAAAAAATAGAAGGGTACATATATATATAGGTACGATTTCTTGAAACTTCGTTCGCGCACTATGCCTGAATTAACTTATACGCACAGGGAAACAATTCAAGTCTATATATAACCAAAAACCGTGACTTTACGATTTATTAACTTGGTAACTTATATGGAGTAGACGATTATCTAAGAGTTTTGTTTAAGTAGGTATTATTAGTAGGCGTAGGTAATATCCTGGCCTGTTTACATCTATACGCGAGTTAGAGCTTTTGACTTAAGTTATTCATTTTTGCATAGTACGTACATTATAAATTGTATACAGAAAATAGCTTGACAGTTTTCACTGTACATGTCACTATATTAGGTTAATGAAGACATAACTACAGATAATCATTTTACCACAAAAGTTCTACTGGAGAGAGTGAAAAAAATACGCTTTATAAATGTTTGAGTGTCATGTTCAAATGGAAGTAGTCGTTTAAAAAGTTACATATTTTACCTTTGTATCCCATTTATATTAATATATACTTTTAATCTATAACTTTTGTACAGTGAGCGTTACAATAAGTACTTTTTTACAATCGTTCAAAGTGCAAAGATACGAGTATGTGTCTTTTTAAAAAGCAATTATAATATTGGTGCTAACTATACCTAAGTACTTATTTAATAAGTAATAAGACTGTGTTATGGAAAGGAAGAGATGGTCTTAATGAGAGTATAAGATGTCCGTTCATACTAAATTGGCTATGGAGCTCTGGAAAAGATTATAAAGTAAATATTTTCCTTTGACACGGCATCTCATAAAGTTGTAATTTGCTTGTGATACTACTTCAAGGTAGAGTGAAAACGGAGTCAGGGACGGTGTTTGGTAGTTCCAAACTTTTCACTAGGTACCTTTAATGAAAACGTGGCGTATTTTCTGGTAAACGCCCAACTCGCTTGATCAAACTTCCCATTTCGGTAAACTGGAATATCCGAGTTAGATTAAAACTTTTCAAAGGCCGAGGTGGAGTTACAAAGCACTTGTAAAGCCGCCGTAACTCCGGTTAGTTCAGAGTTTATGAGTTTTATTTCCTTGAGACGTTTATTATTACTTATTAGGCGCATGTTAATTAAGTTTTGTTTTGGAGCGATGAAGGTGATTCCGGATTAAGGCGTGATGGTCTAGCTTAGTTATAGATAGGTGTCAAATTCACGATGCGATGTTGTTTTCCGACGTAGGTACTTTACGATTACGAGTATACAGCGTGCCTAATATGAAGGAGAAAAAACCAACCTAGGTCGACTCATGTTTATCGTACATAATAAATACATAAATACGTTTGCTTCTCTAGTACAAAACGGGCCTTAGGGCGAGCTGGCAACGTTTATTATTGCTATCTCTTTTTATTTTCAAAGAGGTAATTTTATGAAGAGTTTTTTGGGCATAGATTATGCAAAGCCGGGTCTACATACTTCTTTGTTATAATAAACAGTAACAATAGTACTGCATTAGATATTAACTAATAAAAAGGTTGGATAATAAGAATATACAAATAAGAATTATGAAGACTTTTCGTCCTTCTAGTTTCCTGTTTTGCAATATGAAGTATGAAATCATAATAAATAAATACAGAACATCCTTACACAAATTGACTGAGTCCCTGTAAGTTCAAAAAGGCTTGTGTTGTTGTTAACCAACCAACGATATATATAATATACAAATACTTAAATACATAGAAAGCACACATAGCCCGAGAACAAATAATAGTATCTCATAACACAAATAAATGCCCTTATTGGGATTTAAACCCAGCACCATTGGCTTCATAGGTAGCGTGTCACTACTGATCAGATCTGTTGTCAAATATCTATGTTTATTTTTATTTTGTCATGTGTCAAATGCTTTTTTGCTTAAAAAATTTAGTTGCCAGTCAGCCATATATTTTTTTTTCTATTAAACCTGTACATAGGTACACATTGTTCAGCATAGTGGAACCTGTAAATGTAGTATTGGCATGTACAATAAACCAATTTGATTTATAGGCCACTTCGTTCCTTGTCACAGAGAAAATCTATATGGCAGACGCAAAAGATCTCTTATTAACGTTACTGTGACAAGGGTTGACTATACATAAAAGCGTCTTTGAGGCCTGTACATGCAGATTTATACTTATTTTTTTAAGAAATCGACTGACTACTATAAGACTATTGAATGGTCGAATAAAAAAGTAGTTAAACTAATATTGATTTTGACATAAATAGAAGTAGATGACATACCGATACTAAAGAAAGAAAAGGTACACCGGTGTCCGAGGCAGCATATATCATCTATAACAATTTATAATTTACAAAGGCGGTAGCCCGTACAAACCAAAATAAATCAAAATGTTTAATAAACCATAATAGTTTGATCTATTTCCAGTTACATTCTAATAATTTTGCATTTATAGAACGCGTATTATTCTGAAGCAAAGTAACTTAATACAACTTAGTTGCTAGTAGTGACAAAATCAATGCTCAAAGTACGTGTTTTATCGCTTTCAAGTAAGTAAGCATAACATATATACAATGTAGCATAGCACAAGCATAGCTTTTAAGACGCGATGCTGATTTTACAATAATTACAATTACTAGGAGTAGGTATACGAGTACAATAATAAGGATGTAACAATTATTAGGTATATGTACATATAAGTACAATATGTACAAGGAATATATTCCATATTTTATCTGATTGCCTGTTATATCCACCATCATCTTAGCTTTTTTATCAGCAATTGCGACAGCTATATGGAGCTCGGGCTTGGACACCTAGGCCTAGGGGTTGACAAAAGCGACTGTCATCTAAACTACAGACTTGGGAAGGTTTGGTCCAGGTTTCTCTAATTATATTTTTTTTGTTCTAAAAACTGTTAACAAGTAAGTCCCTTTAATGTGAAGATTGATAGTCTAACTAGTTCAAACGTTTACTATTGATACATAGAGTGTTAAAGTATTTTCATACTACTCATTTTTGGGAAATATAATTACGGTATTTCTTTTTCCTTAAAACCCGTCTCGGTTTCAATGAACAGGTTAAGGAATTTCCGATAGGTTTTACACTTAACATGTGTTACATATTTAAATTGATATGCCCATACCTATTCTTGAAGACTACGTACGCAGCCGCAGCTGTGACTGCTCGTATTCAAGCGGGTAATTAAAATCTGCGCGCGCAAGAATGCCAAGTGGTAATTAACATACAGCTACCATCGTTACGAAGAGTAATCGAAACTCTTACTTTTTAACACCTAGTGTGGGATTAACGCGTGCCGATCAACAACTCGCGAGTGCTGAAGGCTCGCAGGGGGCAGAAGAGGTGCGTGGGAGTCGCGATTACGGGATCTCGAAGGCATGCGAAACTTGCGCGCTGCAAGGTGGCGAGGGCGAGGGAGGAGTGCTGGAGCCGGGGCGCGGTGGCGGCAGTGGGGCGCGCGGGAGCGCTAGTCTCAAAATAACCCGGCGTATTTCGGTCGCGCCGCCCCCGCGCCGGCTCGCCGGCGCCCGCGCACCGCTCGACGGCTCCGCACTATCCGCTAACTATTCGCAATCGACCGACGTCTTGGATGTTGGACTTGGGTTATAATGACTTGACTTCTGCTAAATGAACCCGTGGACTAGTATAAGTTTATTGCAGTGGCGTATTTATTTGACGGGCGAACCCCGAAGGTTAATCGAGGACTAGTCGAGTGAGAGTTTTGTGCGTGTGCTGCTGTGGCGGCGTGATGGAGAAGTCGAGGTGGTCGGAGCAGCGCTCCGAGCAGCGCTCCGAGCAGCGCGTGCAGCACTCGGAGCGGCACGAGCAGAGCGTGCAATCCGTGCAGCAGGAGGAGCGAGTGCAGCGCACCGAGCACCACTACACGCGCCAGATGCTCACCCAGCAACGAGGTCAGTCCGGGCAGCTAGCCTGTCTCGCCTTCATCCACTAAAATATCTCAGCTGTAACTAAAGCTTTGCATTGCGAAATTTTCGTCCTAACATTTTCATACATAAGTGTGTAGAGTGATCGTCGCCGCCGCCTCGCGCGGCGATCGGCCAGCGAGTGTCTTTGGTTTCCTGGTGCGTAACTTTATTTGTGCATAGCGCTTTCCTCGCGGATAGCGCGGCTATTCTGGGGCGCGTGGGCGCAATCCGCGCCGCCACCGGGACACAGGAATGCGCTCCCAGGCGCGACCACACTTTTCACACTTGTTTTTCTTGTTACGTCGACTTCCCACTCTCACAGTCGACGTGACATGTCCTGACATCGATGCGAATTGCAATGTAAACACGAAGGATGTCGAGTGAACTGATCCCGAACAGAACCGCGGCTGCAGTGCTGATGCGACCTCAATTCAACTTTTATGCAACATTCAAATCTCAAGCGGCCGGCTGGTGTTATTGGGGCGTCAGTTCACTCGTCTCACCATAAAGGCTGCAATGCGAAATTAAGTTGAGAACTTGTTTACTTATAAGGCGTAAAGTCGACTCCTTATATGGCTTCAGAACAAATATGTTACCTTTCAAGGATCAATTTTTCATAATATGGCGGCATTAAAAGATCGAGAAACTGGGTCAAATGAAAGCGTAAGACATGAGTTGATATCACGTACGGTTTTTTGTACGTTCATTCATCGTATTTATTTATATTAGCGACGAGCAGTGCGTGCGGCAGATACGAGACGCATTATAATGGTTGATGGCTCCGACGCAATCTAACGCAGATTCATAAATATGCAGCTTCTCGAGTTTTTATCAAGTCGTAAATGAAAATATGAAATCAAGCAATGTAACATTGATTGCGTGCTTCACGTACCACGGCAGCGACCTAAAAAGCACAACATAAACAGTGACGCGGCGCGGCGGAGAAAACGTTTTTGCCATAGAAGAATGCACGAAGTTGAGCTATCATGGGTTGACAAAGGCCCCGTTACCGGGATGCATTGCCGCCGCCGCACAAGGAACGCTAGTCATCTTCATCAATTTTTTTTAACAATTACACACACAGGCCATTGACAATGCTTAGAATGCTTATTATACTTGATTCGAGCTAGTTAACGTCGCTCTCACTTAATTCTTTGTATGTAATTTAGCCGCATACCTAGCGGCTTAGAGCATTCTCATAGATTGATTACTTTAGAAGTTTAAGCACGATGGTTATCATAACGTAATTATCGGTACAGTTATAAGAAACTGTATCTTGTAAATAGATCTTGTTGGTTATGTTGACTATTGCCTATGTGGTAGAGCACTTGTTCAAATGAAGCCGGGTTTGCGTTTATTATGTAAAACTAAACACGCTACCCGGTGAATAGCTCGCGTGACTCATCCCAGGTGAAAAGAATATCAGACGTTGTATAATAAAGCGGTGAGCCTAATTAATTATCCGCCTTAGTTGTTAACGTTGCTCTTTATCATCGAATTCTTCCGATGCCTTCACAATCTGTAACAGTTGTGAAAATATCACATCTATAGGTTTCTCTTTCTTAGTAATCTACCTTTCGCATATATGTAGGTATATATCGTTTATGTGAGGATTTAAAAGGCCTATGATTTACATAAGTAACCATTTTAGTATAACTAGAAATAAATTGCGCTGTTGGTATTCCATGTAATAAATGAATTAATATTTTTATAATGTAGGTCTTTCCACATATGTAAATAATAAACCGTCACATCGTGAGGCTATAAACTTTGAACAGTTGGAAGTCAACAATACAAATTATATTAAACAGCACTGTATTGTAGGCACATGTAGGCGACAGACTGCGTGATGATGATGAACCTTGATACGTAACATCTTGGGAGTACTAAGAACCGGAACGAAGTGCTCAAAACGATTTCCACAAATCCACTTGTTCTTTTTCTCTGGACAATAAAGCCGAGCCGTGTATAGATTACTTAGTCCGCTTCGATAGTTCGATGCTGCTGTGACTACAGAAGTTCACCGGGTGCCACCTTAGGCCATTGAATCGACTAGGCGTGGTGGTTTTTGCGTTCGATCACTTAATTATCGGTTTTCTATTCCTCTACCGACTGAGAACTTCGGGATAATGGCGCTATTACACTCTTGAGCGAAAAACGGCAAAGTGAAGCCGGTTGTTTTCACTATTTTTTCGCGCGCAATAGAAACGTTAGACTGCTATGAACGACCGCATTAACCTGTCATAATAGTTTGTCTTATTATGATTTACCGCCCGAACGAGAGTTTGTACGATTTGTTCCGGACTTTTGTTTTACTGTTAGAAACTACGGAGTTCAACAACGAACTGGAGATAGCTACAACTATTCCACTGCGTTCTAATTTTGAGATTCAAAATTGGGTCGCTAATAAAAAGCAATGAGATACCAAAATGCATTGCGAATTCAATTACTTAGATTTAACAAACTATGTAGGTACATATACAAGTCATTAACATTTTATAATGATCTCTATCTATACATTTAAAATACCTTTTAAAAACCTCGCTTACTTTAAACATACAAATTTCTAATTAACTTCACTTACATCTACTCTTGCACGGTATAGCTAAGTGGATTCCACTAATTGCAAAGCGGAATTTGATTACCTACAGGAGAGTATAACCTACCTCGTTTGGTTATTTCGGTACCTCATTTAAATAATAACAGCGGAAGCTATAGAATCTCAAGAACTTAATTTTCGGTTGCTATAGTTGGGAACTATGATTATGCCTATGAATTGGAACACGCGGAGCAGAAGATAGTTAAGTGAGAAGGCAGTTATAAGCATAATCAAAAAACATTGTCAGAATTTCAGTTCGCAATAATTACTTAAACAGTTGCTACGGGCACGGTTCCGTAGCTAGCTCAAAACAACAGGAGTAACTGTACAACGCTTCTGCGCCGCAGTATACAGCTATGTCCTACAGTATTTTATACGCTTGCACCGTCGGGCTTATCGACGTGCCAACTTGATAATTATAATTGTCTGTCTCTTTCAACCAAGCCATCACGCAGCGTTATAAAAGAGAGGAGTAGGAGTGGCTGTCTCCTGGATAATTCAGTCCATGAAATATTTGAAGGCGTTTGCATATATATGTCATGGTTTATGCATCTATTAAACAAGTGAAATCAAGTTCAGAAAAAAGGAAGTTGTTGCGTCAGTTAAGCGTTTAGGTACTGCATATCTTATCATTAGATTTATTCAGATTATAAAAAAAAAAAACAGATTATAAACAAAAACATTTAAGTAACAATAGCTATCATGTATGTCTACATTAGTTTTCACAAATAAAAAAAAGTGTTAAACCGTAACATATGTATCTAACAACACAGGCTGTGCACTCGTAAAAATAATTTCAGCTTATCTAATTAAAAATATGCAAATACAATTTCAAGTATAACATAAAATAGTACCGTTGCGTTACTGTCCGCGGAGCGCCGGCGCACTGCGCCGTGCGCGCGCGTGCCTTATCTCGGAGAACGGCCTAATCTCGTTGCGACTCGATTAGCGCGCATCCACCGCATACGATCCACTTAAAACGTCGCTAATTAAACGGTGCCTTCGATACCTGATGTGTTACTTCTTATAAAGATGTAAGAATAAGGCCGTTCTACACTTTAAGACAGTAAAAATAGGTCACCACGTATGAAATTTATCAAAACTGAACTATATTGATCAATCAAATATATTGTATGGTCAGGCGCACGATACTTTTATTAGACCAGATTAGTGGGTTTTTATGTTGAGGATTTCTATATTTTTTAAGGATCATATAGGGATGATGATACTTATAATAAATTATATGTCAGATTTTACGACGCTAACAGTCCTCAGAATCAGTTATTTATAATTTTAAATTACAAGTAATAAGTAAATATACAATTACTTACGGATTTAAAATGAAAGTCAAGTTAGGTAAACTTTCTCTAAACACGTTAAAAATAGATTTCAATGACTGCTCATATCAATATAAGTAATTGGTGTTATTGGCGATACTCTCATGGTTACACTCAAGATGAAAGCGCTAGTCTGCTGCTTTTAAAACAACACGGTTTGCATCGGGAAATAAGAAACTTTCGGAATTGTTAGAAAGTATTAAATGATTATTGTTGAATACAATGCGAACATTGTAACAGTCCGTGACAAACTAACGATTACATTGATTTATTATATTCAATAACTATTTAAATTTAACTGGCTTTACTTGAACAGTAGTAGATACCTAATAAAATAATAATGAAAAAGGCTGGAAGTATCTTATGTATACATAAAGGCGGGGTAATTGCACCATATGCTTAAGCAATTTCCATGTTAATTTAGTTGTTGGACGTCTCTTCGATTAGGTATAGAATAATTACTAAGATACCTTAAAAACTATAAACTAAACTGGACATATACTTACTTAGTTCGTATAGTAGGTACGTATAGCCAATCTATCTATGAATGGTGTCTTTTACCATAGTCTTTAAATCGAAAGTTACTTCCCAAACTGAGCCTATTTTGTTCACAACTTTAGAGAATAGGTATACTAATTCTTAATTTTAATAATACCAAACGGGTTAAATGTTACTTTCAATGTACACAGTCCAACACAAATTTGACAGTATGCTGTATCTATTCACTTTTAAGAAACGTCTTTCAAACAAGGTAATGTCGCCCTCGTACCACGTGACTATCAATTAGGTAAGAAAGGGCAAGGTCGGTCGGGTCCGATAGTTTGTAATAATAAACAACAACCGAGTTAGGTTAATTTTCAATAACCGTTCAAAACAAAATACGAGTACTTTCTAGAAAATAAACTTTATTACTGTAGCGTAAACTTAAGTAGTAGAAACTATATTTTCTACTTTTATATGTTGCGTCAAATAAGATATATATTTACTATGTTTTTATATGCACCAGCGGCGACGCGTTCCTACCGGCTTAACTAATTTTCGCACAGTTCAAAAGTTTTCCTAGAAAAGAAACGGCCAAGCTATATTGGCTCAATCTGGCCTAAGGAAATGATTGATATGAACACCAAATTATTTTAAGATTAGTATTATTTTAAGTTGCAAACGTAAACCCAATTACTAATGAATAAGCGAAGTGAACTTGCTGTGCTTGACGAAAATACGTACCTATTCCGACAATAGGAATCATTAGTTGCATAAAAATATCTTAAACCCACTTCGACGAACTCCGTGTCACGCAATAAAACATATTTAATCGAGCTTTGTACGCTCGAACAATAATGAAAGCGGTAGCAGAGGCAACATTAAAAGAACACTTTTACCGGACTCGCTTTTCTTTAAATTTATAATCGGATTGTACAGTTAAACATGCACGAATTGTCGGCCACTTTCGCCGCTCCCATCGTGGTGAGCAAAGACTTTTGAATGGGTATCTGAGGCCTCACCATTGCCATTGCAAATTACATTACGAGTAACTTGCATTGCATGTCTTATTATTTTATTTTTCTTATACTGTAGGAACTAAATTTCATTACATTAGCTTAACCTAAAGTACATTAACAAAAATTATAGTGTTTTATTTAGTTTTATATTTACCAAATTATTTAACTTTATTGTACACAAAACTCGGTTTACAGTTTTGTCTTGAATCATGTTGACGCTGTGTTTATCTGCTTACAGAGAGAATTATCTTTGTAGTTGTACAGGTTTCTATACTAGGTACAGCCTGCCTAGTAGGTAACCAATTCAGTGATGACCGGTGAATAAAATAAATAAAAAACCGATAAATTCAATAGTTATTTACTTCTGTAACCGGACCGGGCTCTGTTAATTCCTTGATTAGAACTCAATATTGGCAGTATCGAAGTTTCAGTTTACAAATTTGCGCTGTAGTGCAAACTGAAACCGCAGTTTGTTTACTGAACGACTCGTACAACACATTTACTGCAATTGCGGTGATTTCAAATATTTACTTGTATGTATAGGTACTATGTAGATAAGTCTAATTTAATTCGGAATTTGCCATGCTAATTAAGTAATACCCTCTACGTAAGAGAATAAAATACGAACCCCGCTACGTTTCAATTTGATCAAACAGTACCTTCTTCTTCTTCGTACATATGATAAATTAATTAAATAGTTGGTTATAAATGTATAATGTTCATAATGGCTCCTGTATGTGATGGCTGATGGCGCATCGAGATGGCCATGCGATGGTTGAAACGCCACGAAAAATGGCGACAATCAGGTATGATCAAATCGTTTTGTCCCACTCCTTATGTGCGGCCGAAATATCGACACACATGGAGGAGCCGTAAGGTGTAAACGAACTAAAAATAGCAACGATAAAATGATTTATGCAACAGTTTTCGACATATCTCACTGCATCTAAATACGCATGAATCACGCATATGTTAACTCAGCGGGGGACATCACGAACATTTGTACAAACTAAACACTTCTCGGCAGGGGTCTCGCAGAAGTGGTCATGTACAATAAAAACATGACTACTGATACAGACACGGTAACAACACGTGTTAACAGAACCGTATATGCAGTTCTCATATCATAATAGACACATATAGTCAGACATTTTGATCAACCGTAGTCTAAAACGGGAATATAATCGCACAGTTTGTGCAGGATTCCAATGGTGTTAATCTATGTTTCAAGATACTCTCCTCTCTTTTTTTAACCAAGAAAAAGAACACAAGAAAATGCATCAATTATATTAGTATTCTTCGTAATCCATTCATATACACATTTAGCAAATAGCTACATGACTAAAAAATCATTTCTTGTTTTTAAAAAATCTTTATTTAACTTATAGGATTCCCAAAGAGCTTTTCCAATGGTAACAAAAAGACAGTAACACGCACCAGTAGTCCAAATATTTGTAATTTACGGTATAAACTTGAAAAGCAAAAGTAAAGATAAATTAAAGTAGTCTACTCGTATTCATAGAAGCTGCGGTAATATTTGTGAACCAACAAGAAGCGAATCCGCTGCGAGTTACGTAACTTTGCGGTTTTAGTTTGATCCAATAGTTACAAATCTTATCAAATATTGTGCAGCATTAAAGTAAGTTTCTATCAGATAAACTTCAACAGTTGGCACGCCTCTCCGGCCTCTGTGTAGAGCGGGTTATAAAGTCGAGAGTCGTATCTATATAGAATTCGAGACCAACAACTGAGGAGTAAAACTGAGTTTCCGCGAACCTAGCACCAACTGACTTGGAGCTTATTTTTAATTCATGAATGAATATAACACCGACACTGTCACATGACGCTGTCAAACGCGCACATTTACTACAAAAGTATGATCAATTGGCTGAAACAATATAAAAATAAATATAAAATAAAATTAATATATTAATTATTTGAAAATAATATTTAATGCTACATATTAATAAAGTGTGCTGGTCGCATTAGAAATAATGTAACGCAAAATAACCGATATAGCTCTAGAATCGCTAAACTTAAATGGCAGTGGGCTGGACATATTGCATGTAAAACCGATTCGGCCGTTGGGGCGCATATAAAGAAGACTAATATACTATTACAATACTGATATTCTAAATATTATTAGCTTCACCTATGTATATATTCTACTTATACTTATTTATTTGGTATTTGGTAGGCTTGCGTGGTAATCTGGTAATATAGATTCAATACTATAGAGGTCCTTTGGAGAATTTAGCTTTTTTTAAAGCTTGCTAGTACTGCTTGCATGCACTCGTAATTTTATCAGCAACATTGATATCACATAAATATTCTGATCGCCGGTTTTCCGGATCTGACTTAGCAATAAGTACCGGAATTCAGATTTTTGATACAGAAGGCAACGCTTCAGTGGATCCGCGCTCCCGATAAAGCCTTTTCAGGTTGACTTGAGATTATACGAGTACATATGTATTCTAATAAGAATGAGCTTTAAGGATATCTCATTCAAATTCATATTTAATCATTTCCTTTCGCTTCCCGTTTCTAAGAATCGTATATTTGCTTAAAATTAAGTAGAAAGGTCTACAATCTAGAATTCCGTCCCAGGAGGTCCGTATTTTCCTATGTTAATTCTAGAGGGGCGAGTGGTCTATTTACGGTCGCCCCAATCACGTAATAAGCCTACAGTTGCTATGCTCATAACTTAGTAGCTAATGTATAAAACAGTTAAAATGTCGAGAAATCGCTTAGTTTTGCGCTCAATTGCGTTCTGATGGTGTCTATAATGATTACGTTTCATTTGACACTTTTTGCGGCTGATGAGACTATCGATTACCACTGGAAGCAGCACCTAGAACACTTATACTTAATATATAGCACAAAACAGAGCGCGTTACTAAGTTCGGTAGGTACCCATGAACAAAAAAAAAAATTATTTATTACCCGTTTAAAAAAAAAAAAAAAAAAAAAAAAAAAAAACCAAAGAACATACATATAGCGCACTTTAGTCCATATAGTAACTTTGTATTTTCAATAGATATCACGCTCGTCCCTCGTCCACTTGCCCACTTGGTAACCAAATTATGTGGTAGTTAGTGTAGGCAGGGACATGTTGAGCACTCGGGTAACTTGAACAATTGAAATAACTTGGAAGCTATACATGCAAAATTAGAACAGAGGTGGGGTTAAAACCGGTGTACATAGTTTTTTCTTTGACTTTCATAAGTGCATGTAATGTGCCTAAAGTGAAAAATAAATATCTTTTTTCATATCATGAATTGTTTTTTAAAGATGGATTTTCGGTTCTTCTAAACGTAAACCTCTTAGTAGCTTTGAATACTAAAGGCAAACGGGTAGGTAACAAGCTAAATTAAGATATTTCAAAAATGATCTAATATTTCAAAAAACGGAAGAACAACGCAAGACAGACAAAATCGCGGAGGGAAGTCAAGCTATAGGTACAGTAAGTATCAATAGTAGCGTATGAAACAGTGCACCAAAAGTCTACTATTTTCAATTGCTTCACAAAAAGATATTTCTGCGTGTTTATCAATTGAAGTTCTTTACTGTCCATTATTGAGTGTTTATTTACAATTACAAGAAGTGTGTGCCCATTTATTTCTGATATAATTTAAGGCGACTGTATCATAACAAAAAATGTATACATACCGAGAAAATCAGCATACAGATTGTACACGCTTTCGCTCAAACCACCCTGTGCCATTTGGAGTGCATACGTCGGGATGTGCTGAGCCGGGAGCGAGGGATTGGGAACATTCGATTATTCGCGTCTCGGAGCCAATGCCAATCTCACTTTGATACTTTCCACGGCCGATAACTTTTTCTCTTATAGATATCATCTATTTAAATATTTTAAATTAATAACTTTTATTTACAGTTTTTTGTTAAATAACGTAAGAATGAGCATGGAAAATAACATAGGCTAAATAGCATCTGCAATCTGTCGACGTTTGTAACGCGTCGAAATAATTAACTAACTAAATTTATACGTAGATACGAGTAACTTGTTTTTTTATAAATATGTATATAATTTACTTGTGATTGCAATGAATAAACTGTGTGTATAAATTAAGGGATACCTAAATAATATACTATTGACTTTTTGTTTGGAGGCAAACTCTACGTATTGGAACAATAGAAAAGTACCATCGGTGCTAACGAAACTATTTAATAAAACATGCATTCCGATGAAAATCTAGAAAGTTACTGACGCAATAAGCGTTCAAATTATGATATGTTCGGATAGGTAAACACCGTAAAACTTAGATCGCTATTAAGTTTTCTTTCGTATAATGAAGTAATATTTTAAAGAAATGTTGTTACCTATATAAAATTTCTACCCAAACCGTAAAGACAGATTTTAATTTGAACGCTTTGAAATGATAACTGTCGTTTTCGAATACTTTTCTTAACTTGACTCCTTTTGTATTTCCGTGAGTACCCGAAGTGCGTATATTAGGAAAATGACAGAGCAGGAGGCCGTTTTTGAGCGTCTAGTGCTCGACTCGTTACATTTTAAACTCTGTCCGAGAGGTAGACATGGTATTTTAGAAACACGAATGATAGAAATTAATACTCGTAGGTATCGAAACTATACATTTGGTGCAAATATAGTGGTGCAGACCTTTTGTGTGAGATTATTTTCCGCCTCAAAATTGAATTCGATTGCACGATTCTCAAAAATCGGCAACCAGCACGGCACAACTACTCTGGTAAACAATGTTCGTCCGAGCGGACGCGTGTATCGTAACCCTGCCCGGCTGTGTCAAGGTCGTCTATTGTAATCAGGGGAGGCCGCCGCCCTTTATCTGGAACTAGTTTAACCTGATGACACACTAGCTTACATGTTGTACCTGGTACATGCGTTTAGCTGCCTTCCTCTCCTCCGTATTACGACCACAACTGATTCTAGTTAACTAATGTACTAGCAGTGAGTAGGTATATGTACGTACTTACTTAACTCTACATTATATGCTGTAATTTTTTAAACTTATTGTTTTTAAGAACGATATGCAACTCAAGTACTGCCAATATTTAATTAACTAGAACGTGTGTTTTACGTATTTACGTAGGCAAAAATCAGTATTGTTAAAAAACATTTTTGTATTCCAAGCGCAATCAAAGGAGTTCGTTAAGCTTTTTGCGGGGATTTTGAGGTACTCGGTATAAATTATGGAAATTTTAAAATGTTGGTACACAGGTTATAATATCCCGCATTGTTTATTATAATATTGCCAAATAAATAAACACCGACCGATATAATATTGGTCAATACTCAGTAAAAAAATCCTAGCTGACAATACTTAAGTTAGTAGAATTTTTTTTTAACGTAAGACCCTAGGTCTACCTGAAGTAAAAAAAAAACAATAACTAGCTGCTTAAACTCGTATGCTTTCCTTGTTAAACAAGAGTCATCCCTAGAAGCTAGAGCTACGTAAGGTCCTCTTGAGTTGCGGGCGGCCATAGTTTACAGTATGGTTTACAGAATTATACAAATAGACAAGTGATTATAAACAGATAATTACAAACTATCACTTTTTTTTTATTAATGTGCTGACATTAATAAAAAAAAATATTAATGCCGAACGCTTTTGTATTACGGTGCAAATTATTGATTTGCCATTAAACTATGTTTCAACTGCTGATTCGCTCTCACATTTTATGGAAATGCCAGTCCTGTATCCGGATTGCGCATTTCTCAATTTTTGCATTATATCAACACAACACAGAGTTATTAACTGCTTTACATTCATAAAAATAAAGAAAAGCAAAACAATCACAAAAATAATAACGTTTATTCAATTAGAAACAGACGGGACTCACACGAGTATGAAAACGAACCCGTGTCGAGCAAGGTGGAAAATTCTCAGACGCAGACGCTTTGTGCAACGCGCCTAATGTTGATGTAGGGTTAACAGGAGTTAAAATACCCTCCTATAAATTATACTACAAACTTTACCAAGGTAACTACCAAGGGCTTGACTAATTTCTTTATATAGGTGCAATCCAATTTCTAAATGTTTGCTTTACGGTAAACATTAGCAAACAATTTTTGATTCGCATTGAAAACAAAATCTTATGGTGAAATCTTGAGCCATGTAAAAAAAAGTGTCTCGTGAAAAGAGCTATATCCTATAACCCAAGCCACTAAGGTTTTGTGTAATTTTGGCTTGATTCAGCAAGCTACTATTACTCGAAAAAAAGTTTAAGTTTGGTATGCTAAAAATCAATGTTATTTAGGATATATCCAAATTGTCTTAATGTTTTTCTATTGATAAGTACTGCGAAATTCTGAAAAGAAAGCTCCATAGATTCAGTAAAACAGTCCATGATCCATCCGTTACAATTGACATACCAAAAAGTTACCAGATATTTTTTAGATAGAAGTAGATATTTCACATTTTTATTACAAAATCTAACAACAAACTATATATGTATATATATTTTTTTTAAATATTATTGGTCTCAATTTTATTTTATTAACTATTCACTTGGAAAAAAGTTCATTGTATAAACCTTCATTCCACCGGACTATGCTTTATAATTATAACATAACTAAAATGTATGCTAAGTGCTAACCCTATATACGTCTACGGGACGCATTTGTTTCGGTAAGCAGAGCTCGGAATTAAAACATTTTACAGGCACGTTATTGAAGGCGCAGGCATTTTGCAGGCGAAAGCTACCTACTCAAACAAAAATTTTGCATTCATTTGATGTAAAATGTCCTTCTGGTCTGGTGAATATCATGCTATGAAGCTAAGCGTGGAACACAATGAAACAAGGAATGCAATCGAATCGTACTTAAATACGCACTATTTTTTATTTCCACGTACGTAGGGACTCGTCTATATTCACTAGGTGATAAGTAGGTACCAGATGGGAATAATTTGATCTATCAAAGCAGTCATAATAGTAGCCAACAGTAGAAATAAAGTGGGCTATACAGTATTATCCTGTAATCAATAAAATATTGCGTCTGTTAAAACTCATAAGTCCAAACAGATTAATCACCGTCTGAACTCATAAAAAGTTTGATTGAGCTCACCTTTAAAGACGTCCCGTAGTAAGAAATAGATGTTTCTTCTATAATGCGAGCTTGGAATAGGTAACTCGTTAGTCCCCGTTTTATTTTCAAGTCTACTGCATCTCGAATACAGATAACAAGCCATGTCTAGCAGATACCAACAACTTTTCTCTCGACAATGTTTATGGTTAGCATTTTTATATTGCGAGTGATAAATCACAAATCTTTACTCAAACAATAATATAAATTGAATATTATTTAATATTACATTTCTGATTTTATTATTTTTGCTATACCACAATGTTTTGAGTTAAATAGTGTTAAATGGCAGCCAGAAGGTTCAGAATGCGAACCCTAGGTGGCGTAGATGTCACGCACCACAGAGCCAATGACCAATTAGGAATCATTACAAACATGTTTTAAAAGGCTAAAAATTATAAGATTAATGCGTTATTCTACACCATGACATATTTCCAAATGAAAATAACAGTATCAGGGCGCAGATGCCTTTTTTAACGTAGTTGACAAAAACTTCGATAATGGCTACTAATACATAAACAACATTCCTAAAGCAGAAGAGCCGTATTGATAATAAGACATCTTTTGCATGAAAACGATAGGTAATTATATGTGGTATAATCGTGATTTCAGATTTTTTTTTCTAACCGGTACCGAAGGACCGATAAGTTGTACGATACTTACTCCAGCAAAGCTACTTAAATGCCCAGCATTTTATCCTCGCTTTCTAAAACACATCTTGTAGCGGCTTATTTTGAATGTTACTACATTGGAAGCAAGATACTAAGTGCAATAAAAATAAATTAAATATACGAGGTTGAAAAAGTATGGAGGTGATTTCTTTGTTGGTCTGATAATTGGCGGAGTGGGTAATTATAGCCAATAATAGCACAGATCGCTACCCGTGATAATCACGTTAGATATTCATTTATAAATTATACAATAACAGCAAACGGAGCGTGTTAATGTAACGAAAAGGTAAATATTTGTGTAAGTCAGCTGGTGCGTGATTTTGTTGATCTTAAACGATTTGGCTATTATCACACCAAGGATTGTGCAGTATTACACAAATATATATATTTTTTGTTTCAAAGACAACAGTTATAGTTCAAATGAGGACCTAAGTACGATAAATCAAAATAAATGCCCATTTGAAGATCTATCAATTTCTTATTTTTTCTAAGAATGCTGTTTGTAAAAGGCATTTCATAGAGTTAGTATTAAACAAAAGAACACAGCTTGAACCGTAAGTGGCTCAACAATTAAAGTCCTTGACTGTACCTGACATAGTGTGACCCGTAATTTATGAACACTCGGTTTCCATGATTGTTTAAACACATATTAAATTACGCGTCGAAAGCTTTATGGTAGCAGCTGTCAAAGCGTGCAATTAAATTATCTCGTGTTTGTGTAAAATTTCATTGTTGCGTCATATTGTGTGAAAACGCGTGTTCTTTCATTGGAACCTTTCGAGTTGAAATTGCTCTTGTTTAGTAAATTAAGACAAAGATATTTCCACAGCGGGCGGTAGACTTATAGAATCCTTCTGCAAATTGAATTATGTACAGTCAGCGTCATATAGTTGGTAGCATCCAAAGTAGTCAAATAGTTCGATACACCATACAAATTCTATGGTGTACCGAACTTTATGATTACTTTGGATGCTACCAACTATATGACGCTGACTGTACTTACTTGATGTAATAAGTAGACCTAAACATTTACTAACGACAACCACGTCAAGTTGCTATTAATTAGTATACCGGGCCTATTAAGGACAAGGAGAATTCAGATAGTTAGGAGGATAGAAAATCACATGTCTCACATTATAATTTAGGTTTTTTTTATTACTCAAAATTAAATCACAACGTTAGACCGCCAGATTTTGGAAGACATCTTTGAGTTTTCTACTTGCAGTAGCATCTGAGCTTGAGAGATTAAATCCAGACAGCGTTAAAGCCCGTCACTTAACTTGCATGGTCGGGAAAATTTAGAAAACATTTTACAGTGAGGCTTTTACACAAATTCCTACACAATTACGTCAACGCTTCCTATGCTTCTATTTCAGAGGCATTCATAATATTTAATAAAATGGTCCTTCGGTGCTCTTTTCAGTATTCTTCGCTGAGAAGAAAATTATTACTAAGTTACTCGCAACGAGATAAGAAGAGAGATTATGTTTTGTTATTCTAGTTTTAATTTATTTATTTTTCAACTCAGAAAAAATATTATCCCAAAGTTATTTTTCCTAATCTGTTACCATCTTCTATATAATTTAATTAATAAAGAGCACGTTATTGTGAGGAGATAAAAAAGTGGTAATTTTAAGGAAAATGCTCAGCTCAGTTATAAATTAAATATATACTTACAGTAGAATGCACATACACCCTTGCGAAAATACTCTTTACATAAAATCGAACATATCTACTAGTACAGTTGAGTCAACAATCCCTTAGGGCTCGTTTATAAGAGTGGAGAGGGTCAAAAAAATCACAACTGATGACGATGGGGGTGGTGGGGTGTCCGAGATCACATAATACTTATAACGCCAAACGGGGGATGTATGAAAAAGGCCAAAACGATCACACGATTTTTGGACGAGTCGCTATGTACATACTCTTCAAACTCTGTAGATACATCATAACCTTCTCGCAGTAAGTGGGTACCTAGAAAAGTTACTGCGACAAAGTAGTTAAATCACCATCTTTTTGAGGCTGTCGTGAGCTAGAGGTATGAATCAGCATGCAGCCATATGGTGGAGTGGGTCAAGCCTGCCGGACCGTATGCGCCGCTACGCATATCGCGATCTCCACTAAACCGCAACATTAAAAAGGCGTATGTGACGTCGAAACTCGTATCAAAATACTACTTTTAACTTTCTAAGAGTGTTCCGCAATAAGTATTCGCACCTCCTTACATGCTATAACGGTGATTAAAACATATGAAAATGGATAATTAGTGTTAGTTCGTGTGGTTGAATTAAAAAGGTAACACAGCTAAAATAGGCATATATACTAATCAATTCTTAAGCTATTCTTTTGTACAAACTTTATTCTATATCACATTTAAAAATATATTAAGTAATTGTGAGGTAAAAATCCCTGAAGTTCTAATATTTAATTGTAAAAAGTCTACCTATCTTCGAACATTTATAGAACATTACTTTATTTCTACACTGTAGCTACAACAAACAGCGCAGCGCTCATATAGTTACTGTTATTAAAAATCCGTACAGAATTTATACACGCGTATTAGTCAAAAAGTAACTGGGGCAATAAACAAAAACAATGTGCAGCTGTGCAAATGGCTTATCGGATTTTTTTGCTGTTTCGTATGTTGAATGCAATTGGTATGCAAATGTGTGCGACCAAAATAAACAATTGCTGGTGCGGTTACCAGAGAGTATTAGAGGTCTGCGGTTACACACCCTGCTAGTTGCGATCTCAGTAGCACGGACATATTGAAGGGTTAACGACCCAATATGTGTAGGGTATCCGCTCCTAGCTATATAATCGGTCAGGTCAAATTGGTCCACTCACCTGCAGCACGAGGTACAGGAATATCTATGGGTATTTCACCCTGAACTTGTACTACGACTACAGTTGTCATTATTATACCCATATTTAACACAAAGTCATCTACAATGTGTATTGGATGTTTCGCGGTATTATCATACAGTATATATGTCAGGCAGGGATAGAAGAACTAAAAAGCTTTTTAACTATTTGAATTAGCGGTATGGAATAATAATAATAGCTCGGAATTTAATAATAGCTTAGTGCGATATGTTTTTTATCTTACTGACTAATAGCAAGCGCTAGTGCTACCTACTCAAATAAAAAATATAATGTGCTTAGTAGTGGCTAGAAATTGCTATGGTTTATCCTAATATAGTAATAAAATATGTAAACCAAGTACGCACAGATATAACTAAAACTTTAATAAATAGTTAATTTATCAAATCGTGTTATATTGAACTTAAACATCCCTTTACTTCATCTACATATACAAATACTTTTTCACAGCAAATCTTGATATTACGCTTAAAAACAGAACGGAAGCCTGTTCTAATTTGTTTTACTAAAATGAGAGCTCCGCTAAGATAATATCTAATAAATGATTACATAATCATTTATTAGATAGTTATTATCCCTAATTACCCGTGCTTATATTTAGTATCAGCTACAATGATTAAAATAAGGCATATAATATTAACCCGTGTCTAATTCATAATTTCAAAACGAGTCTTCGCCTACATTATGAAGCATTTGGTAGCGCGCCAGGAACGGACGCTCGCATTGTATTCATACGATAATAAACCTTTCAAATAAATTAGTTATGACACGGATTTTAAAATAAACGAACACATATACTAAAATAGTAGCAATTTTAATTATGATTCTGGCCCGAATATCTAGTTTGAAAGTAATTGGTAATCTCGAATTAAAGTAACTGGTACACTTAAGTATTAAAACGTTATATTCTAAGTAATATAAATATAGAATCTACATTTAGTTATATATCGCCATAAATCGCTTATTAAACTTAATTGTAAAGTATCGTCGATTAACGAATTTGTCAAACTACTATCGCTAGTTGTTTTGTGAAGTACTTAGGTATGAAAAAAACGCTCAGGGCAAAAGCTATTTGTGCCCTACCTATGAAATTGGCGTTTTGTCAAACAGTTCGAAAAAATCTCAATTTCATATGTAAGGACCTAATATACATTCCATATAAATACCTAATAATAATGCTTTACCAAGAGCTGGCAGCTACCTCACTCAGCGTCTCAGCCTCAGCGAGGAAATGCTGCCAGCGTCTTCGGTACCATGCCGCAGAGGCCTTTGTTAGATTCATGTTCGTTTTAGTTGATTTTTTTATTAGTTTTAATTATTGTTTTTGTAGGATGTTCAATTATTACTTATTAGTTGTTTTTAAATAATAATGTGTCTTTAAAATATATAGAATATATATATTTTAATTTATATAATGCTAAACATAAGAGCAACTGTATTGTCACACAGACTTTTACATGATCTGTGGTAGTTACATGATGTCACAACAAAATGAAATTTATTGCTAGAAACTACACTCTAAAGCTATTTGTAATGCTACTTCAGAATTGAACTGAAATATCTACTAGTATGCGAATTTAAATAAATAACAATAAAACATTCTTCTAATCCCGTTTTTAGACTCTTGAAAATTATGAAATATCTCATCATATCACTTTATCACTCTTAAGTCAATAATAGATACTATGATTACACTAGAAAGTTACCGCTACCTTAAGGATGCTTTTTCTAATTCAAAGGCTTTGAACCCTCGGAATTCGTATTGGCCAAGTATCCAGCGTGGTCCGAGTACAATAAGAATGCTCAACCCGTGGAACCGGTCCTACTGGCCCGATGCAAAAAATACTACAAGCCGACAGTGAACCAAGTCCATTCACCAGACCTCTTAACTGTCCTATGACAATAATTCACGTTACTTTCCTAATGATGATGACTATTCATTTAAAGCCTGTTTACCACATGTAATCTATACAATGTACGGATTCATAATAGATTAAATCCATAGGTATCATATATAATCTCTACATATTTGAATAAAAGGAGCGGGCAATAGGCGTGTTCGAAGGATTCTCATATAATAGCATTACCAAAATTAAAATAAAACATTTAGCAAGAGAAACAATGTTCTAGTCTACACTACTATTATAGAGGAAATATTTAATTATGTGTATGTTTGTTTGCATTGAATAGGCTTCGAAAGTACTTGATTAGAAAAAGAAAACATAATAAGTTTAGATTAAATAATTATAAGTATAAATTTATTGGCCATATTACATTTTAAAGTATATTATATATTTCGAAATCGCTAATAGTGCAAGGAATGTATTTTGATTTATTATAATTATGCATAATAATTACGGTTTCTTTGTAGTTAGTAAATACGATCGAGGGAATGATATCGTTTATATAATTACGCAACTGTACCATAATTTTTCATTTAACAAACAAACCTCTACATTTTAGTAGACATTTTCCAATAAAATAAAACATTGCTAATTTTGCTTTCGCGCCATAACGAAGCCGAATGTTTGACATTTGCCGTGACCTCGCGAATGAACAGTGTGCCTAGTAAGAAAAAGGGCAAAAAGGATGAGATTGTATTGAGACCTACCTACCATAGAGCATGCACAAATATATAGCTCGGGCTTTGAAAACATTTCATAATATTAGATCAATACATTCATCAACCCGTAACGTGAGTGCGTCCACGAAAATGGTTATAGTAATAAGATACGAGCTCCGTGCACCGAAATAGCCGCGTGAGACGGATCGGCCCAGTGACTCACGCGCCGCGCGCTCCACAACGAAATAAGCTAACCTTATGACCCAATTATTACCAACATTTTTTTTTACCAATAATACAAGATCGATTTTTAAATAAGAAACCGTTTACTTGAATACACAATCGAATGTTTTAGCGTGGCGGAGAAACCCAATAAGGCCAAATTTTACCTCTGGGTTAGAACGTCATTTAGCAATTGCTTTCGTAAAATTAATCTAAGCACAATTTTAAGATTAATTTGCCGAGCGGACGCTTGAACATACGCTAGGAAGATGATAACTCTGGGTAATCGTTAAAGTTGTAAATCTATGTACCTACTTGTTAAATTCAAAATAAAAACGCATCAATGTACCTATGCTGCAAAATTTGCTTGTGCGATGTAACCGTTACATAAACTAGGGTAACACATCTAGTTATCTAAATATATAAAACCCTGGCGGTACCCACAGAAACTCGATAAACAACGTAACCTGTGGTTGACTGATAGAGAATGCCATTACCATTAGGCATTAAGTCTGCCATTTGTACATTTCTCTTTCTGCGCAAACAATAAAGTTTAAATAAATACATATATAAGTAAACCGTTGAAGTTAAAACCTTGAAAGGGAACAAAATATTATTTCAAAACTTTGAAACGGCATGAATAATAAATAGTCGATATTTGTAATTGAACTCTTAGGGAACAGAAAGTTCTTTATAAATCTCTAGACATAAATATTAATTAGTATTTCTCTTTTGTTACAGTGGAGAGCGCTGGAGACAGATTGGCTATCACTTCAGGCAGGCCCGGTGAGCCCTCGCCGCCGATATTCGAGCAAATCTTTAAAAATGCGAGGTTTGCGCAAGGCGGTAATGCAAAATTCGAAGGAAAACTTAGGGGTAATCCAACGCCAGTTGTTTCGTGGACGAGGAAGAAAGCACCACTGGTAGAATGCAATAAGTATAGTATGAGCTACAACGAACAGACAGGTGATGTGTCGTTACTTATCAAGCAGATAGGGCCTGGCGATGAGGGCGAGTATACTTGCACGGCGCGGAACCAATATGGTGAAGCCATATGCTCCGTGTATATCCAGCCCGAAGGCGTGGCCATGCCCGCGCAACAAGCCTCCCAACAGCAAAGTTACCGACATGTTAGCGAGAGCGTCGAACACAAGTCTTACGGCACGCAAGGATTCTCATCCGAGCAGTCCCGGCAGACACAGAAGGTGGCCTACACTAACGGCACTTCTGACTATTCCTCTTCTGAAGATTTCAAAGTAGACACGTTCGAATATAGACTTTTGAGGGAAGTATCTTTTAGGGAGACTATCACTAAAAGATATGTGGGCGAAAGCGACATCCAAATAAACACCGAAATTGATAGAACATTGGGTCCCGTTGCTCCACCGAAGATAGCTCAGAAGCCAAGAAACTCAAAGCTTCAGGAAGGGGCCGATGCTCAGTTCAATGTACAGCTGTCGGGCAACCCTAGACCACGGGTAACGTGGTTTAAGAATGGGCAGAGACTGGTGAACTCCAACAAACACGAGATAATAACGACACATAACCAAACCACACTTAGAGTTAAGAATACACAAAAGTCTGATTCGGGCCACTACACTTTATTGGCTGAAAACCCCAACGGATGCATTGTAACATCAGCTTACCTTGCCGTAGAATCGCCTCAGGAAACATATGTGCAAGATCACAAATCACAATACATTACGGATACTCAGCAAACAGAGACTGAAGAAAGAGTAGAAATAGTTGAGAAAGCTCTCGCTCCACAATTCGTAAAGGTCTGCCAAGATCGAGATGTAACAGAAGGAAAGTTGACGCGATTCGATTGCCGCGTTACGGGCAGACCTTACCCTGAAGTCACGTGGTTCATTAACGATAGACAAATCCGAGACGATTATAATCATAAGATTTTAGTAAACGAGTCAGGTAATCATGCACTTATGATTACAAACGTCGATCGAAGTGACAGTGGTGTAGTAACGTGTATCGCCCGCAACAAAACTGGCGAGACATCCTTCCAGTGCCGACTGAACGTCATTGAGAAGGAGCAAGTGGTAGCCCCCAAGTTCGTGGAGCGTTTCAGCACTTTAAGTGTGCGCGAAGGCGAACCTGTGGCGCTAAATGCACGAGCAGTTGGCACGCCTACACCGCGGATCACATGGCAGAAGGACGGCGTTCCGATTATACCCAATCCAGAATTACGAATTAATACCGATGGTGGGACCTCGACACTGGATATCCCTCGAGCCAAGGCGTCGGATGCGGCATGGTATCAGTGCACCGCCCAGAACGTCGCAGGTTCCACCGCCACTCGGGCAAGGCTCTACGTGGAAGTGCCGAAAGAGCCTCCGCCCGAACAAAAGCGTCTGCACTTACCTCGGCCGACAAGAATAATCGAACCAGAGTAAGTGTTTGTAATAGTTATTGAAACGTATCAGCTTTCTTATCATTTATTTTTACTTAAACTTTTATTTATTTTTAGACCCGCTCCTGGACCAGAGATTATTTACTTAAGGCATGTGGAAAGGGCACGACCTTACGTTCCTCCGGGCGAGGAAGACCGAGTTTATCCTCCACCACAGTTTATCGTGCCACTGAAGAGTGTATCACAGATTGAAGGTGGCAAGGTTCACTTTGAAACGAGGATAGAACCGGTCGGCGACCCAACGATGAAGATAGAATGGTTGAGAAATGGACAAAGTATCGAAGCTAGTAAGTACCCGATAGTCAGTTTTGATATAAAAAAGTACTACTTAAAAAAGTAAATTGATTAATTTATTAAATATTTACTTATACTGATAATTTACATTTGAATTTAAGATGCAACCTCTAAGGACGAGAATACCCTCAGTATTCATTAACGTTATTTTATTGTTTCATTAAGTTTATTTCTTAGACTACATAATTTCTTAATGTTTAACACTTTGTTTCAGGTTCAAGATTCACGTCTATATTCAGATTTGGATACATTTCTCTGGATATGCTCAGCCTTAACATTCAAGATAGTGGAGAATACACTTGCCGAGCTGTTAGTGCAACGGGTGTGGCAGAGACTAAAGCAATGTTGCAAGTAACGCCTAGAGCAACAATTGAAAGAACTAGTCAACACCCGGAAAGTCTCCAATATATTCAACAATTGGAAGATTACTCTAGATACCAGCACCAAGAATCTGTCGAAGAAAATGTTTCACAGAGACCTCAGTTTATCAGGCCATTGCAAGAACTTGGTGAACTCCAAGAAGGCAGAAATGCCCACTTCGAAGCTCAATTGACGCCGGTCAGTGACCCCCACATGAGGGTGGAGTGGTACAAAGACGGTCGTCCGATTACAGCTAGCTCGCGAATCACGTCAATCTTCAACTTCGGTTACGTCTCCCTTAACATCATGCACCTACGGGCTGAAGATGCAGGTTCGTACACAGTGAGAGCTGTAAACAAACTCGGCGAAGCCGTCAGCACTGCTTCCATCAAAGTGGCGGCCAGGAGCACGGTCACTTCAGATCTCGGCATACCAGAGCAAAGACGGTACATAGAAAAAACTGAACAATTAGAAGCATATCAACAACAACAAAATGTTAAATATTATCAAGAAGTACCTGAAAGCACACAGCGGCCTGAATTCAAAACACCTATTAAAGACCAACTTAATATTAAGGAAGGTGGATTTGCCCACTTTGAGGCTCGTCTTGAGCCGGTTGGCGACTCTACCTTGAGAGTAGAATGGTTAAAGGACGGACGTCCTGTAGAAGCTAGTTCAAGAATTACGACATTCTTTAACTTTGGATATGTAGCACTAACAATTAAGTCTGTGACAGTACACGACGCTGGTCATTATACGTGCCGAGCCTATAACGCGCTCGGACAGGCAACTACAAGTGCCCACTGCACTATAGTAACGAAGAAAGATATAATTGCGGAATCGCAACACCCTGGAGGCCTAGAGAAAATTCAACATCTAGAGGATACGAGCAGATATACAAGAAGGTCCGAAGAAGAAGTCAGAGTAGCGCCGAAGCCTCGCTTCCTGGGCCCTTTGAAAGGTACAAATAAAATTGTAGAAGGGCAAAGTGCTCATTTCGAAGCCAGAGTAGAACCACAGAGCGACTTGACCATGACTGTGGAATGGTATTTCAATGGGAAGCAAATCAAACAAGCTAACCGTACTCAGACTTACCATGACTTTGGATACGTTGCGTTAGATATTTCTAGCGTTCGAGCTGAAGACTCAGGAACATACACTGTTGTAGCTCGCAATGCTGCTGGAGAAGCTCAACTGAGCACATCAATGGTAGTAGAAAGTACGTATACAACGACCTACACCTGATTTCTTGTCGTAATTTAGAATTTATTGATAATTTTAACCAATTTTTATTTCTTTACAGCACGGTCCAGTATTGATACATCAAGTATTCATCGTGGCCTATACGAGAAAACACGCCACTTGGAAGAATCTAAATTTGTAGAACCAATGTATCAAATTGAAGAAATCTCAAAGTCCAAACCTATTTTCGTTCAGCCGTTGTCAGACCCACCACCGGTATCAGAAGGTAAAAACATTCATTTAGAATGCAGATTGGAACCAATGGGTGATCCCACAATGCGAGTGGAATGGTTCCACAATGGAAGAGCTGTAACCGTTGGTTCCAGATTTAGGACTTATTACGACTTTGGGTTCGTGGCGCTCGATATTATTCACGCTACATCTACTGACACTGGTGAATATACAGTGAGAGCAGTTAACCACTTGGGCTCAGCTCACACTTCAGCAATGGTACGAGTTATTGAAAGATCAGACATACTTACTGAAACTCAGAACGAACAAGCTGTTGAACAAATTCAAATGCTAGAAGATGCTGCCCGCAGAACCCGACAAGTTCAAGAAGATATAACAGTAATGCAAGCACCTCAATTCTCAAGATCTTTGCACAACGTCGAAACAATTGAGGGAACAAATGTGCATCTGGAATGTAGATTGCAACCGGTTGGCGATCCAACCATGAGGGTAGACTGGTTTTGCAACGGCAGACCGATTAAAACTGGACACAGATTTAGACCAGCGTATGAATTCGATTATGTAGCACTTGACCTCTTAAGCGTCTATCCCGAGGATTCAGGAGTTTACACTTGTCAAGCAACAAATCAGCTTGGTGAAGCTGTAACTTCTTGTGCGCTGCGTGTTATTGCAAAGAAGGATCTTATTTTCGAGTCACAACATCCATCAGGTCTCGAAAAAATTCAGTACCTTGAAGATGCTTCTCGCTACAAGAAGTCCGACATGGTCGATGAGACGATCAATATCAAACCGCACTTTGTAACTAAGCCCAAGTCGATAGAAAATGTTGTAGAAGGACATCATGTCCACTTCGAGTGTAAATTAGAACCCGTCACCGATCCTAATTTGAAAGTGGAATGGTTTAAAAACGGTCAACCTGTGACTATTGGACACAGATTCAGACCTATTCATGACTTTGGGTATGTAGCGTTAGATATCATAGACTTAATCGCAGAAGATTCCGGTGTATATACCTGCAGGGCAATCAATCATGTTGGAACTGACGAAGTCAGCTGTAACCTTTCTTGTCGTGGAACAGCAGACATTATTAGGGGCACACAAAATGAAGCCGGTCTTGAACAGATTCAGCACCTGGAGGATCGATCTAAATATCACAGATCAGACTTGGTGGACGAAATAACAACTCAGGCACCGATTTTCACAACATCATTGAAAAACATAGAAATCAAGGAGGGACAGCGGGCACACTTCGAGTGTAGGTTGATTCCAGTTTCGGATCCCACTATGAAGGTAGAATGGTATCATAACAACAGACCTCTTAAGAGTGGTTCTAGGTTCACTGAGACCAATAATTTCGGTTTTGTCGCTCTAGACATCATGTCTTGTTTGCCAGAAGACTCCGGAACCTACACTTGTAGGGCCATTAATGCACTAGGCGAAGCCGTTACCTCCGGAATCACTGTTGTACATTCTAAGAAATCGATTTATTTGGAGTCACAACATGAGGGAGCTCTCGGCAGGCTCAACCAGCTAGAGGATACAACAAGATATCAGAGGCACAGTGCCCAAGATGAATTTATTACTCAGGCACCTGTGTTTACGATGCCCATGAAAGATATTAAGGTGGCCGAAAACCAGGCAGCACACTTTGAAGCTAGACTGATACCCGTAGGTGACCCTAAACTTCGAGTAGAATGGTTGCGCAATGGGGTCCCTATTGAAGCTTGTAAGTATATATTAGTAAAATGAAAATATAATAGTATTATCATTATAACAAAAATGATACAGGACATATATTATTTAATTATTTTTATAGCTAACCGATTGACGACAATGCATGATTTCGGGTACGTCGCTCTCAATATGAAATACGTTAACCCGGAGGATTCTGGAACATACACTTGCCGAGCCATAAACGAGCAGGGTGAAGCTGTCACCTCCTCGACGCTCTTTGTACAATGTAAGTAATCGGTAATTTAATTTACACTTTGACATTGTTAGGAATTACTAATAATAATATTTTCTTTATTATGATTCCTATTTTTGAAAATATTATTAAACTAGTAAACAAAAATTCCTTCTTTATACATAAATGCATCATATGAATTAGTATTTACTTAGCAATATGTATTTAGTAAGACGCACATGTATCTATATGTCTGCACAAGGAATGTTTACTGCATATTATTGCAGACCATACTTTACCAGCTTTAGTTTCTATCAATGATTCCGTTATTCCAAGTGACAGTCATGTCATCTATTAATTTTGATTATGTTCACTTGGTTCACAGCTAAAGCATCACTTCAATTTGAATCACAACACGAGAGTGCCTTAGAAAAAATTCAACAACTGGAAGGCGCAACCCGTTACCAGCGCAGAGAGGAAGTCGATGTTGCTATCAACCAAGCGCCTAGATTTGTTACTCAGCTTAACGGACCTTCAAAACTTGTTGAGGGCCAAAGTGCTCATTATGAATGCAGAATCGAACCGTATCCTGATCCAAACATGCGGGTAGAATGGTACTTCAACGGCAAGGTCCTTCAAAGTGGTCATCGTTACCGCACTGCGTATGATTTCGGATTCGCAGCTCTTGACATTCTTCAAGTTTACGGTGAAGATTCTGGCGAGTACACGTGCAAAGTCATCAATAACTTAGGCCAAGCAACGTCTTCAATCAAGTTAAACGTTCAATGTAAGTACAAGTAGAAATTATGGAATTCCCTAAAGAAACTAATCTGTTAATTATTATAAAATTCTCATTCCATACTTACAAACTGTTCACACTAATCATGAATCCGTTTTATGAAGATACCGTTACCAAGGCTAGGTTATTTTAGAAAGTCATTTTGTATCATTCACACCACTCATACTATCCCAATGATGAGTAACTTAATTAGTGTTCACTTACAGCTAAGGAATCTATAATCAGAGACACACAACACGAAAGCGCTCTGGAAAAGATCCAATACCTCGAAGATGAGAGCAGGAACAGGCGCGTTGTCCGCGACGAGAGCTTTGTGGCTGAGAAGCCTCAGTTTGGCAAGCCTTTAAAGAATACTCATGTGGCTGAGGGCCACCCAGTGCACCTGGAGGCAACACTCACACCAGTCAACGATCCGACGATGCGTGTTGAGTGGTATTGCAACGGCAGGCCGGTCGCACAGGGCCACAGATTCAAGACTACGTACGACTTTGGTTATGTCGCACTTGATGTTCTATATGCTTATTCCGAAGACACCGGCACTTACATGTGCAAGGCTACCAATGCCGTTGGTGAAGCAGTTACTACGAGTTCGGTAAAAGTTGATGGTAAGTAAATCTAGATAATAATTATCCTTCTTCTCACTTAAGCTTTATTCTGTACACTGCTTACTAAACTTTCTTCTTTCTAGCTAAAGCTGGTCTTTACCTCGATACCTTGGATGAGCAAAGGTTGAAAAAAATACAGGAACTTGAACGGTTTGAGAGACCTAAACCTGTAGAAGAGGAAAAACCTGGTCAGCGGCCGGTGTTCCTTACGGCTCTAACAAGTCTTGAAAATTTGAAAGAAGGAGACAGAGCTCACTTTGAATGCAGAGTTGAGCCCATTAACGACCCCGATATGGAAATCGAGTGGTTCCTTAATGGTAAAAAGATTAGAGCCGGTCACAGATATAGAACCACTCATGACTTTGGTTATGTCGCTTTAGATATTCTTTATACTTATTCTGAAGATTCTGGCACTTACATGTGCAAAGCCACCAACAAACTGGGTGAAGCTGTTAACACATGCACTATGAAGGTTGCAGGTATGTTTATATATGTATGCGTTTATGCTTCAAGTACCTAAAACGTTCAAGTAACATTCTCAAGTAACCGATACTCAATGAAATAATTGTTGCAGGTCACAGAAGTATCATCTTGGACACTCAACATCCTAATGGCCTTGAGAAAATCAGGCAGTTGGAGGCACAAGGCCATCATTCTAGGATGGAAATTGAAGAACCTAAGATTAGTATACCTAGGTTCGTCACTGAGCTTAGAGGAACAACACATGTATATGAAGGCCAGACCGCGCATTTTGAATGCCAAGTTGAGCCTATTCATGATCCCAACTTGCGTATTGAATTTTATCACAATGGAAAGGCCCTGCAATCTGCCTCACGGTTCCATATCACTTTTGATTTTGGTTACGTATCTTTGGATATCCAGCACTGTGTGCCTGAAGATGCGGGTGAATATTCTGTTAAAGCAATTAATGCTCTTGGACAGTGCACATCCGCTATATCCATGACCGTAACCGCAAAAGGCAGTATTATAATGGAATCACAACGTCCCGAGGGTCTGGAAAAGATCCGGGAACTAGAATCTGTGGAGCCGTTTAAGCGGCCTGAAATTCCAGAACCAGTCACAAGGCAAAGACCTGTCTTTACTCAGCCACTTCAGAATATTGATAACATACAAGAAGGACAAACAGCGCACTTTGACTGTCGCCTTATCCCAGTCGGGGACCCAACTCTTAAGGTAGAATGGTTCAGAAACGAAAAACTTATCGAAGACAGCTCCAGGATTACTAAGACTCATGATTTTGGTTACGTGTCCATGACAATTACACACGTGCGTGACGAAGACGAGGGCGTCTACATGTGCAGAGCCTCGAACCTACTGGGAGAGGCAGTTACAACCGCTGCTATGAAAATTAAGAGTAAGTATTATACTTAATACGAGTACTTTATATATTAAATCGTAATATATTAAATAGACCGACAAGTCTATCGCAAAATTAAATCTACCTATTTCGCATTCACTGATTTAACATCAACTAGCTGACATCCTAGGTACTAGCAAGTCTAGCGACACGGTTCTATTTTAGTTAATACGAGTAAAATTACATCGCGAAGATTTAAATGATGAAAATACAGTATCGTGATATCCATATTCGGTTTCCTGATGAACGTTTGAAAGTTAAGCTAGTTGTACATATAATAATAACTTATATTTATAGCTAAGGCAGCAATCCAAATGGAAACACAACATCCTGAGGGTATGAAGAAGATTCAACGCCTTGAAGAGCCATCGCAGAGAAGGCCTGATGAACCGGAGAGAGAATTTGAGAAACCTATCTTTACTCAAGTTCTCACCGGGCCTTCGGAACTGTGGGAAGGACAGCATGCCCACTATGAAGCGCGGGTAGTTCCAGTCGGTGACCCGAGTCTTCGATTTGAGTGGTATATCAATGGAGTTGAACTTAAAATGGGTAAGCAGCATGACATTTTTTAACTTATTTTTATATGAAACTACCTATACATTGATTTTTAATATGCAAAGAAACCTTTTTTTTAAGACAAATAAAGGGTAAATTAATAAAGGACAAATTAAAAACAGATTTTTATTTTTATTATTAATATAATATGATCGACTGTTCACGTAACATGATTTATTACTTTACAGGATCAAGATTCCGCACAACGCACGATTTTGGTTTCGTCACTTTGGACATCAACTCCGTTGTCGCTGCTGACGCTGGTTTATACATGTGCAAAGCTATTAACAGAGCTGGCAGCACCGTGTCTTCAACATCCCTAAAAGTTAAAACCAAGTCAACTATTGTCGACCAAGCAATGCGGCCAGAATCTTGGGAACAGATTCAACTTAAAGAAGCTGCGATGAATAAGGTTCCAGAAATGTTCATTGACTCAGGTGTCCAACAGGCGCCAATTTTCACAACCCACTTAAAGAGTTATGATAAACTCGTTGAAGGACAACACGTATACCTCGAAGCGCAGGTTGAACCACGCACTGACCCTAACTTAAGAATTGAATGGTTTAAGAATGGAATGTCGTTAACTACAGGTTCGAGAATCAAGAGCACATTTGACTTTGGTCTAGTAACACTATCTATTAATGGTATTAGAATCGACGATTCTGGTATTTATACTTGCAAAGCAACAAATTTAATCGGAGAAGCTGTATCTACTTCATCAATTAAAATTGAAGACCGTCATTGGTTGCTTGGAGAGACCCTTCATCCCGACTCATTGGATAGGATTGGGGCCTTAGAACAACCTAAAGCTGCTAAACCCGGATCACCTGAGCCAACATACGAGATCCCAGTGTTTATCTCACATCTGAACAATATAATTTGTAAAGAAGGAGATAACATTCACTTTGAATGCAATGTCGAGCCATCCAGAGACCCTACACTGAAGATTGAATGGTTCTTCAACAATAAACCACTTCCTTCAGGGACCAGGTATAAGGCGACCCATGATTTCAGTTATGTGTCATTAGACGTCACACACACTTATGAAGAAGATTCTGGAATCTACACTTGCAAAGCTACCAATAGCAAGGGTTCGGCTACTACATCTGGATCCTTGAGGTGTACTGGAGATAAACACATTTACCTTGATACACAACATCCTCAGGGTAAATCTGGTTTGGAAGCCGTAGAACAGGCGGAAGAGGCTAGGCAAGCAAAAGGAAGAAGATCTTCCGTGCCTGATGCAGACTACCCTAAACCCGAATGGGTCGTCCCTGTGGCTGCTGAGCATCAACTAGTCGAGGGTCAATTACTTCATCTTGAGGGCCAAGTAGAACCCAAGAATGATCCTAACCTAAAAATTGAATGGTACTTCAATGGTAAAGCATTACAACAGGCGTCCCGGTTCAAACTAACGAGTGACTTTGGTTTTGTGACATTGGATTTAATTGATGTATATGAAAGAGACAGTGGTATTTATACATGCAAGGCTTACAACAAGAAAGGTGAAGCTTTTACCTCTTCGACCGTTTTCTGTACCAGCAAGGCTAACCTTATTGAAGGAACGCAACATCCAAAGGGAACTGAGGGACTTGAAAAGATTCAAAACCTTGAGGATTCTCTTCGAAGGGAACCTGGTCAAAAGCCCGATGACGACGTTGGAAGGGCTCCTGAGTTCACAACAGTATTCCAAGACATCTTAGATATTAGCGAAGGACAGATTGCTCATTATGAAGCATCATTGATTCCGACTGGTGACCAGACCATGGTCATTGAATGGTTCTATAACGGAAAAACTATTGAAGCTAGTCACCGTATAAGAACTGTGTACGCGTTTGGCATGTGTGTTCTAGAAATTTTAGGTACCAAGACGACCGACTCTGGTACATACTCTTGTCGTGCTACTAATAAATGGGGGCAGGCTGAAATCAGTGTTAAACTGGAGTGTGTAGATAAGAGCAAAGGACAAAAACCGAGATTCACAACACACATTCAAAATGTTGAAGGCTTGAAAGACGGACAATCGGCTCATTTTGAATGCACGGTAGTACCAGTCGATGATCCCGACATGAAAATTGAATGGTATCATAACGGCCAACTCTTACGTCATTCTACTAGAATCAAGACAGTTTCTGATTTCGGTTTCGTAGTGATGGACATAGCGTACACTCAAAACCACGACGCCGGCGAATACGTTTGTCGTGCCTATAACAAATACGGGGAGGACTTTACTAAAGCCACAATAAGTTGTTACAGCAGAAGTGGAGTTTACTTGGAAAGCTTGCAACCTGATTCGCTGGCTAAAATCAGAGAGTTGGAGAACTTACATGGCGCGCAGCAACAAGCGCCATCCACTCCGTCAGCTGTGCCACCGAAATTCCTTACACAAATACAGGATGTTACTAAATTGGTAGAGGGCCAGAGTGCTCACTTCGAAGCAAGATTGGTACCCGTTGACGATCCCGACCTTAAAGTTGAATGGTTTTATAACGGAAAGAAACTTCCCCACGGACATAGGTATAGAACATTCCATGACTTTGGCATTGTTATATTGGATATATTATATTGTTACGAAGAAAATTCTGGTGTGTACGAGTGTGTTGCGACTAACAAACTGGGTCGTGATTCAACTAAAGCTACGCTCAAGTGCACATCAAAGGAGAATTTAATCCTGGACTCGCAACTCCCGCGGGTAAGTAATATTACTCATAAATATAACCTGTATGTGTCCATAAAAATGGATATTCATTTATAACGGCCTTGAGTTACCCTTACTTAGATCGGTAGTGACCTTATTATCCAGGTTCGACCATTGATTCGTCTATGAATATTTATTAGAAATATCTGTTCCTCCTATGCATGATTTATATATGTATATCTATTATTTGAGAATGTATTATCATCAAGTACATAGTAGAAGTATAACTTATGGCATAATAGGTATACTAAATATAACAATATATAACTTAAAATTGATAATCTTTTAGGGCATGGAAGGTGGCTTGGAAAAGTTACAAACTTTGGAAGATTCGATGATACGCAGGAAAGATACCGATGTTCAGGAAGAAAGAGGAAAGGCTCCCGTATTTACTGTACCTCTCTCTAATATCGAGAACCTTAGAGAAGGAGAAAACGCTCACTTTGAGGCCCGTCTTACACCAACGGATGATCCTAACCTTAAAGTAAGTTGTAGCTTTGGAAGCATTATAGACACACGGATAATAAATAAAAAAACTTTATTTAAAGCACCCATATTTAAATTTGAATACATAAAATAAAATACACTACAATATGTATGTATTACGTAAAGCTGAGCTAACTAGCCATCTTATAAGTTCTTATTGATCTTATATTAATATAATAGTAAAATTATGTAAATATATTTAAATGACAATGTTTTTCATTTTCTTTTTTTTTTTAATTGAATAGGTGGAATGGTATTGGAACGGTAAATCATTGAAAGCGGGCTCGAGGTTCAGGACTTTCTGTGATTTCGGATTTGTTATCCTTGAAATCTCGCCCACTTACCCTGAAGACTCAGGTGAATATTTATGCCGAGCTTATAACAACTATGGTGAAGCTGTAACCACGGCTACTATGAAGGTGCAAGGCAAACGCAACATCATCCTTGAGTCTCAATTGCCTAAGGGCATGGAAGGTACCATTGACAAAATAGCAGCTCTAGAAGGATTCTCTGGCACAGTAGACGCGATGTCACCTGAAGTGGAAAGCGGAAACCCGCCAGAATTCATTACCACTCCTTCTGATCTCATTTTAACTGAAAACTCTTCAGCTCACTTTGAATGCCGGTTAGTACCAATTAATGACTCGAGCATGAGAGTGGAATGGTTCCATAATGGTAAACCGTTATTGACTGGATCTAGAGTAAAGACTATTAATGACTTTGGGTTTGTAATTCTGGAAGTAGGCGGAGTTTACCAGAGAGATGCAGGTTTATATACTTGCAAGGCTACTAATCGGCACGGTGAAGCCACAGTTTCTTGCAAACTACAAGTCAAGGGCAGACAAGGTATTGTTCTTGAACCTCAACTACCTTCCCACTTTAAATCCGGGACCGAGAGTATTCAAAAACTGGAAGAAACTTTACACAAGCGCGAGGAGATTATGTCAGAAGATGAAAAACCAGACCCACCTCGATTCACTGTGGAAATCAAGGATAACCTCGATATTCCTGAAGGTGGACCGATTCACTTTGACTGTCGCGTAGAACCTGTCGGTGATCCAACAATGAGAATTGATTGGTTCCACAATGGCAGACCATTTGCAACTGGATCTCGTGTACACATGCTGAATGATTTCGGTTTTATTGCCCTCGATATTGATTACATTTACGCAAGAGATTCTGGTGAATATACTTGCCGTGCCACTAACAGGTGGGGCTCTGCTACCACTACAGCAAGAATTACATGCAGCGCCAAACGAGACATAGTTTTAGAATCGCAGTTACCGCAAGGTATGAGCGGCGAGAAGATTAAAGAGCTCGAAAAAGGTCGCGTCAGCGATGTTCCCAAAGATGAGCCCGTTGTCAGCTCACCACCTAAATTTATTACTCAGATCCAAAGTCACACAGTGGAAGAATCAGAAGGCGTACGGTTTGAATGCCGAGTTGAACCTAAAGAAGATCCCAAACTACGAATTGAATGGTACCGCAATGGTAAGCTGTTGCCTAGTGGTCACAGATACCGCACCGTGTATGACATGGGATTCGTATCGCTGGACATTTTATACGTTTATGCTGAAGATTCTGGAGAATATATGTGCCGAGCTGTTAATGATTTCGGCGAAGACTTCACCAAGGGCACAGTTTCATGCAAACGTAAGTATACCAACATTTTGAATTTCCGTAACTGGGTTATTTACTTATACTTACTTACTGGGTTACATATACATTTATTATTTTTATTTTAGAGCTGCCTGATATCATTCTACAAAATCAAGTACCTCGTGGAATGAAGAAATCTGAAGCATTGACTCAAATGGAAGCTACTATCAAGAAATACACTTCTGAAATATTCTTAACTGAAGACGACTTGTATGATGCTGACAAGAAGCAGCCTCCCAGATTTGTGACACAGATTCAAAGTCAGACCACTCTAGTTGAAATGGAAACAACCAAATTTGAATGCCAATTAGCTCCCGTTGGTGATCCTAACATGAAAGTGGAATGGTTCTTTAATGGCAAACCGCTGCTTCATAGTAAGTATACGATACAAAAATGTTATGAAAGCTTACTCTTTTACGGCGAAGTGTTTATCTGCTACAATTTATTTATTTACTTTTAACAGAGAATCGGTTTACACCAATTTATGACTTCGGTTACGTCGCAATGAACTTCGGATGGGTTTACCCCGAAGACAGCGGTGAATACGTATGTCGTGCAACCAACCTGTACGGAATGGATGAAACCCGTGCCATAATCAAGACCGCTGGCAAGCCTGGCATCGTGTACGACTCTCAACTACCGAAGCACATGAAGAGCATCGAAAAGATTAGAGAGATGGAAGCGTCATGGCAAGTGTAAGTACATGAAGTGCAATAATTTAACAATGATGAATTTCATTCACTGACTGCTATTGCATTAGCTAGTATTTAGGGTGTCAACAGTAGTCTTATTTAGACAACGAAATACATCACAGTCATTATTTTTAGGGCTCCTGAGCAAGCTGTTGAAATGGAGAAAGCTCGCTCTCCACCAGTGTTTGTTAGTAGACCAGACCCGGTGACCGTTGAGGAAGGCGAGTGGGCAAGATTCTGCTGTCGCGTTACTGGACACCCGAAGCCGAGGGTTATGTGGCTTCTTAACGGCAATACCATCGTTAATGTAAGATACCTATCGTAATTACAACTAAGATACTACAGCTATAATTCATATTAATAAAAAAAACTCATCATTATTTTACTTTTTGCTTAGGGATCAAGATACAAGCTAACTTATGATGGAATGTACCACTTCGACATTCCTAAGACGCGTCAGTACGACACTGGAAAGATTGAGGTGGTTGCCAGAAGCTCAGCAGGAGAGGCAGTTGCAACAAGCGAACTTAAGGTTATTCCCAGACACGACGACTACAGAGGCGTTCTGAAAAATGCTCCCCGACGTGAGTACAATATAATATGCAGGGAAATTACATATTCAGCTTACAATCTTCTTTATGAATTTTTCAATCACTTCGTGTTATAAAATCGTATAGTAAATCGACTTAGCCGCTTTAACACACATAACTCACGCACACACCTACAGACCGCTTAAGCACAAATAAAACCCTTTGGCTTCCCTTTGCCCTTCCTTCTGTCCTTAAAAAGAAAATGCAGCTAAACCACCTGCTTCTACCGGCTTACCATCGGCACCTGTGAGAGGTATGTCTTGAGGTTGAATCGATTGCTTTACAGTCTAAATGTATTCTAACATAATTGGTTGATTCTGTACAGCTTGGTATGATGAAACTACACAATATCAACGAACTGAAACTGAGCTGGAGAAAACTTTTGAAGAAAGGCACACTCAACAACGTCAGGGTACCATTGACCACAGGCCTGAGTTAAAACCTAAAGTTCACAAGGAACCCGAAACGGAGTGGCAACAATCTGTAAAGAAGAAGAAGGGCGAAGAATATTACAACAAACTCCAAGAGTTAGAGAATGAACAAGTTGTAAAGGAAAGTAGGCTGAGAGAATCGTCACACCAGTATGCTATTCCTGGAGAGAAAGTTGTGAACACGTCCGTCGCTAAAGGAATGGCACAGAAATATCAAGACACTTTGTAAGTTATATTTTTAAATGTCTTTGCATACAATAATTGAGTATATTTTTTGAATCCGATTATGTTTTGCCTAAATTAATTAGCTTTTTTATACATATTTCATAAAAAAACAAGTAGTTTTATAAAAAAAAAACATGCTACATAATTATTATAATACATACATAGACGTGTATGGACGTGGTGCAACAGTTATTTTTTCTTAAAAAATCCATCACCATGTGACAATTAATTTAATGTGCTCCTTTGTCCAAAATATATGTACTTAAGCCTTTTTAAAGCCAACAACGTATTTACCAAATAACTATAATAATTACCAAACAATATAATAAAAAATGTATTAAGAACTGATATAAATATAAATCATGCAATATTACAGGGAGCAGACCGAACAAGTGGTAGAACAGAAGCAAGTAACGCAAAAGAAGGTCGTTCAAAAGCCAAGAATTCCGGATCCATCTGAATCTACTGTTCACGGCAAGGAAGTGCACGTAGCTAAGCAAAAACAGGTACAGAAAGAGGTTGTCGGTGACACAGAAATCACTAGAAAAATCACTTCCACTGAGACAACTGAGGTTGAACATAAGGCTCAAACTCACGAGAGGGTAGTGGAAGGTCCAGTCAAGCCTAGCAACCCACCGGTATTCACCAAGAAGATGCAACCATGCAGGGTATTCGAACAGGAACAAGCTAGGTTTGAGGTAGAGTTTGATGGCGATCCGCTTCCTACTATCAAATGGTACCGAGAGAACTTCCCGATCAAGAATTCGGCAGATTTCCAAATTCACACGTTCAGTACTAAGTCTATTCTGATCATTAGACGAGTTTTCATTGAAGATTCAGCTGTATTTGCGGCTGTCGCTGAAAATAGAGGCGGAACTGCTAAGTGCAGCGCCAATCTTGTGGTAGAAGAACGCAGGAGGCAAGGAAGAGGAGGTATTAGTCCACCAAGTTTCACATTGACAGCTCAGAACGTTAATGTGACTTCTGGTCAGCTGGTGAGATTCGACACGAAGGTGACAGGAACTAAGCCTATTGATGTCTATTGGTTGAAAAATGGACAGAAAGTTCAACCTGACATAAGAAACAAAATTCTAGAAGAAGATGGAACGTATACTCTTCTGATCCTTGAAGCGTACCCTCAAGATTCAGGAAAATATGAATGCGTGGCTATAAACACTGCTGGAGAAGCAAGATGCGACGCTGAATGCTACGTCAATGCTCCTGCCACGAAAGATAAGCCAAAACCTCAAACTAAAGCCGCTAATGCTCCTCCGGAAGTTATCGAGCCGTTGAAAGACAAAGTCGTAGCTGAAGGTCAAGCTATCGAATTTAGCTGCAAGATTATTGGAAAACCAACACCTACTGTGCAATGGTACAAGGGAGATAAACTAATCAAACCATCAAAGTACTTCCAAATGTCAAGGGCAGCGGATGAGTACACGCTACGCATATCTGAGGCTTTCCCTGAAGACGAAGGAGATTATAAGTGTGTTGCTTTTAATTCCGGTGGACGAATAACTGCTGCTGCTAAACTAAAGGTTTCCCAGCCAGATCAAGCAGATGCGTTGCCCACTCTGACACCACTACGTGATGTTACTGTGAATGAAGGACAGCCGGCACAGTTCAAAACTGTCATTACCAGCAAAGTCAAACCAACGATCCAGTGGCTGCGAGAAGGCGCGAAAATTCCGGAAACTCCTGACTTCCAGGTGGGTTATGATCAAAGATTTTTAAATTATTAAAATTAACAATAGGCGTTATAATGTATCCCTTAAATTTCATTAAATTGTTAAAAGTGCCTCTGAATGTCCGCAACATTTTTGTTCCGTGTCCAGGAAACAAATTAATAGCAAAGTAACAAACTTGAATCTAAATTCGAATAATTAAAAAATATATCACAAGTCAATTTGACAAGATGCTTTCTTCCTCATTTCTAGATGATCCATGAAGGCAACAACGCTGTGCTGCTTATCGGAAGCACATACGAGGAGGACACCGGAATCTTCACATGCCGGGCGATCACCTCCGCAGGCCAGGTCGAGACCTCGGCAAAACTAGTCGTCAAAAGTAAGACATAGATACAGGCAGCGAGCTCGCGTCGCGCACTTTTAATCCATTAATGTAGTGTTTCTTTGTTCCAACTCTATACCACAATGAGATCGGGTGAAAACTACTATTGTAGGTATCTTTCTAAAGTTGACAAGCGTTAATAGTTAGTACCATATATGAATCGCTTTACACAATCGTAGCGGTTACCGCAATAACTTTCGCCCGCTTAGACGACCCCGCGATCGCAGTCGTGATACCATGACAACATACGACGCGAACGACCGCGCCCGGCCCGCGCGGCAGCTGGTCTAGGACACCGTACAGCCGTCGCGGGCCGAGGCAGCCGAACCGCGCGGACCGCCTCTCCAGTGCTCAATCTAACAATCATGATTTGCAAGTGGACAGTTGTAAGATTTAACTCAGTAGTATTATTTGGGCGAATTTCCGCATCTAACAACGCTGTACATTCTAGCTTTTTGTGTAAATAAATAGCCGTAGACTTTCGACGAGACAGGAAAGGTGCCCCTGAGGATGATGCTGCCGCGCCGCGCCCGGAGCTGTTACATTTGGACACACGTAACATGTGATTAACACGAACACGAAACACTCTACGTCTGTTTTGTTTTGCTTTTACCGCTACGATGTTTACTAAATGATGTACCTATTGTCGTTCAACTTGTAAATTAGAAAAATATTACGTACTTATAATCCGAGACGTGTCTTCGGGCGAACCGACCAAGTTCCAAATGTATTTTTCACCCAATACTCTTTGATAATATTTTTTAAGCCTGAGCTGATATTTAATGATTTATTTGGCCTTATTAACATTAAGAATTGGAAAGATACTCTATGCTTTTTGTGTTGGGATCTGACCTCTGAAAATTATACTAAGATGATCTCAGTTTTGTATCTTTACGTGGACCACTATAATATAAAAAAAATGTGGGGCCGTCGAAGCTGAAGCTTGCGTTCTAATATGTAAATTAACTATTAATATTTTACCTACCTTTGTACATATAAAAATTGCAATGTAATAATTCCTATTAGACGCAAGTTCCTGTTTCAGCTTTATCCTTAAGCATGAATCACCGTTTTTGTATCCACTTCGTTTATATTTTGGCTTCAATCGAATAATAAATGTCACATCTAACAAAGTTGCACGCAAGCTGCGATGTGATTTGCGGCGTAACTAACAGCTACGACTAACTTTGTCCGCGTCCGCGTTGCCGCGTCGGGTCGGGTGCAGGCAGGGTCGAGGGGTCACAGGGTCCGGTCGTTGGGGTCTGCATATCGCGTGGGGATCGTCCGTTTTGTTCGGAAACGCAAAGTTACTCGTGGTTGTCCCGCCACGCGCCTCGCGTCGCTGTCAACTTGTCCCACAAAGAAACATAACAAAGATATCCGCCGCCATGAGGCGCGACGCCCTCAACCAAAAGTACGCACGCATTACTTGCCTTGCCAGTTTCTATGTTTTGACATACACTGCCGTTGTTGATGACCTAATATTTTCTGCAAGTACAAATCCAAACTGAATGAGATTTTATAGTTTAACGTTACAGTGATCTTTAACTTAGTTTGTTTTAAGTGCACGAAATTGTTTAAAATTAAATTGTGTTGTATGTTACACCTAATTGTAATTAAGTTATTAGGCGTGGCAGTATTTTTATCAATTAATATTTTTAGTGCCTACCCATATTTAATAAAATATTTATAAATTAAATTTTTGTATGTTACCTTTATGTGAAATCTGTTTAATAAATGCTATAAATTAATTAAAACTTCGCATTATTCAACATTCGCAAAAATACTCTTGCCCGCATATGAGGAGTGACCCCGCATTTTGAGATGTTTTAGGAACAGGAGTTCAGCATACTACACTGCCACCTCATCGAGTGCTCACATTCAACTACATTACACAACTCACTGGTCGGTACTGTTATCCATGCAAGCCTCTGATTGGTTGACTAGCCTTCACGCCTACTCGTAGATAAGAAATGAGACAAGAAAGCTCTCTTATTTCCAATGAACAGTTGACTGGTTGGAATCAGAATAGCGAAATGTGTATGTGTAGAGCAGTAAATGACTCTCTATGCCTTAATTCTATACTTGTAGCAACAGTTTAAATGGCATTACTTGAACTAAGTGCAGATATTTGTATTCGATGTTAGTTTCATCTGGCAGTTTTATTTTTAACTGTTTAGATATATCATGGAATTTATGAAATTGAATGAAAATGAAATTAAATTGCCGATAGTAATGTTTGTGAAATATATATGTAACACCAAACTCTTTCGGACTGTGTATTCTGTTTAGATAGGTATACGTATGATACGAATACTGAACAAGTACTTACCGAAGAATACTGAAGACTACTGAATCATAAACTGGGATAAAAAAACCACTCAACTCTTCACTCAGTGGTACAATTAACCGGGTTGAAGTAATACTAACTACATTTTTATAGATGTATCAATTAGTCTGGTATACAAATGCAATAGATACTGCTCGGCTAATCCGTAATGTTGTATCCCAATAAGGGATAATTACCGCTGTTACGAAAAATCTAAATATAGCCGTTATGTCATTTAAATTTTTTCTTTGGTTTTCTTTAATGTTATTTTATTTCTACATTCTGTGTTTATGATTAGAGGGATAAAATGCAAAAATATGTTTTAACAATGAAATTGAATATCGGTTAAGTTGTATGAAAATAATACCGGTAATCCATCCCTGGAGAAAATACTTATATCAAGGTTCAGACAATAATCCGACAGTACCTTGAAAGAACGTAACGCATTAAATGTCCCTAATTAGAGCGACCGCAAAAGTGAAAGTCAAGTGAAATATATTTGTCAATCGAGCGATATCTGCCCCTCCTGGTAACGTGTCAAGTCATGATTTGATGTCTGACACCGAACAGTGACAGTTAATTCAAAAAACATTTGCGTATTTCAAACAATTAAACCTCTGGCCTGTCGCGTAAAAACTTATAACATTAGCGGATGTCCCTTTCCAATTCCTTTTATTAGCAAGGGAGTTCCGCTAATAATATTAGTTGTAAATTGTTATGCAATGGGCCTCTGGTATAACAAGAAAAAATCAGCCCTCACAAACATGTGTTGCATTAAGCGACTTGCAATAAGCATTCGTGCGCGACAATACGAGACAAGCCATGCATCCTCTGACCCTGTCCTGAAAATACATAATATGTGCTGAGTTTTACCTCCTTACAATTACCAGGTTTTCCAGGGAATTCATGAATCCCCATTCAGACGTTATTAAGAAAATATGTATTTAAAATTCTATGTTGATAATCAACGAAACGAAAAATGCCTCGTGATTTGTGTTCTGTGATTTTGTAAGAAATGTTGCAGAACACGGCAAGAAGGATTTTCATCTTTATTACGATATTTATTGATTTATTTATGTATTTGTGTTGTAGTATTTGTAATGTAGTTTCATACAAATGATTATCATAATGGCCACACATTCGTCAGAGGTATACAGTTTGTATCAGGTCACTGTCACGGAAAGAAGAGAGTTTAAAGGTGGAGCCGATCTATTTATTCATGCAGTATCAGTCTTTATGGATAACAGTAACGCAAAGCTTACGTATAAACAGCGACACATCTTAAATGTCAAGTGAAAATTTTACATTAAATTTGTATGTAGATACCGAGAGCCGATATGGCATTGCCTTTTCTTAATGAGCCGAATTAAAACTGGTGAACTGCGGGAAAGTAAGATAAGCCGGAGGTAAGCGGCTAGCATTGACGAGCCGCCAATGCTAGATACTTACATCATATGATACGACTTAGTATCATATGAAGTATAAATACGTAATATTGGAAATTTTCACTTGACATATTTTATACATTCCTTACATATTATTTACTAAATGCTCTTCTCTGAAATCTATACCGTTCCAAGCCTTTGCACTTGTGCCAATATTGTAATAACCCGTCTTCTGAATATCAGGAAACACAAGAAAAATACATGTTATGTTTTCGGCTCTTACACTCAGCAAGTGATATATTATTTAACTCTGAAGCGGGTGTGAAGTGACTGTTCCACCTCAGGAATTACACATTTCATATTTATGTTTTTAGTTTACAAATTGAATTCACAGTGGATTTCTCGTATATTTTCCACGCGATGTTTACTCTTCGATTAAAAAATACAAGATCTCTTACCTCCGATGTTAAATAAGGACACTTGATAATGTTTTCAAGAAAACACACGCTTTTATACTTCCCTTCGTAATCGACATAAAAAGTAAAAGTATAAAGTCGGATAAAAGACATCCATATCATCAAATTGTTGGAGCAATCACTCCGTTAAAAAATATCGTCTGAAATGGTTGTATTTTATCTCTTGGTTAGCAATCTATTATTACACAAACTTAAAGTTGAAAGACAACACGAAACACCTGGGAAGGACGTATCTACCTAGAGAATCACAAGTATTTCCGAATGGCGATTATAATACGAATTTATTGAACATTTAAAAAGTTTCGTTTCAAGTTACAACACCTATGAACGCTAAAAAATTCCCCTTAGCTATTCTACAGTAAGTTCATAAAGATGTGTGCATATCAATCTTCACGTAAATCCTTTCAACAAAGGTGAAAAATTGTATACATACTTATGAACTCTACTGTCCGTAAATTTTCCATTTTCCACTTTAATGACAAAGGGACTATAAGGCAATACGATTTGGAATTTCCAAACGAATTAAACGACACATTTGTACTGATATCAACGCAAACAAATATATGAATACGTAAGTGAATGTATTCCTTGCACTACTGAGATACCTATTTATATTTAATTTTGGCATGAGTGGAAACGTGCTTAGTACGTATTCTTTGCTATTGTTACTTACCCACTTGAATGAGCTGTATCTCTTCTTAGGGGTGTCCATTATTTTGTAACGTGTGTTTTTGGGATGAAGTTCGATGTAATGTTCGAAAAAATATGTTATTTTTCAGAAATAAACAAGTGTTGAATTATTTGTAATAAATTCAACACCAAGTAACTAATAAGTATACTCGGAAGTTTTGGATGCTCGCTATGGTTCTAGAATCCACGGAGTCGCCATTATATTAAATTATTTTTTTCGGGTCACAGATCAGTGATGCGATATACATATAATAGGTAAATCTTACTTTATAAATAAGTTAATCTTACCTATATATGCATATAATAGGCTCGAACCAACTCATGATTCTAAAAAAAAAAGTTGAGTACACAACTTTAAATGAAATTGCCCAGTTAGCATCCAAAAGTCCGGGCCGGGAAAAGCGCCAAATCTCACGAAATCTAACCAACGGAGTCATAAACTAAGCAGTAAATAATGTACACCCCTTACCGATCTGCATTAACCCTAAACAAATTAGAATGATATCGAGAGACGAGTGGGAGATGAAAACACCATATCGTCCTGACCGTAAAGTTACAGATGATGACGTGGCTCACAAGATTTGGTATCCAGTTTCAAAAATCATCTTGTGCAATATGATAGCCACTTTAACTACTGTCACTTTACCTAGTCTAGGGGCCCTGCACCTAATATTCAGTGTCACCACCAGGCGTTAGACACTTGATGAAATAAAGGCTAATTCAACTTTGCAGGTAAGTAATTAATAAGTTTATAATATCTAAACTTTGCATTGGTTTGGTTGGTTGTTCCTAAACGACATTTAAAAAAAATAGCGCTATAAATAAATTATGTTTGGATATAGATCTGGATGTAGCAAAATGTACGTATGTATAGAGAATACAAAATTATCTTAGAATAACTAGTTAAGCGTATACAAGATATTCGTGTGACAAATATATTTTATCTCATAAAATATTTAAATTCTTATAAAACGATTAAACTACGAGTACGTAACTAGTTATTGTATTAAATCTACAAAAGGTTCTCGAGGCATTATACCAAGTATGCTGGCGGCATTTCCTCGTTGTATCGCAATGCTGATACGATTCTTATTATGTGTACCTAAATATGTTTCGATGACAGGTTTGATCTAGTGGGTTCAAATCCCAGTAAAGACATTTATTTGTGTGATGAGCACAGGTAATTATTCCTGAGTAATGAGTGTGTTATATATATATTTAAGTATTTGTATATTATATTATATCGTTGCCTCAGTATCCACAATACAAGCCTTCTTGAGCTTACCGTGTTGGGCTCAGCCAATTAGTGTAAGGATATCCTGTAATATTGATTTATTTATTTATATGTCAACTAGCACCATAAAAATTGATATGACAAATTTGTTGAAGAACCATTTTAGCCCTTTAGTGCATGCAGTATCAAAAAAGATACCGTTTATCAAAACTGAAGTGACACAAGTCGTATTCAAACGAATGTAAATTATAGAATGTGACATGTCTATACAGTGTCAAATGCTACATGTGTGTGATTGTACATAAGGCACTTTAGAAGCAAATTGATTGAAACTTCATGCACCTAAGGGTTAAATTAAATAATAAGAAGTAATTACAAAAGAGATATTTAAATCGAAAGAAAAATAGAAAAAATTAACTCGCAGCGGGACTCGAACCCAAGATCACTGGATATTCGAAGATATTCGTTAGCAGACATTTCTGCATAATAAAAAAATATTTACCAAAGAGATGTTCATAAGCAGCTAGTTAATTTAGGCACAAGCCCCTGACCAGATTACTTGGTACCTAACCAGAAACTACACAAATGTAGTGTATATTAATAAGGTGTATAAAGTAGCGATAATTTAAAATTAGGGACAAATCAAAAAGGTATAATAGTTATTTGTTTAAAAAGGGATCAAAGTGTTTCTTCTTCTTCTTCTTCTTCTTCTCGTGATAATATGAAAACCAGAGCTAGCAACAGACTCAAAACTTAACCACAATACCACGCACAGTGAGTGGTTCAAACAATGGGATCTTGAGCATTGGGCGAGTTTTAAGGTACGAAAGGGGCACACAGTTTACTGCCGAGTGAAGCACACAATTTTTCACCTTACTACCGCGAGGAAAAATTAAGTCAAAACATTAAACATTTGACAAAAAACTGGCATCCATCATTTATTAGTCAAAAACATTAAATAAAAGAATATCAAAGCACCGTCGATTAGTAATAAACAATTTGTATTAAATTACTTTGCACTCTTGTGAGTAAAATGCAACTTGTTATCTGTTTTTAAATTATAAAATAGTTCTTTACAAGCTAGTGAAGTAAAAAAAAGTTAATTTATTTGTTATACAAAGGAGTAAAGCTAGTATTTACCTTCTCGTGTTGATATTAAGACCCGAGATAGAAAATATTTCAAAATTGAACCACAAGCATAGCGAGTGGTTCAAATAGTCGTATCTTGAGCGTTGGGAGAGTTTCAAGGTCTGAGTGGGAAACACACTTTGCTTCAGAGTGAAATACATTTGTTTTTTTACCTCTCTAAAGCGAGAAAAAAAACAACTCTAAAACAATAAAAAATTCTACAACTTATTTGAATCAATCATTTATCATTCAAAATAATCATTTAAAATTACATCCTAGTAGCTAACGAAAGAAACCATTCAAAATTTGTTTGAAATCGCTTTGCTCCCTTGTTCAAAAAAGCATTTTTGCTCTCTGTTTTTAAAGCATAATAACCAACCTTCCGAGCTAGTGAAGTTAATAATACTCAGAGTTTGTTTATAGTCATTAAGTTTCTAAGTTGTTCATAACAAATCTTGCACGCAAGAAGATTTTCGAGTCACAAATAACTGTACCTTACAACTTGCGTATCTTTGCTGATGATGCAATGTTCTAGTACCGAGGAGCTGGCCCGGTGATGAAGCCCGTTATCAACCAACCTCGTTGAGCTCCAGTGTCTTTAAAAGCTCTGGAATAACAGATGTCTTTAATATAAAAATAATAAATAAATATTTCGGGACAATCTTACACAAATCTACCTAGTCCTACGGTAAGCTCAGTAAGGCTTTTGTTGTAGGTACTAGACGACGATATATATAATAGATAGATACATATAACCCACGACTCAGGAACAAATATCTGTGCTCATCACACAAATAAATGCCCCGACTGGGAATCGAACCCAAGACCATCAGCTTCATAGGCAGGGTCACTACCCACTAGGCCAGACCGGTCGTCAAACGTTAAAAAATATAGTCAACAGTTAAAGATTTTTCAAAATTTAATATTATCTCAATACTCGTAGTATTCATTTATAAGGGAGTTAATAAAAAAAATCCACAATGAGCGTGATTTGTAGAAAATGTGTAAGTTTTACAATTAAAACTGTTGTGAGCCATGTTACTAATACTTAGTTACAAACGGATAAACTCACGTGTAATTATATCGCACTAGGCGACATGTTTCGGGTAGGCTCTGGTACCCATCTTCAAGCTGAGTCAGGACACACCGATCGCGTTGAGGGTGTATCGCTCACTGAAGATGGGTACCAGAGCTTACCCGAAACGTGTCGCCTAGTGCGATATAATTACACGTGAGTTTATCCGTTTATAACTAAGTATGTCAGTTTTGTGACGATAATAAATTTCTATAATTAAATTTCTATAAATACTTATATTAGGTAATCGTTTCATAAACTTTAAGCACTAAAAAAGGCAAAAAATAAAAAATTCCAAACTGAGTTCATGCTTAATTATCATCACATAGGTAGCTGGTATAATTTAACTTTTTTCACGTCACCGTAGTTAGGGGCACTTCTTTCTGAAAACTCTCATAAACGCGAAAGTTTGTGTGAATGGATATAACTATGTTTGTCAGCGGAATCTACTAAACTGGTTTTAATAATTAGGCTATATTGAAAACAGGCTACTCGAAGTACTAATCTTGCGCAGATGAAGTCGCAGACAGATGTGAGTGAAGATATAGTTAATTATTTATAATACATGCTTCTGACAGACTACTCGATTCGAGTCTAGATACTAGAAACAAGCTGTAAACTTAAAAGGGTGCAACTATATAGTACTACTTACAGTACATTTTTGTGACTCCAGTGAAAAACTATTTCAGTCTTAAGTGGGTAATTGGAATTTAAATAGGCCATACTTATAACGTCACTTTAAAACTCATTCTAACAATTCTCAAGTAGGGTGGATTAGAAACATTCCACGAACGGAAAAAAATGACATTTCAATCTCATAAAGTAAGGACCCGCCATCATAAGTCAGATGATTATCAATTTACGATGGAGAGCTAGCCAATATTTTAAAATAACGAATATATATGAATCTATTTTGAAATTTCGGTATCAAAAAATATAAGAAATAAAATGCTAATGTCGCAAAGTTACATGTTTGTTTAGTAGAGATCATAATGTACTGGTGTTATTTATGCACTCCGCATTTCAATTGCCGTACTTACTTAGTAGTGAATAGCTACCAAGTAGGTACATGTACATGGAAGCGATTGTTAATATACGTAGATGACGAATGAAGCCTGGACTCCACAAAAACTAATACACAAAGGCGCATTCTAAAATATAGTCCTTCAACCGCGCATTAGGTTTGAAGTATGACATTTTGTTTGAGCCAATCAATACTTCGATGGACCAATGAATAGTTTTTCTAAAAGCAAGAATTTGCTGGTTAATATTAACACGAGCAAGGGGGTAGCCAGCCATTTTGTACTGGAAAGGATAAGTCTATGTATATTCAGTCACTAGCACAGTCCAAGTCGCGCGCCAAGCGTTCATGAAGTGCCTAGTAAGTGCAAATGAGTTCCCGGGATATACCGCACTCATTCGAAAAACAGGTCATTGACAGGATATGACATGACAATTCTTAATTACATAATTCCAATCTACATTGCTACATTAATCATCATTTTTAACGAACTCCAATAACAAATACAAGCCCAAGTGTACATTAGCTACAATCAAATTCAGCTCAGAAATTAGATCATTTAAAATAGATACTTAAAATATTCATAATTTATTTTCATGTATTTAAATTAAAGTATGGAAGTAATTTTATCTGTAGGTATTGTAGGTAGTTTTAAAATATAAAAAAATCGCGAATTTTAGGTAAATAAATTCTTTATCGTTTATTATAAACACCAAAAAAATCTTGGTTTAACTGTCTCTATTTCTATATTCTTTGGGGTAGCCTGATGGTATTTTTAAGCCACACCAAAGGTTAATCTTTTTAATTTTAGGGTCTTATAGTATTTTTCTGAACTTATTAAATACAATAATTCATTTCCAAAATTTAAATAAAACTAAAATACTCTTAAGTATTCATTTCATTTCTTATGAGATAAATGTCATCAGTAGCAGTAAGTAAAAAGTCCTCGACAAAACATCGTTTTCGAGAAATCGACCTTACGTTTAACACACCAAATGAGAAGCAATGTAAAATGACATCTAATTTTAAAATGATGTATTTTAGAGGCCTCCTCAAAATTGCACAAGTAGATTAATAATAATATATCAGCAAGGAGTACGCTGCATGTAACACTGCAGAGGCAGAAATAGACAATAAGGTAAATTAAATATGTGTCAAACTAACCATTAATTACTTATTATGGTATGAAACAACCAATCTAGCCAAATATACACAATCGAAAAATAGAATACTATTAATAGGGAGCTACTCGTACACAGCAAATCTTTGCTAATTGTAATGAAGACTAGTACTCGTAAAGGGGTTTGACCCATAGAAAAGAAAGTAACAGCACGCAAATCGATTTAGCGTGGTTTTTTAATTCAGCTGCAATCCAAGTAAGTACAATTTTGTTAATTAATGGAACTGGAACTGAACACTGAATATAGGATAACTCTTGAAGTTTTCTTGCGTTTCCATAGAACATGTAATACCGTGGATGGGCATATTTTAGATAAGTAAATAATTTTCGGGTTAATTACTATGGTCGTCTCCTAAGTATCATAATTATAAGTAGATATAAATTAATTATTACTTTTATACATGGTGTTGAAAATATAGTGGAGAACGTTTAAGGGCATATTTTGTATCGTATTATGATTAGGGAAGACGGGAAAACGGATCCTTACTATTTTTAAAACAGCTTATATACCTAATAATGATACTTATACAGAAGTCTACCATTCAGCTAACTCTAAATCAACTTTGCTCCTTATGACCCCCATGCCACGACGTTTGTTTTCATATAAATCATGCACTAATACACTTCGGAATTCAGATCATCACAGTTCCATATACTAGTCTAAGGCCAAACCCGTTGTTTTAGGGCATTTGGTTTAAATAAACTTAAATAATAGCTCCCTGGCATGGTCTACTTTATAGTTAGATAACAATACATGTAATGCATTTTCCTTTCTGTTTACAGAAAGCCGAACAACAATTTCACGAAAAACTTTCCAAGACAAAACCGGTGTTGATCAATTAACGCTTAATCAAAATACAACAACGAGCACAGCTTCATATCAGTCAACGGAAGAATCAAATATTTTACGACTTGAAAGCGTTCACGACGTGGAGACTAAAACGACATCAGTTCCCTGGCGCACTAAGAAAGTGATTGAAGAATCGAAAAAAGAAGAAAGTTTAGAAACTGCACATTGGCGTAAACAGAGACCGCAGACACAGGAGCAAATAATTTCAATGCAACAGGTAACATCCACTGAAGATACAAATATTTTAACTATTGACAATAAAGAATTTGTCGACAAAACCAAGATCGCCGAAACAAAACACTGGAGAAAACCTAGATCACAGAACGTACAGCAAACTGAAAAAATAACAGTATCTGAAGATAGTAATATACTAGAAATCGGTAACACAACTGCCACACACGAAACCGTCAAAGAAGTAAAACTTGAGACTAAAGATTGGCGTAGACCGAGATCCGAACCCAAAGAAGATGCATATGCCCAAGAACCACACCCAGAAGAGCCAACCAGGCGACGTTCATCCGCTTTCCAAGAGCAAAAACCTGAATCTGTGCCTTGGACGCAAGAAAGTATCAAATTACGTAAAACTAAAATAAATAAAAAGGAAATTGAAAAAGAAAAAATTGAAGATGTTACATTAAAACAAGTTCGGAAAACACCAGCTCAAGATATCATACATACAACAGATACCGAAGAGTCTAAGTCGGAAGTTATTGAGCAACTTGAAACTAAGCAATGGAGAAAACCTCGCAAACAGGAGATTTCCAAACATGTTGAGAACTTCATTACTTCGGAGGATATTAACATACTAGCAATTGACAAGGAGATTGAATCAACAGAAATCGGTAAAAAGGAGTCATTAGAAACAAAACATTGGCGTATGCCTCGGTCTGAACCTAAACAAGAGGCATGTGAAGAACAACAACAAGAACCGAAAAGAAGATCATCAGCTATTCAAGAACCAAAACAGGAGGCCGTACCCTGGACACAAGAAAGTATAAAATTGCGCCCAACACTTGTTGAAAAGAGAGAGATAGTAAAAGAAAAAGTAGAAGATGTAACACTAAAACCGCTCACAAAGGAAAGTGGTCAGCATGTAGAAAATGTGACTTTATCTGAAGATATAAACATGCTTACAATTGACAAAACAGTTGACATATCTGAAGACGTGAAACCTGAACCATTGGAAAGTAAACATTGGCGTAAACCACGATCTGAACTTAAATATGACGAAGACGGACAGGAAGCACAACCACGAGAGCCTACAAGACGTAAATCGTCGTCTTTCCAGGAACAGAAGCAAGATACTGTACCATGGACTCAAGAAAGCATCAAATTACGTCCAACTAAAGTAGAAAAGAAAGAAATTGTGAAAGAAAAGTTAGAAGGAGTCTCACTTAAACAGAGAAAAATGTCAGTGGAAACACTTGTAATAGAAGAGTCTTTAACACGCGAGGAAGACACTGTTATACTAGAAATACCAGCTGAAAAAATACCAGAAGAAGATGTAACATTTCAATCAGTTAGAAGGCAAAAAGTAAAGCGAGAAAAACTTACTGAACAGCAACCTGGTGAGATTGTAATTAAACCTGTACCAAAGCAGAAGCCAGTAGAAGAAGATGAGAAACCGGAGGAAGTGCAACTTAATGCATTCAAAAAAGAAATACCTGTTGAAGTCGCCCAGCTAGAGGAGGTATCATGGCGAGGTAAAAGGCGACCAAAAGAAGAACAGCCGGCAGAAGAAGTTGTACTCAAACCGGTACCCAAACAGAAGCCTGTAGAAGAAGAGAAGAAACCCGAAGAAGTACAACTTAAGCCAATCAAAAAAGAAAAACCTATTGAAGACGCACAACCAGAGGAGGTATCGTGGAGAGGCAAACGGCGACCAAAAGAAGAACAGCCGGCAGAAGAAGTTGTACTTAAACCGGTACCCAAACAGAAGCCTGTAGAAGAAGAGAAGAAACCCGAAGAAGTACAACTTAAGCCAATCAAAAAAGAAAAACCTATTGAAGACGCACAACCAGAGGAGGTATCGTGGCGAGGCAAACGGCGACCAAAAGAAGAACAGCCCGTAGAAGAAGTTGCACTTAAACCGGTACCCAAACAGAAGCCTGTAGAAGAAGAGAAGAAACCCGAAGAAGTACAGCTTAAGTCCATCAAAAAAGAAAAACCTATTGAAGACGCGCAGCCAGAGGAGGTATCGTGGCGAGGAAAACGGCGACCAAAAGAAGAACAGCCGGCAGAAGAAGTTGTACTTAAACCGGTGCCCAAACAGAAGCCTGTAGAAGAAGAGAAGAAACCCGAAGAAGTACAACTTAAGCCATTCAAAAAAGAAAAACCTATTGAAGACGCACAACCAGAGGAGGTATCGTGGCGAGGCAAACGGCGACCAAAAGAAGAACAGCCCGTAGAAGAAGTTGCACTAAAACCGGTACCCAAACAGAAGCCTGTAGAAGAAGAGAAGAAACCAGAAGAAGTACAGCTTAAGCCTATCAAAAAAGAAAAACCTATTGAAGACGCGCAGCCAGAGGAGGTATCGTGGCGAGGAAAACGGCTACCAAAAGAAGAACAGCCGGCAGAAGAAGTTGTACTTAAACCGGTACCCAAACAGAAGCCTGTAGAAGAAGAAAAGAAACCTGAAGAAGCACAACTTAAGCCATTCAAAAAAGAAAAACCTATTGAAGACGCGCAACCAGAGGAGGTATCGTGGCGAGGCAAACGGCGACCAAAAGAAGAACAGCCGGCAGAAGAAGTTGTTCTTAAACCGGTACCCAAACAGAAGCCTGTAGAAGAAGAGAAGAAACCCGAAGAAGTACAACTTAAGCCAATCAAAAAGGAAAAGACTATTGAAGATGCGCAACCAGAGGAGGTATCGTGGCGAGGCAAACGGCGACCAAAAGAAGAACAGCCGGCAGAAGAAGTTGCACTGAAACTGGTACCCAAACAGAAGCCTGTAGAAGAAGAAAAGAAACCCGAAGAAGTACAACTTAAGCCATTCAAAAAAGAAAAACCTATTGAAGACGCGCAGCCAGAGGAGGTATCGTGGCGAGGCAAACGGCGACCAAAAGAAGAACAGCCGGCAGAAGAAGTTGCGCTGAAACCGGTACCCAAACAGAAGCCTGTAGAAGAAGAAAAGAAACCCGAAGAAGTACAACTTAAGCCATTCAAAAAAGAAAAACCTATTGAAGACGCGCAACCAGAGGAGGTATCGTGGCGAGGCAAACGGCGACCAAAAGAAGAACAGCCCGCAGAAGAAGTTGTACTTAAACCGGTACCCAAACAGAAGCCTGTTGAAGAAGAGAAGAAACCCGAAGAAGTACAACTTAAGCCAATCAAAAAAGAAAAACCTATTGAAGACGAGCAACCAGAGGAGGTATCGTGGCGAGGCAAACGGCGACCAAAAGAAGAACAGCCGGCAGAAGAAGTTGTACTTAAACCGGTACCCAAACAGAAGCCAGTAGAAGAAGAGAAGAAACCCGAAGAAGTACAACTTAAGCCATTCAAAAAAGAAAAACCTATTGAAGACGCGCAACCAGAGGAGGTATCGTGGCGAGGCAAACGGCGACCAAAAGAAGAACAGCCCGCAGAAGAAGTTGTACTTAAGCCAGTGCCTAAACAAAAGCCCGTTGAAGAAGAAAAACCTGAAGAAGTACAACTCAAGCCTGTAAAGAAGCAACAGCCGAAAGTTGTTGAAGAAACACAGCCTGAGGTTTCCTGGCCTACCGGGAAGAGGCGACCTAAAGAAGAACAACCAGCTGAAGAAGTTGTACTCAAGCCATTGCCTAAACAGAAGCCTGTCGAAGAAGAAAAGCCGGAAGAAGTACAACTCAAGCCTATAAAGAAACAACAGCCGAAAGCTGTTGAAGAAACACAGCCTGAGGAGGTTTCCTGGCCTACCGGGAAGAGGCGACCTAAAGAAGAACAGCCAGCTGAAGAAGTTGTACTCAAGCCAGTGCCTAAACAGAAGCCTGTCGAAGAAGAAAAGCCGGAAGAAGTACAACTCAAGCCTATAAAGAAACAACAGCCGAAAGCTGTTGAAGAAACACAGCCCGCGGAGGTTTCCTGGCCTACCGGGAAGAGGCGACCTAAAGAAGAACAGCCAGCTGAAGAAGTTGTACTCAAGCCAGTGCCTAAACAGAAGCCTGTCGAAGAAGAAAAGCCGGAAGAAGTACAACTCAAGCCTGTAAAGAAGCAACAGCCGAAAGTTGTTGAAGAAACACAGCCTGAGGAGGTTTCCTGGCCTACCGGGAAGAGGCGACCTAAAGAAGAACAGCCAGCTGAAGAAGTTGTACTCAAGCCAGTGCCTAAACAGAAGCCTGTCGAAGAAGAAAAGCTGGAAGAAGTACAACTCAAGCCTATAAAGAAACAACAGCCGAAAGCTGTTGAAGAAACACAGCCTGAGGAGGTTTCCTGGCCTACCGGGAAGAGGCGACCTAAAGAAGAACAGCCAGCTGAAGAAGTTGTACTCAAGCCAGTGCCTAAACAGAAGCCTGTCGAAGAAGAAAAGCCGGAAGAAGTACAACTCAAGCCTGTAAAGAAGCAACAGCCGAAGCCTGTTGAAGAAACACAGCCTGAGGAGGTTTCTTGGCCTACCGGCAAAAGGCGTCCTAAAGAAGAACAAACAGCTGAAGAAGTTGTACTCAAGCCAGTGCCTAAACAGAAACCTATCGAAGAACAGAAACCAGAAGAAGTACAACTCAAGCCTATAAAGAAGCAACAGCCGAAGCCTGTAGAAGAAAAACTACCTGAGGAGGTTTCGCCTATTATAAAGGATGAACAAAAAGAAGAAACTATAGCTGAGAAGCCTGAACCAGAAAAACAAGACGAAGTAGAAACTAAAAAGATAGTACACAAAAAAGCAAAGGTAGAAAAAGTACAAATTGAAACAGTAGTCATGGAAAAAGAAAAGCAGTCGGAACCTGTGTCCCAAGAAGAGGAAATTACAACAGTCGTAACAACAAAAACTAAACAAACAAAGATTAAGACCAAAAAACCGGAACAAAAAGGTAACTACTTATTGCTTTCAATCCGCTTACATAAAGCTATATGTAGGTTAGATGCCGTTGTAAACTTTTATAATCGTAGATAGCTAAACATAAGATATGTATACTCTTAGTACATATGTAACAATGGTTGTTAATCATGTTGGCGTTCCGTATTTTTATTATTGATGTATAATGTATATGTCATGTTATGCAGTTTTATACATTATACAGAATGTAATTATTTACATTTTGAACTCCATAATCAAATAGCCAGTGAATAGTATAACTCTGATTAAGATAACACTTTTTTTAATTTTTATACATTTTCTTTTTGTATTTTTTTACTTGTAAAGGATATTTTGATATTAATACAGCTTTTAAAAGATATTCAAAAAGAAAATGTAACTAAATTACCTTTCAAACTGGCATAAATCACAAAAAAATGTTATTGACAGTTATGATTCACAGTCCATTCAGATTGAACAGTCCATTCAAATTGCTAATTTAAATAGCCTAATAAACCGTTATAATTACCAGAAACAGCTGTTAAAAGTAAAATAAATTACAAAAAGTAAAAGTAAAAGATTTAAAATATTTTGTCTGATTCCAGCCAAAGTAGCTCAGCATTCAATTGCAAGTCATTTATGGTTTATGGATTTAGAAATACATATTTTGTATCATGTAAAAAAATACACCCTGTATAGAAGCGACGTTTCTATGATTATGTATTTGTCTCTAAGCTAACAATAGCTATAAAATATAAGTCATTTGCTGCAATCAATTGATTGATATTAAATTATAATATAACAAGTTACTTAACAAAATTTTCGAAACATATAGGGCTCTCCAGACTGCATTGATTCAGTTCAGGCTAGATGTGTTTATTTTCCAAACAGATGCATGGCTAACGGTTTATAACATTATTCTAGTGTTATGCAAAAGGTACAAATATATTCACATAAACTACTAAAATATTTTGATTTGTGGATTTTAACTTAGGCACACTTAAAAAGTATAATGATACAATTTTAATGGTTAATGTTTAACCAATATCATATAGCACTTCATTCAACAGCACTTATCAGCTGAACCCTCCATTACATCAAAATTAATCGACACCTATTTTACAGAAGTTGGACCGATAATTATAGAACCCCTAAAAGCAATGAATATTATAGAAAATAGCGATGTCGAATTGTACGTATCTTATGAAGCAGATGAAGACAAAAAAGTTTCATGGTATTGCAATAACAAACTTCTTGAACCTAGTGACGAATGCATTATTCATACGGAATCTGACCATTCAAAAGTACAAATAAAAGCTGCAAATAAAAAGAAAGTAGGAAAGTTTGAAGTAGTGATCGAGTCCAATAAGATGATTACAAAATCTGCGAGTACGGTCAAAATTGTAAAGCCATCTGACGAAACACTGATTATACCACCAGTATTTATACGACCTGTAACTTCCAAACAAGTCACGTTTGGTGCGATTGAACTATTTGAAGCTGAAGTGACATCTACTCCCAGTGCGTCATTCCAGTGGTTTATTGGTACAAAAGAAATAACTTCGTACGCCAAAGAACATAAATTAAAAAATATTTATGTTACCACTAAAGATAATGTCTCATGTCTTTGTATTGAAAATATGACTCCTGAATTAGTAGACGTTATTACCTGCCGCGCCGAAAATTTTGCTGGTTCTGTGTCTTGTTCCGCTTCTTTAGTAACGCAAGACATAGGAACTGAAATTACTGGTGAAAAACCAGAATTTATATCGCCCCTACAACCAGCATCAGTAATGGATGGAGAACCTATTGTATTGGCATGCGAAGTAAAGGGAACCCCTTGGCCTAAAATAGAATGGTATTATAACAAAAAAATTATAGAAAAAGCCAGAGACGTAGCAGTAGCAAGACAAGAATCCGGTCTATGCGAACTTCATATCAAAGAAGCATTTCCAGAAATGTCAGGCACATATACATGTATAGCGACTAATTCTTTCGGGAGTTGCATCAGCGAATGTCTTTTAGTCGTAGAAGGTAGAACAATGGTTCCAGCTTATGATTGCATGAAATGTTTTAAGCAGAAATGCATGGACGAGACAAGTAGAATGCAAATTATTTTAGCAATCATTGCACCTTTTTCTTATTCACAAACCAACATATCACAAACTTGCCATGCATCTGTGTAGATAGTTTTAGAGATATTAAAACTAATTCAAAATAATAAAGTATCTTGAATAAATAGCATTTGTGTAATGCTTCATAATTTATATAGCGATGTTTAAAATCCGAGCTGTCAATGATACACGAAAAAAACTAGTACACCAGTACTATTTAATTTTGTTTGTATTGCTTCATATTAATATGACATCACGATTTGTTTTTGCTTATGAGAGCACCGATGAGTGAATGAATGTTCATTTATTTATGAGCAGAAGAAGCACCGTTAATTCCACTTTGAAATAAGCCTTGGATCAATTAAGATGATCGGACACTTATCTTTACATTATGTTCGTTATTAAATACTTAATTTAGAAAAGTTTGTGTAAAATGTTTTAAGTCTTCGAACTTCTTAAGTCTAACATTTTATTAAAACCTAACCAACAAGGTTCACAGGAGGCACTTGAATAGTTACTTACTAGAAATGTTACATATATACAAGTTTACTTAACAATAACGGTTTCAGAATATTTATATAAAATAATTGATCAAATTTATATTTTTCAGCTTATGAATATGCATCTGAAGAGGATATTTTAAGTGATGAGGTGAGTTACAATTACGCTTCCAATTCCAACATTGTTAATTATAGTTCAAGCGACACGATTATCAAAACGGTTCAGTCCTAGACAAAACATATTTTGTACATTAGAAATTATCATCAAGGGTAACTAACGTCTAATAGATGGATAGCTAGCCATGATGGATGGTAAACAATAATATGTTACGAAACCGCTTAGTTAAGTCTTGATAGTTTTGAAGTAAATGATGTTTATTGATAGTTTTCTTGCATTACTCGTAATCACGTTGCAAACACGCCACTCTGGCCTTTCCTGGTTAAATGTTGCCAGGTTCCCGTATCAAGCGATTACAAAAGTATTGCAGTAAAATTTTCGTAATAGATAAATATAACCTTCTATTTATTATACTTTATTGTATTTACTATATTTATGTTCAGACATGTCCGTAACCTTATTCATTAGTAGGTAGAACAGCTGTTTGTAGTAAAACATACATATAACATTATGTTACCAGCACATTTCAAAGAACGCAACAACATGTTGTACCGTGGGAAAAAAAATATTCAAATTAAATTTATTTTCAGAAAACAAATGAGATTGAAGAGTTTGCTCCGAAAATTGTAAAAGCGTTACCCACGGTTGTACAAACGACGGAGGGCACGCTCACGAGGTATGCACGTTAAAAGAAAATAGTATATTTAGGTTATCTATTCTCACAGTCAATTGTAATTATTCGTTCACAGCCAAAGTCTCAAAAATATGTATCGAGCAACTCTATTGTACAGTAAATAAGGTTGTAGGACGTATTTATGAAAGGATTCTTTCGGTACATGTTTCTGCACTTGACTGTACTCTTCTTTGCCTTAGCATTTTTAAACTGCATCCTAAACCGATAATAACAGTGATACCCGGGGAATTAGGAATTGGGACATGCACCATTCGATTACAATTGCTCAAGAAAGTCAGACATGAAACTAAGACCAGAGGGGTAATACGGGACCCTAAAATTATTTTCTTTTACATTAATAAAGCACATACTACTAAGCAAATTTAAAAAATCCATAATAATTATACTCATATGTTCCGTGAAACCAATTGGTGCAAGGCATAGTTAGAACCCGTGAGATATGGTTTAGAAAATACTGGTTAGGCTAGGCTACTATTGCTTTTTTATAGAGATGTGTGATTATAAGTTTCAAATTCAATAATATTGTAATGGTATTGTATGGTTTAGTTATGTTATTTTTAATAAAAAAAAAGGTAAATAAATACTAATATTACTTTTGCTGTCACAGGTTAGAGGCAAAGGCCATAGGTGTACCGAAGCCGCAGATAAGATGGTTGAAACATGGGTCAGAAATAGTTCAATCTCAAGAATATCAAATTGAAGAAATGGAAGATGGCACTTCAATTTTAATAATTCCCGAGGTTTACCAAGATGATACGGGAGAAATTAAATTTGAAGCATACAACCACCTTGGAGTAACTTCCACTATTGCCGCCCTGTCTGTAGAGAGTTAGTAATATCTTATTGTTAAAAAAGTAATACGTTCTTATTACTAATATTTTTATATGCTTTCTGTTTCACAGGTTGGAAGAATTTTTCACAAGATATCTTGAGTAGTCAAACTCATATCTTAAATGTTGTATATTCCCATCCTTTTCTCCTTCTCATACTTATTCTAAATACATTCCCGAGATTCAATCCTATCTCAATCTCATTATGAAATAGATTTAGGATGTTCTCGTATTACAATGTTCACCCATTCCCTTCAATTTACAGTGATTCTGCCATGAACTATTATACAGATACTTTAATTCACATATACACTTATTAACTTTGAGTATTTAGGTCTGCCAAGTTACAAACTACGGATTGGTATTTTGTGTTCTACTTCACACAGTTCAACGATGGGTTTAAGTTTACGATATACAGTAAAAGACAATTCTAGAGAGAAGTTAATTTTCGAGTGCCTACTCAATGAATTTATTGTCGTTTATAGGTATAATTGGAACAAAAGAATATCGCAAACCAGAATGGGTGACACACATGGAAGAACTGCAAGCTGCATTAAAAGGTATTTTGAACTATTACGAAAAGTTATAGCTGCCATTATAGTGCCATAATCTAATAATATACCCTCATTAGTAGTCGCAGTAAAATTACTTTGAAGCTCATGCATTTATTACATTCATATACATCATGCAATAAAAAGAGGTTATTGGTGACAAAACGCATTGTTTGCTTATTGATATACGAGTATTTATCCCGAAAAAATATTTTTTTCTCTTTATTGACTAAATAATGACATTAATATATATTTACCTATATACTATACAATACTTTTTTTAAATTACGAATTTAGAAGCCTTTTTTGTATTATAATTATCCTGGATTCAAATATTTATAAGGAAGCAATGATCTGTGTATGTATACACATAGGAAAGCAAATCCCATGTATTTTAATGCACATGGATCATCGCTTATCTATGACTGCATACGTACGCGTAAAATGTACGCAGAAAGAGAGATAGGTAATATATATATTTTTATATCGAAGTAACTTTTATTGTTCCACGTTTAGATATATCTCTGTATTTATGCAAGTCTTTAGTGAAAAATAAAATATACGTAAATAAGCGTGACATTAATATGTATAATATAAATGGTCCCCATATCTAAATGGTCCCGAGAAGGTATCTTCATCATCATCATCATCTCAGCCATAAGACGTCCACTGCTGAACATAGGCCTCCCCTTTGGACCTCCACATGTACCGGTTGGATGCGACCTGCATCCAGCGTCTTCCGGCGACCTTAATGAGGTCGTCTGTCTATCTTGTGGGTGGACGTCCTACGCTGCGCTTGCTAGTCCGTGATCTCCACTCGAGCATTTTTCGACCCTATTTGCCATCTTCTCTGCGTGCAATGTGGCCTGCCCATTGCCACTTCAGCTTGCTAACCCGGTGGGCTAAGTCGGTGACTTCAGTTCGCCTACGGATCTCCTCATTTCTGAGTCGATCGCGTAGAGAAACTCCGAGCATAGCTCTCTCCATAGCTCGTTGGTCGACTTTGAGTTTTGAGATGAGCCGGTATAATAACATTAATATCCCAAAATTTGTTCATATGAACATAATATTGTTTTTGTGTAATAATATTTTGGGTGTGTTGTGTTTCAGCCACTCAATCGGTCCCGACTTTTGTTAAAGAAATATTAGGGGAAAGAGTCCACGAAGCAGACACTGTAAAGTTTGAGGCAATTTATAGTGGAAACCCTAACCCAGGTAAGCGACACGGAAATCTGAACAATATTAAGGGGGCTGTATACCTATTCATAACTTTATTTTCATGAGCTTGATTGTCAAAGAATTTCCCGCTAGCAGGTTTTTCTTTTAGTACCTCAGTTAATTAGATTGTGTACCGCCGATTTTATTTTTCATTTTATCTAACTCACCACTTTCATGTAACCGAAATAGTACATTACTCGGAATACTGAATATTCATATTAACTATTAGATTATTACCGATAGGCACTTTTAATTTCAGAAATCCTGTGGTACAAGGACGACAAAGTTATAAGAACAGATGAGCAATATACTATTGACAACGTGGATAATCACACCTCATGTGTAATTAAGAAAGTTGATAAAACAAATGAGGGCACATATATGTGCAAAGCTGTAAGTGACATTGGAATGGCAATAACTAAAGCAAAGTTGCAAGTATTCAAAGCTGGTGAAATTATTAAAAAAGCTAAAACAGTAAGAGAGAAAACCAAACTTGAAAAGACTACTAAGAGAGACAAAGAGTTGGTAGTAAAAGAACAAGCCAAAGCAGTTCTAGATGAAGCTACTCCAACCGTCACAGAAGAAGTTCAAGAGATTGAAGAGCCTAAACCGCTAAAGAAAGTCTCCAAAGAAAAGGCATCAGTGAAATTGAGCTCAGTTGACCACGTTGAAACCCATGATGTAGCTTCCTTTAAAAAAGTAGATAAAAAAGAAAAGCCTGCACCCAAACCTGAAACCCTAAAACCTGATATAACAACACACGAGCATATCGTATCATCACAACAGCAGAGAGAAGAAACGGTGGAGTCATTTGAAAAATCACCAATAGAAAAACAAAAAGGAATTATAAAAACAGTTGAGTCAGACTCTAAAATGGTAGCGGAAATTAATGAGTTACTTGAAGTTATAAATGCCAAGGAGTTTGGTCCTGGCGAATCACCATTAAGAGAGCTTGCTAAAATAGGTTATATGTTAAGAACTGGTGTCACAACGGACGAGATAGAGAGTCTATACGATTCTCAATATTTCCCAGCCTTGCGAGTCCCGCAATCTCAATCAGCTTTAGTGCAGTTAGTTGAGCGACAAGGCCATGGGGCTCTCATTACGGAAGTACTTACAGAAGAAACTACACAGGATGAGGACGTGATTGCCGCGAAGGTGGGCTTCCGCGCTTTTCTCAAGATGGTGGAAATGAAAGCTAGTTCCGTTGAAGAGGTGATTGCTCATTTCTACCCAGAAGACTTCAAGCCTAGATCTTGGGAACAAAGAGAAGCACAAGAGGTAATATTCGTTTTTTTTCGATACCTGCAATACGTCTGATACTATATATATATATATATATACACATACGAGTATATATATATAGTTTTTTCGCGTAAATCGGCACTAAATACCTACCTAATTTATTTATTTCAATTACAGGTCATAGTAGAGTCTTCAGCGGAACACGTTGCGGAAAGTCGCATAACAAAAGTTATTAAAGGTTGGTACCTCATCGTCAAATAAAGTCGAAATTTAATTACTGTAGTAATTGGGCAGATGAAAACATACAAAAATATATAACGTTTATAATCTCAATAAATACATATTATTTGCCAGTTTATTCGGATAATTAGTTAATAATGTGAAAAACGCAGAATACGATATAGAGTACATACTTAGTAGTGTTATATCATCCGCGCCCAAGTCGAAGTTTTCGTGTAATTATCAAGTCCCGTTGCATATAAAATAATACCTACAAACATTTTAACACTATTTTCAATTTAGTATTTTTATTACAGTATGATTCATGTTGAACTTGTAATTTTTTGTCAGATACATCGGAAACCATCGGAGAACAAGGTAAGCTCATATTTTATGTAATATACATTTATCGCACAAATAGATACTAATAAATGGAAGTAAAAAATCTTAAACATTTGGTATGTTATAGTAGGTAAACATTGCTTTTATGGTCACATAATTCACTTTCTTTGACCTTTCGTCATTAAATAGAATTAGGTAGAATGTGCAAAAAGTTTGAGTTTTTATTTCGATTGCAAGAAAATTGAACAATTACAGCTTAATCATGTTATTTTTAATATTTAGTAGTAGTAGTCTAAATAAGGTTTAGGGTAGGACTTGTCCCACATAGGCAAATTGAAGTATCTTTTAGCGTCTATGTAGCTCTGTTAAGACATGCTAAAAAGGTTATATTATAAAATGTATCCAAAGAGTTTGTTACACGTTTGGTAGATACGTTGATTAACCCATAGAACCAATCAATCGCCATGATCAGTCCTATCCCGAACTATTTTCTCGTATCTTGCTTGAGACTACTATACGTAGAATACGTTTCGCATATTTCGCATATTTGGTGCTCTTGCTTAACTAATATTTATGCGGCTGTCTCAGCGTTTTCGTTTTATTATTTAGAATATCTCAGATGCTTGTAAATTAACGCTTATTTTTAAAAGCGTAACAAATAACAAATTATGGGCCTAAATAAAATGCAAATTTTTGTCGTAACGCTTCTAGAGAAGTCTTAATTTATCCGACTGTGGTAGATTAAAACAATAAAGAAAGTTAGCAAGATATCGGTTTTTCCGTTATTACCGCAATCGGATAAAAAATAACAAGTAATTCATTGCGAAACGTTTCAAAATGTCGGTTATTGTGTTTTCAGCTTTTAGTTTTAATGGTGCCGCTTTCTACTTGCAAAAGTGTGTGCTTCTTTTGTGTTTACAATTAGTTTAACTGCAGTTATTTCAAGTAAGTACCAGCTTAATATTAATAACTTTTTATTTAAAAACTACAAAACCCATTTCCCCTGACAATCGACTTTGACAATAATGATAGCTGCTTATTAACACTATTTCTTAAACATTGTTACTCATTCACTAAATAATAATTTATTATTAGGTAGTTTCTGTTGTTGGCACTTAAATAACACAAATTCACTCTACTGTAATGTATTCACAGATATCAAAGAAAAAGAACAGGTCAAACGCAAAAAGCATACTAAACAGAAAAACCTCTCCGAGTTACGCATTGAAGAAGAAATTGCTGGGGAAAGTAAAGCAATCAAAACAATTCATTCCAAACAAAATGTTGAAGTTTATGAGGACGATGAAGCAGAATTACTTGAAACTACAGATACAATGTACAAAACTGCGACAACTACAGCCATTCATGAAAATAAAATAGAAATAGTCCCCTCTAGTGAGGTTTCTCACATATCACCCAACAGTAAGACAGAAAATATTAAGGCCAACGTCAAAATAGACACTAATTACTCTCTTATGAACACATCTCAAATGGCTGAAGAGAGGGAAGAGGCATTACAAGTTAAACAACAATCTATAGTTCATATTAAACCATCTATGTCCGAAAATGAATCCCTAGTAGTAACTGAAATTGAAATTGGCAATTCACTTGATGAATACTCAGCAGATAAGATTAAGACTGACTCTAAAGCAGTCAAGAATGTTGTCCCAATAGAGGGTGTAGTAACAACAGAAGTTCAAGCTAATTTGGACGTCACCGAATTGCAACAAATTGAAACGTCCTTAAGCAGTGCGAAACCATCTGTTACTTTAAAAGATGCTCTTAATGTATCAGAACAAATAACTAGCATAAAAGAAGAATCATTCGACAAACTAGAGATTAAACAATCAAATGCAGCTGTTTCAGTAGCTCCTTTATTGGGATTAAGCGTAACAGAAGTCACAGATGAACAAAAGGAATATGACATTGATAGTAAGACAATTGAAAAAACTGCTACATCTAGACTTAACTTTAATTTGCACGAATCGATTCAAGTGGGGGAAGTTTTCGTTGAAGACAAATCTGGAAGGTATTATCCAGAACTAATAGTACCTACAGAAACAGCTCGAAGAGATGTTTTAACTTCCAATCAGATTTTAACGGAAGTACATAATGTTCAAGAAAAAGAAGGATTATTACAAGCCCTTAAGCTTCCACCGGCACAGGAAGCGAATATCGATGTCACAATTAAAGATAGTTTTATAGTGACTATGGACGAGACACATGAGAAAGAAGGAGAATTCATCAAAAAAGAATTGCCTGCAGCGGTTAGCGTAGATAAGGATTTATCCTTACACACAAGTATAAATACATCTATAGTAAGTTCTCATATTAAAGAGACGGAGTTTGTGTCTGAGCCATTGCCTTTCAAGAAAGCGAGTATGGGTGTGAGTGAACATCAACATAAATTTAATTTGGAAACAAATATTCATGATTCGGAAATGGATTTAGAGGAAGCCAAATCTGTACTGGGTACACATGCCGATATATCAATTTCATTATTACATAAAAACTTTGTTGAGGAAGTCCAAATCAACGAAAGTGAAAAAGATCTGTTCATAAAAGATGATAAATATACTGCTAAAGCAGATATGGATGTCCGTGCTGTTGAACCGATTATAACCTCAGAAATACTGCAGATGACTTCTATCGGTGAACTTAAATTACAAGATAAAGCTCAAGATGAATTAGCAACAGAAACAGTGATTACTGCGAATGCTAAAATTGTAACAGTCCCCCTCATTCACGATCAAGAAACTTCAGAAGAGTACTTAACTAAAAAATCCGAAAACATCTCAATGTCCTTCGTAGAAAATATTCCTTTGACCATATATGAAAACGAATCTTCTGAATGTGAAAATAAACTCACGCTTAACAAAATACCAGAGGCCAGTTCCACAAAACCTTCACCGACTCATCAACTTAAAACACCTATATCTGAAGAAATAAATACGGCTGATCAAATAAATTTCTTAGCTTTAACTTCCAGTGATACACAAAAAGCATCTGAAATATATAAAGATTTGCATAAAGAAATTACTATACTACAAACTACAGTCCAAGAACACCTAGACAAGTTAGATGAAACCCAAACTAACCATAGCAAAGCTGTGCCTACTTTTATCGAAAATGAAAGTCTAAATATTACAGAAGTAGTGTCCAGTGTAGCTGAAAATCAACTATGCCCTGATGTGCTCAGCAAACTTGATGTATATGCAAAATCGGATGTTGAGACTAATCATAAGATCGCTGTTACCTCTGAACCTCTTATTAGAGAGGCTGTAGATAAAATGGAATCTCTCACTCCTAAACTTGAGGCAGCTAGCATTACATCTAATATTTTAAGCTCTTTGCAAGTTTCAGAAAATAAGGTGTTAGATTCACAGGCGAATCTACACGACAGCGTGAAACCCAATCTACAATCTATACTTCCCGAAATAATTCCATCTCAGGAAATAAATATCTCCGAAGTATATCAGAATGAGAAAGAGGGCGAATATGCAACTGAAGACTTGCCAGAAGTATTTACTACCCCCTCACAAGTTATATCGTTGCGCACCGTTGCCGTAAGCTCAGAATTAATACCAGATTCTAGTGTAGGATCTGCGGAAAGTGTCAGTCTCGATGGCAAAAGTAAGCAAGCTACCGTTGAAAACGTAGCCCATAATGAACTACAGGTAACTTCAACAGACTACAACGAAAAAGAAAGTTCTTTTGAGAAAACACCCGTGCTAAATACTGTTTCTGCCAAAGTGAGTATAGGCTCTACTCAGGCCGTAATGGTAGAAGAGAATAAATCTGAAATATCTGCTAGAAACTTTGAAACAGCAAGTGATTTAGGATGGGCTATAGCCAAACAAGGCGCTATACCACAAGAAGCAATTACCCAGCAAGAAACAATTGTACACTTGTCTGAAGGAATTATTGTATCCGAGGAAAAAGGAAATACAGCTAAACCAGCAGTATCAATGACAACTCTCCAAGCACCTCAATACGATGAAAAAGTTACCGTGGAAAGTGAAAATGCGTTAACATTAGACTTAACACCTGATGAGCAAAGTGCAAGTGTTACATTTAACTCTCAGCACAGCATACAGGTGTCAGAAACATTGTCACAATCTGAAAATTTGAAAACTACTGATACTCTCGAAATGGGATATAAAACAGCTTTACCAAAAATAGATGAAATATATGGAAAAGCAGCACATACGGAGGAAGTTTTACTTAACCAAAGGCCAGAAGAATTCCTGAATGAAAAAATATCTATGAAACAAACGGATGTTACAACCGTCCCATCTTATACATTAGAGCAAACAGTCATAATTGCAGCTGAAACGGAGACTGATATACCAGAACGATCAACAGTAACATCAAAAATTGTACCTGAAATCACAGAAAGTCAAGCACTCGTCATGAGTTGTACTGAAACGATCGATAAGGAAAAGGAATTTTCCGGTAAGTTTTCCATTCCAACCCAAGACGCTTCAGTTGGTTTTGTGCCTCTAATTAGCACTGTAAACACTGAAGTGCTATTAACAAGTGATGTCGAAACCCTACATGAAAAAGCGCCCGACACCTCTGAAGCAACAATCACGAGCGATGATCTACATAGACATTTACATGGATTAGAAATATTACATGCCGAAAAAGAAACAGAATTGGCGCCCAGGCAGAAAGATAATAAGCAAGCTGCCATAGAAAAATTTGTAGAAATATCTGCAAAGGAAATATCAGAAGTGAATATAAACGAAAAAGAAACAGTGCTATTAAAAATGACAGATGTGTCTACGTCTACTGCTAAGCCAGCGATTGATGAACACCAATCGCTATTCAGTGCAGAAGTAATAGTAAATCAGGAAATCGAAGAACTTCACGTTTCGGGTACTACGATGTTAAATGCACTTACAACCCATGGAATGAAGGAAGCCATTCAAAATTTAGAGCCATTTATAGGCGAAAGCGAAGACACATTTGCCAAAACAATGCCAGCGAAAACTGAATCTGTAAAATCTATAGTTGAAGGAAAACAATGTGCAGGTGTATCAGAAGTAATGCCATCAGAAAAAGAAGATGTATTTCCCGATAACCAGACGACACCAAACCAAAAACAGCTTAAACCGACAGAAAGCGTGAAACTACATTCTAGCGTAGGTATAGATGAAACCGTACTGATTGAATCGGAATCTGATTTACCACTTACTTCTGATTTAAAACATAAAGCTGGAGTGACGGTCCTTCCGGAAGAGTACATAAACATATTAGAAAATACCGTAATAGAAAACGAAAACATTTTAAAACCAGATCAAAGTCCTAAAACCGCTCCTTATAATGTGAACTTAGATGTACATCGACATTTGAATGTCGAAATATCTCAGTTTATAGAGACTGGTGAAGCCATAAAAACTGACGAGAAGCATACTATAAAAGAAATTCTTGACTATTCTTTAGAGCCTGTCAGACCACTTTACGTCACAGAAACGAAATCTGAAGAAAGCCACGAAGAATTAGTGCTGGGTAAGAAAGCAGCGGAACAAAGTCCGCGCGTTAATCTAGAAGTGGGTGAACATATAAATATTACAGAAACAGTTGTATTAGAAGACGGGGATGAAATGAAATTAGTTTCATTAAATAAAATGGAGCACGGTAAATCTAATGTTGAGACATCAAAACATATAACAATAACAGAAACAGACATTAGAGAGAGTGATTATCCATTAGAAAACATATTACAAACAGTATCAAAGAAATCAGATATAACATATGAAGCCAAAATACCAATACTGGTTCAAGAAGTTATGTTTAAGGAAAACGAGTCTGAGTTAGCGCAGTACAATAAACCTCGCGAAGAAACTCTCAATGTGTCGATAGAATCACGACAACATCTCACTGTAACTGATGCCCTAGTAGAAGAAAAAGAAATTGCAATACAAGCTGATCAGATTCCAAAGGGCGGAGAAAATAAGGTTCAAGTGGAAACGATGCAACACGTAACCACAAACGAGGTAAATGTCATCGAAGAGGGTACTGAATTTTTAGGCAGTAAGTCTTACAAAGACGAAAAGGCTATAAAATCTCAATCAGTAACTGAAGCTCTTTACAACGAACAAACACAAGTTATTGAAAGCGTAGGATCTATAAAAACATCATTTAGCCCCGAACTATCTACTGCTGACCAAGAAATAGTTGGATTGAAACCACTAGAACAGACAGAAGTTTTAACAGAAGAAAATCCTGACCTTTTCGATAAATATCATCCTAAGGGAGAATTGGCCCAAACAGTACAAACAACGAAGAAAGAACTGGTTTTAAGTCAGCCCGAAATTCTTGAAAGTACAACAAACTTGGCCATTAACTTCGAATCTGAGCCTTCCCAAGTGCAACTACAGCTCGAACTGCATAAAAGCTACATAACATCTGAGAACAGTGCTGAGGAGGTTCCAGAAGTAATCAAAACATCAGAAGAACATGGTAAGTACGCAGACAAACAAATTATAGAAATGAAATCATTGCAGCAAACTGAAATAATAGCGAATGAAAACCCTAAACATCTTGAAGAACACCTACATGACAGAAATGAAACTGCTACGACGAGTCAAACCACTTTACAAGAGTTAACCAGCGCTGAACCAGCCATATTTGAAAACGTCATTACTATACCTTCATCAGTTCCTATGGAGAAAGGTATGGCTTCGGCTGATTTAGAAACACACAAATGTTACATTGTTAGCGACAATATTACACACGAACAATCAGAAGATATTGCTGTTGAAGGTAAAAAGATTAGTTCAATTGTGGGAGAGGTTTTAGAATTTAAACCATTAGAACAAACAGAAATATTTGTTGGCGAAAATACTACTACAATGGTCACAATTCCACAAGAAGAGAAAACTATCACTGTTACACCGTTCGAAAATGAATCAGTAAGTCAAACTGATGTTATTGTACATGAAACTGGAACAGAAACATCATTCGAAAAACCAATCCACACGGAAACTGCTTCCTTATCTTTAAGTACCACGCAAGGAGTTGCAGTATATGAAGTGAGTCACGAAGTTGCTCCAGAAAATTTGGTTATTTATGATGGTAAGAAGGTAAAAGCAGATACGACTGTGACACCATTATCACACTTACAATGCACGGAAAATATAATAGAAACACAAGCAGACGAATTAACACTACAGCCTTCACAGAGTAAAAACCCTACTGTTATAACCAATGAAATAGCACCACTCATAATAACAGACACTACCAGTCTTCTTCAAGAGGCGAATCTTCAAATAACACAACCAAAAACTCAAAACGTTCGCGCAAGCCTTACCACGGCGAGTGAATTAGAAGTTACAGACGAATTCATTCATGAACATGTCCTACCCTACAACGACGATTTATTTGAATTAAAGAAAACTGGCAAACTCACACAAATGAGTGACACTGACCACCAACTTACTATATCAGAGCAGGAGACTCGTTTCTTAGGTATGTACTTATTTATTTTATGTTTTTGCCAAAATTTATATTATATGTATATATATATATATATATATATATTGCAGAAATAAATCTACCCAAGAATATGATCGAACCGGTACAATTCATCACTCTTGCTAATCAAGCCTGATATTTCTTGCAGGTGTTACAGCTTTATTAGTATTTTCAACTAGTAATTATATCGGGTGTGGCCTGCAATAATACCAATAACTTTAGGTATCGTTTCTACGCTACCACCGTAGCAACATTTGTTCTACGACTATTGAAAATACGAGTAACTTATAGTTTATAGTTTACTAAATATAAATAAATAAAAGATTTTGCAAGCAAAGCAATGTATTGTAACACCCGTGAAGTGTGTTGGCTGACAGTAAATGTTAGCTAGATTATGGGATGCTCGTTGAAAATACTATTGTAATAATACAATTATATAGGTAATAAAATTATTTTTTTTTTTAAAGTGTTAGAACGAATATTGACATTCATGGTGTAGAAGAATCCCTAAAGTTATTGCTTCTAGTGCAGACATTTTGTAAAAGTTATATTATATTACAGCCTCAATCGATTAGCAATTGGATATTTGTAATCAAGTATTCAAACTTACTTTTTTTACTCCACTAAAGAACAGCAAATAGATGTCCAGATATATCTTGGGTAGTACCTGTGAAACAAAATAAAAAATTATAACTCAAAATTGTAAACGGTTGGTTAAAATATCAGAAGTTCGAGTATTGACATTATTTGACACACAAACGGTCGTTCGTAATGTTTCTATTACGTTTTACACATTGTACTTTTATGGTAAATCATAAAAAAACATGGAGTGTGGTGTATCAGATATCAGTTTCACACACTAGTAAAAGCTTAGAAGTCATAGCTCTGGCTTTACATGACATAAATATGTTCATTTAACAACGACGTCTATAAAACTGTTTTGTTTGGCTTAAATCAAATTAAATATGCTATTATTTATTCATAGTTACGCAATTAAAGATTATAATAATGTTTTAGATATTAAAATTTCGTATATTGTCGTGTTATTTGATCACATATATATAATTTAAATATCAAAAACGTTTCAGAAAAAACGGACAATAGGTATTCTTCGCCAAAATTATCAGACACAGAAGAATCTGAGGAAATAATAACCAAATTTGCACAATCATCAACCGGAGAACCGATTCAAATAAAAACAAAACGAACAATTTTAAGAAAGAAAAAGACAAAACTGCAGGGAGATTCCACAGAAAATGATGTGGTTATAGAAGAAAAATTGGACGAGGACGATATAACTAAACCTATTACACAGCACAGTGTCGACATAGAGGAATTCGAAGAAACTGACTTCACACTTGCTAAGGAGATGGCAAAGGGAACTGTAGAAATGCCAGAGGACTACCTTCATATGCCACAATTAGAATCGCAAGTTCAAATAGAAGAACTCGTCGAAGAAACTTTAAAACCTGAGAGTCCAATTGAAATCGTTGATGAAATCGCAGATGACCAAACGATGACAGGTAAAAAAGTGAAAACCAACAAACGAACAATCAAAAAGCAGGGGTCTAAAGTAAAAATCATTGAATCAGTTGTTGACAAAGAAGACAAATCTCCGGATCGAACAGAAACTACTATAGAAGATGTAACAAACGATGGTAAGCCGAATAAATGTATAAATATTTTACCACTATACGAATGTCATAAAACTTTACTAACGTAGAATACTTAGGAAATGTAATAATGGTTATAAATTTGATTTGAACAAAACATTGAAATAAGAAAGCAATTAAAGGAAATACGACTACATCTCATCAAATTTCAATAATAGTACATATACATCATGTGATTTGAAGTCAGTGGTACAAATAATAGTGAGATAATTCCTATACTTAACACAAGTAGTCAATAAAATATTTCTTAGTTTTATTAAATTTTATTCACAGATTATTATTTGTTAGTTCAATCAAACACCACTAATCATAAAATAAAAAAAACACCTGAAACTACATACATACATACTTAGTCGTCAATATAGAACGTGAGGCATAAAAAATAACTGATAGTATGTAGTGTGGTCTTTTATTATACCGTGTGTCGCCGTCGTAGGAGCTTTAACTTTGGGGATCGCTTCTGCACCACGAACGTAGTAACATTTGTTCTACGACTTTTGGAAATAACTTATAGTTTACTTTATATTAAAAAAAGAAGATTTTACAAGCACGCAATGTACCGCGAAAACTATGAAGTTTTTAGGCTGACAGTAAATGTCAACTAGACTATTGAATGCTGTTCATTGAGAATACTATTTAGGTTGTTCGAAAAAATCACAAATAATAATTTAAATGTTTTTTAAAAGTTGTATAACAAATGTTGCTATATTCGTGGTGCAGAAGCAATCCTCTAAGTAAAAGCTCCTATGACGGCGACACACGGTATTTCCGAATGGTCATAAAAAGCTTTAGCTGTTTATTAACATTATCCGGATAAATAGGTATCTTCTGTTGTACTCAAAATTATGTAATTATTTGAACATAAATATACAATTACAATTGCAATATTGTAATAACTACTTACTACATTAAATTAAAAAAAAATACTCATTTAAACTAAACTATGCACATTTAAATTATCATAAATACATAGACTACCAAAAATAACCCATGGTAAAATATAATGTTAATTAACATAATGTTATGTACATTATAAAGGGACTGTTAGTCTCTACTTAACCAATAACAACACAACTCATTTCAGAAAACACAATCATCAAACAAGACTCGCCAAAAATATCTGACACCGAGGAAACGGAAGAAATTGTCACCAAGTTTACACAAGCTCCAAATGGAGAAACAATACAAACCAAAACAAAACGAACTATAATACGAAAAAAGAAAAAAATTCTACACAGAGACTCAGTGGATAATGACGTTGTTATTGAAGAAAAGTTAGATGACGAAGAAAACGACAAACATCCACGAGTTCAACATCATCAAGTTGATATAGAAGAATTCGAAGATACTGACTTCATGTCAAGTAAGGACAACGCACGAGGTACGGTTGAATTACCCGACGACAGACTGCATGTTCCTAAATTAGAATCGCAAGTTAAAATAGAGGAACTCACAGAAGATATACCTATTCCAGAAACTGAAGATACAGTCTTACCAAATGATCAAATCACACCTTTCGAAACAGTAACAAAAACTGATGAAACGGAAAAAACCTTTGAATTACCAGAAGAAGTAACAGTGAAAACTGAACTTATGCCAGACGGAAAAAAGATTACAAAGAAAATAACAAAACGTATAATAAAGCGCCGAAAAGGATCGCAAACAGAAACAACACGTATATTAACAGAACAAGTTGATGATGGTGAACCAATAATATCTGTTCATGCCACTACTGAGCTGTCCGATGACAAAATCACACCTTTCGAAAAGTCAATCGAGCTACAAACTGCTCGGATTGTAGAAGAAATACCAGACCAAGTTGAGATTTCTCAAGTTCGCACACAGACCGGAGAAGTAAAAAAGATAAAAACTACGAAGCGAATAATCAAGAAAGGCCCTAAAAAAGAAGTGACTGAAATAACCACTATCGAAAAGGAAGGTGAAGAGCCAATCACAACAGTCACGGTTCTTCCAGCTCCAGAAGAGGAACAACCAAAACCGATAGAGACCATCGAACTGCCAGAAGAGATAGCAGAAGAGGAGGAAACAACTCCCGAAGGTAAGACGGTAAAGAAGAAAACCATAAAGAGGATCATCAAACGTAAGAAGGGACCGGTTACAGAAACCACACATATCACCACTGAACAAGTAGACGACGACACACCAATTACATCAGTACACACAACTGAAGAAATATCAGACGATACAGTTACACCTTTCGAAGAGACACAACTTCAAGACAAGGCTAAAGTTGTTGAGGAGGAACCAGAGAAGGTTGAAATCTCTCAAGTTCGCACAGAGACTGGACAGATACAAAAGATCAAAACCACTAAGCGCGTCATCAAAAAGGGTCCTAAGAAGCAAGTCACCAAAATTACTACTATCGAAAAAGAAGGTGAAGAGCCGATCACAACAGTCACGGTTCTTCCAGCTCCAGAAGAGGAACAACCAAAACCGATAGAGACCATCGAACTGCCAGAAGAGATAGCAGAAGAGGAGGAAACAACTCCCGAAGGTAAGACGGTAAAGAAGAAAACCATAAAGAGGATCATCAAACGTAAGAAGGGACCGGTTACAGAAACCACACATATCACCACTGAACAAGTAGACGACGACACACCAATTATATCAGTCCACACAACTGAAGAAATATCAGACGATACAGTTACACCTTTCGAAGAGACACAACTTCACGACAAGGCTAAAGTTGTTGAGGAGGAACCAGAAAAGGTTGAAATCTCTCAAGTTCGCACAGAGACTGGACAGATACAAAAGATCAAAACCACTAAGCGCGTCATCAAAAAGGGTCCTAAGAAGCAAGTCACCGAAATTACTACTATCGAAAAAGAAGGTGAGGAGCCGATCACAACAGTCACGGTTCTTCCAGCTCCAGAAGAGGAACAACCAAAACCGATAGAGACCATCGAACTGCCAGAAGATATAGCAGAAGAGGAGGAAACAACTCCCGAAGGTAAGACGGTAAAGAAGAAAACCATAAAGAGGATCATCAAACGTAAGAAGGGACCGGTTACAGAAACCACACATATCACCACTGAACAAGTAGACGACGACACACCAATTATATCAGTCCACACAACTGAAGAAATATCAGACGATACAGTTACACCTTTCGAAGAGACACAACTTCACGACAAGGCTAAAGTTGTTGAGGAGGAACCAGAAAAGGTTGAAGTCTCTCAAGTTCGCACAGAGACTGGACAGATACAAAAGATCAAAACTACTAAGCGCGTCATCAAAAAGGGTCCTAAGAAGCAAGTCACCGAAATTACTACTATCGAAAAAGAAGGTGAAGAGCCGATCACAACAGTCACGGTTCTTCCAGCTCCAGAAGAGGAACAACCAAAATCGATAGAGACCATCGAACTGCCAGAAGAGATAGCAGAAGAGGAGGAAACAACTCCCGAAGGTAAGACGGTAAAGAAGAAAACCATAAAGAGGGTCATCAAGCGTAAGAAGGGACCAGTTACAGAAACCACACAAATCACCACTGAACAAGTAGATGATGACACGCCAATTATATCAGTACAGACGACTGAAGAAATATCAGACGATAAAGTTATACCTTTCGAAGAAACACAACTCCGCGACAAGGCTAAAGTTGTCGAGGAGGAACCAGAAAAGGTTGAAATCTCTCAAGTTCGCACAGAGACTGGACAGGTACAAAAGATCAAAACTACTAAGCGCGTCATCAAAAAGGGTCCTAAGAAACAAGTAACTGAAATAACTACCATCGAAAAGGAAGGTGAAGAACCGATCACAACAGTCACGGTTCTTCCAGCTCCAGAAGAGGTGCAACCAAAACCGATAGAGACCATCGAACTACCAGAAGAGATTATGGAAGAGGACGCAACTACTCCAGAAGGTAAGACGGTAAAAAAGAAAATCATAAAGAGGATCATCAAACGTAAGAAGGGACCAGTTACAGAAACCACACAAATCACCACTGAACAAGTAGACGACGACACACCAATTACATCAGTACACACGACTGAAGAAATATCAGACGATACAGTTACACCTTTCGAAGAAACACAACTCTACGACAAGGCTAAAGTTGTCGAGGAGGAACCAGAAAAGGTTGAAATTTCTCAAGTTCGTACAGAGACTGGACAGGTACAAAAGATCAAAACTACTAAGCGCGTCATCAAAAAGGGTCCTAAAAAACAAGTAACTGAAATAACTACTATCGAAAAAGAAGGCGAAGAGCCGATCACAACAGTCACGGTTCTTCCAGCTCCAGAAGAGGAACAACCAAAACCGGTAGAGACCATCGAACTTCCAGAAGAGATTGTGGAAGAGGACGAGACTACTCCAGAAGGTAAGACGGTAAAAAAGAAAACCATAAAGAGGATCATCAAACGTAAGAAGGGACCGGTTACAGAAACCACACAAATCACGACTGAACAAGTAGATGATGACACACCAATTATATCAGTACACACGACTGAAGAAATATCAGACTATACAGTTACACCTTTCGAAGAAACACAACTCCACGAGAAGGCTAAAGTTGTCGAGGAGGAACCAGAAAAGGTTGAAATCTCTCAAGTTCGCACAGAGACGGGACAGGTACAAACGATCAAAACTACTAAGCGCGTCATCAAAAAGGGTCCTAAAAAACAAGTAACTGAAATAACTACTATCCAAAAAGAAGGCGAAGAGCCGATCACAACTGTCACGGTTCTTCCAGCTCCAGAAGAGGAACAACCAAAACCGATAGAGACCATCGAACTACCAGAAGAGATAGCAGAAGTGGACGAAACTACTCCCGAAGGTAAGACGGTAAAGAAGAAAACCATAAAGAGGATCATCAAACGTAAGAAGGGACCGGTTACTGAAACCACACATATCACCACTGAACAAGTAGACGACGACACACCAATTATATCAGTATACACGACTGAAGAAATATCAGACGATACAGTTACACCTTTCGAAGCAACACAACTCCACGACAAGGCTAAAGTTGTCGAGGAGGAACCAGAAAAGGTTGAAATTTCTCAAGTACGTACTGAGAAAGGAGACGTACAAAAGATCAAAACTACTAAGCGCGTCATCAAAAAGGGCCCTAAGAAGCAAGTCACCGAAATTACTACTGTCGAAAAAGAAGGTGAGGAGCCAATCACAACAGTCACGGTTCTTCCAGTTCCAGAAGAGGAAAAACCAAAACCGATAGAGACCATCGAACTGCCAGAAGAGATTGTGGAAGAGGACGCAACTACTCCAGAAGGTAAGACGGTAAAGAAGAAAACCATAAAGAGGATCATCAAACGTAAGAAAGGACCAGTCACAGAAACCACACAAATCACTACTGAACAAGTAGATGATGACACACCAATTATATCAGTACACACGAATGAAGAAATATCAGACGATACAGTAACACCTTTCGAAGAAACACAACTCCACGACAAGGCTAAAGTTGTCGAGGAGGAACCAGAAAAGGTGGAAATTTCTCAAGTTCGTACTGAGACAGGAGACGTACAAAAGATCAAAACTACTAAGCGCGTCATCAAAAAGGGCCCTAAGAAGCAAGTCACCGAAATTACAACTATCGAAAAAGAAGGTGAAGAGCCGATCACAACAGTCACGGTTCTTCCAGCTCCAGAAGAGGAACTACCAAAACCGATAGAGACCATCGAACTGCCAGAAGAGATTGTCGAAGAGGACGCAACTACTCCAGAAGGTAAGACAGTAAAGAAGAAAACCATAAAAAGGATCATCAAACGTAAGAAGGGACCAGTTACAGAAACCACACAAATCACGACTGAACAAGTAGATGATGACACACCAATTATATCAGTACACACGACTGAAGAAATATCAGACGATACAGTTACACCTTTCGAAGAAACACAACTCCACGACAAGGCTAAAGTTGTCGAGGAGGAACCAGAAAAGATTGAAATCTCTCAAGTTCGTACAGAGACTGGACAGGTACAAAAGATCAAAACCACTAAGCGCGTCATCAAAAAGGGTCCTAAGAAACAAGTCACTGAAATAACTACTATCGAAAAGGAAGGTGAAGAGCCGATCACAACAGTCACGGTTCTTCCAGCTCCCGAAGAGGAACAACCAAAACCGATAGAGACCATCGAACTGCCAGAAGAGATTGTCGAAGAGGACGCAACTACTCCAGAAGGTAAGACAGTAAAGAAGAAAACCATAAAAAGGATCATCAAACGTAAGAAGGGACCAGTTACAGAAACCACTCAAATCACCACTGAACAAGTAGACGACGACACGCCAATTACATCAGTACACACGACTGAAGAAATATCAGACGATACAGTTACACCGTTCGAAGAAACACAACTCCACGACAAGGCTAAAGTTGTCGAGGAGGAACCAGAAAAGGTTGAAATCTCTCAAGTTCGCACAGAGACTGGACAGGTACAAAAGATCAAAACCACTAAGCGCGTCATCAAAAAGGGTCCTAAGAAGCAAGTCACCGAAATTACTACTGTCGAAAAAGAAGGTGAAGAGCCGATCACAACAGTCACGGTTCTTCCAGCTCCAGAAGAGGAACAACCAAAACCGATAGAGACCATCGAACTGCCAGAAGAGATAGCGGAAGTGGACGAAACTACTCCAGAAGGTAAGACGGTAAAGAAGAAAACCATAAAGAGGATCATCAAACGTAAGAAGGGACCAGTTACAGAAACCACACAAATCACCACTGAACAAATAGACGACGACACACCAATTACATCAGTACACACGACTGAAGAAATAACAGACGATACAGTTACACCTTTCGAAGAAACACAACTCCACGACAAGGCTAAAGTTGTCGAGGAGGAACCAGAAAAGGTTGAAATCTCTCAAGTTCGCACAGAGACTGGACAGGTACAAAAGATCAAAACCACTAAGCGCGTCATCAAAAAGGGCCCTAAGAAACAAGTCACCGAAATTACTACTATCGAAAAAGAAGGTGAGGAGCCGATCACAACAGTCACGGTTCTTCCAGCTCCAGAAGAGGAACAACCAAAACCGATAGAGACCATCGAACTACCAGAAGAGATAGCAGAAGTGGACGAAACTACTCCTGAAGGTAAGACGGTAAAGAAGAAAATCATAAAGAGGATCATCAAACGTAAGAAGGGACCAGTTACAGAAACCACACAAATCACCACTGAACAAATAGACGACGACACACCAATTACATCAGTACACACGACTGAAGAAATAACAGACGATACAGTTACACCTTTCGAAGAAACACAACTCCACGACAAGGCTAAAGTTGTCGAGGAGGAACCAGAAAAGGTTGAAATCTCTCAAGTTCGCACAGAGACTGGACAGGTACAAAAGATCAAAACTACTAAGCGCGTCATCAAAAAGGGCCCTAAGAAGCAAGTCACCGAAATTACTACTATCGAAAAAGAAGGTGAGGAGCCGATCACAACAGTCACGGTTCTTCCAGCTCCAGAAGAAGAACAAACAAAACCAATAGAGACCATCGAACTGCCAGAAGAGATAGCGGAAGTGAACGAAACTACTCCAGAAGGTAAGACGGTAAAGAAGAAAACCATAAAGAGGATCATCAAACGTAAGAAGGGACCAGTTACAGAAACCACACAAATCACCACTGAACAAGTAGACGACGACACACCAATTACATCAGTACACACGACTGAAGAAATATCAGACGATACAGTTACACCTTTCGAAGAAACACAACTCCACGACAAGGCTAAAGTTGTCGAGGAGGAACCAGAAAAGGTTGAAATCTCTCAAGTTCGCACAGAGACTGGACAGGTACAAAAGATCAAAACCACTAAGCGCGTCATCAAAAAGGGCCCTAAGAAGCAAGTCACCGAAATTACTACTGTCGAAAAAGAAGGTGAGGAGCCGATCACAACAGTCACGGTTCTTCCAGCTCCAGAAGAGGAACAACCAAAACCGATAGAGACCATCGAACTGCCAGAAGAGATAGCGGAAGTGGACGAAACTACTCCAGAAGGTAAGACGGTAAAGAAGAAAACCATAAAGAGGATCATCAAACGTAAGAAGGGACCAATTACAGAAACCACACAAATCACCACTGAACAAGTAGACGACGACACACCAATTACATCAGTACACACGACTGAAGAAATATCAGACGATACAGTTACACCTTTCGAAGAAACACAACTCCACGACAAGGCTAAAGTTGTCGAGGAGGAACCAGAAAAGGTTGAAATCTCTCAAGTTCGCACAGAGACTGGACAGGTACAAAAGATCAAAACCACTAAGCGCGTCATCAAAAAGGGCCCTAAGAAACAAGTCACCGAAATTACTACTATCGAAAAAGAAGGCGAAGAGCCGATTACAACTGTCACGGTTCTTCCAGCTCCAGAAGAGGAACAACCAAAACCGATAGAGACCATCGAACTACCAGAAGAGATAGCAGAAGTGGACGAAACTACTCCTGAAGGTAAGACGGTAAAGAAGAAAACCATAAAGAGGGTCATCAAACGTAAGAAGGGACCAGTTACAGAAACCACACAAATCACCACTGAACAAGTAGACGACGAAACACCAATTACATCAGTACACACGACTGAAGAAATATCAGACGATACAGTTACACCTTTCGAAGAAACACAACTCCACGACAAGGCTAAAGTTGTCGAGGAGGAACCAGAAAAGGTTGAAATCTCTCAAGTTCGCATAGAGACTGGACAGGTACAAAAGATCAAAACCACTAAGCGCGTCATCAAAAAGGGTCCTAAGAAACAAGTAACTGAAATAACTACTATCGAAAAAGAAGGCGAAGAGCCGATCACAACAGTCACGGTTCTTCCAGCTCCAGAAGAGGAACAACCAAAACCGATAGAGACCATCGAACTTCCAGAAGAGATTGTGGAAGAGGACGAGACTACTCCAGAAGGTAAGACGGTAAAGAAGAAAACCATAAAGAGGATCATCAAACGTAAGAAGGGACCAGTTACAGAAACCACACAAATCACCACTGAACAAGTAGACGACGACACACCAATTACATCAGTACACACGACTGAAGAAATATCAGACGATACAGTTACACCTTTCGAAGAAACACAATTCCACGACAAGGCTAAAATTGTCGAGGAGGAACCAGAAAAGGTTGAAATCTCTCAAGTTCGCACAGAGACTGGACAGGTACAAAAGATCAAAACCACTAAGCGTGTTATCAAAAAGGGTCCTAAGAAGCAAGTCACTGAAATTACTACTATCGAAAAAGAAGGTGAAGAGCCGATCACAACAGTCACGGTTCTTCCAGCTCCAGAAGAGGAACAACCAAAACCGATAGAGACCATCGAACTACCAGAAGAGATAGCAGAAGTGGACGAAACTACTCCTGAAGGTAAGACGGTAAAGAAGAAAACCATAAAGAGGATCATCAAACGTAAGAAGGGACCAGTTACAGAAACCACACAAATCACCACTGAACAAGTAGACGACGACACACCAATTACATCAGTACACACGACTGAAGAAATATCAGACGATACAGTTACACCTTTCGAAGAAACACAACTCTACGACAAGGCTAAAGTTGTCGAGGAGGAACCAGAAAAGGTTGAAATTTCTCAAGTTCGTACAGAGACTGGACAGGTACAAAAGATCAAAACTACTAAGCGCGTCATCAAAAAGGGTCCTAAAAAACAAGTAACTGAAATAACTACTATCGAAAAAGAAGGCGAAGAGCCGATCACAACAGTCACGGTTCTTCCAGCTCCAGAAGAGGAACAACCAAAACCGGTAGAGACCATCGAACTTCCAGAAGAGATTGTGGAAGAGGACGAGACTACTCCAGAAGGTAAGACGGTAAAAAAGAAAACCATAAAGAGGATCATCAAACGTAAGAAGGGACCGGTTACAGAAACCACACAAATCACCACTGAACAAGTAGACGACGACACACCAATTACATCAGTACACACGACTGAAGAAATCTCAGACGATACAGTTACACCTTTCGAAGAAACACAACTCCACGACAAGGCTAAAGTTGTCGAGGAGGAACCAGAAAAGGTTGAAATCTCTCAAGTTCGCACAGAGACTGGACAGGTACAAAAGATCAAAACCACTAAGCGCGTTATCAAAAAGGGTCCTAAGAAGCAAGTCACCGAAATTACTACTATCGAAAAAGAAGGTGAAGAGCCGATCACAACAGTCACGGTTCTTCCAGCTCCAGAAGAGGAACAACCAAAACCGATAGAGACCATCGAACTACCAGAAGAGATAGCAGAAGTGGACGAAACTACTCCTGAAGGTAAGACGGTAAAGAAGAAAACCATAAAGAGGATCATCAAACGTAAGAAGGGACCAGTTACAGAAACCACACAAATCACCACTGAACAAGTAGACGACGACACACCAATTACATCAGTACACACGACTGAAGAAATATCAGACGATACAGTTACACCTTTCGAAGAAACACAACTCCACGACAAGGCTAAAGTTGTCGAGGAGGAACCAGAAAAGGTTGAAATTTCTCAAGTTCGTACAGAGACTGGACAGGTACAAAAGATCAAAACTACTAAGCGCGTCATCAAAAAGGGTCCTAAAAAACAAGTAACTGAAATAACTACTATCGAAAAAGAAGGCGAAGAGCCGATCACAACAGTCACAGTTCTTCCAACTCCAGAAGAGGAACAACCAAAACCGATAGAGACCATCGAACTGCCAGAAGAGATAGCGGAAGTGGACGAAACTACTCCTGAAGGTAAGACGGTAAAGAAGAAAACCATAAAGAGGATCATCAAACGTAAGAAGGGACCAGTTACAGAAACCACACAAATCACCACTGAACAAGTAGACGACGACACACCAATTACATCAGTACACACCACTGAAGAAATAACAGACGATACAGTTACACCTTTCGCAGAAACACAACTCCACGACAAAGCTAAAGTTGTCGAGGAGGAACCAGAAAAGGTTGAAATTTCTCAAGTTCGTACAGAGACTGGACAGGTTCAAAAGATCAAAACTACTAAGCGCGTCATCAAAAAGGGTCCTAAAAAACAAGTAACTGAAATAACTACTATCGAAAAAGAAGGCGAAGAGCCGATCACAACAGTCACGGTTCTTCCAGCTCCAGAAGAGGAACAACCAAAACCGATAGAGACCATCGAACTGCCAGAAGAGATTGTGGAAGAGGACGCAACTACTCCGGAAGGTAAGACGGTAAAGAAGAAAACCATAAAGAGGATAATCAAACGTAAGAAGGGACCAGTTACAGAAACCACACAGATTACCACGGAACAAATAGATGACGAAACGCCTGTAACATCAGTACACACAACACAGGAACTGACAGACGATACAACAACACAACTTGACGACTCACAAACACCTGTGAATGCTAGGGTCGTTGAAGAAGTTCCCGAAAAGGTAGAGGTCACTCAGGTTCTCACGGAAACTGGTGAAGTTAAAAAGGTAAAAACTACCAAGCGCGTCATTAAAAAGGGACCAAAGGAACCTGTCACTGAAATAACAACTATCGAAAAAGAAGGTGAAGAGTCCATTACCACCGTATCTGTTGCCCCAGCTCCAGAGGAGGAGCAACCAACAACAACAGAGACAGTAGAGTTGCCAGTAGAGACTGCAGAGGAGAGTGAAACTACTCCAGAAGGTAAGACAATCACAAAGAAAATAACAAAGAGGATCATCAAGCGTAAGAAAGGACCACTCACAGAAACCACACAGATCACCACAGAACAAATAGACGATGAAACACCCGTCACATCAGTACACACAACACAGGAACTCACAGCTGAAACAATAACACCACTTGACGACTCTCAAGCACCTGTGACTGCTAGGGTCGTTGAAGAAGCTCCCGAAAAGGTAGAGGTCACTCAGGTTCGCACGGAAACTGGTGAAGTTAAAAAGGTCAAAACTACCAAGCGCGTCATTAAAAAGGGACCAAAAGAACCTGTCACTGAAATAACAACTATCGAAAAAGAAGGTGAAGAGCCCATTACCACCGTATCTGTTGCCCCAGCTCCAGAGGAAGAGCAACCAACAACAACAGAGACAGTAGAGTTGCCAGAAGAGACTGCAGAGGAGATTGGAAGGACTCCAGAAGGTAAGACAATAACAAAGAAAACAACAAAAAGGATCATCAAGCGTAAGAAAGGACCACTCACAGAAACCACACAGATCACCACAGAACAGACAGACGATGAAACACCCGTCACATCAGTACACACAACAGAGGAACTCACAGATGATACAATTACACCACTTGACGACTCACAAACACCTGTGACTGCTAGGGTCGTTGAAGAAGCTCCCGAAAAGGTAGAGGTCACTCAGGTTCGCACGGAAACTGGTGAAGTTAAAAAGGTCAAAACTACCAAGCGCGTCATCAAAAAGGGACCAAAGGAACCTGTCACTGAAATAACAACTATCGAAAAAGAAGGGGAAGAGCCCATCACCACCGTATCTGTTGCCCCAGCACCAGAAGAGCAACCAACAACAACAGAGACAGTAGAGTTGCCAGAAGAGACTGCAGAGGAGATTGAAACGACTCCAGAAGGTAAGACAATCACAAAGAAAACAACAAAGAGGATCATCAAGCGTAAGAAAGGGCCACTCACAGAAACTACACATATCACCACAGAACAAATAGACGATGAAACACCCGTCACGTCAGTACACACAACACAGGAACTCACAGACGATACAACAACACCACTTGACGTCTCACAAACACCTGTGACTGCTAGGGTCGTTGAAGAAGCTCCCGAAAAGGTAGAGGTCACTCAGGTTCGCACGGAAACTGGTGAAGTTAAAAAGGTCAAAACTACCAAACGGATCATTAAAAAAGGACCAAAGGAACCTGTCACTGAAATAACAACTATCGAAAAAGAAGGTGAAGAGCCCATCACCACCGTATCTGTTGCCCCAGCACCAGAGGAGGAGCAACCAACAAAAACAGAGACTGTAGAGTTGCCAGAAGAATTTTCCGAGGAGAGTGAAACGACTCCAGAAGGTAAGACAATCACAAAGAAAACAACAAAGAGGATCATCAAGCGTAAGATAGGACCACTCACAGAAACCACACAGATCACCACAGAACAGATAGACGATGAAACACCCGTCACGTCAGTACACACAACACAGGAACTCACAGATGATACAATTACTCCACTTGACGACTCTCAAGCACCTGTGACTGCTAGGGTCGTTGAAGAAGCTCCCGAAAAGGTAGAGGTCACTCAGGTCCGCACAGAAACTGGTCAAGTTAAAAAGGTCAAAACTACCAAGCGCGTCATTAAAAAGGGACCAAAGGAACCTGTCACTGAAATAACAACTATCGAAAAGGAAGGGGAAGAGCCCATCACCACCGTATCTGTTGCCCCAACACCAGAAGAGGATCAACCAGCACCAACAGAAACTGTAGAGTTGCCAGAAGAGACTGCAGAGGAGATTGAAACGACTCCAGAAGGTAAGACAATAACAAAGAAAACAACAAAGAGGATCATCAAGCGTAAGAAAGGACCACTCACAGAAACTACACATATCACCACAGAACAAATAGACGATGAAACACCTGTCACATCAGTACACACAACACAGGAACTCACAGACGATACAACAACACCACTTGACGTCTCACAAACACCTGTGACTGCTAGGGTCGTTGAAGAAGCTCCCGAAAAGGTAGAGGTCACTCAGGTTCGCACGGAAACTGGTGAAGTTAAAAAGGTCAAAACTACCAAGCGGATCATTAAAAAGGGACCAAAGGAACCTGTCACTGAAATAACAACTATCGAAAAAGAAGGTGAAGAGCCCATTACTACCGTATCTGTTGCCGTAGCACCAGAGGAGGAGCAACCAACAACAACAGAGACTGTAGAATTGCCAGAAGAGACTGCAGAGGAGATTGAAACGACTCCAGAAGGTAAGACAATCACAAAGAAAACAACAAAGAGGATCATCAAGCGTAAGAAAGGACCACTCACAGAAACCACACAGATCACCACAGAACAAATAGACGATGAAACACCCGTCACATCAGTACACACAACACAGGAACTCACAGATGATACAATTACACCACTTGACGACTCACAAGCACCTGTGACAGCTAGGGTCGTTGAAGAAGCTCCCGAAAAGGTAGAGGTCACTCAGGTTCGCACAGAAACTGGTCAAGTTAAAAAGGTCAAAACTACCAAGCGCGTCATTAAAAAGGGACCAAAGGAACCTGTCACTGAAATAACAACTATCGAAAAAGAAGGGGAAGAGCCCATCACCACCGTATCTGTTGCCCCAGCACCAGAGGAGGATCAACCAGCACCAACAGAAACTGTAGAATTGCCAGAAGAAATAGTAGAAGAAAGCGAAACTACTCCAGAAGGTAAGACAGTTAAAAAGAAAACAGTTAAAAGGATCATCAAACGTAAGACAGGGCCACTCACACAAACTACACAAATCACCACTGAACAAATAGACGACCAAACACCCGTTACATCAGTACACACAACACAGGAACTCACAGACGATACAACAACACCACTTGATGACTCACAAACACCTGTGACTGCTAGAGTCGTTGAAGAAGCTCCCGAAAAGGTAGAGATCACTCAAGTTCGCACGGAAACTGGTGAAGTTAAAAAGGTCAAAACTACCAAGCGCGTCATTAAAAAGGGACCAAAGGAACCTGTCACTGAAATAACAACTATCGAAAAAGAAGGTGAAGAGCCCATCACCACCGTATCTGTTGCCCCAGCACCAGAAGAGGATCAACCAGCACCAACAGAAACTGTAGAGTTGCCAGAAGAGACTGCAGAGGAGATTGAAACGACTCCAGAAGGTAAGACAATAACAAAGAAAACAACAAAGAGGATCATCAAGCGTAAGAAAGGACCACTCACAGAAACCACACAGATCACCACAGAACAAATAGACGATGAAACACCCGTCACATCAGTACACACAACACAGGAACTCACAGATGATACAATTACACCACTTGATGACTCACAAATACCTGTGACTGCTAGGGTCGTTGAAGAAGCTCCCGAAAAAGTAGAGGTCACTCAGGTTCGCACAGAAACTGGTCAAGTTAAAAAGGTCAAAACTACCAAGCGCGTCATTAAAAAGGGACCAAAGGAACCTGTCACTGAAATAACAACTATCGAAAAAGAAGGTGAAGAGCCCATTACCACCGTATCAGTTGCCCCAGCACCAGAGGAGGATCAACCAGCACCAACAGAAACTGTAGAATTGCCAGAAGAAATAGTAGAAGAAAGCGAAACTACTCCAGAAGGTAAGACAGTTAAAAAGAAAACAGTTAAAAGGATCATCAAACGTAAGACAGGGCCACTCACACAAACTACACAAATCACCACTGAACAAATAGACGACCAAACACCCGTTACATCAGTACACACAACACAGGAACTCACAGACGATACAACAACACCACTTGATGACTCACAAACACCTGTGACTGCTAGAGTCGTTGAAGAAGCTCCCGAAAAGGTAGAGATCACTCAGGTTCGCACGGAAACTGGTGAAGTTAAAAAGGTCAAAACTACCAAGCGCGTCATTAAAAAGGGACCAAAGGAACCTGTCACTGAAATAACAACTATCGAAAAAGAAGGGGAAGAGCCCATCACCACCGTATCTGTTGCCCCAGCACCAGAGGAGGAGCAACCAGCACCAACAGAAACTGTAGAATTGCCAGAAGAAATAGTCGAAGAAATCGAAACTACTCCAGAAGGTAAGACGGTTAAAAAGAAAACTGTTAAAAGGATCATCAAACGTAAGACAGGGCCACTCACACAAACTACACAAATCACCACTGAACAAATAGACGACCAAACACCCGTTACATCAGTACACACAACACAGGAACTCACAGACGATACAACAACACCACTTGATGACTCACAAACACCTGTGACTGCTAGAGTCGTTGAAGAAGCTCCCGAAAAGGTAGAGATCACTCAAATTCGCACGGAAACTGGTGAAGTTAAAAAGGTCAAAACTACCAAGCGCGTCATTAAAAAGGGACCAAAGGAACCTGTCACTGAAATAACAACTATCGAAAAAGAAGGGGAAGAGCCCATCACCACCGTATCTGTTGCCCCAGCACCAGAGGAGGAGCAACCAGCACCAACAGAAACTGTAGAATTGCCAGAAGAAATAGTAGAAGAAAGCGAAACTACTCCAGAAGGTAAGACGGTTAAAAAGAAAACTGTTAAAAGGATCATCAAACGTAAGACAGGGCCACTCACACAAACTACACATATCACCACTGAACAAATAGACGATCAGACACCTGTCACATCAGTACACACAACACAAGAACTTACAGACGATACAACAACACCGCTTGACTTCTCACAAACATCTGTGACTGCTAAAGTCGTTGAAGAAGCTCCCGAAAAGGTAGAGGTCACTCACGTTCGCACGGAAACTGGTGAAGTTAAAAAGGTCAAAACTACCAAGCGCGTAATTAAAAAGGGACCAAAGGAACCTGTCACTGAAATAACAACTATCGAAAAAGAAGGTGAAGAGCCCATCACCACCGTATCTGTTGCCCCAGCACCAGAGGAGGATCAACCAGAACCAGAGGAGGATCAACCAGCACCAACAGAAACTGTAGAATTGCCAGAAGAAATAGTAGAAGAAAGCGAAACTACTCCAGAAGGTAAGACGGTTAAAAAGAAGACTGTTAAAAGGATCATCAAACGTAAGACAGGGCCACTCACACAAACTACACAAATCACCACTGAACAAATAGACGATGAAACACCTGTCACATCAGTACACACTACACACGAACTCACAGACGATACAACAACACCACTTGATAACTCACAAACACCTGCAACAGCTAGGGTCGTTGAAGAAGTTCCCGAAAGGGTAGAAGTCACTCAGGTTCGCACGGAAACTGGTGAAGTTAAAAAGGTCAAAACTACCAAGCGCGTCATTAAAAAGGGACCAAAGGAACCTGTCACTGAAATAACAACTATCCAAAAAGAAGGTGAAGAGCCCATTACTACCGTATCAGTTGCCCCAGCACCAGAGGAGGATCAACCAGCACCAACAGAAACTGTAGAATTGCCAGAAGAAATAGTAGAAGAAAGCGAAACTACTCCAGAAGGTAAGACGGTTAAAAAGAAAACGGTTAAAAGGATCATCAAACGTAAGACAGGGCCACTCACACAAACTACACAAATCACCACTGAACAAATAGACGATCAAACACCCGTCACATCAGTACACAAAACAGAGGAACTCACAGACGATACAACAACACCACTTGACTTCTCACAAACATCTGTGACTGCACGAGTCGTTGAAGAAGGTCCCGAAAAGGTAGAGGTCACTCAAGTTCGCACGGAAACTGGTGAAGTTAAAAAGGTCAAAACTACCAAGCGCGTAATTAAAAAGGGACCAAAGGAACCTGTCACTGAAATAACAACTATCGAAAAAGAAGGTGAAGAGCCCATCACCACCGTATCTGTTGCCCCAGCACCAGAGGAGGATCAACCAGAACCAGAGGAGGATCAACCAGCACCAACAGAAACTGTAGAATTGCCAGAAGAAATAGTAGAAGAAAGCGAAACTACTCCAGAAGGTAAGACGGTTAAAAAGAAGACTGTTAAAAGGATCATCAAACGTAAGACAGGGCCACTCACACAAACTACACAAATCACCACTGAACAAATAGACGATCAAACACCCGTCACATCAGTACACACTACACACGAACTCACAGACGATACAACAACACCACTTGATAACTCACAAACACCTGCAACAGCTAGGGTCGTTGAAGAAGTTCCCGAAAGGGTAGAAGTCACTCAGGTTCGCACGGAAACTGGTGAAGTTAAAAAGGTCAAAACTACCAAGCGCGTCATTAAAAACGGACCAAAGGAACCTGTCACTGAAATAACAACTATCGAAAAAGAAGGTGAAGAGTCCACTACTACCGTATCTGTTGCCCCAGCACCAGAGGAGGATCAACCAGCACCAACAGAAACTGTAGAATTGCCAGAAGAAATAGTAGAAGAAAGCGAAACTACTCCAGAAGGTAAGACGGTTAAAAAGAAAACAGTTAAAAGGGTCATCAAACGTAAGACAGGGCCACTCACACAAACTACACAAATCACCACTGAACAAATAGACGATCAAACACCCGTCACATCACTACACACAACACAGGAACTCACAGACGATACAACAACACCACTTGACGACTCACAAACACCGGTGACTGCTAGAGTCGTTGATGAAGGTCCCGAAAAGGTAGAGGTCACTCACGTTTGCACGGAAACTGGTGAAGTTAAAAAGGTCAAAACTACCAAGCACGTCATTAAAAAGGGACCAAAGGAACCTGTCACTGAAATTACAATTATCGAAAAAGAAGGTGAAGAGCCCATTACCACCGTATCTGTTGCCCCAGCACCAGAGGAGGAGCAACCAGCACCAACAGAAACTGTAGAATTGCCAGAAGAAATAGTAGAAGAAAGCGAAACTACTCCAGAAGGTAAGACGGTTAAAAAGAAAACTGTTAAAAGCATCATCAAACGTAAGACAGGGCCACTCACACAAACTACACCAATCACCACTGAACAAATAGACAATCAAACACCCGTCACATCAGTACACACAACACAGGAACTCACAGACGATACAACAACACCACTTGACGACGCAGAAACACCTGTGACTGCTAGAGTCGTTGAAGAAGCTCCCGAAAAGGTAGAGGTCACTCAGGTTCGCACGAAAACTGGTGAAGTTAAAAAGGTCAAAACTACCAAGCGCGTCATTAAAAAGGGACCAAAGGAACCTGTCACTGAAATAACAACTATCGAAAAAGAAGGTGAAGAGCCCATCACTACCGTATCTGTTACCTCATCACCAGAGGAGGAGCAACCAGCACCAACAGAAACTGTAGAATTGCCAGAAGAAATAGTAGAAGAAAGCGAAACTACTCCAGATGGTAAGACAGTTAAAAGGGTCATCAAACGTAAGACAGGGCCACTCACACAAACTACACAAATCACCACAGAACAAATAGACGATGAAACACCTGTCACATCAGTACACACTACACACGAACTCACAGACGATACAACAACACCACTTGATAACTCACAAACACCTGCAACAGCTAGGGTCGTCGATGAAGTTCCCGAAAGGGTAGAAGTCACTCAGGTTCGCACGGAAACTGGTGAAGTTAAAAAGGTCAAAACTACCAAGCGCGTCATTAAAAAGGGACCAAAGGAACTTGTCACTGAAATAACAACTATCGAAAAAGAAGGTGAAGAGCCCATTACTACCGTATCTGTTGCCCCATCACCAGAGGAGGATCAACCAGCACCAACAGAAACTGTAGAATTGCCAGAAGAAATAGTAGAAGAAAGCGAAACTACTCCAGAAGGTAAGAAGGTTAAAAATAAAACTGTGAAAGGGATTATCATATGTAAGACAGGGCCACTCCCACAAACTACACAATGTACACAAATCACCACTAAACTACTTACACACACAACTACACTACTAGACGATCAATCACTTGTCACATCAGCACACACAACACAAGAACTCAAAGATTTTTCAACAACAATTGTCGACTCATACACTCCTGACACTACTAGCGCCATAGGGAAAGCTGAAAAACTGAGTCCGAAAGAAGAAGAGATAATTAGGCTCCCAGAAGAGATGATAGGAGAGAGTGAAGCGAGTCCCAAAGGTAAGACGATAGAAAAAAGCTACTATCATGAAAATATCCGAAAGCAGATATTTTTTTTATACCGGAACTACAATAAATATATTAAAACTCGGTAAAAAATGAAGGTCAAACATACTGTGTAAAATGTTTCTCCTTCTCTCAGACACATACAAACACAACACCTTAACGGTTTAACACATACTATATACAGGCCAGTCAAGGACGGTGCCTGCACCTAGACCCTTGGGTCCATGCGTTCATTGCGGTTGCGTTTCTGGTACTCAAACCAAACATGTCTGCTCTGCCAATATGGCTTTGCCATTTCTTCATGAGTCCACGAAAAACGGTTGATCAGCGGGAAAGTTAGCTAAACCGACTAGGTAAATGGGAACCGGTTTGTACGGACGCGCCTGTGTACACTTGTTGCATTGTTTTAAGCTAAATAAGTTATAAGACTTGTATACTTAATGAAATATTTTGATTTGAATTTACAGATTTAGAACCTATCAGTCAAGCGGCAGTAAAGAAGGCAAAGAAGATAAAGAAGAAAGAAAAGGCAGAACCGATTCCAGACCAGCCGGTGGATGAAAAACCAGTGGAAGAAAATGCGCAAAACGGAGAAATAAAACAACCCGCACAACGTAAGAAAAAATTAACACCCTTGAAAATCGAAAGAGTGTCTTTGGACATCAATAAGGCTCAGTTCGCTGAAGAAGTTGAGGGACCACAATTCGCAAAATTAAAGTTGAAAAAACCTGTTCAAAAACCGAAAACAGAACAATCTACAGTAACATTACCTAAATTCCAATTAAAAAGTCGAATCAAACACATAACTGATTGGCCACCTGAAGAATTACAGCCTAGTATCAGTTACTTGAACAGTATCAGACAGAATGGAGAACTATCGAGAAACGTTAAAGAAGCAGCTAAAATTAAGAAAAAACCGTTGAAGCTGAAACAAATGGATGGTGAAAAAACCAACCTGGAAAAACCAGAAGAATTTGAATTCTCTTCTGATAAAGTTGGTCCTGAAGAAAGCCGTGAAGTAAAACAAGAAACTCCGGAAGAACTAGAAGTAAAACCTTTGGCCATCCCTAAAGATCAAAAAGAAAAGCAAGTATCAAAACCTGAGACTGGCGAGACACCAAAGAAACCCAAACAAAAGCTTATCCCACAAAAAATTGAACGGAAAGTCCTTGAAGTGGATAAGCCGCAGCATGCTGAAAGTATTGATGCACCGCAATTTAACAAAATCAAGCTTAAGAAAACTTTGGCAAAACCCAAGCAAGATAGCTCTAACGTATCTCTTCCTAAGTTTCAGCTAAAGAGTCGTATACGATACGTATCAGATTGGCCTCCAGAAATAATTGAGCCTGTTATAAGCTTTTTAGGTAGCGTTCGTCAAAATGGCGTACTATCAAGAAACGTACAAGAGGCTGCTAAAATTAAGAAAAAACCTATGAAACAGCCGAAATTGCCAGAAATTGAAAAAACTGAACTTGAAAAACCCAGTTTTGGCCGGGAAGATATAGAAGAAGCCGTAAAACAAATCGTGCAAGAAGAAAATGAGCTTCCTATCGAGGAACCAGAAGATAAGCATGCTGAATTTACCATTAACAGGCGCCCTAGCGTCAAAATACATGAAGAAATTGTCGATGAAATAACAATTAAAAAGAAATTAAAACCAACAAGAAAACCCTCTGTAACATTGCCTGAAATAACAGAACCAGAAACTGTAACATTTAGGCCTAAATCTACAAAAACGAAGGAAGACGTCGAACAGGAATTCAATATTAAATTAGACTCCTATGCTGAGGAGGAAATTTCTATGTCGAGTAAAGTAAAACTAAAACCTCAAAAGCAGCCAACTTTTAACGAAGAAGCTGGTGAAGCTTCAATTAAATTTTACGAAGAAGAAGATGGCCCAGATATAGTTGAAATAATAGAAAGTGACGACGAAAAGGAGGATGATACGGCAAATGTAATGATGTCAATAAAAAAGAAACCTAAAAAGGCGATTACTGAGACTTCAGAAGATATCAGTGTAACGATGACTAAACCAAAATCCATGGATAGATCAGAAATTATCGAAGATGTTAATATAAAACTCGAAAGGAAACCTAAATACGTAATCGATGACCAGGAAGAAGTTAGCTTTGACGTCAAACCGCAAGTAGAACAGTTTTCAACAGAAGAATTGTCTTTGTCGAGTAAGATAAAATTGAAACCAAAGAAAAAGGTGGTTGTATCTGAGGCTGCCGACGAACATTCTATTCAACTAACACAAGAGATAGAAGATGACAGTCAGGCAGAAGAGATTATACTTAGCGATGTCGAATCGGAAGAAAATGTCCAAATGTTTATCAAGCGTAAACCTAAAAAGCCCACGTATGAAGTCAGCGAGGTTGAAGAGTTAAGCGTTGAGCTTAAACCAAAAAGAATGAACGAAATTGAATTTGAAGAAGAACAGATAACAATTCTAGCCAAACGAAAGCCTAGGAAACCATCACAACTTCAAGGTAAAAAGAGTGTTAAAGAAGCCTGGAGTGCTCACGTGAAAAATTTACAGTGCTTTTACGCTAGTGCATCAGACCAATAAATGTTATAAGTAGTATCATTGTTGTTTCTTGATATTTTCCTAAGAATAAACTCTTATTGTAAATCATATTTACATCCACATACAACTTCTAATAAATCAGATTATACATTCGACTACTGCTCCAATTAACATTTAAATTTTTTATAAATGTTAATATATACCTACTAAGCTTATTGCTATTAATCACAATTTATTACTTATCATATAACAAAACAATTTAAAAATTACAGAAGCTGAGGCCTCAATGAAGATATCAAGGGAAATCGATTTCCCAGGTAAGAATTTAACAAATTTTAATTGATTTACGTATATATTTCTATAACCATAAATATTGTCTATGAGTACACATGTTTGTTAATAAAAGGAAGACTTATTTTCGATACAGTTAGAATAAGCGTTCAGCCAAGTAAGAAAAAAATAACTAAGAAACGTTGGTTAATAAGGTAAAAACCAAAATATGGGACGGATGTCAAAGTCAAAAATTATTATTAATAATTAATACAAAGATAGTCCTTCGAACATTGACACATACGATAAATTACAAAGTAACCTATGGTTATATCTCTCTAGTTAGTTTTTTTCATTTTTTGCTCATCTACGTCTGAAAAATAATATTGTCATAACTTTTAATTAATTGCTTTCACACTACTCACGCTTGACTCAAATTTTATCGCGTGTTTCATCACCCTAAAGGTTTTACTTTGACATGTGTCAGTATTTACTCCTTAAACAAGGTAAACTAAAAAATAAAAATACAGCATGTAGGGGACTACATGCGAAGTACGGGGTCATTTTTTTACGGTTCAACCTTAAAGTATAGGTGTTTGAAAAATAATTGAGGTTTACCTTAAATTTTTAGTTATTATGTAAAAAAAAATCTAAAATAATGGCTTTATAAGATTAAAAAATGAGTTTCCCCCTCTAACTTTTGAACCGCAATTCTATAAAACATAAAAAAATCATTTAAAAAGTTTCAAGTAAAAGTATTTAACCGAAAAACCACGGAACCCAACACAGAGTATATGCTCTTGGCCGGTTTTTTCAATTATTCCCTTACTAGAACAAGTGGCTCTAGTAAAGGATCTATTAGGGTTAATGGTTCTTTGGGTCCACTTTGCGGTTTGATTCTGCCCATGTTGTATTATATTAACTGACCAGTAAGATAGCATCGCCTACGAAATGCACTCGCTCCACATTCGTCCTATTACATGTATGCTCAAGAGCTAAGTTTTAATTCAATGTATACTTATTAAATATCCTATTTAGTTTACATACATTAGTCACACAGCCACATCCACTCCCTATATATTTTCCCTTGTAATACCTTCCTGCAAATTAACTATGTACGGACCTACTTAATTTAGCTTTCTAAATTTTACTGACCTATAGGGAAACTAAGTAGTTGTGTAAAAACCAGGCAAGCGGAGCAGGAGTTTATATTTGTGTAGTCACACAGCCACATCCACTCCCTATATATGTTCCATTGTAATACCTTCCTGCAAATTAACTATGTACGGACCTACTTAATTTAGCTTTCTAAATTTTACTGACCTATTGGGAAACTAAGTAGTTGTGTAAAAACCAGGCAAGCGGAGTAGGAGTTTATATTTGTGATGTCGAACGTTATATTTGGCCATTAGAATGGAGCTATTGTTCCTAGTTCAAGAAATTATTATATAATCGAAATAATTATTGTCAAAGGACGCGGCGCGGGTTCTCCGGCTATGAAAATATACAAATATTTAATTCAATCAAATAAGGAGCACAATTTAAAGTGTCGCGTTTTCAATTTCCAGACACTCTGGTTGATGTCCGAAGTGGCGATACTGTTTTCGCAGTATACTCGTATGTAGCAGAAACTGATGAGGCTATCAACCTTGTCGAAGGCGAACGCTTGTACATACTGGGTAAGCCTTGGAATGTATGAAATTAGTAATAATATGTCTAATCATGTTTACATGGCACTTATAAAAAACCTTTTACAGAAACTACAAATCAGGATTGGTGGTTTGTATGCAAACATCTCACCGAAGAAAAAGGTTTTGTCCCTGCGCAATATTTGATGGATGAAGAGAACTATACCTTATACTTGCAAAAGAAATTAAATGAGAAGATTGACAAGCTTCCAGTATTTGAAAGTGAGTTTAAATGCAGTGTATAATAAAGGTTATTATACACTTTATAAGCTAGTCATATTGGGATTTATCTGTTATTTATAATTTTCAGAACCCACGCCCGAGGAACAAGCTATAGCTCCAATATTCGTAGAGAAATTACGTCCAAAACACACCCCAGACGGGTCGACGGTGCAATTTGAATGTCAAGTGGAAGGATTTCCGAGACCCCAGATTACATGGTTCAGACAAACGGCTATCATAAAACCCTCCCAAGATTTTCAAATGTACTACGACGATGACAACGTTGCCACTCTTGTTATTAGAGAAGTTTTCCCTGAAGATGCAGGAACTTTCACATGTGTAGCTAAAAATGCCGCAGGCTTTGCGTCGAGCACTACTGAACTAATTGTAGAAGCACCTCTTTCAGATCATGGATCAGAAATGACAATTTTATCCAGGAAGAGCTTATCTAGGGAATCGTCTTTGGCAGACATTTTAGAAGGTATACCACCAACTTTCTCCAAAAAGCCAAAAGCTCAATATGTCAACGAAGGTTCGCAGATCTTCTTAGAATGCAGACTAGTTGCTATTCCGGAACCAGACATAGCTTGGTTCTTTAAAGGCGAAGAAATAGTGCCTGATGAAAATATTTCTATCGCTACTGAGTCAGACATGCACATGTATTGTAGTGTCCTAAAAATATCCAATGTCAAGAAATTGCAAGAAGGCACCTACACAGTTCTAGCGGTTAATAGAGAAGGTGAAGCTAGTCTCCCGATTGTTCTTAAGATAAAAACGGGCCAAAAAGAGAAACCACAGGTAATAGAACCATTGAAAAGCTTAACCATTAGAGAAGGTGAGAGCGTAGTTCTTTCTGCCCAAGTAGTTGGTAATCCACAACCTACGGTAACGTGGCATCGAAACAATAAACCCATACCGTCATTACCCTCTAAATCAGATGGCGAGACTCACACTGTAACAATAATTAAGCCCCGTAAAGGAAAAGATGACGGCGTGTACACACTCAAAGCAGTCAACAGTGAAGGAACTGCTGAAACAAGTGCTGTTATAACTATTGAAGGTATGTATGACAAAAATATATGATGTGTATATATCAAAAGTATTCATACTCTAGAATTGTATGAAATATTATATTTTTATTTTTCAGAACCGACAGAAGAAAACGCAGAGCCACCGCTGTTCATTAACCGGTTCCAGGAGATTACTGTTAAAGAAAAAGGAACGATTAAACTTTCAGCTAAAGTAACTGGTAATCCAGTTCCTTCCATTACGTGGTACAGAAATAATCAAATTATCACTCCTGCAGAATCAGTAACTCAGAAATTTGACGGTGAAAACATTGAGTTGGTGATCATTAACGTAGATTCGGAAGTAGACTCCGGTGATTACAAATGTGTAGCAGCGAACAGTGCTGGTAAAGCATCTCACGGAGCACGAGTGACAATTGATGTGGAAAAAGTAACGTTTGTGAAAAAATTAAGAAACTCTTATGAAATTGAAGAAGGAAAGACAATCATTTTAGAATGCCAAACATCTCATACGGTTTCTACTAAGTGGTATCATAATGATAAGGAACTAAGCGGTATGGATCATAGAGAAATAATACAAGAAGGACGTACACATAAATTGCGTATTAAAAAGACGAAGTTGACTGATAAAGGCGTTATTAAATGCGTTGTGAAAGACCAAGAAACCAGTGCGAAACTTCAAGTACATGAAACTATTCCAGAGTTCACGCGTCGACTACAAGACTTTGAGGTAAAGGAAAAAGATGTGGCTATTTTAGAAGTTGAAATAAACTCTGAAACAGCTGATGTAGTTTGGGAAAGAGATGGTGAAAAAATTAAACCCAAGAAGAACAAATATGAACTAGAGAAGCGTGGAAACGTTCGAAAGCTGCTTATAAGAAACACTTCAGTTCACGATGAAGGCGAATATACTTGCATTCTTCGTGACGATTTGTGTACAGCAGAAGTAACGGTGGTGGAACTGCCCCCAGAAATTATATCGCGTCTTCAAGACCAAAAAGTTAACAAAGGAAATAAAGCCACATTTGAAATCGAGCTAACTAAAGGTGACGCTTTAGTACAGTGGTTTAAAGATGGAGAAGAGATTCAGTTTTCTAATCACATGCAATTAACAATTGATGGTAAAAAACAAAAATTAAAAATTTATGATTGTGACGACGACGATGCTGGGGAATACGCATGCGAAGTCGGAAGTGACAGGTGCTCCGCTAAACTTATTGTGGAAGAGCCTTCGATAGACTTTACTCTGCGTCTTCCAGAAGTGGTAACAGTCCCAGCAAACACTGACGCTTATTTAACGGTTGAAATACCGGATGAAAATTACAGTGTCACCTGGTATAAAAAGAAGACCCTCATAGAAGACACAGAAAAGTATACTTTAATATCCGATGTTAACAAACGTACTCTTATAATAAGAAAGTGTACCGAAGAAGACCAAACTGAATATACTGTGGCGTTATTAGACGCAAAATGCTCTACTAAATTAAAAGTTGAAGGTGAGTAATATCTTCTTTTTGCTTTACAGTTTTATTAATTACTATAGTAAATTGTGACTGTATGTGTAATGACGCGCTGGCTGTATAAAAGCAAATGTCCTGGAACAAAAAAGTTACACTTTGTTCCCTCATATAGGGGGAAAAGAGTGCCTTATACGGGCTGGTGGTGTGAAAATATACTTTAACAATTCGTCTTCGTTTCAGTAATCGAATCCCCACCTAAAATCCTTAACTTCGAGAGTGAATACAAAATAAAGAGGGGCGGCGACGTGTCCCTTCTAGTCCAGTATGAAGCACTACCACAGCCCGCCGATGAATGGGTGGTTAATTCTAAGATAATAAAGAAAACAAAACATACTAAACCATCCATTGACTCAGAAAGTGCCAGCCTAACAATTAAAAAAGTTGATAATGCTGATGCTGGAACATACAAGCTACGCCTCGTCAACAACAGCGGTGAAGCTGAAGTCGAAATAGATGTAGTTGTAATAGGTAAGCATATTGTTGAGTAACTAAGTGTGTTTATACCCGATTTTGGACCCGATGGCCCGATTTAACCGGTTCCTTGCTTCTTGCAATATGTTTATCATACTCCATGTCCAATTTAGAATAATACAGACATTCATTTCAGTCCTCCGCCATTTTGTCTATTGTTTGAGTAAGGCTATTACTTACACTACGAGTATATGCCTGTGTGAAAACGCTTGCTCTACGAGTATTATAGTACTGCAAAAATACTCGTCTAAGTTGTTTCAAAAGTACTGTTCTTTTGCAATACCGAAAATTAAATTCACATTAGCTTATTTAAGAAATGCATCATTTTAAAGTCACCTTAGAGATGTTATTGATTTATCTTATGATACAAAAATAATAACTTTCTAGTGTTATACTATAACATTGATATAGGCAAGATATAGGCAATATAATTACCTAATTTAGATGTAAAAATATAACACATTTCAAGTTTTTATTACGTTTATTTATTATATTGTCTTTTTATATTTATTATTGTGTTCATATACTACACACTTCTGATTTTGTAGATATTCCATCTCCGCCGGGAAAACCAACTCCGTTGGAAACAGATGACACATCAATAAATATCTGTTGGAATGAGCCAGAAAACAATGGAAACTCAGTGATAATATGTTACATAGTAGAATACCAGGAAATCAATACCACAGAGTAAGTTAAAAATTTATATTCCTTAAAGATTAATAAATAACGATGACATACACAACAATTAAGTTATATTTTTACTTGTTATTATTACAGGTGGACCTCTATTGAAAATATTACGAAAACACAACACGGTATAGATAACTTAAATACGAAATCTTCTTATCGGTTTAGAATATTTGCAATAAACGAAGTGGGCGTTAGTGAAGCTTCAGAGATATCAGATTATATAGTAGTTGAAAAGGTGACCAAGAAACAACCGCCTTCTGTTGAGAAACCATTGAAAGATATTATCATAGGACCTAATGAAGATATAGAATTATCATGTATATTTGGTGGAATTCCGCAGCCTAAGGTTGTTTGGTCCAAAGATGGTAACAAGCTAAAAACTGCTAAAGCTAGTTATGACAACAGGGTAGCGACTCTCGTTGTCACTGGCACAGTAAATGCGGAAGGGCGGTATCAATGTACAGCGTCTAACGAACTTGGTGAAGCAGAAACGACATGTAGACTTGAAATACAACAAAAACCCACTTTGATAGTATCTGAAAAAGAAGTAAACCAGAGACATAAAGTAGACGAAGAATGGTCTGTGACTGCTACATTTGAAGGCATACCGAAGCCTAATATTGTGTGGTATAGAAATGGTACTAAAATAGACAGTGGCAAGGAGTTGGAAATAATAACAACAGAGACAACGAGTACGATAAGAATACGTAAACTTAATCGATCACATTCAAGCAAATACACTGTTGAAGCTCAAAACAAGGCTGGCAGTACCTCAGTAGAGCTATCCCTTAAAGTTTATGGTAAGTTCGGTAAAATCTAACTTTATATAATTACGACGAATGTAAAGTTATTGCATGGTAATCTATACAGAAAATAATAACAATAATGACATATTCATAAACTAATCTTATATTTCAACATGTGCTCCATTGATAAATCATTCCTATACTAGGTTTTTGGCATTTCCTACAATTCCTACAAAGAACTAAACCGATAGTTACCGTGCATGTTAATTCGTATGAGTTTCCGATATTAGTAATTAAATTACATAGTTGTAATCTGAACGACCATATTAGCTCAAAATCGTATATAGGTACTACTGTGTACTAATCGTACACAGAAGACAGTCCGAGGCTTTTTTATCCTTGCCACATTTGACCTCTAAACATATAAAAAAATTGTCTTCCACCAAACAATTTGCTAATAAACAGGCAAAATATTATTAGATAATGTTTACGATTCAAATAAAAACGAATTAATAAATAATACTACATTTTTAATACATATCGTCATGGTTCCATCGAATGCATTAAAATAAAAATGTATAGAACATACATTATGTTATGAAACAGTGTTCGTTTTAAATATTCCTTGTATCTTAATTAAGTGATTGTACAAACGATATTTAGTTGGAATGTTATTTTATATATATTTTTTTTTAATTATAAATAACTAACACAATAATAAGTATAAGTAATAACAATAAAGGAAAATTTTAATCATGTAATAAATCAAGAAAAATGTTTTAACCAACCGTCGAATATGCTTGCAGACAAACCAAGCAAACCCGAGGGTCCTGTGATCATGCGAGAGATAAGTCGCGAATCTGTAACTATAGAATGGAAGCCCCCCGTCGACGATGGAGGCTTAGAACTGACTAAATACGCCATTGAAAAACACGAGCCTGACACTAACGAATGGGTGAAGGTCGCTGACGTCGATCGGTCCGTGGAGACTTACTGCATACAGCGACTGAACGAGAACTGCGAATATATGTTCCGAGTCATGGCCCAGAATCCGATAGGATACTCCGAAGCGCTAGAGAGCGAAGCTATTGTTATCAAGCACGCTTTAGGTATGTATGTGATTGGTGAACAGAAAATGAAATTTATGTGAAAACAATTGTCGTATGTCAGGGTTCTCCAATAAGGAACCATTTCATCATCATGTCAGCCGAAAGACGTCCACTGCTGGACATAGGCCTCCCCCAGACCGGCCCAAGAAGACCGATCCTGCGCCTTCCACATCCCTACGCCAACCATTTCATAACCTATCAGAAACAAACCAATGTATGTTCCATGATTTAAAGTAAGTTTTGGAGAGACTTTAAATATATAGTTGCGAATTGAGTACTTAGGTACCTACTGTATACATTATACAGCTATGTAACATTGAATTAAAACAATAATAACACCAACACATGCCACATACCAGCAAATTATTTAATTATGAATACACAATTCTCCATACAAATACGGTTATTGTTATGACCCCGGTCTCTATTACCCAAGACAGCGGACTGGTCGGCCGCCAGGTTCGATAACAAAAAAAAACATATTCTTACTGAAATACCGAACATACATGGGAATTTGGAAGTGATTCTAATAGCTTATGACATGAACCAATTCTAAAAGCCAGCTTTTATTTACGCTTCGTTTATATTTTGAATTTTGTAAAAATTGTAGACTTTTTTTTAAATGCAGGTAACTCTATAGTACATGCTGTTAATGAATGTTAATAATTAACGGTTTCATTATGAACAATATTATTATTTTAGACGTACCGTCACCACCTTTGGGTCCCCTCGGTATCTACGGCATCAACAGCGATTCGCTAACGATAACCTGGTACCCGTCCGAGAAGAATGGCGGTTCGCCGATTCTTGACTACAGCGTGGAAATCAAGCAAGAAGGCAAGAAGTGGAAACAAGTCGCTACGGTGACCGAAACGACGGCCAAAATTGAAAAGTTGTCCGTCAATGTTACATATCAATTTAAAATATGTGCTAGAAACGAGATCGGCACCAGTCTGCCATACATTTCCGATGAGAAAGTGACGTTAGGAAAGACGCGTTGTAAGTATTTTTAGCACCACACATAGATACTTTAATTAAATAAATAAAAAATAAAAAAATCTTTATTGACTAAAGAAAGAAAGTGAAAGTAAGACGAAAATTTAAATGAATTTATGAAAGTTAGGACTTCTTAAATACGTGTTACGCACGAATCACTTATATCGTCGCATAACCTAGGTATTTGGTATAGTTATTATTCGACAAATATTAACATAATAATTCCAGTTGGCGTAACATACAATTATTGAAAATGAAAACTTTTACAGTTTGAATTTGAAATACTATGATTATTGATTAGTGTCGAATCGTAAAACGAAAAAGATGTACCTAATCAACCCGATTTACCTTCAAAGCTTCGCATTTACGCACTTTTAGAAACAATTATTTGTGATTTCATTGTTATTGTAGTAAATATGTAAATCAATATTTTTCATCGAAAGCGCCCTAAATGTGTAATTTTATGAAAAATTTGGGTCGCCTCGGAATCTATGGTAGCACCAGCTATTCGCTGACGATAAATCGGTACCCGTCCGCATGTAATTTTTTTCAATTGAATAGAAATATATGGAAGTATATTATACGAACATTATTTTGCAGCCCCGCCATCCCAGCCCCTAAAGTTCGTGATCAAGGACGCCACGTCGAGGTCCGTCACGCTTCAATGGGCGGCGCCGGAGAGCGACGGAGGAAGCGCCATAACCAGTAAGTTTAAAGAGTCTAAAACCGAAAATGTCTCAAGAACTTCAAGACTGCCACCGCACCTGACTAATTTAGTCAGTAAATATACATATGTACTGTTAGTAATATTCAAGTGGGCAAATGGCAAATATAACTTGACACTTGTTAACAAAAAGCTGGACCAGTAGGCTTCAGCGGCGGCGCGTTTATACAAGCCGATTCCCGCCGGCTTGTCTAACTTTACTACTGTTCAACGGTTTTCCTTGGGCTCATGAAGAAAAGGTTACGACATATCGGCTCCGTGTTGCCTAAAAAAATTGACACGCCGCTACTGGTAGGACTAGCACATGATCATTAGTATCTCAAGGCGAGACTGACTACCCTTTTTTTCTCACTATACCAACTAAACAGGGACGGGTAGTCTATCTCGGGTCGAGCAACCGTGGCGCACATCATGGGCTAGGCCGGGAGGGGGGGAATGGGCCGGTCGTTGTGAAAATAATTTGTCCTACAGTGGACGTCTTTCAGCTGATGATAATGAATAAATAACACAGGACATCCTTACATTGACTGAGGTACACGGTAAGCTCAAGAAGGCTTGTGTTGTGGTTACTCAGCCAACAATATACACAATAATTCTTTTATTATAGTCTTATTTGACATTACTTAAATATATACTTAAATACATAGAATACACCCATGACTCAGGAACAAATATATGTGTTCATCATACAAATATATGCCCTTACTGGGATTTGGACTACACAAGAGTCACTACCCACTAGGCCAGATCCGTTGTCATGATGACAATGATCTTTACTGCTATACAAATAAAGATTTGTACCCATATTTGCCTACTTTGGTTGATAATATTTAATGCTGGCTATAATAGTGCAGAGTGAATATATTAATAGTTCAGTTGGTAATTCAGATTTTCTCTATTAAAATAAAACATTCTATATTCACTAGCATTAACCGTTTTTCAAATTAGGCTGTTGCTAAACTGCATCTAAAAGTATGTAGGTACTACCTAACTAATTTGATAATTGGATTTGTTCCTAGCTTTATAGATGGCAGCACCTTCTCTCTATCTATATCAAAATAAGTGTTTTGAATGGTGCCTAAAACTGTTAAGAGACAGCATATAATATATATAAAAAAAAAAGTTTTGCTTTAGCCGGGTGATCAATTTATTCTAATAATTTTTAATAAAGAGTATATAATAGGTACCAAACTAGGCAAATAAATTGGGATAAAACTTATACAGCTACCTTTACAGCCTATTGTTTTTCCAAAATGGTGTGCCATTAGTACAACAAGTTTGAAAAATAAAGAAGTAGAGCAAAGTGAATAAATGAAAACATGTCCTTGATATTAACTGATAAAAGAATAAATAAAATAAATGTTACAGGACATTCTGATCAGCCAACAATATTTATATAATATGAAAATACTTAATACACATAGAAAACACCCATGACTCAAGAACAAATATCTGTGCTCAACATACAAATAAATGCTCTTACTAGGATTTGAACCCAGCTGTCTGCTTCATAGGCAGTTTCACCTACACACTAGACCAGAAATTAAATATAAAATATTACTGCCAAAATATATATAAATTTTTACATTGAGTACACAATTTAGAAAATCTATTTTCATAGTTTTTCTCATATCATTACAATGCTCAAAAATAAATAATGTAAGCTCATGAAAGTTAAGTAATACCCCAACCAAAAAAATAAAAAAAGCTAACCGTATTGTGGACAAGTCTGGATCTAATTTCTCATGAGACCATCCTCAGTATGGCTGTCAATTGTGCATTCAACATGCTAAGAGTATGTTTGTATTTTTCCAGTTCTAGTACTTGTATAAAAGACTTTTAATCAATCCTTTTTAATTTCAGATTACATAATAGAATACAAGACTGTGAAAGGTAGCTCCTGGAGCAAGGTCATAACTGTTGGTGGTTTGGTGTACGAACACTGCATAGAGAACATAAAGGATAAAGAGATTGTGTTCAGGATATCGGCCGAGAATGCTATCGGAGTTGGTCCTGCTACTGAGTCACAGATGGTGCACTTGGAGAAACATGCAAGTAAGTAGCACTATCATTGTCTTGTAACTTTACTTGTGATATCAAAACGAATTATCACAACATGAGAAACAATCATTCTTAAGTTCATGACGGGGCCTTGTGTAGTAGACGTAGATGTACCTAGAGTAGAGACGCCAGGCCGGACTCGCGCGGGCTGTCGATGGCTTGATGCAGTCATTCAGCCCGCCTTGGGTAGTAAGGAATCATTGGTGACCATGGGTGTTATCATGACCTACCTATGAAATACCAATAACAAAATAAAGTATATTCTTCCTTACCTTTTAGGCCTTCAGAGCTTAATAAAACTGGTGCGCAGTCGCTAGCGGTGCACATAAATTTCTTATTAATAAACGTAACACTAGCACATTTTATTGATCGTAGCAGAAATTGAGCAATATTAGTATAGTTTTTTACTTGAAAAAACGTATATAATTCGCTTGTATTCAATTTAATAGATGCAACAAGAAATACGTCAAATCAAAACTGACTTTTTTCGGTTTCCCGCCAAATGAGCAAAACAATCTGTCAGTTCCTAATTGGCAGATAGAGTAATGTAATGTGATATAAGGTAGTCATAAATAAGACTAGTATTATTCTTTATCTTATTTTATTTTCAATATACTTATAAATGTTTAGTTTTAATAAACAATGAGATTGCTTTTTTAAATACAATGGCTATTTGTCAATAATCATTTCGGTAATAGGTCCGACATTCAAAATATTTTATTATGAAATTTTAGTATCTGTTGTATTTTCCAACTGGCGGGAACAAGGCGGGAATGAATATAAAATTGCTTCAACAAGTTTCCAAATAAATAATTGGTAATGGTCTAATGGATTCCGCATTAAAATACCAAGGCACTAAGTAAATAAAAAAGTTAAGGAATATGGGGTAGTAACGATGTTTATAGGTGAAAAACTTAACGGGAGGACCATGTCTATGAAGTTGTGCAGAGAATTAATGTGTACGATGTAGTATTTCATGCGTGTAACATAAATTATTACTTCCAGCTGTACCGTCACCGCCGACTGCGCCACTCGAGATCAGAACAGTCGGCAACAACATTGTGATGACGTCATGGGGTACGCCCGAATGGGACGGAGGTGCACCCTTGCAGGGCTATAACATTGCCATCCGTGACGTCACGAAGACCATGTGGATGGAGGTCGGCAAGGTTGACGCGAACACCCTAAAGTTCAACATTAGGGACCTGAGCGAAGACCACACGTATATGATCAGGATATACGCGAGGAATGAGATCGGGCTCAGCGAGCCGCTCGAGTCTGACGAACCATTCAAGGTCCTACCTGGAGAAGGTTAGTGCGGTTACCTACATGTTTTTTTTACTACTTATAAACTCAAACTGCGCTGAGCAGATTACGAAAACTATTTACTGATACAACGTCTGATCTCGTATACTCGTGAATTTCGGACGATTGTCTCTGTCACTCTCATAATTGGGGTAAAAGAGAAAGATGCCCGAAATATACGAACTTCGAAGTTCGCGGTACCGCACCTAATAGTTCTTATCTTATTTCATGACCTATAGATATAATAGTGTCACTAATTAAAAAAACTTCGCGATTATTTGACTAGGGTTGTCACTTAGATAATATATACTCTTTCTGTCTTCAGAGGCTCTAGTGTAAGTTACTTTTGACGTAAAAAAAACGTTTACCAACGCGTAAATGATAATGATAATGTTATTTATATGGGAAACGTAAACGCGTTCGTGGCGTAAAGTTTCGGTAAAAACTTACACTCAGGGCTCTGTCTATACTACTACATGTACAGTAGGTACGACTACTATAAAAATATATCAGAAGGAATGGTTTCCATTTTAACGCCTATAGCGTCTTACGTCATTTTCGCACTTACACTGTTAGAACGTGGCAAACGATAAAATCCGACCATTTTAGGCTAGTTTTTTCATCTACTACAACTGCCAATAAATATAGGTATATTTTCAGGAGAATCGCACGGCGACGAGGAGCTAGGAGAGCACACGGAAGCCACCGAGCCCACGTCATTCAGCACACAGACCACGACCTCGTGGATGCGTGAACACAACATGGACGCGGACATCCGGTCGTATGCGCGCGGCTCCCTCCTCCGCCGCGACGAGTACTTCTTCAGAATATGGCACTACGCCAAACAGCTCTTCAAGTGACACCAACACCGCACCAAACCAGCACCTGTGATATTTAAAACGACATAGTTCGCGGATAGTAGAAGCGTCCATCCTTTTATAATTTTATAACAGTTTTTTGTAGTAATACATAATTTATTTTAGATAAGGTGAAATTATTTATTTATTTTAATTTATTGACTGACTCGGTTCGAGTCCCATCCGATACCGTTGGGAGACGTGGTAAATATAGGTGCAAAATATTTATTCGATAAATCGGATGAGGCTCGAATTTACGTCAGGATTTATTTCAAATTGAATATTATTTATTATATTAAGTGCAATTATGAACACGCGTTTTATTTTTCCTTTTTTTGGCATGGCAAAGGTTTCAATTTTATGCCCACAGTTATTAAATTAATATCGGAGTTAAGCCAGTTACTTCATTCCAAACGCTACGCAATTTTTGCAAAAAGCTGTACAAGTATGGTTAATTGCGATGTTAACTAATTGCCGTAACGAAGGTTAAGGTAAGTCAGGGTCACCCAATAGCTGGCGGCTTCCTCGCACAACGTATTAGCACTGCGATACAAAGAGGAAACGCTGCCAGCATCCTAGATACAATGCCTCACAGGGCCTTTTTTAAGTTTAAGCTAGTTAAGTATTTGTACAGTTCATTTTACAGGTTATTCTGTATATTATTTGAATAAAATATTGGACAATAAAAAAATATGTTAAAAAGATATTAAATAAGGGTTCATTTCGGCACCTACGAGTGTACTTCGGTAACTTACAACGACTGATCGTCCATAGAAGCTAAAACCGTTTTTCTTGGCCTCACGTAGAAAAGGTCTAAGAACTAAATTACCTGGCATCACCGGTACACGATATGTAGGTACCTATTATGTTTGTAGCAGGTTTCTAAAGGTGTTATAAAATAATACACAAATTAAGTACTGATTTATTTATTTATTTTAATATCAAAGACATACCAGTGATAATAAAATGAATAGGTCCTAGAATATCCATATTACATTTCAAATATTAAGATACAGATCGTACTGTTATATTGCAGCTAATTCGGTAAATACCAATGAAAGTCGTGAGAAATAGCTGATCAACTGTATCAATCTATTTTGGCACTATTACATAAATTAGAACCAACGAACAAACATCATTATTAATGAAAACATTAGTCTAATAGATGACGCCTCCGCGACGCTTACTGGCGATTTCGGCGACCTGCGAAGGAGAAGTTTAAATAAATATCAAGCAACCAAATAAAAGGATGTAGGTAGGTATGTAAGAAGGGTACGGAACCGAAAGGTAATAATCGAGCCGATAACAGTAAATATGTGCTAATAAAATAACAATTATGCTAGCAAATTCTCTTTCGAACATGTAACCAGAGAGTTTCTAGATGAGTGAGTGGGAGACAGTCAAAGCGAGTAGTTGATTTATCTTGTATTGAAATAATCTTTAAAAAATATCGATGACATAATGACGTCTACATAATGGCCCACAATAATTAGTACACGGAGTCAGGCCGATAGTCCTTTCAACCGCGCATGAGGTTTGGCGTAAATCATTTTACTTTACACAATCAAATATTTGATGTACCAATGGCGTATTTTTAATAGCGGGAATTTGCTTATTGAATAATATCAAGCCGAGGAAGGGGGCATGGGCAAAGGGATAACTGTATATTAGGGCTGGATATTAGGACTGTCAGTATGTCAGAATATTAGGGTCATTTTTGGAGCAATTTTACTGGTAACGAAGTCTAAATATGTGTGTTCAGTCGCCGCATAGCTATAAATATTACCGGGGTGACTAAAAAGTCAGAGCCCTGCAAAAAAGTCGGAGTCACCAGAAAAGAAATTAAGTTGATCTGAAAGTTGTGTCTGGATTCCAGAAGGCAGACCGCAAAAATTGAAATGTACTTTCGAACGATTGTCTCTTTGTCACTCTAATTACGCCTTAATTGGAGTAAAAGAGAAAGACGCTCGACATATATGTGACATTATCTATGAAAAGGGACCTTATTGTCGATGGCGCTTATGACGTTGGTCAAGACTATACAATACAAACGCAACGCGATTCGACGTAAGTGCCATCGACAATAAGGTCCCTTGTCCTAGATAATGACACATATTCGAACTTCGATGTTCGCGGTGGCCCTGGTGTGGTCGTCGCTTACACAGTTGTTTTCTTTTATTACTGTAGACCAGATAAAGTTGGAAGACTTACCCTTATCTTTGGAGGTCTTGACCTGTTTATTCTTATTGCACTTCTTGGTCACGCGCCTGTTTTTCTCGCAGGTCGGATCGCTGTTGGCCTTTAGCATGTCGGTCCTAGACATCTCTCCATTGGGGCTGCATTCGCTCCAGGACGATTTGTCATAGCGGCAAGCTGGAGCAACACATAGGTTTAGTAAAATACGAGTATTATGCCGTCTAACCATAACTATACACTAACGTAACATGAGGAAACCGAGTAATTTTGCTAGCGTTATCCTGACCATATTTGGAGACTAAAATATCCAATGAACCTTTTCAGAAATTCACCTCGTTTCGGATTTACCCATTAGAAAAAAAAAAGATTAATACTCAGCACCGTTCGTTTCCTTAAGAGCGATTTTAACACTATTGAACTTATTGTTTGTTTTCAGTCATAGTTTTCTCAATAAAATTTATTTTTTATGTCAATAAACATGAAAAACGGAACAAAATAAAATTCTTTTATTGTCGGAGTTGACCATGACCAAGTTATATGATATTTTTTACTTCTTTTGGCCTCAGGAATACGCTGTTAAAATTATTCGGTTTTCTCATGTTACACAGTGTATATTTATAAGTATTTAAAGAATAACCAACAATTTACAGATAAATACAACGTAAACAATAAGACTAAAGATAAAATAATAATAGAATTGTAAAAAACGTAGATTGAATACAGACTTGTGGTACTCAAGAGGGACGGAGCTAATAGGTAGGTACAATCAGACGATTGTTAATAAAACTTTGATTTGAGCATTAATGTCAAGTGCAGATACCTACTAAAAATGAATATTAAAAGAAAATACTACTTTTTAATTAATATGATAAATGGTTTCTGTCGCGATTGGCGGGAGCATGCACTAGACGGCGACGACTGGTTAAAGCGAGGGGAGGCCTTTGCCCAGCAGTGGGAAGTGGGACACAACATAGGCTACGTAAAAAAAAAATGATAAAACATTATTTAATAATTGATTTATGAAAGTTACAAAGTTTTAAATTTATCATAAATATTTTCTTTGTTATTGGCATTGCAGTTCTTTTAAACGTTTTTCTGTAATTACTTCTGTATTTTCAATTTCCAACCTTTTTTATTGAGTGTTAAACTCAGCTAGTTTTTATAATATTATTTAAACCAGTTCTTCTGGACAAAGAAGTAACGAACCTCTGCAGCAAAAGCTAAAAGAAGAAATCCAATTCAAATTAACTCAGTAAGTTTCAGCCCTTTAATCAAAGTTATACGTAGCGGCACGTTTCAATTCAATGCTTTTATCTTCATTCCACATTGCACCCAGCAGCTATTGTTCTCAAGAGGCTTTATTCAAGAATTCCAACATTTTCATTTGTATCATTCAGTTCAACAGAAAGTAATTTGAAATGGCTGTTTATTAAATCTGATTGAAACGGCAGAACGAATGTTGTTAAAAAATATGCGCGAATGTGTAAATTAATTAAGTCCTATAAGCGTCAGTTATAGTTATAGTCAGGTAAAAGTTATCAATTTTACCTGTTGTATACCTATCTTTTATGTAGTATATTAACGTAATACATCTTCAATTACAGGTAACTATGACGTTTCAGGAGTAGTATGTTGGGTGCTTACTATTAAAACTCTAAGAAACTGAATTGAATTTCCTTACTTTTCCTTTGGCAGATATTTTTTGTAATTGTTGGATATGTTTTCTTAAAAAATAACGCATTTTTATGTAATATGTATAAGATATCTTAATACTGTTTTGAAAAAATAAGTCCCGCCGAGTTTCTTGCCGGTCATAAAAGTCGAAATGCTTCTCGGGTCAGAGGTGTAGGGTTAGAACCGCTGTAGTTTTTATGTTTTCTTCTTTTGTATACTCGACGTGTAAAAGTGCACTTGTGGCCTACTTACTGAATAAACGTTTGAGTTTTGTGTTTTTTGAGTTTTGAATAATTACGGGGACACACAAACACTGGTGCTGTTGAAACACGCGGTAGTCAGCATAAAACGCGGAAAATCCATTTACAGGTCGCGCGGCTTCTTGGCACCAAACCATTGTTCAAGTTTTCCATTGTGTTGTAGGAATTAAAATTTGCTCGAATGGAACGCAAAGCTCTTTTATGAGATCAGCCTGCCAGTATCGCGCAGGCTGATCTCAGAAATTCTTCAAGAAATAAGTAGTTGATATAATAAGCAAGATCAAATTGCCTATTGAGAGATAAGAGATCTTTCTTTGCAAAATGAATACATGATTAACCCTCTGCAACTGACGTGGTCACGGTACATGTGCATTATTCAATCGTGTCGTCAACATCATAATTCATGAACCGCCTTAAACTTGGACTGGTCGATGAGGATTATTAATTTATTACACAATAACGGAATTTATGGAGGGTCTAACTATGTAATAATTAACCTTAATCTATTATAGTTAAATGTAATAAGTGCTGGAGTTGTTACCTAAATATTTTGTTGGTTTACACACAGTCACAGTGAGTCTGTTTTTGCAGATCAAAAATATGTGGGGATTTTATTAAGGACTGTTTTGTATATTCCTAATTTCCTAGTTTAACATTTGGTAATTCTACATGTTATTAACGTCGGGGGTTTTGTCAAAATTTAAAAAGATGTAAGTTTTTGCGGGCTATTATTATCACGACTATTTCTAGCATTTCCTAGCATTAGGAGTTTTGATTTTAATATTTTCTTGAGACTCCAATACTTCTTCAAGGAATCAGCGCTCTAGTTCATATTCAAGCCTTGTATTCTTGAAATAAATTTGCTTGCCTGGTACATATACTCATCTGCGTAATTTATACACGCCTAGTTTACCATTATAGGGTTTCTGAAGCCATTAATTGAGACTTTAGTAATCAATTGTACCTAGTCCTATAGCTTCTAGCTCTCTTTAAGAAAAACATCTTGGATTCTTGCTTGCTTCGTTGTCTCATATCAAACATGGATTACACATGCAATAACAAAAATAAAATACATTCCTGCCAGCGCGCAATTAAGCTGAAGAATAAACAAAAAACCATGAACATAAGGTTAATAACCAAAGTTATCTCCGCAGTACAACATGCCCATAGGCTAAAATGGAAATCAAAATCAAAATCAAATCAAAATCACTTTATTGCAGACATCAGTCCATATTTTTTGGTTTGCATAACATAAATCTTAACTTAACATACATATATATCTATATATCTATCTATATCTAATTATATATTTATGTATCTATCTTAGTTTAAGAATCTGCCTCCCTCTGGGACACCAGGGACTTGCACATGCGCTCGTATCCAGTGCCGCAGAATGGGGCAGTCTGGTTTCTCACTGATGACCCTCAGAAATGGGCAAGGCATATAGCCCAGACGACCGATACAGGTAGAAGATGGGCAAAACGCGTCACCAAACGGAAGGGCCCAACCGGAAAAATAAGACTATAGGTTAACCGAAATATCGCTGGGTCGATGATATCCAAAAAAAGTGTTGGAAAACAATGGGAGGAAACAGCAATAAAACCGGAAAAAAATTAGTTTGAGGACGCCTATGCACGAGAAAGAGACATATCTTAGCTTGGCTTATTGTATATTATTAGTATTAATTTTTTTCTAGTGCATAACTCATGGAAATAATGGCTATTTTCTGTATTACAAAATGTTGAATGACATCGGTGCTTTTGCCACACATCTGTAGCCCTTCGCGTAACACGCGACAGCCTGCGAGTGGTACGCTGTCAGCGCACACTTAACTGTAGTCCTTTTTCAATATGCTGAGAGCTCAGCATATAGACAAATCGGAAGAGATTATTTTTAATTTTTTTAATTTGTCGTTACCATGTTAGATGAATTCCCTTAATAAGGTCTAGTAATATGCATTCAACAACTTCTTGAATATTTAGGTGGTATGTTATGGTAACCCGATAGTAGATTGGTTCAACGGTTTTGGAAAATATAATAACTTTGAGATCTGTAGATCACTGTGATTTTGTGGGAGGTAATTTATGTATATGAGGAACGGGAAACGTTTGTAAATTATTTTTGTATTTATCATTCTTCCTGTGACCGGCACGTTTCCAGCAAGTTTTCAATCAACCTTTATCAATATGTAATCCGTCCGTTAGTTTAATCCTAAAATGTTTTTTTCAACAGTTATTCGTGCCTTGCTCACTGCGCTGTGAAATATTCGATTAAATCGAGACTATTAGCGTTGTGAACCTGACAGAAAATTTACCTTTGCAACTACGAGTACATAACGTATACAAAAATTTATGAAAAATAAAACATTCAAACCTTATCACAAATATTTGAAAAAAAATATACGAAAATATGCACGAAACATAAAGAACCGTAGACGCCTTTGCCGTCGTACCTATGCCGTATGAAACAATTTAAGTGTTTTATAATAGTAGATTGTTTGACAAGGGGCTAAAGTAGGCCATAGTACCACGAGATGGTTATTTTCCCGAACGAAGTGAGGGAAAATTGTTCGAGGGGTAATATGGCGTTTAGACCCGAGTTATGCATACTAGTTTTCACTTCGATTGCGAGAAAATAAGATAAAATAACATTTCAACAATTAACAATACAATTTTATTCACCCGCAATGAATTTTGAGTCAAAAATGTTTAATTTGGCAGTCTTTGTATTTCTTTCACTGCTTTGATACAGATAGGATATTTATACGCCGTAAATAAATGCCATAGACAACGTTTAATTGGGGCTTCAAACAGTTTGCCAACGATTTAAACTTTTTTTTAAAGCTTGAAAAGTAGGAACTAAAAAGCACCTAATGCTTTGACAATTTGATTGCGTTTCCTCATTGGTCGATTTTAATATTGTGGTATTGTCTGATTGGTTGATACTTTATACAAAGTGTTTTAATGATTTTACATTTTTAAACAGTATTCGCACCAAAAAAGAATCTAGAGTTGCGATTAACTTCGATATCTGTCGTGATTGGTGGATTTAATACGATGAAGTGTTCTGGTTGGTCAATTTAAAACGTTTTGTATATCATAAATATGTATACATATTTTCCCAAGAGGCTAAATGTATTACTTTAGTCCGCCTTGGCAAACATAATATGACACACTTTTAGAGCATGAGAAGTGAAAAAATAATACAACAGTACAAACAAAGTGTGAACTGCGCTGGAACGACACACAAACACATAACTACGTGGTCACACTACGATTTTTAAACTACTTTATAGAATGAAACCATTAGGCAGCCACTTGCAATTCAGTTTAAAGATGTTAACTCTTTCGGGTGAGCAACGTCTATAGACGTAGTCTTATACTTCTTAACTACAACTTAATTAAGATTGCTCACCTGAAAGGGATAGGATTGCAAACAACAGGTACCTATGTAATAAGCAATGAAAAATCTATGAGTTTGTTGGCGGGCAGCGCATCGAAATAGTGCTTGGCGGTGCGAGCGGCGAAGCGAACGGACACTCAGCACTCTTAGTGCTTGAAAATGGAGGCCTATGTCCTATGGACATGTCGTTCGAGTGAGTAAATAAACGTGAGTAAAGCCGTTATTTTCATTTAGAAAATATTACTCACGGTGGTTTTTAGTGTAAACTGCGGGAGCATTTAATGGCTATTAACTTTTATTCGAACGTTTATTGAATATAAAATTACAAATTCCAATCTAAATACATTTATATTTGTATCATAAATAAATCAGGGCTGTGTGTGCTAGCGGCGTGTTAGTCTTTCAAGCGATTTCGATGAAAAACTCATAATACGTGGCGAATTCACGCCTCCTTACAAAACTAGCTCGCAAAGGGCTAGCGTGATATCAGCATAATAGTATATTACGTACCCAGGGCGGTGAAACAAAGAATGGCTCAGATCGCGGGTATTTGTGGCCATAAACAAGCGATCTGAGGCCTTCTTTATTACCGCCCGTGGTGCGTACATAGCTTTACGTCTTCATCTAGGTGTAAAGTGAGAATTTCCGTCGCGCCCTAGGGCGGTAAATCTCTCATACCGCCCAGTGTGACGTAAAAGTTGTTACAGCATTACTCACCTTTTTTGCACTTCTTCTGAATGGTCTTGGTGCGCTCGCAAGTAGCTGGGTCACCCTTCTTCAGTGTGAGGGTGCGGGCTCTCACGTTGGTCTTCGAATCACACTCCGACCAAGCACTCTTCGTGTAACGACAGTTTTCTGTTAGACAAAACAAACAGGTAATATTAACTAACATAAACTTATAATAACATACGAGTACATACTAGTTTCCAACTTTCCATATATTAACATCTTCGCTGCGGCAGTTAGTTAACATCGCAGTTAGCCAACTTGTTTAGGGGTCGATTGACCTAATAACGCAGCGAACGTGTTAAGGATAGTCTTATCCAAGTGAATAAGTATGTATTTTGTCACTAAAACCACTTGTTCTGTCTCTATCTTTATTTGCCACTTAATGATTATGCTGAATGATGCCGAAAATAATAACAACACTAGATACTACCCGGACCCGGGTATGTCTTTAAACTACGTCCAACAATGAGAGGTAGGGCACAGCGATGACCATCACGCTTGAATCTGGGGCAGCCCAACTGGGGAAGTACCTCCTCCTTACAGAAGACCTCAGCCATAATAGCACTGCTACCGTTCAGGTATGCAGTGTTGTGTTCCTGATGGTGAGTAAGATTCCCAGAGCTCTAACCCCCCTTAAAGGCCGGCAACGCGTTTGTGACGCCCCTGGTGTTGCGGGTGCCCATGGGCGACGGTAATTGCTTACCACCAGGCAATCCGTCTGCTCGTTTGCCGCCTATGACATAAAAAATAAAAATACTAGGACTACCTATATACTAGGACTAACAATAAACTAGGATTTTAATAGTTTATCATAATAACTTACTCCTTATGTATATTATAAGCCAGTCTGCAATATTATATTGCGTCCAGAAAATACAACTTCATTAATGAAAACATTTGCTTTCCTTTTCATTACGACGGAGTGTTTTCACTCTCAACGTCGCAAACATTAAATATTGAATGGTATGCATCTGGGATGCATGTGTGCTTTTCACTAAAATACGCGTAAAGGATTACACATACGAGTATGCCGATGCAAAATTCCGTTTAGTTTAAAGTACGACTGGAGTTGTGAAAGGAGTTAAACATTTAATGGATTTTTCGCAATATTTTTATATCCCATCCGTTGCTAATTTTTATTAACTATTTTTATTTCTGGTTTCGTTTTGTTATTGTCAGAAATAAAAGCACAATTAGCTATCTTTCAAATCCAAAACAAGGGTAATAAAAGTAATATTGGTTTAGTTCTGTTTAGTCGTGTGAACAAAGCTGTCGGTTTACGACATCTTACGGACAGTTTTTTTATCGAACCGCATGCTGGAGTGGTACCGCGCAACATCGAAGTTCGTATATTTCAGGCATCTTTCTCTTTTACTCCAATTAAGGTGTCCTGAGAGTGACGGAGACAGTCGTCGTTGTCCGCGGCAGCGCCGCTGAACATCAAAAGTAACCGGATCTAGTGCGCCCTTTTTAAGATTCACATCAATCGCACGCATTCGTGCTAGCGTCAAGGGAATTACGGATTAGCAAAAAAAAATGTGAACAGTCGAATAGAAAAACTGTAGCTACCTCTGTTCTGATGTTGTTCTGTCTGATTAGCTCTGATGTCTAGTTTAAAAATTTCAGTGCTTATAATAAAGAGCTTTATCTATTCATGCTTTCTGCAAACTATACATTTCACGACAAAACTGTATTAGTTATTGCCTGGGCCATATGCAAGCACACACCGCCAAGCACCATTGTCAGTCAAAACCGGAACTTTGTTAACTATATATATATATTACATAATCTACATATGTGTAAACATTAAATACTATACTGGCTCCAGTAAAACGCTTCGCTTCTGCGCACGTTTGATGTGAATCCTATTTTACTTCTCGTTTCTTCTGTCGCGGTTGCATTCGTTTTAGTCGAGACAAATCCGTTGCACATGTGTTCGGCGCTTCCACGAAACTGTCCGCTTGTCCGTTCGTCTCAGTTTCGTGTTTTGAATTAGGTACACAATGACTAATTATAGCCACCAAAGCAAATGAATTGAAATAGTTTTTTCTCAAACATACTACGAAATGTTTGCGTTAATGGCACGAAATGATGCCAAGAAGTTGCACATTTATGGACTAGGCCGTGAATAAATGTATGGAGTTAGCATGAAAAGCACATTATGGTGCGCAGCTCTAACTTTTTAAATTTGCCGACTAAGATTAGACTGACGAAGGAAATAGTACATTACTGCAGAGGCCGTGAAGTAAGGGATTTAAGGACGAGATTGCGGTAGACGGCCGAGTCGGAGACGAGGCCGGATAAATTGAGTCCTTTAATGATTAATCTCTGTTCAGGCCGAAGCCTGTATACTGTCTACCGCAATCTCGTCCTTAAATCCCTTCCTTCACGGCCTCTGCAGTAATGTACTATATGTTTAAACGTGTTAGGAGTAACGCCAACTTTGCACTATCTTTGCTAGCTTAGACTTACTATTGTAGCATAAACTGCAAACTTATAGGTATGTAAAAGTTTTCTGGCTTAGTCTAGACACTTTATTATTGCTTTTTCGAAGCCAATTAAGTTACAACGTGAACGGAGTCACTTTCAGACAGAATTGAACTTATTTACTTACTTACCTGAAGGTAAGACAAACGTAGCCATATTTGTTAAAAGAGATGCTGTTACAATTAAACCACGTAATATTGCGTAGATGATCGGTATTAAAACTTTTAACAATTATAAATCTAAGATCTTAAAATTGAACTCGAGAATTTTTTATTAGATCCTGTCTTGATGCCAACCATCAATTCAAAATCGATTCAGGGGTTCGATCCAGAGTTAGCACACCTGATGAAAAAAATCAGTGTCCCCCAAGAATTCGGTACGCTTGAGTAAATTCAGCACGTTTTAATTTAGTGTGTCAGAACTCGAGCAGAGGGGGAACAGTTATTTAAATTTTAGGGCTACCCAATAATCGATGATTTCAGATTGAGTCTTCCAGACGATATTGGCGGAAGCCCTGTCCAGAGCTAAAATACTTTTTGTTTTTAGTTTTTTTGCCAATTGACCGATTTGATTTCGCACTGTAATTTTTTATTTTAAATATTTTTGATATGTAGAATTATGTTGACGATCGATGTTATGTAGAGGCCGAGGTCAAACCCGAGCCGACATAGTAGCCTAAACAAAACAAATTGAAAAAAATTGATTCAGTTCCAATCATCAATTTGGATAGAAAAGTGAATCATGGCGACGAAAAGAATAAGCCGATACCCACTTATATTTACTTTGTTATTCATATTACGAGTTACGATAAACCAATGTTATTATGCGGCATTTGAGGTTGAAAGTCGATTTAAAATCTGTCATCAGCAGTATCGGGTTTCATTGGTGGCTTTAGTTGGCAGTTAAAACAGGCCGGCTAGGGTGGCAGGATATAATTATTAAGGGTTAGAACCCTTTTTTGCTAAAATAGTTATTACCAAATAAGTCTATATAAATATATCGAATTCTATTAACCCCAAATAAACCAACCTAGCAGACTTAGTATGTGGCATTATCTAGCAAAAGGGACCTTATTGTCGATGGCGCTTACGTCGAACCGCGTTACCTTTGTATTGCGGCATCTTGAACAACGGCGTAAGCGCCATCGACAATAAGGTCCCTTTTCATAGATAATGTCACATATAATAGATGTGCTTAATAAATATTTTGGTTATTATACTTTATATGCGAAAGGAAAAAATACTTCGTGCAATTTTAATTTTACAGACAAAAGAGCATCAATGTCCGTGAACTTTCGCGAAGTGTCTGTTGAGATAAACAATGCTCTCCCGTAAATACAGTATAGGTATCTACTCAGGTCGCAAATAGCGGCCGACCTGACATTCACTAGGGCAAGGTCAATCAGGCGTTAAACTTAGCCCGTTATACTTAGTAACTATTAGCGTGCATTGATATATATCTATAACAAATATTAATAAGTAATCTCTTGCCACAATAGCGCACAAGCACGATTGCTGGCTAGTTTTAATACGTTTTTTTAGTAAAATAAACAATCTAATGAATGACGAACGCTCTGTGCCTAAATACAATGGTCGAAAATAGAAATGTTGAAATAGTGTACAATACTACTTACACGTTACACCTTACAACCCCTAATTTGCGGCCTATGTACTATTGTTTCCATATTTTTATGTGGAATGGCAAGTCAAAAAGACCTATTCCTAAATAGTGCGTAAAAGTGCACTTTGCGTAAATTTCACTTTTTAAGGCACTTGTTATGAAAAATTGGGTTCGATACACGTGTAAAAACTTCTTTAAGACTCGGGTGATTGTCACCCTCGTTTCACTCGGGGTCCAGCTTTCACACTCGTCGAAAAAAATTTTTTTTTATTACAATCGAAATGTACTATAACGACCTCTCGTGCCTCTCTAGCCAAACCTGCAACGACATGTAGAAGCCTATTATAAAAACTGTACTCATCATCTTTGGTGCAATAGTAAAAAAACGTATAACTTTTCCATTCTAAGCTTTAAAGTTAGATATACCCTATCCAAACAGTTAGTAGATAAGTTTGGGACTGAAAACCTCCCTCGCGATACAGTGGCTGCAGTTTCAATTTCCTGTCAAATTTAGTAGAATACGGTACAGGTAGGCAATACGGTACAACTCCCGCGTACATAGCTCTCCCGGGCCTGACATTATCCATTAGAATTCCGCTGTCACATTAACTGCTTCGCCAATTTTAAACGACGCTCATTCGGTTAAAACCGAGATACGATTCGTCGAATGAAGCACGTAGCGCCGAAACAGAATCACCAATTTCGATGTTTCATTTGATACATCGAAATTCGTGATGAATTCATCGAAAGTCATACAGAAGAAACCAGATTTAATCAAAATAAGACCATATTTTTCCTCTAAATAAAAGAAGGGTAAAACAATTGTAATATTCTCAATACTTGAAGGGATTTTTACAAAAACAATATAAACTCACATTTTTGTCGGAAATGAGTATTTGGTTTCTATTGTGTTAGTAGTAGCGTCTACGGATGCATTGCATACATTTCTAATGACGCATTTCCCGAAAGCCCATTGCGCTGGTCGACCAGAGCCGCACCGCTCTCGATACCTCAGTCCACGCCGCCATCCACACCGCCGGAGATAGGAAACACTGGAGGAAGACCGTACGAGAGAAAGTGATGCAGAAGGGATGTCACGACCCTCATCACTGAGGAATACGACGCAAGGAAGAGGAGGAGGATTTCCCGAAAAAAATGTCTTAGAACAGAAAAGTCTCACTCCCTCCTAGTAGGAAAGAAGTGTCTTACAGTTTTGGAACCAGTGTACATGTACCTACCTACTTATAGACCAATATGTGTTAAAAAATAAGCATATTTAAATATGAACCCTAATAGCCGAATAATATAAGACATATAATACCCTAAAAAAATTGTGCCCTCTATTCAATTAAAAGTTAACTTACTTTTGTAAAATTTTGTAGAATACGCCTACGGCCTAATACACCTCGTCTAGTAGTCGTTACCGAAGGGTTTCACTCCACATCTTATGGCGTCAGCTCGATGGCACCTAAGCCTTATACATATGTTGTAGTCTGAATATACATAGATCGTGCCAAGCTTTGTCATTAATAGTATAAACATTTTTACACTTTAAATGTACCTTTTATTAAAACTGGCATTAGTATAATATAATAATATAATACAAACTTCACATTAGTACCTACCGAGATGGAATATGGACTTGGATGTGCCTAAAAAAACATTTTTAAGAACGCCTCAACTAAAAATGAAATGTGTTATTTAGCTGTCGCGACTTACTCACGCACATTATTTTGCTGAAGCTTATGATTCCGTTCCGTCGCGTACGTCTCGCATCAAAGCAATTTTAATTGCAACAGCATAACAGTGTCTATTTTGGTACGAACGTTGCTCTTTCAATCTCCTCATTAAGTTCCATGAACACCTAGTGCCGCAAACACGTATTGTAGTCTCTCTAGCAGACAAGTGGTAAAACGAGAGAACACGTTCAATGCAAATAATCTCAGGAAACAATTCTTTGCGCCAGTTTGCGAGCTTCTCACTGTACCTAGAGGTTGTAAAGTCTTGGTTGAAAGCCGCAGCTTTGAACAATAGTTCTGACAAATACGTACCTCGGTTCTTGGCTCCCCTCTCACTTCGTATCAGCACCTCGTGGTCGCTCTCCTCCCAGACCTCGGCATCGGAGGCTACTGCCATGGACAGCAGCACTAGGCCGCCGACCAGCCACATCCAGCGCTTATTCTGAGGACAAAGACAATATTAATTCACCTATTAAACTCCCTGGGCTTGAAGGTCAACAATTGAACATCGGATCTTCGTCAAGGAACAAATTCGTTCCACCTGGTTGTTTATGTGTTGTACTCCAAGAACATTATAAACCAGGTATTAAGGGCCTTACAATACATTAAAATAAATTGTTACATAATCGTATCTAACTATACTGTCAATAATTACGTTTCGACCGGGGGTAACATGCACAAATGACCCGTCTAGTTGCAAAGTTAGTTTGCAGCAACGAAAGAAGAAGAAGAAGATTTTTAAGCAAGGACGCCTAATTTAAGCAAGAATGTGGTGAAAACTTTGTTAAAGCGAATGGGCAAAAAGCTGTTATTATGAAAATACCACACCATTATAATTAAACAATAGGTAGCGCAACAAAATATAACTAATATGACTTTTTTTATTTGCAAGTACCAATATATTTTAGTCACGCTTTAGTTGCATTCAGGATTGCAACGACCTTACAAATTAGAAGTGCTACTAATTAGATAACAAACGTCAAACATTATGAGTCCTTTTGTAAAGTTTCAAGTGCATCGGGCCTTCGTATTTGAAATGGACTATAACTAGTTTCAGGTACTTAAGTCTCCTTGCAAATGGTGATGCTGACTACTGGACAAATTCACAAAAGCAAGAGCCAAGTGTCTATGAAATGAAACTTTGCTCCAGCATATATGAATCGACCTGTATAAACGCGCGTGCCTCGGCACAACTCCAGTCAAATATATTCAACCCCATTGCGTATATGCACTTTATAACCCGAAAACGACAGGCATGGCAAATGTTATGAGCCAACAACGGCAGCTATAAAATAAAAGCTACCTAGTTAGAGTATTTTCGGCCAACGCTCTCGCTTCCGGGGCTTATTTTGATTTACCGCGAACATTTGTGTGTAGCAGTTTGCTTTATTTTATAACCCGTAGACAAAATCCTGATTTATTTCGATATCCTTTGGAACTCGAATATGAACCAAACAATATGTCGCCAAACTATGTAAGACCGCCTAGTACAAAAAATTTGGTATAGTCAGTAGCAGAAGTAGCTAAGCATTTGAGGTGTTCAAAATGAGGTCAACACGTCTCTATTGTCAAGAGAATAAGAGCGCATGTAGGTCATTTTGAACACTTCAAACGCTTAGCAACTTTTGCTGCTGACTGTACCAACATTTTTGGATTCGTCGGCAACGTATAAATAGATACCTTTATCCTAGACTGACCGGCGTATTAAACCCCGTAGGACATAAAAACAAATAAACCTATAGTCTATTCCTGCTATGTAAATTTTCCTTTAAAGGAAAAAGTCAATTCGCTATGCTAACTCTAAAGGTAAAAAATATACGCTTAGCAAAGTCTACATTCGCAATGCACAGCAAGGAGTAGGTAGGATTTTTAATTTAATCACTTCCTTTCATAATGTTACGTAGAATTTAATTTATACTAAAGAAAACATTCGCATGTAATTCAAGATTATTCATACACTAAAGAGAAATAACATCACTGTAAAGTCGCCTAATAAAATAAAATAAAATAATTTGACACGAATATAATATCTTTAAGTATAGCATTCTGATGTCACGTTTCAGTTAGTGTGGACTATCGCAATAAAATGTCGCGTATTAAAATAAATAACCAGATGTAACGTTTTGAATGTTTTGGGATTTGAAAAACCTTTTTCTTTGGTACGGCCTCGGAAATTATAAAACGCGGAAAAAGACTTTAAGCTAGAATTGTACATTTCGATACTAATAAAAAATTTTTTTTTTCGACTAGGGTGACAATCACCCGAGTCTTAAATAAGTTTTTTCACGTGTATCGAACCCAATTTTTCATAACAAGTGCCTTAAAAAGTGAAATTTACGTACGTGAAGCGTGCGCAACATGCACTTTTACGCAATAGTTAGGAAAAAGACTTTAAACTAGAATGTGATTTTTAGAGTACACAAAGTAAGAAACTACAAAATAAACACATTTTAATAAAAATAATTGTGAAAATAAGTGATCAGATGAATCTTTTTTGGAGTTAGAGATGGGCCAATTTTTATAATAGGTATACAAACATGTGGACACAACACATTACAATAATATTAATTAAATATGTTCGAAATGACAACTATTTATTTCTCGACCACTGCCGTTTTTCTTGTACAATCATTGGGCAATCATTATATTGATAGTTGTCTAATACGTGACAGCGTGAGAATACTGTGTGATATCTGCTTTGACAAGCCGGTGACAGCATACATGATACGTCCACTGTGAAAAACTTAACGGAAGGACAATGTCTATGTAGTGATGCAGAGAATTAATATGGAACTTGCGTCAAAGTTTGAATATAGAACGCCGACATGCGTGTACAGACACGTTACTACTACATATGCCAGGTGTTTAGGCACACCAAAAGACAAAAGACAGTGCACAGTGTTTTAACAGTAGGATAGTTAGTAAATTCAGTTTCAAAGGTAATACGTTTAAAACTTTCCTTTTTGCGGATAAGCTTTTAACGGGTGCTATAAAGGGTGCAGCCGGACCTGGCAGTATATCCACGATATTCACCTAGCGATAATAAGTCGAGCAGTAGGAGAAACCAGTGTTACTATGACCCCCAACAGTCCTGACAACAGTTTGTGATAAGAGCTACTTCTAGGCACGCGTGCGCTAGTCAAGCCTTTTTAGTAACATCCCCAGCATTCTGGCGCTAACTACGAGAGAATGTTCCTTCCATTTTGTTCGAATTTTCAACGAAAACCGTTTACGGCATTCCGGTGGCGGGTGAACTATTCCGCCGCTCCGATACGCCAACTCCGTGAGGATGTTAAAATAACTCGACAATAATTCGTTCCAGTCAGTTTTCTACTTCAAATAACAAGAGTGTCAGCTTGTCAGATATTTTTATCCGACATGTGAATCCTAGGCCTTTTGTCTATCGGTTTATATGTAACTATCTTCTAATAGTTGTAACTTAGAAAACTGTATAGTGATGCGCATTTATCCTTTAACCATGGGGACATTATCGAACTTGACTCGAACTTCTGGTATTTATATTGTGTACTAAATTTATATTGTGTAACTCGTAATTAATAAATACCTATATTCAATATTATTCGACTTCTTACACATTGCAACTGTTAGAATCCTTCGCAGTTAAGGCTTCACTAACCAACTAGGCTACGAGGCTGTTCTCGAAATACTAAAGTTATTTATATCTTTAAAAAAATATCTGGGGTAAAAAATAGTTCATTATTACCCCACTGAACTGACCCATATATCAAATAATAGAATTAAAATATCTAGTTTCTTGGAGAATTCTCCCAAGGACATCAGAATTTTCCAGATATAACATTAGAGTTAACTGCGCGTCTATGGCAAAATTATACTGCGCATTCCTTAAATGTTTTTAGACTTCATAATGATATCTATTCTTCTATATATAAACTTGAAAGTCCTGACTGATTGATCAACGCCCAGCACAAACCGGTTATAACATAGATAAAACATAGATAGCAGAATTTTTCACAATACGTAGTTTAGGTATATACCGTAAGGACCCACTAAGAAGGGATTTTTGAAATTCCACCATTAAGGGGGTAAAAAGGGGTTGAAAGTTTGTACGGGGATGTTTGTATGTTTGAAATTTTGTGTAAACACTCTCTATTGAAAACAAGAAAAGTATTGTCAGCATATTTCGAAATTCATCTAGTAAGGGGTCAAAAAGGGGGTAATAGCTAGTATATATTTTTTTTTAATACCACAAAGGTGGCAAACAAGCATGCCCGCTTGATGATAGGCGGTCACCGTAGCCTATGGACGTTTACAATACCGAGGCATCATGCACGCGTTGCTGATCCCGTAAAAACCTCTTTACACCCTTTTTGAAGAACCCCATACTGTAGTCCTTTTGTCGTAGAGTGGTTTGCCGTATTATCGTAGCAGAGTAGTCGAGACTGACCGTTTCGATCGTCTTCTCACCACATAGGGCTTAAGCGAATTGTGATGTGAGAGTTCGATTGTGCACAGACCTCTCAATGGCTGCATTTAGAGAGAATTTCCTTAGCTCATGGCACATGGGTGACACCTTTGAAATGCAAATGCCTTCAAACTGGCGAGACAAAGTTAAACTAGTCAGTTTAGTGTAGTTTATGTGCCTTTAAGCTGGTCTGTAGACAGCTACAAGTATAAATATATATGTACATTGACAACCCTAAGGCAAGATGTATTTACAATTTATAAGCATGTATAAGTATCTGTTCGGTAAAACTAGCACTTCGTTTTGTTTAAAAGTATTCACATACTACGGTCTACTAAGATTAAGAAGGTAAGTGTATGCATTTGTTTTTTTCTTTCGGTACTTATCTTCTCAAATAATTAATTCCGTTCTAAATTGGTTCTAAATGCAAAATTCCCTAGGCATGTTATAAGCGTAATTGTTGGCTGTCATAGTTGTCTAAATAAAATATGTACCGTAAAACTACCCAACTATAGTCCAAAAGCTCCCAACAATGGTCCGAAACTAAGTTGAATATCTTCATTTAGATGTGACTATTATTTAAATTACGCAGTTAAAAGTCAAGGGCTGTTCGTAAATGAATGAATCAATTATGAAAAAAAACAAAAATAATATTAGGATTGTTACTAATTACGAATTAAAGGTTTGGCCCATAGTTGCACTATTTGACTATAGTTGGGGAGTTTTACGGTACCTAAAAATACGACTTCAGAATTTCGTATTTGGGTCATACACATCAATCCGGTTCGCAACTTTTCTGTGGACATTGTGAAATTTAAGGGTGTCAAAGACAAATATTTGACTCTATGAAATATTAACGTAAACTTCTCCCCCTCTTACATAACACTAAAAGAGAGGTATCTAGTCCATAGGGAAAAGCACCTTATGGCGCTTGGCGCTTACGTTGCAAAGTGTCACATTAGTATTGACGCGTCATTAGCGTAAGCGCCAAGCGCCATAAGGTACCTTTCCATGTGGACTACCAATTATAATTTGAAATCACAGCAGCCGTTAACTATTTTAATCAATGTGTATTACTCATTTAATATATTAATTTGGAAATGTAGTGAGCAATTGTAGTGAAAAATCATTAATTAGTCAAAAGAGTCGTTGTTTTGTTAAGCCGTTTCCGATCCGCTTGAGCTTGTTAGGCAGAATTAGCGACAAAAATATAGATAGGTTATGAAGTTATGATTCTTCAGCATCCATTTATTATCATTGTTGTACGTTATTTAGAGGTAAGTTTCAGTATTCTCGACTGAATCATGAAAAAATATGTGGTTGTATCGAATAACACATAAAATATAATTAGTATAAAAATATTATTATTATTAATATAATTATAATTAATAATTATAATTATAATTAGTTAAAAATGATATTTTTAACATAACACCCTATATATTTTGGACCCGGGTATGTCCTTAAACTACGTTCAACAATGAGAGGTAGGGCACAGCGAAGTACCATCACGCTTGAGTCTGGAGAAGCCCGACTGGGGAAGTACCTCCTCCTTACAGAAGAACACAGCCATAACAGCACTGCTACCTTTCTGGTATGTAGTGTTGTGTTCCTGATGGTGAATAAGGTTCCCAGAGCTCCAACCCACTTATAGGTCGGCAACGCGCTTGTGACTCCCTTGGTGTTGCGAGTGCCCATGGGCGACGGTAATTGCTTACCATCAGGCAATCCGTCTGCTCGTTTGCCACCTTTGTCATAAAAAAAAAAAATCATTCTGTTTTTTTTTATGATATATGAGGCAAATGAGCAGACGGATTGGCAAGCAACTACCGCCGCTCATGGACACCTGCAACACCAGAGGAGTCACAAGTACATTGCCTACCTTTAAGATCTCTATACGCTCTTTTCTTGAAGGTTTGGACGTCATATCGGTCCGGAAATACTGCACACGACAATTTATTCCAAAGTTTTGCTGTGCGAGGTTATCTAATGTTGAATTTAATGTTGATTGCAAGAGCGTTGCGACTTGCAATGCGGAGGTCGCAAGTTCAAACCCCGGCTCGTACCAATAAGTTTTTCGGAACTTATGTAAGAAATATCATTTGCTATTTACCAGTCGCTTTTCGGTGAAGGAAAATATCGCGAGGAAACCGGACTAATCCCAATTAGGCCTAGTTTACCCTCTGGGTTGGAAGGTCAGATGGCAGTCGCGTTCGTAAAACTAGTGTCTACGCCAAACTAGTTGCCAAGCGGACCTTAGGCTCCCATGAGTCGTGGCAAATGCCCGTACAACGCGAGGAACATGATGCTTAGTTACTTATCAAACAATCCATGATAAAATTATTTTATTTATACAAGTAGGTACAAAATTTTAATTTCCGTCGCCTGAAAACAGACCCAGGGCCTCTCGTATAATGGGATTTCAGTAAAAGCTCCGGAAATTTGCCAGACTATGAATCACTTTCAATACCGATATTTGTCATTAAGGACTAGGCAATTGTTCAGAACTTGTATAAGTATAACGTTAATGTTTTATAAACAAGGCGAACAAGTAATTAAAGGTAAATACTTAACTAACATTTCTATTTAAACTTTCGTAAGACTAGAGTGAGAGTACTCTTAGTGCTTGAAAATGGAGGCCTATGTTCTCCGAAACATGTCACGCAAGTGACTAAATAAACGTGAGTAGAACCGTGTTAATCATTACTTAACTAACATGCTGACATTTCAGCCGTATGCAGTCCACTGCTGGACATAGGCCTACTACAAATATGACTAGTATCATCTGGGGGGTAGTTGCCAACGTCGCCATGCTTGGCAGGCGGATTGGCGACCGAAGTAGCTATAGATTGGATTTCGACGGACGCTGCTGCTCGTCCTTAGAATCTTTCCCTTTGTCGCCTCTTACGATTTTCAAGCGAGTTTTGTATGCCGGAGAGCTCTCAAGTGTGATAACGCTCTTAGTGAAGTGGGACCTACGTGCAATTTCTAAATATATTTACTGCGATTTACGGCCCGGCCACGACAATGCGCGACTTGCGGCGCGGCAAGCGTTTTGTCTGTTCGTTGCGCGGTCAATACGCGCAATGCACTGCGGTTAGTTGGGATCACACGCAATGAACAGATAAAACGCTTGCCGCCCCGCAATTCCCGCAATGTCGTGGCCGGGCCGATACCGTTACGTATAATTCCCTCCCTGATGGCATGTTAGGCGGCAAATAATTGGGTCATATGAATCTATGACTACCTACAAATCTTTAATTATTTAAGAAGAAGAAAATATGTTTATTTGGCGTAATCATAACTTAAAAAAAAAAACATTACAGGATGTGACTACGTATAAAACACACAGGATGCCACTCAGCATGAGTAGTAACATGACTGAGCATGCAGCGACGCTGATTTCAGTGCACCCACAAAAAAAAACCAAGTTACATAAAATAATAGACATAGTAAACCCAAGTATGTCTACGACAAAAACTAAACTATATACTGATTTCAATATACACATCTTAAAATATAGAACGATACAGAAATAAATTTAATATTGTCTTCAGTTTTAGTTGTTTTATTTCATGAAATAAATTTACTAAATTGGTTCATTTTAAAAACGAAGAATGTAACGTATATACAGTGTGGAAAGTTAACTCGGGCCCTGGAGGGAAAATACCTTAAATCCTTAATTTGGCTCATTTTACTTAAAGGAGACATTCCTTTATTTTCAAAAAGAAACAATACTTCATTCAAAGACTATTAATTTTTTTTTCTTGCTAAGAAAAAAAAAATCTGAGTACTAAATATTCGATTTTAAGGATATTTTGTACGAAAAACGAGTGTAAGACGTATGTTTCTTCGAGAAATGTTGTTATAAACATAAACTGTATTGACTACGACACGACTAATAAAATAGCACGTATTAATTTTTTGAAATTTTTAGTTTTCCTCGATTCCCGGGAGAGACAAGTGAATTAAAATAACTTTGAATGCAGGTTTGTTTCTTTTTAAAAATAAAGGAATGTCTCCTTTAAGTAAAATGAGCTAGCTCAAGGATTTAAGGTAGTTTCCCTCCAGGGTCCGAGTTAACTTTCCACGCTGTTATTTTAATTAGTGCTAAGCTACTGTAAATTAACTGTCAGAATAGTCTTCAGAATCTCACATCTTGTTTACCAACTATTTTTAAATAGCTATGAATAGGTAGCTATTTTATGTTATCAAGCTAACATGCCACTGTATGTAAGTATATAGTACAATAAAACTTACAATACCCTTGTGTAGTAAACAAAAAATTAATGTAAAGAGTTTCCAGTAAGTTCATTTAATACATCCAATATAAATAATACATCCCTGTTGTGGTCAAGATGAATAAGACCAAACCAAATTGCGTATGTTTTTTTTCCATTACTTTTAACAAGGCGTAAAGTAGAAAATATTATAAACATCCAATATAGTTCTAACCTTTCCTTATAAGTAACTGGATTACGAAAACAAAAACAGCATTATAATAGCATTGAAGTAATAATAATTTCACTTGTAATAATTTCAACTAAACTAGGGAATATAAAAACAGATTTTATATATTTTTTTGCATTTTTCCAACATTATTCCAGTTCAGATATGTATCATTAGATAGATAGATACATTATCATTTGGTATTTATTAGTCAGCAATAACAAAACCTTCAAAAAGCTAGGTAGCCTAGGTAAGTATATAAATAGTGTATACGGAAACCAGTATCAGCACGATTTTTAAATAGTATAAAAATAGGTAGTATTTATATTTAACACATTCGATGCGTCATCGGGCTGATCGACCCTACAGTTTGGTTAAATGCGATGTTAAATGATTGCCGCAGCGGCGGTGTTAAGCTTAAGAGTTCCTACTTATATGTACTTATATAGCTATGTTTTAATACCGCGACGAAATGTGGAATGATTACGCGCAAGTTCTTACTAAATAGTTAAATACTAACCTTCTGTACATAGAAATTTATCAAAAAATTAAGTTGATTAAAAGTTAAGTTAGCGAATTCGTTAAGCGCCATACGCAAAAATATTACTTATTCAATTTCACAGTACGAGCTGGAGATCTGAATTGTAGTGGAAATAAAATATATAGCACAATGCTGGCAAGTTTAATATTCAATCCAAGTTGAAATTTAATTAATCTACTTAAAAAAATATACCCATAAAATTTAAACAAAATTAATTTAATTTATTCCATTATCGTGTTATACTTAGACTCGTTTTGTATAGAAATGGGCATATAAGGTGACCGTTCCTACTGCACTTCAATAAATTGATTTAATTATTCGTTTATATACAGCGAGTATATTTAATATTACCTCAAGCCGTAACCAAACGTAGTTTTTGGTACTATGAACAGCGTACTATAACGTTATTTTTTTTTTTATTAATTTGAGCAGCAATGTATTGCGTACACTTGGAGCGACAGTTGTGACATCACGCCATCGTAAGTAAGACAAAGTAGCGATAAATTGCGTGCTGAATTATTTTATAAGAAAAAAAAAGAATAATTAAGAGTTGTTTTCATTAAACATCGGTTCATAGCACTAATGCCTACGTCTGGTTAAAATTTGAGGTAAGAAATATTAAAAATACACGTTGTATATCGTTGCCAAAGTGCCCATAACACAAGCCTTCTTGAGCTTACCGCGAGGCTTAGTCAATTAGTGTAATATTTATTTATTTATACTAACTTTATAGGTTAGTTATTCGGTCCCGCAATGCGTAAATATGATATGAAAGAATATTGTAGGTAGACATTGACATTATACGTACGTGCAAGTAAATGGAACATCGATAACACGGTGTCACATAACAAACATTCATATTCACGCAATTAATTTGTATCAATTGATATCAATACAACGCGGCTGCAGTCAATGACTTTCATGTACATTTATCCGCGCGTCTAATATTAACTGACCCATGCCACTTCCCTAGATAATAACACAACCGTCACTTATGCTCTTTATCATCAATAAATAATATTAAACGAGACTGCTCAATGTTCGGACACATATTGTATACGTACTAGTACCTGCCCGCAAGGGCAACTTTACAAAAAAGGGTTCCTCCGCTTGACTGACTTAAAATATTTAAATGCTTCTAAACGCCTCTGTTTTGTTTAAATACCTTCACTTAGCTAAGGTTTATCGGTAGCCAAATTATTTATAAAGTAAAGCAAGTATAATTACGGGTTATTAATTGCATAATAAACGCCTGTCGGCAGTTTTTCCGTCGGTTAAACTCACTCTTCGCCATGGCAAAAGACAAATACCCCGTGATTATTTCTAAACGGCACCCCATTAGCAGTTGAATAAATCAACAGACAACACATAGACAATACGCTTGCAGAGAAAAAAAAAAGGACGTATGCCGCGGCATCCACTAAAAGAAATCCTAAAAATGCCTAAGGAATCAAACCGGGCGCTAGAGAGAGAGGATGAATTGCATGGGTTTACGCAAACAAACACAGTTTGCCTGTTAACGAGATAACGCACACAAACAAAAACCTCTCGCCCTTATCCTACCGCGCGCAACCTCTTAAGTCGTCCCCTCAGCTCCTAAATAATTTGTGTGCAATATACCCCTTATAATGAACTAAGTAAATTTGGTTTCCCACATGCTACCGTACCTACATTAATATAAATTTGTTTGTTGACGGGTACCTCCTTAACCTGCGATGCTTAGAATCCCGGTAAACAAATTGTGACGTTTATTTTTGTTTGCATAAATTAATTCACACTTAACAGATGGATTTTAATTGAATAAATATATATATTTACATTATACTGTCAAAGTAATGTCGTCTATTGAAAATAAGTAGGTAGTGTTACAGTATTACAATCAGGAGGGTGACGACAAAACGACTATCGATTTGTTATTTATATCCGTGCGTTACAACTGTTAAAGTTACACACAAATGGGTTCCCGAAGTTCAAATCCGTCATAAAAATAAGTCAATTCAAACAGTTCGTTAAACGCAACTATTTAAAATTGTTAACAAAACTTCGTCGAACTAAAAAGTTAGTTGCACATAAATCTAGAAACTTGTTAAACGCGTCGGTAGTGTTAATGTTTATACACTGGTGCATCTGAAACAGGTTGTGGTGGCGGTTGAACTTACCTCCATCTGACGTGCGTGCGGGCAGCGGGAGCGAGGCGCGGGCGCTCGGGCGACTGTCGGGCGTCGAATGGCGCGCCGCCGCGGGCACTCACAGCCAGCGAGCCAGCAACGGGACGCCCGCCTATTGATCTGCCTTTTGCACCCGGGAACGTACAGGAGTACGCATATTCACACGCCGCCCCACCCACTATCTGCGGCTAGGCAAGATTTATTGCTTTTTCCGGGAATCAGCGGATTTCCTCTGTATGAAGCGACGTCAGATTTTTTGCGAAGGACGCAATTAACTTCTTACAAAATGTGCACTCGAGAGATGACGGGACATATTTTCTCGTCTCGCAGCAATGCGGCTAATAAGCTCGTTTTACTTGATATTACCTATCAAGCTTTTGTGTCGCGACGCGCTTTTGTTCTTAAGATTTCATTGTTAGCATTCTTCTTTTATTGGAATAGGGCGATACACAGTAATAGGGGCGATTAGGTTTCAAGATTATTTTCGTTTTATGTAGAATGTATTAAATATGTATACAGAGGCTCTAGTGTAAGTTTTATCGACGCAAAAAAACGTCTCTAACGCATTAGTGATAATGGTATTTATATGGGTAACTCAAACGTGATGGTGACGTTTTGTTACGTTAAAAACTTACACTCGGGGATCTGGATAAGAGATGTTTAAATAATAGTTAAATGTGTATTCTAAATTAAGGGAAGCGGAGGACCTAACGCGATTGTATATTTTAGACATCTAAACTAAAATCATATACAGCATGATGGAAATTAGGGAACCTCAATTGTCAACTGCAACAAAATAAATTTAGGTTCTACTGCCTTTTCGGGCCTAAATTCTTAAACATAAAAATAGGTAAGTAAAGTATATGTTTATTATTTTTCATTATTACAATTTTGGATCGAAAACTATAGGAGCCGTGTTTAATTTGTAAGTTTGTTAAATGGTTTAGGTACCTGGTAGCTTAAATAAATTGAAACCAAGACCTTATCAGCGTTATAGGTGAAAACTTTAGCTAAAGCACTTGTCCTATGTAGTAGTTACGTGTGGGTACACGCAAGCCAGCGTTCTTTATTCACATTTTAATGTAAGATCCATTTTAATTTCTTTGCACAACTACATAGACACGGTACATAGGCGCTTTATTTGATCTACATAAATTGAGGCGACTTCGCTGCTACTTAGGTAGGTAATTAAAGTTTTATTATATGTCGGGCAACTCGCTAATTGTAAAAATAATGGAATACAGGTGATTTTGTTTTATTTTTGGAATTACCCGCTTTTATACATTTACGGCAGGGATATTCCGGATCTTCGTTACCGGTTCCGTTAATTCGGAAGTTCTAATTGGTTTTAAACGTCCGTTTCGGATGTCACAGTATCGCAACGGGGGGTATGAGCGGCACAGATACATAAAAAACAAACAGGCTAATTATTAACCCGCCATTTGCCAATGTCCCCGCTTGCCACGTGCTGCACTAATCGTAGTTGTCCCTATTCGTATGTGTTTGCAATATAAAGTCCCCTTTCCTCGCACAACGTATCCGAATGCGATACAACGAGGAAATGCCGGCAGCATCCTTGGTACAATGCCTTTTACATTTAAAAGTACTCTTAACAATGTAATTATTATATTAAAGAGTAAAAAAAAAGTACCCTTATCATCTTGCCCACCTATTGGCTCCTATTCTGGTAACGCTTCCGTTTTGGGTTCCGATTTCGTTTTGGTTCCAACTCCGTTTGTGGTTACAACTCCGTTTGTGGTTCCAACTCCGTTTGTGGTTCCAACTCCGTTTGTGGTTCCAATGAACTAAATGTAAAACATCTGATTCCGCTTTCGGTTCCGATAAAACCACATCTGTTACACTCATTCAGAATTACTCTAACACACCTTATATTTATCGTTAATGACGTTAATAAACATTAGGTTATATTAAAACTTAAAAAACTGTCAAGTACGAATCAGGTTGTACGCAGCCGCTGCACCCACATTCCGCTATACGAGTATAAGGCCTATGAGAACCTTACTTATTAGTGGGCATGCGATGGCTATTACCAACGTAATAACATGTTTTTTAAAACATTTGCTTTTCTTACGCAGAAGGGTTATGTTTACATACAGTGTTTTTAATAACATACATAAATTGATAAGGAATTAGATTTGTTTTCTAGAAGACTGTTCGAACGATTATGTTACGCATTTTGGCGCATGCGACTTTAAAATCTCAATAATTACATTGCATAGTATTGACCGTGGAACAAACTTTATTTTGCACTGCCCATTAAAAGCCTTGGCACTGATTCAATGCAGTGTTAAAGCTAAAAGAGCTGAGCTTGACATACGACTACAACATTATTTTCAGAAAATTTATTCATTGCTTTCAACGAGCGTCGTATCTTAAAGGTGAGACGCACTCGGATTTTGTTGGTTGTCATTTTAAAAGGGTTGTAATTTAAATATTTCCTCATTTCCATAAGAAAACCTCCATTGGCGGCAAATCAGGCGAACTCGGTGGCCATGGGATGTCGCCAAACAGACTGATCGATTCCAGTGAAAGCTTATCGAAGTAAATTCGTTGAAAGAAATAGCCCCCATATGGCTATAGGGCTATCTCAAAGAATGAGAATTTCAAATATCAGTCCACGTACTGTCGTGGTCCTAAAACAAAACATCGGTTATGAAATCCGCAGTTTCAATTGAATTTGAAAGACGAGGTTTCGCTTTGAACAATGTCGGCAAATCAATGGAAGACATTATTTATAAGAAATCAAATCCATATAATTTCTTTAACTGTTATATTTCGACGACCGGTCTGGCCTAGTGGGTAGTGACCCTGCCTGTGAAGCCGATGGTCTTAAGCTCGACAGTCAGGGCATTTATTTGTGTGATGAGCATATTTGTTCCTGAGTCATGGGTGTTTTCCATGTATTTAAGTATTTATATGTATCTATCTATTATATATATTTCGTCGTCTAGTACCTAAACAAAAGCCTTACTGAGCTTACCGTAGGACTAGGTCGATTTGTGTAAAATTGTCCCAAAATATTTATTTATTTATTTAATAAAGATATATACAATACAATAAATAGGTACGAGGGATCCATGACGCAATCCGCCGCCAGACACCCTGCACTAGAGGGCGGGCTTACAGCAAAAATCGCAGTTCTGAAATTTCGCCCATCTTTTTATTCAACTTAATTTAAGGCGAGGCGTAATCAGGGGACAGAGATAGGTAGGTAATTGTGCAAAATTTGCAATTTCGATGTCCGCGGTAGGCTTTCAGAGCCGACGTCCGTTTCCTAAAACTAGTTAATTAGCTTCAATGCTACAGTAAAATAAAACTCATATTTCTACTTGTACTTATTTATATTTTAAAACACTCAGCTTCACTCGCGCGTATGTTTCGAGTCCGTGCGGCGACACAAACGAGGCTCGGTTCACTCAGTGCTTGAAAAAACACTCCGACATGTGTCTCGCGAGTGACTCAAAAAATAAACTTAGCCATGTTTTAAATAAAAAAAAAGTACATTAAAACGTATTGTATAAAACCCGGTAACTCACGTTTTATAAGTCTAGTATTGCTTGACATATTTCAATCCGTAACGTCTTATAAACCGCGAGTTACCGGCTTTTATGCAAATAATATGTTTGAATCTCACAATAGTTTGTGTTTGAAATAAATTTTAAACTGCGAAGAGAAACTTAAAAACAATGTAAAATATATTTGAGACGAGTTGAAATATTTTCATAGAGCTGTCGGAGCAAAGGCTTTTATGTTTGCCTTCCGCTTTAGCTCGGAACCGGGTCAACTTTTCAGAACTAGACGGCTGCTTTCCCTACTGAATAGACGGAAGCACAATACACGGAAAAAGGTCCTGATGTGTCTGACCTTTCCGTGCAAACTTTACGAAATTTAATATTCATAATGTAACGGTATCTTTAAAAAATGCTTTTTTTTTTATTGCTACAAACTATCAATTAAGTAAACTATATTAATTGTATAGAACAGGGTAACTAGTATAAGTCGAACATTACTCGACATATGTGTTTCGTTCCGTAATGAAAATAGTAACGAACCGTTCGCTTTGGCTGATCGACGAAGACTGCGAGCCGCAGCTCTCCGCGACCGGTCACTCGACGCCGGCGACAGCGCAGGCCGCGGAGGCAATAACTACCCTCATTTGCAGCAATATTGTCTATAGTAGAGTTGGGCCACACTCACTACATCCGCAGGTAAAGGTAAATCAAATAAACTAAATAATAACAACTTCGAATCAAATCCTAAATCAAATTATTTAACTAAATATTTTGGTTTGCTTCAGTGTTTAAGTGTATAGTAACACTATAAAAGGTATAGAAACAAATTTACCCGCCGCAATTGATATGTAGGTACAGTCATACCTATCTATTGTTTAATTTAGCGAAATAAAAATATAAAACCGTGATTTAAATTAACTCTTAAAATATTCAATTCTGTACGAGGGCGAATCTCAAGCAAACTAGCTCGGACATTGGCGAAGCTGGGGCCTTCCTACCCATTTGGACACAGGGCGGCACGGCTTGTGAATTTGTGATGAGAGGCGATCCGCCTTCACGTCGCGTTAAGATGCAATAAACTTGCGTAGATTCGGGTTACGTTTCGGAAAGGTTTTCATCACTCTCACGTCTGATTAGGGCGATGAGTCTTGAAGTTGCCTTCGTATGTTCTGTTTTCGCTTTACGCTTGTATAGCTGTCGGCTCCACCCGATTGTGTGTAATATTTTGATAGTAATTACGTTAAATTAATAGATATGTAAATAAGGCTCGTTAGGCTGCTTCAGTTCAGATGTCCTGAAAATTAACCAGAAATAGGAGCGCCACAGCGGGCCTTCGTCGGCTCTGAATGAAAACATATTTATTACTGTAATTGTATTTGTAAAGGAAAAAAATTAAGTAGTAACTTATAGAGAGTTGAAGAAAATGACAAAGAATAAACCCGAATGGTAATTACTCCACCGACAAGAGCCAAGCTGATCTTAAATAAATGATGACGATGAATTCTAATTCTGTACCATAGTACAATATTGAAATTAAGATAGTAAAACAGCTATCATCCATGCTTGTCAGTTGCTTTTTGGTTTTACATCTTCCTATCGGATTGTTATTTAAACGTAAGAATTATACAACTCCTAGCTCTTAACTCAATTAGAATTTGGTTATAATAAAGCGCTGAATCTTATTTGATTATCGTAAGCAAACCATAAACTGTTTAAAACTCGCAAAAATTTTAAAATTCCAACCCTTTCGTTCAGGTCTGGTCCAGTCGGATCTACCTACGAGTGTAATCCATCGCGCGGCATTCAGAGACAGATAACTGCATCCCAACGGGGCTCAGTCCGCATGCTAAGCAGCAAACAGATAAACGGCCCAACATTTCTATTGGATCTCTGAAACCTGCTCTAGGTATTCCAGTTGCCTTCTAACTTGGGAAGCCGATTAAAAAGAACTTGCGTAACTATAATAGAAAAATACGCGTAGTCGGAAAACTCAGTTGAGGGAATAAGTTTTCCTTGAGCAGATCTGTACCTACCTCTACTAAGTTGCCATACGGCGGGCAGGCAGTTTTTTACGGTAAATATTTACTATTTGTACAATCCGTAGGTACACATATTTTATGCAGATGCTACAGAGTACAATTTTGTATTTACGAGTAAAATATACATTGTATAGAATATTTTTTTTTTTATTAAAATGGAAGGAATCCAATGGTACCTTTTTTGCACGATGAGATAAAAACATAGGTACTGAAATTTTAATCTACTTTTTTAGTTTTCACTTTTATGATAAATGAATTTAATGATTTTCTGTTTTTCGTGGAGCCAGAGCGCCCATAAACAATTCTCAGCCAAAGAATAGGCGGGCGAATTCATCGGGCGATAGTAGCCAGCCTTATGTATACCCTTCCGCAAGGGACAGACTTAGGGACTTAGGTTAGTGATTATTTCTAAGTACATGTGATGCAGTTTTTGTTAGAGTCTTGTTTATTATGCCACATTTTTGGTTCTAAAATAAAATTACATTTGAAATATGTAAATGTTCTATCCAAATCTAAACCCAGTTGTACATTTGTTCACCTGAATGTTTGTCTAGCTTGCAATCAATAGAAATTGAAACAGTTTTAAATAATATATCTGACCCGTAACTATTGTGTATTAACGCTCTTCAGAAGCCCAGCGTCAATAAGTACCTACTTAAACACTGCAGAGGCTCTAGTCTAAGTTTCTTTTGACGTAAAAAAACGTTTACGCACGCGTAAGTGATAATGTTATTTATATGGGAAACGCAAACGCGTTCGTGACGTAAAGTTTTACTTTAAAAACTTACACTGAGGGCTCTGAGCTGACTACTACATGCATACCAAGAAAAAACATTATAAAATCTCGCATTTGGCCGGCATTATATTCACTCGTAGATTTTAACATTGAAATCCAATCAATCGTGTTTACCTGCTGTTATATGCAGACCGTTGCAGTTTAATTAATTAAAATTCTTTTTTTTAATACACTTTAGTTCCGATATTGAAACAGAATGAAAGAAATTCTGTTAGTTTCTTTGTTGGGTAAGGCTTATTTATTGTTCTGATATTGTATATTAGTTATTATTAAAGGTACACTACTGTTGTCGTAGTCACACTCATTCTAAAATCGTTATTGGGACAACGGTGGGCGATTAAGGTCACGATTCTTATGTATATCTCATATATTTCAATTTAATATACTGTGTGTATTTTTCATACGGGCGTATACGTTGTCCACATATAGTATCCAGTAATACGACTCGTATTATGTTAATCATTTTGTTAAATAGTGTCATAAAATTGTATTACCCATTTTTGAAAGTCTGACCGGGCAGCAATGTACGCAGTTCAACTTATTTTGACATGACAATTAATACTGACATGACATGACGCATCGGTATGTTAATTATATGGATGCAATAATAACCTATTTTTTTAACAAACTGAATTGAAATAGGTTCCCAGGTTCAATACTAACCGCCACTACAATATACCTACGCCCGTATGTGAAATACGCACTGTATGTCCTTAATATGAGCTCTATGAGGTTACTGAGCCACTGATGTTTTATAACAATAAGCTCATAGCCACCTTGTCTCCATCAGATTGTAATAATTGTACAATAACATAATATTGTATTGACGACAAATTTTATATCGTAAGTTAATTTTCATGGCAATAAAGCTACATACAGGCCGGTTGTACTAAATGAACGAAACGTCATTTTCATATTGCTTGCTGTTGATAAGTACCCTTACCATGAGTTGTGACATTAAGGTTATCGATAACGAGTATCGAGTTTACTATCTGTGCATCTCGCTTGTACTATTTTAGTGCGAATGACATGCACAGATAGTAAACTCGATACTCGTTATCGAAAACCTCAAAGTCACAACTCATGGTAAGGGTACAGTTCATTATCTGCGGGAGTTTTGCTTAAGTCGTAAGTCGTAAAGGGCTGGACATAGGCCTCCCCCAAACATGACTTCTATCATCTCGGGTCGTAGTTGCAATAGTTGCCACGCTTGCCAGGCGGGTTGGCGACCGCAGTAGCTTTAGATATTTGATTTCGACGGAAGCTGCTGCCCAGCCGTCGGTTTTACCCTTTGTCGGCTCTTACAACACCCGCGGAAGATGGGGTGGTAGTATTCTAGTCAGCCTTTACATGGCGCTTAGTAGGCTCAGGTTTAAGTTTAACAATTATATATCTTGTAAAACAACCAACAACTGATAGTTAAAAATGTATAAAACCTAATACTTAATGCATTCGGTTTTACAGGATTTGGTTTGTCAGGATGTTACGGACGAATGCCAGTTATCCCGAGACCTGGAGTCATTCCTTTTATGGTAAGTTTTCAACATGAACCCCTCATACAAGATATACGGTATTGACTAAATGGGACATCATATCAATTAGGCTGAGAATTTATATATTAGGGTGTCCCTATTGTAATGCTAAATAGGTACATACATATGTTTAGTTGTCTGTGTTAGTTACCCACACATACGAGTATGGTCAATGTGGGTAAGACCGTCTATCAGGAAAGACCGTCTACCAACCAATTTCCTACATTGATATTTAGTGTCATATGACGGACTTCCCTTAAAAATATGTTACGGTTTTACCCACATTGACCTACATTAGGTACCTACATTAATATTTATTATTAGGTACTCCTTAACAATCTGAAATTTAAGTGTAGCTCATTCATATTACTGGTATCAGCGTCGGCAATTAAAAGGTATATCGTGTTTCTTTCATTCTCTCCCTGATGGTCAAAGCTTTGTATTGTACGTATAATTAAAAGTAATTAATTAATTTTGCCAGGTATACTTCAATGCCAATCCCCGGTCTATATGCGTCGGGGTTCTGGTTTCCCGCATGGCGGTGCTGACGGCGTGCGTTTGTGTTATTAACATCGATGGTACATCTATTATACTTCTACAAAACTATTGAAATAGAAGAGTGTATGATCTCGCATGGCGAAAAGTCGCCTTGACGGCTATCTTTCTCCCTGCGAACATTAGTCCCCTCCCGGGGGAATTCCGAGCGCGATGTCAGATCTTTAAGAACAACATTTAATCGTTGTTGATTCTAATGCCACCAATAAATTGTCAATAAATAAAGTAGACGTAAATCGAGCTGTTTTCACCAATAAATTACAATTGTTACACCGTCAAAACCTAGGTCAAAACACAAAAGTAGAAATCGAGGATGTCTTCTATTCTATATTTCTAGTTTTTTTTTTCAATTTAATATCTTTATTCTCAAACACAGATAAGCAAGGCATTAAATAAATACTTAAATACTTTCAATTAACTAAGAACAAATCAAATGATTTATTAAATGTCTTCATTTGCTTACTACATTTATTAGTTCATTTGTTTAGCTCAGTTTATAGGCTAGATTAAATCTGTGCTTAATTCAACAAATAAAATTTTTACGTTCAAAATTCAGCGTTATTTGAACATTCGTAGAACGCCTACGACTAAGTAAAGGTGATCTAGGACTTATCTAACTTCAAACGGATCAAAAACATTAGCTTCTCTTGATTAAAACATGATGTTTGAGCTTTATTAGTTCAATTCAGTGATACAGTTATTTACACACCTTAAACAAACGCACTGTTAATAACATTGTTTAACCAGTGAAATTTGTCCGAATTACTGTAAATAAGCCACTAATGGCTTTAGCAGTTAAATACACATGGAGCTTTGCGATTTATTTTAATACTAGCTGTGTCTCGCGGTGTTCCCGCGGTTGATTAGGGAAAAAACGTAGCCTATGTGTTAATCCAGGGTGTCAGCTAACTCCATACCAAATTTTATTAAAATCGCTCTAGCCGTGAAGAAGTACCAAACACTCACAAACTTTCGCCTTTGTAATATTAGTTTAGATTTGGAACTATTACAAATAAATTAATTAAAAAATACTAAAGATGTCACCATAAATCGAAAGATACAGTGCTTTTGTTAGAGCGATTGAATCTATGACCATAACGCATAAGATACCGCTGTACAATTCTGGAATCATAAGCTTGTTTTGATCTCAAATTCTACTCTCTCGTGTACTAAACAACAGTTATTTACTAGGGACTGTGGACCGGCGGCCCATCAACGTGATTGTCGGGACCCACTACCGACATGATATGCGAGGAATCAGGGTGCAAGTGACTAAAATTGTCACACCCAAACGTAAGTACCACAAGTAAACGCAAACCAGAGCCATAATAACACTGCTACCTTTCAGAGGCTTTTTTTTATGACAAAAGGTGGCAAACGCGCAGACGGATTGCCTGATGGTAAGCAATTACCGTCATCCATGGGCACACGTAACACCAGGGGAGTCACAAGCGCGTTGCCGACCATTAAGAGGGTTGGAGCTCTGGGAACCTTACTCACCGTCAGGAACACACCACTACAACCTGAAAGGTAGCAGTGCTATTATGGCTGTGGTTTTCTGTAAGGAGGAGGTACTTCCCCAGTTGGGCTGCCCCAGATTCAAGCGTCGCTGTGCCCTACCTCTCATTGTTGGACGTAGTTTAAGGACATACTCGGGTCCAAAACCCGGGGCTCTAAGTGATAATGTTATTTATATGGGAAACACTATCGCGACCGTAAAGTAATATTAGGTTAAAAACTCACACTCGGGGTCAGGTATGTAGTGTTGTGTTCCTGATGGTGAATAAGGTTCCCAGAGCTCCAACCCCCCTTTTACTTGTGACTCCCTTGGTGTTGTATGGGGCAATCCGTTTGCCACCTTTGCCATTAAAAAAAAGTACTTTCATCATTTCACCCGTAACTTTATCATTTTGGGGGTAGTTGCCATAGTTGTATCATTTTGGGGGTAGTTGGCATAATTGCCACTTTTGTTAGGAGCGTCAGCGAACGCAGCTGTTGATTCGGTTTTGACGGACACTGCTGCCTATACGTCGTTTTCTTTAAATTACCTCTTACGACACCCGCGTGAGGAGACGGGATGATGCCATTAGTGGGCGCCACATGGCTGAAAAGCGGCGGCGCTGCGGCTTGTAAGCATAGGTGCTTTACAACTACCTATATTATATATTGTCTCATTCATGATATCAGAAACTTAGTAGCAGCTCCTATTACATCAATAAGTCTTCGGCAGGCTTATGAAGAGACTCAGAGCGCAGTCCTACGGACGGGTCTGTAGGGCGAATTAGACAATATTTTCGGCGCCGAAAATACTAAGTTACCCAACTTTGACGGCTTCTTTCTGAGGCTGCCGCGATAACGCTGCCTCCTATAGTAATTCAGATACTATTCTCCTGTTACGCATTACATTGAGGTTTCTTTCTTATAGTTCCTAGCGTGGACAAGTTGGGTACCAGAGCGTATATTATGCAGAAATCGTTGGCGCTTCTCCTGCTTCGTAGAAAAGTGCCGGATCTGTTGACAGAGGAGCCTCCGCGAGCTATCGCTATTGACTACAAGGGTGAAGACAAATTTAATTTACAGGACGAGTGCATGATGCTTGGTTGGCATTTCTTCTTTACCGGGGTATGCTCCAGACAATATATATTTAAAACGTTTCATTATGAGGTTAAAAAACCTGATGACTTGATTTTCCCTCCATTAAATTACCATCAAGATAAATTCGTGTTTATCAATATCTACGACAAAGGAGCAAAGGCGATGTTTGCTACAAGTTTTTATTTTGCATGATGTCCAAAAAGTTTGGTCGCACGAGACCAAACATTTAAACTGATAACATTTTTCAATACGCATTCAAAAATGATTTTTATGATAGGGTGGCAACCTTTAGGGACATAATCGCATGCACCTGCAAATGTTCAAGCGATAATTTTCTTAAGTGAAAATTCCACTTAAAAAAATGTTCCACTGTGGAACACACACTAAAACGTATTATTGCATGAAACAATTAGTTAGTATTAAACGAGAATCTTCAAAGTATTACTAATATCTTTATTACAGGATAAAATATATCCAGGGCCCAAATATATTCTACAACGGTACATGCGCCTGCAGCAGTTGAACATAGTGAACAAAGAGGTGTACTGCGACGTTCTAGTGCTTAAGTACGAAAAGGCCACCGACGATCTTGGCAATACTAAGGATTTCAGGAAAGACGATGTCATGTGTTTGAGAGACGTAAGTCTTGTCGCTGTTTAGCATTATTGGTACAAACTTGTAATGCCGACTGTACTTTTTTTTTGCTTAATCATCAACTACTCATCGAGAGGATTCTAACGAGTCTAAACACCACGGATTTAACTCGTGTATTTTAAGAGTTGCTATGGCTTACCTTCTGGCTCCGGCGTCAGATCAGATCAGAGGTGCCATAATATTACATTGTCACCGAACTTACATAAGTGTGCTAAATTTAAACCAATCGGTTAATGATATCTGACTCGAAATGGAGTTGCAAGATTTCAGCCGAACACACTTACGTATTATTTACATAGGTATTTAGGTACTTAAGTTAAATAAAAGCTTCAGTAATAATATCGGCGCCTCGACAGAAGCAGAAGGCCGACCGCGAATCTCAATCGATGGTTTCTATCACTCTAATTACGCTTTAATTGTAGTAAAAGAGAAAGTTGCCAAAATTTTTCCAACGTCTATTTTCGCCGTGGCCTTAGTTTTCATACGCCGTAAGTCATAACCACGAAGTACTAATGGCATCGAGAACGATGTTATGTTATGCTAATAATGCCGTGGATTTAAAAAAAAATTACTTATTGGTTCCACGTAAAACCGAGTGACCAGTCAACTTCTATCATATTCTTAAGTAGAATTAGGTGCCAGATAAATGTAACGTTTGAACCGCTTTGACGCTCATATCTCAGATACCTATGCTGAGTGTGATATTGATAAAAACCATATATTGTGCCATCCAGACAGGCGCGCCCGGCATGAGCACTTTTTGTAGCATATACCTACCTACAAATACGTATGTGTAATACTTTATAACTTACTTCAGTTTCTTGGTGGATGCTGGACGAGCCGTTCGTTGATTCATGGGCCACTTCGTTCCTTGTCACAGTGAAAATCTATATGAAAGATGCAAAAGATCTCTTATTAACGTCACTACTAAGGTTCCAAATTGGTTGACCATACCTATACATTTCATCCTAATACAATTTTCAGACTGACTACACCGCCCAGCCGTGCCATGTGAGTACTGCTTCTGCAATCTGCTATATTCTCCATTAAAACATGTAAATAATATTATGTCCCTATTTTCTATCTACATATTTACTTGTATATATTGTGTGTGTGTTTTAGTTCGGATAAGGGTATAGTATAGGTTCACAGTATTTTCCACTCTGCACCCGCAGTCCGCTACGAGTGTACGATGTAGCATTTTCTCACTTTGCAAAGGAAAGCAACGACGAACAGACCGCTAGGTGGGGGCTGGTGGCACTCATTTGTTCCTTTCAACCTCAGAGTAACGTAGCTTCTGGGACACTGCAGCTTTCCGTTGACGCCATTTACTGACTTTGATGTTAATGGTTAATTACCTTCATGTCTGTGCAGGCCATGTTCGGGTCCCCGGTAATATGCGGATCCGGCCGGGTGATCGGTATGCTGCTGGCGCCCGACGCGCAATGGACCAATTGCACCGGCTACAGCGTGTTGACCCACCTACTAAGCAATAAACGGAACGAAAAATTCTTCGAATGTGTAAACCCGTGAGTAGACGCCATCATGTGCTATTTTTTTTTACACAGTTGCAAGTACCTGTGTATTGGGGTATTTTCGGAAATGTTTAAATTCCGGACAATTTAGATATTGACTACATATCGAAATGATCCGGAACTTATTACAATGGAATACAAGTGATTATTAACTAGTTTTCAGAATTGTGAAAATAGGTACTTAATACAAGTGATTATTAGCTATTTTTTACACATACGAAATTATCCCAATGCACCACCTACCTTCTCCTTATGGAGAGAGGACCTACCGCAGTTCGTAAATTTCGGTCTCTTTTACTCCAATGAAGGCGTAATTAGAGTGATAGAGACATTTTGGTTTTCGCGGTAAGCCTTCGAAGATGGTGGAGATAACTCTAAAATAGAAATATGGACCTATTGAGACTTTTTTCTGATCTCTGCTTATCAAGCAGCTTAGGCATTTAGGATATAATTGTGCAACAATGGCATTAAGTGAGTTGCAGTTCTAGGCCAGTTTATGAACTTCTTATAAGTAATTACCTAAGCGTGAATGATTTTACATTATGATCTAGCGCGTAAAGTAAGATTGTAGGCAGCGTCTGTACAACTAAAATGTACGTATTATTTAACCCTTCAACCCTGTAACTACAATACAATTTCCCTAAAAGTCAAATGGGTAATTGCGCACGTGGCCTAATTTCGGATTCTTAATCATAAGCAGTTGGTGCGCGCAAACCATGACGATACCGATTACATATTTTGCTGCTTTATGCGTCCGACGCATGTAATCTGTCGCTTTGTATTTAGATAGGTATACGCGAAGATTTCTCCGCTACTGTAGGTATCAAGGAAATGGTTGTAAAATAATGTGTTTCAGATTGTTTGAGCCAGAGGTAGTAGTCAACTGGGCGCAGGTGAGAGACAACAAGTACCTGATGGACGAAGAGGCGCAAGTGATCAAGAGCATGTACGACGGCTTTGTCACAGACTATTCCTCCTCCAGTGAATACGACCTTTAGGACGGAATACAGTAAAACATAATAAATATGATTTTTAAGTTGTTGACTTCGTGGTATATTTCATATACGGAATTCCATTCCCCTTTTCCTGGCCGCCCGGGATAAAAACGTGAGTCTCCATAACAAATGTTGTCCAAATTGTTTCAGCGTGATAATCATGAAAAGGTTACAGACAAGAGTTACTGTGGAATTTATAATTTATAATATAAGTACCTAAGGATTTTTAGTCTATTTTGAGAAACACCCGCTACTTTTGTACTTACATTCGGAATTTCCCCAATAAAACTTACTCCACTTGTATAATAGCTAGAAGGCCCATTTTATTTGCTCTTGCTAGCTCTTTACGTTATTCTTCAACACGATAGATAGTTAAAAGAAAGTCATAACATGTCCGTAAACAAAATAGGTTTATTTTAAGACTTTTGGGACCGCAATGACATTAATAACATGCTAGTAATATATGTAGTGTACAATTATAACAGATATTTATGCAATGTCACATTAACACAACTAATTTAGGCCACAAGATTACAATAATATAAAACTTTGTGGCAAAGTCACAGCCTACAAGAACATATGCGCTGTTTTATGGGCAAGATCGTTAATGGGATAAATCCGTCTCTCTATCTCATTTTAGCAAAATTACTTTTCCATTACTTTTCTCACTTGCACTTCCTGACGATCTTACCCAAACATCAGCTCCAACCCTCTATGAGTTTTCGGTTAGTAAGAATTTACAATTTAAAACGGGTGTATTTTTACCTAGGAAATATTCATATCAATTTTACTTCAAAATTATATGTTCATTGCTAGTTCTGAAGGCGGAACACTTTTTATTTGCGATGGCAGATTTAAATCAAACTCACACTAACCGAAATCTCACGCCAAATATTCACTAGATGAGCAGCGACGTCCATTATTTATTTTTTAAGAGCTCTCGTCGGAACCGTGGTCGCGTCTCTTACTAAATTAGTACGTACGTCGATATGGGATGACCGGGAGTTATATGTTCTATTTGGTTCTAGAAATACTGACTCTACAAGGTACGCTTAGAGATTAAGGCTAAGAAAGTTCTCAAGGAACCGTAACCTTCTAAGACCCAGATAGGTATATATAGAAGGGAGGCCAGGTGAACCATGCCCATCCTAATATGGTCTTGTGACACCTCAAGAACCCCAGGATGTTGAGTGACCGGTTTGGAATTCTAGTATATTTCATCTCAGAGGCCATGAAACCCAGAACGAACCCCAGATACTCCAAGGAACCCAGATGCATTAGTAAAGATGTAGAATTAGTAACCTTTAGTTGCTTTATTTAAAATTCAAAATAAGTTGCGGAATATATATTAAAAAATGGAAAAGAAATATGGGCTATTGAACCGTTCGGAAACTCCCATTGTGTGTAATTGTTATAAAGACCCATTACAACGTAGCGACTGATACAAGAACTACATCGGCTCTTATAGTGAATACGGGACTTTATTAAAAAAAAGTATCGTTCAAGCAACAGGAGTGATAGAGGTGGAGCACTTTTATTGTCTGTCTCATTAACTCTCAACATCGAAACGACAATACAATACACCAAGGAAACCATACTATTTATAAACACTGAAGCGAATACAGTTATCCTATGATTCAGATTTGCGCCTTATAAGCAGGCAGCGGAACTTTGGTGCCGATGACATCATTATGACGCAAAATAATAGGGATATAGGATGTTCTTATAAATTATACACAACATAACTATTACGCTCTACTTATTACTTTTATCACGCTTTGACAGATGCAACAGTTGTCACTAGCTCGCCGAATTAATACAATGAGTAAAAAAATACATGGAGAGGCCCTATTCCACTATACATACTCTGTGTTATCCAAATATGTGTGATCTCGACATAGAAATAAAAAAATATAATCTGTTTCTTTCTTTCTAATAACCAATAGTGTACGATAAAAGAGACCACATGACATTTGGTTGTTCTCTATTCCGATTCTGTTTGACATTAATACCACGTGATTATTTCCGGCTGCCTGTTTTCGCCAGCCGCCATTTTACTTGCCAAACTGTTTATAGTAGTTGAGCTGTCAAGTGGTGAGTTTCTCATTAAATTAATTCAAACATTAATTAATTCCCTAACTTGTAGTTAGTCAAGTTTTGAATGTTTTATGGCCTGCAGTTTAAATTCTATTTAATTTTTTATCACATTCAATAAAAAAATATATTTCAATCAATAAAAGTATTTATTATGGCTCACATGGAAACAACGGAAGGACGCCATTTTATTTGCCAAAAGTATTTTAGGTATACACGCTCAATTCGTAGGTAGTTCTAGTCCATATGATTATAGGTCTGTGAATTAATAGCAATGTCAAACTTGATATTCAACCTGACTCAAATAAACTAAGGAAAGTTTCGACTTGCGTGATTCGATGTACGTTTTTCTATGTTACTAGGTTTAGGTGTTATATTTTGCTGACAGCGAGACCAAAACATTTTTTTATCTTTAACAACTAAGAAAGGAAATGTCTGCAAAAACGGCTGCATCGACTCCATGGCGACTGCGGTCAAGCGATATTGATAATTAGTTAATTATAAATGTTGTACCTTATCAATTCACTTTTCTAAAATTCACGAACAAAAAATCATATAACGATGTACAATATTGTTTTCGATAATTTTCTGATGACAATGACAAAGACAAAGACAGTTAAGTGATTATGTTTTTATAAGTACTGGCCGTCTCAAGTGTCAATAAAACATCCGTGAACTAAAGAGGCCAATAAGTTGTTAGTGATTAATGATTATCTATCATCTAGATAAAAACACTCTGTGTACAGTCGCTACGTCATGCGTCTGTCATCGGCACCAAAGTTCCGCTGCCTGCTTATAAGAAATTATATTACACAGTATACAGTTAAGGGCATAAATAAATCTCTGCTTATCAAGCAGCTTAGGCATTTAGGATATAATTGTGCAACAATGGCATTAAGTGAATTGCAGTTCTAGGCCAGTTTATGAACTTCTTATAAGTAATTACCTAAGCGTGAATGATTTTACATTATGATCTAGCGCGTAAAGTAAGATTGTAGGCAGCGTCTGTACAACTAAAATGTACGTATTATTTAACCCTTCAACCCTGTAAATACAATACAATTTCCCTAAAAGTCAAATGGGTAATTGCGCACGTGGCCTAATTTCGGATTCTTAATCATAAGCAGTTGGTGCGCGCAAACCATGACGATACCGATTACATATTTTGCTGCTTTATGCGTCCGACGCATGTAATCTGTCGCTTTGTATTTAGGTAGGTATACGCGAAGATTTCGCCGCTACTGTAGGTATCAAGGAAATGGTTGTAAAATAATGTGTTCCAGATTGTTTGAGCCAGAGGTAGTAGTCAACTGGGCGCAGGTGAGAGACAACAAGTACCTGATGGACGAAGAGGCGCAAGTGATCAAGAGCATGTACGACGGCTTTGTCACCGACTATTCCTCCTCCAGTGAATACGACCTTTAGGACGGAATACAGTAAAACATAATAAATATGATTTTTAAGTTGTTGACTTCGTGGTATATTTCATATACGGAATTCCATTCCCCTTTCCCTGGCCGCCCGGGATAAAAACGTGGGTCTCCATAACAAATGTTGTCCAAATTGGTTCAGCGTGAAAATCATGAAAAGGTTACAGACAACAGTTGACAAGAGTTATTGTGGAATTTATAATTTATAATATAAGTACCTAAGGATTTTTAGTCTATTTTGAGAAACACCCGCTACTTTTGTACTTACATTCGGAATTTCCCCAATAAAACTTACTCCACTTGTATAATAGCTAGAAGGTCCATTTTATTTGCTCTTGCTAGCTCTTTATGTTATTCTTCAACACGATAGATAGTTAAAAGAAAGTCATAACATGTCCGTAAACAAAATAGGTTTATTTTAAGACTTTTGGGACCGCAATGACATTAATAACATGCTAGTAATATATGTAGTGTACAATTATAACAGATATTTATGCAATGTCACATTAACACAACTAATTTAGGCCACAAGATTACAATAATATAAAACTTTGTGGCAAAGTCACAGCCTACAAGAACATATGCGCTGTTTTATGGGCAAGATCGTTAATGGGATAAATCCGTCTCTCTATCTCATTTTAGCAAAATTACTTTTCCATTACTTTTCTCACTTGCACTTCCTGACGATCTTACCCAAACATCAGCTCCAACCCTCTATGAGTTTTCGGTTAGTAAGAATTTACAATTTAAAACGGGTGTATTTTTACCTAGGAAATATTCATATCAATTTTACTTCAAAATTATATGTTCATTGCTAGTTCTGAAGGCGGAACACTTTTATTTGCGATGGCAGATTTAAATCAAACTCACACTAACCGAAATCTCACGCCAAATATTCACTAGATGAGCAGCGACGTCCATTATTTATTTTTTAAGAGCTCTCGTCGGAACCGTGGTCGCGTCTCTTACTAAATTAGTACGTACGTCGATATGGGATGACCGGGAGTTATATGTTCTATTTGGTTCTAGAAATACTGACTCTACAAGGTACGCTTAGAGATTAAGGCTAAGAAAGTTCTCAAGGAACCGTAACCTTCTAAGACCCAGATAGGTATATATAGAAGGGAGGCCAGGTGAACCATGCCCATCCTAATATGGTCTTGTGACACCTCAAGAACCCCAGGATGTTGAGTGACCGGTTTGGAATTCTAGTATATTTCATCTCAGAGGCCATGAAACCCAGAACGAACCCCAGATACTCCAAGGAACCCAGATGCATTAGTAAAGATGTAGAATTAGTAACCTTTAGTTGCTTTATTTAAAATTCAAAATAAGTTGCGGAATATATATTAAAAAATGGAAAAGAAATATGGGCTATTGAACCGTTCGGAAACTCCCATTGTGTGTAATTGTTATAAAGACCCATTACAACGTAGCGACTGATACAAGAACTACATCGGCTCTTATAGTGAATACGGGACTTTATTAAAAAAAAGTATCGTTCAAGCAACAGGAGTGATAGAGGTGGAGCACTTTTATTGTCTGTCTCATTAACTCTCAACATCGAAACGACAATACAATACACCAAGGAAACCATACTATTTATAAACACTGAAGCGAATACAGTTATCCTATGATTCAGATTTGCGCCTTATAAGCAGGCAGCGGAACTTTGGTGCCGATGACATCATTATGACGCAAAATAATAGGGATATAGGATGTTCTTATAAATTATACACAACATAACTATTACGCTCTACTTATTACTTTTATCACGCTTTGACAGATGCAACAGTTGTCACTAGCTCGCCGAATTAATACAATGAGTAAAAAAATACATGGAGAGGCCCTATTCCACTATACATACTCTGTGTTATCCAAATATGTGTGATCTCGACATAGAAATAAAAAAATATAATCTGTTTCTTTCTTTCTAATAACCAATAGTGTACGATAAAAGAGACCACATGACATTTGGTTGTTCTCTATTCCGATTCTGTTTGACATTAATACCACGTGATTATTTCCGGCTGCCTGTTTTCGCCAGCCGCCATTTTACTGCCAAACTGTTTATAGTAGTTGAGCTGTCAAGTGGTGAGTTTCTCATTAAATTAATTCAAACATTAATTAATTCCCTAACTTGTAGTTAGTCAAGTTTTGAATGTTTTATGGCCTGCAGTTTAAATTCTATTTAATTTTTTATCACATTCAATAAAAAAATATATTTCAATCAATAAAAGTATTTATTATGGCTCACATGGAAACAACGGAAGGACGCCATTTTATTTGCCAAAAGTATTTTAGGTATACACGCTCAATTCGTAGGTAGTTCTAGTCCATATGATTATAGGTCTGTGAATTAATAGCAATGTCAAACTTGATATTCAACCTGACTCAAATAAACTAAGGAAAGTTTCGACTTGCGTGATTCGATGTACGTTTTTCTATGTTACTAGGTTTAGGTGTTATATTTTGCTGACAGCGAGACCAAAACATTTTTTTATCTTTAACAACTAAGAAAGGAAATGTCTGCAAAAACGGCTGCATCGACTCCATGGCGACTGCGGTCAAGCGATATTGATAATTAGTTAATTATAAATGTTGTACCTTATCAATTCACTTTTCTAAAATTCACGAACAAAAAATCATATAACGATGTACAATATTGTTTTCGATAATTTTCTGATGACAATGACAAAGACAAAGACAGTTAAGTGATTATGTTTTTATAAGTACTGGCCGTCTCAAGTGTCAATAAAACATCCGTGAACTAAAGAGGCCAATAAGTTGTTAGTGATTAATGATTATCTATCATCTAGATAAAAACACTCTGTGTACAGTCGCTACGTCATGCGTCTGTCATCGGCACCAAAGTTCCGCTGCCTGCTTATAAGAAATTATATTACACAGTATACAGTTAAGGGCATAAATATGTATTCACTTTATCGCCCTGTGCCATTGCAATAAAGTCAAATAGTGTAAACATATTTATGCTTCACTGTACAGTTTAGCCCCGGAGACGTGATTAACAACAATACGAATTGTTATTTCAAACCTTGGAACAGTCAAATTATTAGACACTCGTGTTTAGGTGTAAAACTTAACGTCAAAATTCAAATTTTGAACGCCAACTTATACAGACACGTTACTACTATATAGGCCTTTAGTTAAGTTATTCAGCTATATAATGGTTAGAGAGGGGCACCACGATATTAGATAACAAAACTTGATTCATGATCACATCTCCAGGATTAATATGGGAATTATAATCTAACGCTTACACATCTAATCCACCGTGTGGATGTATAAAATGAGAAATAAATAACCTCTTAACACTTAATTTGTGGTTTATGAAACACCAACATCTTAGAGAAATAGTTAAATAAATGTAATAGTGAGTTGATAGAAATATGTGGTAATAGCTGAAATCAATATTTACAGTCGAACACAGATACATCGGTGAAGCAAACGTCACCTTAGGATCCACCTTTAGGTCCACTGGAGCGGAGCGAGGCAACGTAGCTATTTATCCTATTCAGTAGCGAATTCTATAGGCGGATTTTTACCTCGCACACCGCTCAGCTGCAGTGGACAGGCAGCCTTAAGGTTACCAGCTGATAGAGAAAACATTGCTACGCAGTACTATAACTGCGGGAAACGGATCGTCGATGTCAATCTATTCAGATGATTTTGAGCACGTCGGACGCTTCGATATATCTGAAGGCGACTGTATGTGCAAATGTGTAGATTCATTGGCAAAACAACAAGACAATATATAACATTACATATTTAGAAGTTATGTGGAATATTTTAAAGTTCTAACTTTCAAGTGATAGAAATTTACTTGAAGTTAGTATCCAAATGGAGCCTCTGAGGACAAAAATATAATATGATTCTTAATTGAAACCTTACTGGCCCTGACAATTGTTCAGCCTGGCATGAGTTCACTATTAAATGAAACTAAAAAATCATAACTGTCGATATGATAAATTGTTTTTATAAAATCATTATTAGTGTGACATCGGATTCAATGAAATTGAAATGAAACTTCTCATAAATTTTGGCGGTTAGGCCGCGGTCTACGGTTGACGCCGGACGCACAGCGCAGCAATGCGAAGTTGTGCGCTACGCCCAATCTCAACCGTAGACCGTGCCCTTAGAATAAGTATCTTAACATAACTTATCTTACGTAATAAAATAATTTAATCCATGATTTTCACTACTATACAACATGTAACACAAACAACAGCAACTTATATTAAACAATGTAGTCATCGAGAGATAAGCTGATTCCACTTGCTTAGTGTAAACCTTTACACCCTTTTTACATATCTCTTCTAAAAGTTCAATCCACCTTTGGATTGTCACTCGGATGGTACTTACTTGAGAACTGAATATTACATAAACCTACAGAAAATCTTTAAAACTAACATCAATAATTAAGAAGGCAGTTAAGTTACCAATTCTGTTCAATAAGACAACAATAGAAGTTATGTTTTTCGTGTGTGTTATGTAATAATTTAATGACTTTTCTATAGTGGTACTTTTTTGTCATTTTCTTTCACTAACAATACACACTCATGCTAGTTTACATCTCTCTGTGTTAGCCTTCTTGATAACTTTTCCAAACAAATAGACAGTGAAATAGGTCCATTTATTATTTTGACTGTTAACATGTTTACACTGGCATTATACGGAATTTTTATTCCTATTCCTCTGTCATAAGTCAAATTTTTACTCCTATGCCAGTGGTATAGGAATACGAACGTTTTTAACACAACTGTTGTGTCGCCGGCACAGCCCGGTAAATTTAATTGAACACACTTCCATGAAGCCGCCAGAAGGACGTTCCTTTTAGACACAAATACGTGTCACTGGCATAGGAGTTCGATAATTTCTGATCACAGACGTTGTGTCACTGGCATTGGAGGTTTAATAAGATCATAGGCTGTGTTATCGGGGAAAACTTGTTAAACACAACGCGGGGACCAAACAGAACGCGACGTCACCGTAATACATTTTTTTTTTGTTTGGCGTGAATTCCATGTAATTAAGGCGGAATAAATCAGCCTATTTTAACAGTCCACTTTCATTTCTACGTCACGATAGGACCCTAACTCTGATAGAATTGTGCGATAAATAAGTACGGAGCCCTGAAAATGAAGTAACTACCTAACATGGTAATATCACTGCCAATATTAATCTCCCGCTAAACTTACATTTACAAACTACGTCAGTAGGAGTGGGAAGGTCTCTATACAATAAAGGTATAACATTACAGTCGTTAATATTAGTTTTGAGTCAATTTGCCGTAAAGCTATGTACAGTCGTCATTAAATATTACGAAGCAGCCTAGGTATTCAAAAATATCGAAATACTATCACTTTAATAACAGAGGCGTTGTTCCGATATTTGTGATCAACTTGCCCGCTCCGATAAATCTAATGACGGCTTTACGCTTGACTATATTTGAACTCTTAATAGTTACTTTTCCGATTCAATCCATACAAAACTACGCGTAATTCATGTCGTTTCAGTACCTTTTAACTTTACAAATAAGAGACTTAGATTTCGCTCAATATGTTACAGCGATATGATTCTAACACAGTGTACAGTCAGCAACATTTTGTTAGTAGCAATTAGAATATATCGTAACACATTGTTACTGCTACACAAATAGTAACATTTGACGCTGACTGTACGTATGAGAGGTCTATCTAAAGTCATCTTTTTAATACGCTTTCTATGCCACAGTTATTTAAGTCATAGATATCAGTGACAGTAGGACGCATTAATACATGTGCGTACTATACTTAATTATAATTATATGTCATAATGTAACGGAATGTTATAAAAATATTATTACTGACTGTCGTTTATATATAAATTTACAATGTTAAGTCACCGTTTATATCATCATCATAATCATCATCATATCCACTGCTAGACATAGAGGCCTCTCCCAAAACGACCTACAATGACAGTTTATATATGGCAACGTATTCATAATATCGAAACAAGTGCATAAAAAATTGGCTATATATCTTTATAGTCAGGCCGTCGGCGGTCATAGAGTATAGACTTGTTTCTGACGGCGAGATATACAACCAGACTCTTTCTAACTATGATAATTAAAAAGGGACATGTGCTAGCCCGCCTTGGATGAACAGACACTAAGACATACAGAATGGAGTTCCTTACAATGTTAATATTTGGTCGTTAAACAAAGGCTTCTATAACATCATACTCAAAACTTCGCAATCGCAACAAACATCTATAAATTAACGATTACATATTAACACATTGAGTGCCAGGAACCCACCAGTCGGGTTCTCTGTTCGTAGCGGCTTTTCGCGACATACGAAGAATACACGGGTTTCGGCTACGGTCGTAGCTCGTAGCGAATTGTGGCACTCAATGTGTTTTTAAACCCGTTTTTTCATTTTACAATAGTACAAACTACAAGCATGTTGGATACATAAATGTTATTAAAAATTAAAGGGGACTAAATCGCGTTAAACCTTAAAGTATTGTTACTTAGATTTTTGCAGATTTATGAAGACCAAGTGCGAGGTAGTTAAAAAAACTAGCACAGAAGAATAAGTTGTTGCCCGCCTCTGTCCAGACGCTACTATGGTAGGTTACAGATATAGTGAGAAATTATTTTCCTTCGGGAAAGCTCGGATCTTTATCGGCATATGATGACACCTCACCTGTCAACTAATGATCGTATTAATGAGGGACATTTTCATATCGATTAAAATGGAACTTTATTGTTTAGTGTCAAACGTCAAAGTGAAAGATTATATTTGACTTTAAACAAATTGGATATAAACGACATTTTCATGATTCAATCATTAATTGGCAGTACGGGTGATGTCGTATTTCGATCGAGATACGAGTTTTTTGCACTACATCTGTACCTAGATTTTTCCTATAAATCTAGGTAACGTAAGAATGCCTTTAATTAGAAAGCGATAAAGTCCTGTTTAATTTACAAACTTTAAAGTATCATATAAACGGTGCTTTGTAAAAAATACAAACAACATCGAGGCAACTCTCCATTGAAAACGTATCTAGGGATCGCTATTCACAAGATTCAACAGAAGAATTGATTTCAGAAGAATTACTTTATGAAGTGCTATCGAATAGTTTATGAAAAAGGATGGTTGTAGGTTAATTGGCTAATTCAGAGGGTCTCAGAGTGCTCGGCGAGGCAGCCCGCGGCGCAGTACTGAGCTCAGATTATGACAAACAATATTAGGATTATGACTAATAGACCGAGAAGTATGCCGATTGCTAGCCATTGACGTCGATCTGAAACAGAGGTATTCATGTGAATATTAAGTACACGTACGTAACATATAAAGTAATACAGTGATAACTTTGTCGCCATCAGATATATCGGACACGCCGCTATAACAACGCCTCTATTGTTGAGGCGATAAAGTGCATGTTCAGATATATCTGACGGCGAATGTAGTTACGGTACCGGCCAATTCGAGTCATATATCTTCGAGTTGGAATGGCAAATTATTATTTTTATTTTTGACCATGTCAAAGGCACTACCGATACTGCTAGATATAAAATGAATTTACAACTATTAAAAAAAAAACTTACATGCAGTGAACTTTTCAGCATAAGGTACACCAAAGCAAATATTCCATTTTTAAGATTTATTTTTACCGCTGATATTTTATTGTCTATGCTTCCTTGACCTTCTTGTCAGTAGTTTACCGCTTTGTAATCTTACGCCGGTTATTACATGATTGAATCAAATATTTGTTGTTGTTATTATGTCCCATCAACCAGGGGACAACTGAAGCATAGTTTGTTACAAGAAATGTGACCCTATGTACTACTGACGCGCTTGGTAGATGACCTATTATGGAAGGGACATATAGTTTTTACAAATACCTATGTTTTGTGTATTTAAATGCAATTAAACTGTGGTTTGAAGAGTGACACAGGGGAACGTAACAACGTGGGACAAAGAATATTTTATTGAGCCACATAAATAATTATAATATATTTAAAAAAAAGTATGTATATGTATGAAGTTTGACGTTTCGTTTTATCTGTAATTCCGATACATTTACTTTTTTTTCAATCAAAAGTTTGATGGGCCATGTACTATTTTTTGTCGCGGTAATTTTCTTATTTTATAATATCTAAAGCCAAGGAAGGGGTAAGGGGAAAATTGTCATTCGAAGAATGCAGTAATTTTTGGGATCCTTTTTGTACTGGAAACGAAGTATGTGTATATTCATTCAGTCGCCGAGTATATAGTCAGTAGTTAGGTAGCTCATTCGCCATCTTTGAAGATGTTAAACTGACACTAGCTTTGATCAGTTACAAAAATCTTACCATTATTCATGTGAAGCACCTTCGCGACTTTCTTGATCGTGGAGTCTAACTTGGAGTCGGCGTTTTCAAGCTCCGTGTTAAGATCGTCCAGCATACTGTAAATTTAACGTCAATATGTCATTTTTTTTTTAAATGGAGTCCATCTTGTTAGTGTTACATCAGGGTAAACCATATATAACCACGAGTATGAGGTGTATACTTAAACTGGTTGATAGTTTAAATGTTGTATGATTCAGTCTACATTAAGCAACACCACACAGTGTCTAATTTTGTCTAGCTTTTTTTAAGATACTTATCTGATAATGATTCAGTTCATCATAAATCGTGGTACCTAATAGTTTTCTTTTTTTGTATTTGTCAATGTTGAAGTTTTAAGCCATGTTCAGTCGTGATATTTTTTACCTAATAGTAAAAATTTTACATATGAAAATTTTGACAGTTCTCTACGAGATGCGCCGCCATTTTTATGTATACTCGTACTATCCAGGGGACTGTCCTATCCACGTGACATGTTCCGTGGAATGAAGAAAATAACTACATAGTAATTTTAATTTTTTATTAGCCGTGTCCCACTGCTGGGCAAAGGCCTCCCCTCTTTTTCTCCACTGAACCCTGTCTCACTTGTGTGATACCGCCACTCCCAGTAAGCATTATGGTTTCAAATTCGAAATTTAGTCATAGCCATTTTTACTTCTACTCAAACCATATGGCTTAAATAAAACAACGGAATCCGTTAACCTCAACTTCGGCATGAGGCTGTTCGCAACCTAACTTAAATCTGTCATCAGCAAAGGGGTTATTTTCGGACTTTGCATAACATGGACATAAAAATACTGTACACCCCCACTTCACTGGATGTAGAAAGATATAGCTTCTACCCTCTCTACCGGGCTCTGGTCACCAGAGATCGGACAAATTTTCGACATTGCTCGCAATGATCTGGATATGACTTTAAAACTAATCATAGAAGTAAAAATGTAAAAATCATAGAAATTAATTATTTCTTACTTGACATATAATTTGATTCCCGTTGTGAAAAAATGTTAAAGTACAAAATTTTTAAACAGTATTTTGTCCAAATTCCACTGCTTTACACATCAAAAATATACTTAAGTTCTGAAAAACTCCGCTCGCAATCCACTGATGGTAATGCGGCAAACTTAAGTAGTTTAATAGGAATATCCACGGAGGTTTTCTACCTATAAAACTAAAAAACGTCTTCGTCAGAAATATAAAAGACAAAAGGATAATCGTGTCATTTTAACATCGTAACGTCTTTTTCTTCTGACGAAAACGCTAACCACATTAAATAAGATTTTCATAATAAATATCATCATCATCATCATAAATTTAAGAGCCTGGCGCTGTCGGTGGAGTAATCGCCATTCTATTATATTCTCCGCTAATGCTTTGATACGTCATAACGTTGACCTTTTCTTTGGCTTGATCTAGAAACGCACGTCGTGGTCTTAAGAAATCTAAAATAATTAATTGAATAACATTTTGATTGATTTTGGAGTCATGTCCACATTACTGCGAGCAATGACGCTAATTTGACCGATCTCTGCCAGTGGAGCCGGGTATGTCCTTAAACTACGTGCAACTATGAGAGGTTGACAGCGTTGACCATCACGCTTGAATAAGAGTAAGGTTCCCAGAGCTCCAACCCGCCTTAAAGGCCGGCGACGCGCTTGTGACTCCCATGGTGTTGCGGGTGCCCATGGGCGACGGTAATTGCTTATCACCAGGCAATCCGTCTGCTCGTTTGCCGACTGTCCTAACAAAAAAAAAGTGACACAGCCCCACCACTCACCCGGCCTGCTCATCCAGCTCGATGCCTATCTGCTTGGAGACGGTCTTCAGGCTGCCGACGGAGTTGCTGATCACCTGCAGCTGGTCGTCCTGGTTCACTAGCATCTTCTCCTGCATCGACAATATGTCGTTGTCGTATGCGTCGAACCTGTTGGGGCTGAAAACAAAAATCTAAATCAATAATTCCGTCGGAAGTGCGGTAGACCCGAACAATTTTATGTTTTGAATTGAAGACATATATCGGAGCTTTGGAGGTCGTCACAAATATCTGAACAACGTCTCTATTTTCAAGGCGATCAGTGCATGTTCAGATGTTTGTGACCACCTTCACAGCTCAGATATCGCCGATATACTTATTCAACCTCGTGTCTGTAACACTCATTTGATGACAAAAACACCCGTATTCCAAATGAATGAAAAGCGACATTTCTATCAAATGATTGTTGCAGATATGAGGTTGAGTAAGTATAGCGACGATATATCTTATGGCAACTGTACATATACATATGTTCGCATTTGGAAACATCGATATTTTTTACCTTGGCTGTACCAATAGAACTCAAGTTCTATAAAAAACAAAAATGAAAATATTTATGACAGATAGGGGCAAACTATTAATTAATAACCGTGAAGCCAGGGATAGACTAGGGAACAAATCTCCTGCAACCCGTATCGCCAGCGACGTCGGGTGACATAGATTGACGTAGCCGGACATCGCCCGACAAGCCATGACTATGCCTGCAAGTATCTGGCGAACTCGTCGGACTTGTCGGTCGAGTTCGTTTGATATCTCGCCGACAATTGTCGCCGGACATTTGTCCCCTAGTCTATCCCTGACTTTAATTCCATTACACTTTTTTTTATTCGTATAAAGAGTAAGGTTGTGGTTGTGATATTTTTGGCCAGTTTTGACTGTTACTAAGTACAGTAATTCGCTCACCTGTCAGTCTGGCTAGCCAGTTTCGAGTATTTCGAGTACTTGGGCGTGGATGTCCACGTGTTCCCAAAGTGCATGGGGCTCTCCTCGCCGAGCAGAGGTTCGCGCGCCGTGCCGTCCGCGTCGCGGTTCCTGTTTAGACTCATCTTGCCTTTCATTACCTGCCGAGTGTCAAAGAGAGGTTAAATCATGTGGCAATGATCCGTCGTTAAAGTTGACGTAATTTTAAACGCCTTCGTTTTTGTAATTCGAATAGTTACAAACGGCGGAATACTGTGTCTCAGACACCACGTCCAGACTTATAAGTCTGCGTATATCGTATCCAATAGTCAGGAGTTGAGTACCGTCGCTACTTTGAAAAAATCTCGTATCTGACACAGATACTCCAAGTTGAAATGCAGTAACTCTGTAGGTACTAACATACACAGTTACATCACTTTACTTTTGATTTCCAGTTACTACTACTTACTTTTGATTTTACAGTTACATCACTTTACTTTTGATTGAGGTTTTTTCAAAGTAGGAAGGAGGAAAGGGTTATTACTTAATATGAAATATAAATAACGTTGATGATTACGTTGCGTTTTAGATGAAATAACAATAAAACAAACCCTAACTTTACCACTTCTTTTGCGTTTGGCGTGAATGATTATAAAATAATGTACCTAAACATATTGGTATGATTTTTTTTAGACAAAACTCACTCGATATCGATAAAAAAAATGTTTCTATCACTAGTTTGATTGCGACAGTCTTTTGTTTTGCTATAGATTTTCCGGGCTCTATTAATAAAGCGTGTAAATATACTGTTGTCTCTTTCACACGTCGACGACTGGCGTCTTCCTTTCAGACGTCACGTATAGCATAAAATAGGAGACCAAAGTCTATGTTATTACATCAAGGCCTACTTACTTGAATAAAAAAAAAATGATAAGCGATTTGAGTTGTGATCTCACCTTCACCTCCTGCTTCGTAGCTTCGATGAACGTCCGTCTATCGCTGATCTCCCTGTTGTCGATCTTGAACTTCGAGGAGTTCTTTTCAACGATACGTAAATAAAGAGTTAAGGGTACTTATTTATTATTTTATTCATACAACGCCACATGAATTTGTACCTTACAGAGAAGGTAATAAAGTAGAATTTATTTTGTTTCAAAACCCACTTTGATCTAATATAAAAAAATAAAATTTCTTTGAACTAATGTCTATAATACTAAACTTTTAAGTTTACATTATTTTAGCATGTACCAATGTAACAATTTTCCAGGCATAGTACGATTTATCCGCCACATGCATGTCAATTTAATATCAACCTAAGTATTCGAGCATAAGGTTCGTAGTAGATTTAACTATCCCAAAAGTTTACTCTATTTAAAATAAATAACCAAAACGTAACTATTTAGAATTTATTTGAGATTTTTGTGAAAATAATTCGGATTGGTGGGGCCTGGAAAAAGGTTAAAGAATATATGAGACGAAACCTACATGGAATGTGTCGAACTGTTTGATATGCATAGCAGGCTATAATTACTCGTAGACAAACACACACATTTATGATATAATAAAAAAATAGAGAAAACATACGCACCAAATTTGTGCTTAAATCAAATGCCGATTGTATCTATTACATAGTTATTAACTTATTAGCTACCTTCGTCTTAGCAGTCCTTGTAAAGGAACCCCAGTTATTAATATAAATGAAAATATAAATCAGTCAATAAGTTAAATAAAATTATGAAAATATAATGACGTACGACTGTAGAAATTGCTAAGGCTGTTATCACACTTGCGATTTGCGAGCGAGTTTTGTATGGAGGCGAATACGCAGCGAGTTCGCCGCGTACGAGTTTTGTATAGAAAACGCTTGCAAATCGCTCAAGTGTGATAATGCCCTAAGAGGGCCAAGTGTTCAGAATTATCTTGACACGATCTTATTATCTCAACAATAAAGTCGCGTGAAACTCATTTAGAACATCTCTCTCTCCTGCTTAGCGACTTCTGCTGCAGATTGTACATACAATTAGAAGATAAACATAATGTTTAATGTATGCCTTCGCAATTTTTTGCTTACCATCAGGCAATCCGTCTGCTCGTTTGCCTCCTATATCATAAAAAAAAAAAAAAAAAAAAAAAATTACAGTAACAAAATATTATTGATATGATAGATAATTTATTATTAATAAAATTGATAAATATTTTCCGTACACGGAACAATGGTCTTCCGGACATCTGGGAGGCGTACGCGGACCCGGATCTAGCCAACGCGCAGAGGCCCTTTCGACAATTTAATGAAAAATGTGTCATGGCACGCGCACAGAGTCAGAACCGCCATAACAAAATATTAATATATTATGATTGAAATTTTGATAAATGATTATTAAGATACATAATAACTAAAAAGAGAAACACGCATTGCTAGTTAAATTTTTACTACTTCATGGTTGTCCATGTTGTAATAAAATAATATCGAAATTTCTACTAAATATACTACAAGTTTTGACCAAGAAGTTTCTCATTTATAGCATAGGTAGATATAATCTTCCTATCTCTTTCTTGCACATACCAAAACATACATACATAGCATCATGTAGTTAATAAAGTCATGTGCAAAGGGAGCAAATATATTGAGAAACAAAATGAAAAACTGTACCTATATATATGGCTACTTAGTTGTTACAACCATTTGATACTGACTTTTAAATACCCTTCTAAGAACCCATTCTTCTAAATATATGATACGAAACAGTTTTTAATAACAAACTAAGTATATCCTGGAACCACCACTTATGTGAGCAATTACATTTGAAATAAAGTCAGCATCAGAACCAAGAAAGGGGTTAAACTAAAAATATTGAGCTGCACAACTTCACTGGCACATAAAAATCAAAATATTTCAAATATGTGATTTTTCAACTGCTAATCGTACACAATTTAAAATTATACCAAAAAATATGAGAGAGCATTGCAGAAAATTCAAATAACTTATAGTGGATTAGCATGAGCAACGAAAGGTGTACAAATTTCAATCAGCGAAATTATAATCTTTAAAAAACAAATTGTTACATCAAAGTGAATTAAAAAGGATATTAATTGTATCTTCAAGGTCCTCTAAGTCCCATTCGATGCTGCGCAGCGCGTTCCTCAACTCTGTAGAGGTCCATTCAACCTCGGGGCTGTTGGGGGCCACTGGAGCCTTGGAGATCTCCTGCCAGCGCAGGTACAGGCCGCGAGTCTTGTTTAGTGCCTTGAACACCTCACTGTCAAACACAAGGACTTACTGGATATTGTATAGAATATTATTATGGACTGCATTAGTTGACCTTGTAAGGCACTAGTCCCACCGCGAGCTAGTAAGCTATGAGCTATTTCAAGGGACAAAAGATAATAGATCCTGTGTAAATAAATTATATTGTCTCGTTTCATTTATGACTATGTTGGTTAGTAATTGGTTGGTAATAATAAAATTTAAATATAATAATGTGTGTTGCTTCCTTCAGACTAATAATAAGTATGCATATTACCTATAAATAGTAATATACCTAATCATGACAATAACCAAATAAAACATAGATTTACTTGTCTCAGAACTGCTATAACTGTCAGCATCAATGATAATTTGTGCTAAACGCTAATAAAGCCAAATGTGCAAAAAAATGAGAATGAATGAAATGATAATGAAATTTTCCTCCAATATTTTAATTTTCTGTACTTTGTGTCTAGACCATTTAAATAAAGAAATATACCTCAGATACTTTCATTATTATTCTGGATTTCATAAAATTAATGAATTTTACTGGAAACATAAGAATAAAAATAAACATTATATGGACATAGACAGATACTTTAATTGATATCAGTTTGTTTCATATTTAATTTGAACCACAAAAATGATGAAATACAATGTATATATTGATAAGCATAACTTTTGTATACACAAAATATTACACAAGCTTTTCACATCATAACTGCAACATAGTCAAAGCAGATGACATATGGACATAATATCACCCTGGAAAGGTCTCTAACAAAGATGCAAACAATCAAATCCTGTAATCTATTTTTAGGTTCCTACTGCAAAGGTCACTAGTTAGATTGTAGAAACAAAACTCATATTAGTCCAAATAATGTTGGACTACACTGCATGGAAAACAGATGATACTCTAACACACGTAAATACAAGCAAAAACAACTCCATTAAAGATCTTAAGCGCGTCGCACTTACTCTTTGACCACGTAGAAAGGATCTTCCATAGTCATGTCAAACAAACCGAACACAACACCACAGGAGCATGGGACGAGCGGAAAACTCAAGCAAAGCCTAATACACACATTAGCAAGCAACAGCGCCGTTATATTTAGGCAAATCCTTGCCTATCCCACAAAATATCGACAGCGTTATACGTACTTATTTAAACTCGCTCGATGAATGCTATCATATTCGTTGTCTCTTGCTGGCCCAGGTATCAAACAAAATGCGCGAGCTGCTCAACGATCAGGGGGAAAGCGCGCAAACGCAAAGGGCCGCCCGGAGGAGAGTCTACGTGATGCGACACCACTTAGCGCACCCTCGATTTTCTAAATTTTCCTCTCACAACTCCCAACACCCTCCTCACACCAATAATCCACCCCACTGTCAAAAATAAGTCAATGACAATGTCAAATCGAATTGTCAAGTCAATGTATGAAACTGTTTACGCAGTTACTTTTACTATGAACTATTATTTATAATTTTGTAGCGTGGTACTTTTGATAAGGATATTATTTTTAGTCAGAAACTTCAACCTTTTATCACTTATACAGAATTAACTAAAACAATTACATTGTACGAAGTTTTATACGGCTGGTAACATTGTAGCCATAGACAAGCAAGCGTTCTTCATTCATTCAGTTTGTTAATTTACAATCTGTTGTGTATCTGATGAATCATGGCGACTCGTCATTCATTTCATTCGTTTCTTTGACTGGACTGGGATACTTCACAGCACATTTTATTTTAACGTTTTTACATTAATAAGTTGACTATTGAGGTCAACAAAATGAATTCTGTTTTAAATCCAGAGGCCCCGGAGTTTTATCCTCATTTGACATCAGTAACACAGGTGCGTGTTGCAACAAATTATTTCGACACACTTATGACAACAATGTGCATGTGTTTTTCTATGTGTAATAATAGTCAAAATCATGTGGTCTGGGATGTTATTGAACTGAAAATAATTAATAGTTAAGATATGCACTGCATTGAATGCTTTGTTTCGACATTGAAAGCACTTGAAATCAGTAAATACTTTATACAATTTATAGAATTTCGTAACCAGCATACATCAGTTGGAAGTTTCGACACTGCATCATCACCTCATAATCTCGAACTACCTTTGATTTTCGATTAGGATATTATTTACGAATAATGCATAGAATATTTCTGATTTTGCTATGTTATGCAGGGATATAACCAATTGATTTAGTTCTCTAACACATTTTGATTAAAAAATATCTTATTAGATTTTCTAAATATTCAATTATGTTTAATAAACAAGAAGCCCAGCTTGGTTCAATAATCATAAACCTCCATACACATTAAACAAAAAATATAGTTAATTCTAGGTACATTTTAATTTGTCAACAAAAAACATTATCCTACTGTAGTCTATAACTAGGTTACCTACTTGCTACAACTAGAGGATCATTTAATAAAGTTATAAGGTAGTTATAAGTAGAATAGAATTATAACAGGTTTACTACCCACCTACTTAACTTATTCAACATTGGCCCAAATTTATTAATCTGAAGGTGTTGTGTAAACAATGAATGCCCAATCATTGTTCATTTTGCACATACTTACTAATGTTAGTACAGAGTAGATTGCAAGTATTTGTGGCTGGGATTTATATTTTGTGTTCCATCTTAAAATACAAGAGTAACAATGCAACAAGCTTACATTTAATTTGGTTTACAAATTGTTGGGTCACAAACTTATATTGCTATATAATATGTAGACCCCGCTATCGGAGGTGCAAAATAGTAGCTGTCAAGTTCTTAGGGATGGGTAATCAACTAATCATATTTCTGATTTCGATATTGATACTCGATTTTTGAATACATTTTTTTATACAGAAGCACCATTTATTTGTATACAATTAAACTTTTTTTTTTGGATCTATGATGATTATTGACATTAAAAATATAAATTGTTATAGTACCTACAACAAAAAATCTATGGTGGCTATTACTTTTCTTGTTTCTATTCTTATTATTTTTTGTTGTACTAATAACAATTTATATTTTTAATGTCAATGATCACAAAAAAGTTAAATTGTATACAAATAAATGGTACTTTTACATAAAAAAATGTACCTATAGAAAAATCGAGTATCAATATCGACATCACAAATATGATTAGTTGATTACCCTAAGAATTGGACATCGACTCCGATAGCGGGGTCTAATAATATGGTCCATGGTTCTCATTTTCTATACACATCTAGTACCGGAACTGGGAATTCCCAGTTCTCACCATACAAAATCAGAACCGGGAGCATGCCCTAGGTCTATGAGGTCTATCCTTATATAGTTCTCATTTAGGTTATTGATGTTCTAGATATTGTTGGCATCTAGGCAAAGTATTAAGAGATGAAGATTTTTTCAGGCATATCTGGTTACTTTTAAAATGTATATATATAGGGTATCATATCAGTATAAGAACTAATTTGATTTAGTATACAGTATGACACAATTAAACTGGAACTAAAATTCCAAATTTATAATTAATATAATCATATCTGAATTTGGACTGTAAGCTCACAAGGAAATATAACTTCGGTGTTTACTGTTCAACCATGATCAGCAATTGGATTTGTTTGCAGAATTTATCTTTGCAAGACACTCCTACCATAATTGATTGCCAAGACATTGCAGTGATAACTAAAGTGGGTACAATGTTAAATGAATGGTCCAATGTTGTATGCTTCATGTCCGTTGCACTATCCTCTAGCTGCCCAAAGACTTATAAAAAGGTCTCCCATTAAATGTCATTTTGAATTTTAACTATGACAAGTCAAAACTGCATTTGCCTTGGCATTTTTTGATCCCTGGGCGGCTAGAGGGTATCCTGATAATTGCATGCCAGTAACAAATTTGAGAGAATAATCTGTACTGCTCTTTTGATTATGGCACTGTCTGCATATGAAAAATGAAAAAATGAAAATGAAAATATATTTATTGGTTTAAATACATTATAACTACAAATTAGGTTGGAGCCTTCTTTTAAGCAACAGATATGCTTGTGACAGAAGACCCCGCTCTTCCATAAATTTAAAGGTAGGTATAAACCAATACAATTAGTGTAAATCCATTGCTAAAGCTAGGTTCTACTTTTATGACTTTAAAAGTAAGCATAGCTCTTAAAGATATATGACTATATAAAGTAGTGCGTGCGTGCGTGTTTGTGTGCGTGCGTGTGTGTGTATGTGTGTGTGTGTGTGTGTGTGTGTGTGTATATAAACTATTTATAAACTATTGTTTAAAATATAGACAGTTTAATAAATGATTAAATAACATGTAAAATGGAAATAACTCACCAATAACCAAGTCTCAGTCATGGTATGATAACTTGATTTCTAGTAGAAAAAAAATCTGAGCTAAAGTGTGTTGTATCTTCTATAAATATATTATTGTACACAGTTATTACAATAAAACAATAAATAAATATTACAAAACATCTTTACACAAATTGAGTGAGTGGTAAGCTGAAGAAGGCTTGTGTTGTGAGTATATAAAATATACACTTACATAAAGAAAATGCCCATGATGCAGGAACATATAAATGTGCTCATCACACAAATAAATGCCTGTACTGGGATTTGAACCCCAGACAAGGTTACTACCCACTTGGCAGGACCTGTCATCATATTGGCACCATGAATGTTTGAAAGAGATCAGAAATTGTTCATATATTTGCATAGACACAGTACACACATGGACTCATGTAGTTATGGGATACAATTTTATATTTATGATTTGGCATTGAGAAGAAATTTAACCAAACACCAAAGTCAGTCTAGTTTTCTGTCATAGTAGGATTTATGGCATTCCTTTTCATAAGTACTTTATTGTGATTTGAGTATTTTTCCTAATCATTGCCTCCAATTAACCAAAGCAAATACAAGAAAGTTAATAACAAATATATTCACTCTCAAATATACAGATGTTATAAACCTCTTAAAAACTAAATGTAGAGTTGCATTTCCTAAACTTCCAACACAATAAAATATATGAATTAGCAAATTAGTGTCCAATTCAATTGTATACTAGAATTTCCAATATGGTTATGAATATTTTTGTGTGTGGAAGTACGCTTTTATGTTTATTTGACAAGTTTTATAAAAGTTTTGCTACCAATTGCCAATCACTAATAATTACTAACATGTTTATTAGCTTGTTAATTAAGTAATAGTTTATTGATCATGTCATTGCCAAACATTGATCATGTCAAAAGTATGAGTATTCCTTGAAAATGTTAGTCTGTCTTCAAGATAAGATCCATCACAGCTGACTTTAGTGATGCAAGAATGCATATTGCAATATGCAAAATAATCTTTAAGTGTAATAATAAGATTGATGACGCGAGCTAAGGGCCTGATTACACATTGATTAGTGTTTAGTGCAAGTTAACACATTTGCCACTTGTGTTTATTAACAAATGTATAAACTTGCTTTAAACACTTTATTTTTCTGATGCATGTGCAATCATAGTAATGTTAATGTTGTTATCCTCTAACTCCCTTATACATAAACGTCTATATGTAAATCTAATATTCGTTTTGTCTCTATCTGTTATTTTAACTTATTGCATGGATTATACTTAATTATTAATTACGTACAAAATAATATTCTCTATTAATTTTTAGTAACTAAATACCTAACTAAAAATAAATTATTTGCATGTTGCGTTATCGTTCAATAGTACATTACTACAGAGGCAGGGAAGTAAGGGGTTGCCGGTCAAGTCTATATACATTGTTATGAGGGCGACAACCCCTTTTCATGTCGAGATATGTAGTGTTTTTCTCAATCATGCAATATAGAAATAAGTTAAATTTTTAGAAAAACTAAAAGTAAACATGCCAAATCAAACAGCAAAATTAACCAAAATTTACTATTGTTTTTAATAGGCGTAGTGGCAGAAAGTGTCATAGCTGTCACAAATTTATGTGAAATGACAGTAAAAAATAGGACCTTTCTGGCCTAAGGCCGGTAATGTCAACCTTAACGACCTCTCGTGCCTCTCGCCTAGTCAAGCCTGCAACCACATACTTCGAAGCCTATTATAGGGAACATAATGTCAATATTGTAGTGCATGTTTGAGAAAAATAACTACCTATTTAAAAAATATAGAGATCTTGTAGAAAACTTGCCATAAATCGACATTAGTTAAACACAGTTCAGGTTCAACATCAACATTCGAGGTTATATGTACTTTATTAAGCTTTATTACAATGCAAGAGGGCTTAAAATATAAACGTATTTTTTGCGTCTTCGTCAAACGGTAAACAGATACAAGAAAACCATGCTGGTTTGTTCGAGGTCGTTTACACTACATCTACAGCTACCTTATTTGCATATGCTAGAAAAGTCATTTTGTTTCATGTGACACAAGTGTAAAGTGTAAACTCAGGTGTGTGTTGTGGCACACATATGTAATATCGGAACAATACGGCGGCGCCGCAAGTATGATTTTAAATAAATTTAGGTATTAATTAAATCGTTTTTTCTACTAGTTTAAATTGAGTAATCCTAATCATATAGTAATGTTAGTATTTGAAGTAGCGAACATGCATTTTATCACGAATACCTGGGGCCTATTGCATAACAATTTATTACTAATATTGTTAACGGAACTCTCTTTCTAATAAATAGAATTGAAAAAGGACTTACGCTAATATTACAAGTTGTTATGCAATAGGCCCTTGGATACATCAAAATCAGTTAGAGAGACATTAAAGAGTGTCACAAAGTGCCGGATGGCGCTACCAAAATAAACCCCTTTTCAACATTGCAAGTATGTACAAAGATAATTTTTTAACCGCCAGCTTTTTGTTTCAAAAGCATATGCCTCTTCTAGGTATATAGGCGTTAATGTGAATTTGTGTTCAATAATGTAGGTAAACAGTACAATTTATTGTTAAACGACACAAAAATTTCAACCAGAAAAAAAGAAATTTCAGGTCATTAAGTACTACAAAATGGGCATTAGGATCGTAACTTGGTAGTTATCCACAAACGTCATTGTCGTCTTGTTATTATCTCCGAACATAAAGAAGAAACTTCGTAAATTAAGAATTCTTCAGAAGTTGAGTGTAGTTTTACATTATTTAACAAAATATTTACAAATCCGACAATCACATTGTGGAGAACTGCCCAACTACCGCATGAAAAAGGTGTATTCTACTGTCGGCGTCAGTGGCAACGAAAGAGGTCAAAATATGTGACATTATCTACGAAAAAGGACCTTATTGTCGATGGCGCTTATGTCGTTGTTCAAGACGATACCATATAAACGCAACGCGATTCGACGTAAGTGCCATCGACAATAAGGTCCCTTTTCCTAGATAATGACACATATATGGATACAGATCTTTATTTATATAGCAGTGATATGTGTTACTATTTATTTTGCCATACTGACTTAACTATATGATGCCATGCTTCAAAATGGAGTAGTTTTTAATTAATGACTTCACTTGTTTTGGGATGAGATTATGTAGTTGATCTTTGAAACATCTATTCGATAATTGGCTCCTTTACTAATGAATTGTAATACATTGCAGGGTGGATACACAAAAGTGAACAAATCTATAAGATCGTCAAACCAGCTACCGTCCGGGGCCTCCTATGACTTGTTCAAAACGTTCACAGACTTCAACATAGTAGCATGCCAGTTAAGCGAAAATGTTGTTCACCAGTCAAATCAGATAATGATCACCGAATTGCCCGCTGTGAAGTTAAAACGGTAAGTGGATGATGATGATGATATTATTATGTCTAAGTTTGTAAAGTCGCTGGTGCCAATATGTTAGCACAATGTAATACATTAGCTGCGCACTAGATGGCAGGATTTTTTATAATCTTCAAGCAGTGTGTACTTAGTTCCTTAAGTAGATGAGTTAAAGACCAGAAGTTAGTCTTTAGTTAAACCTTTCGTTTGTGTTACGACTTACAACCATTAAACAATTCCTATTCCTAAACTTAAGTATAATACTTTTGCGGCTTCCTCCCACAACGTATCAGCACAAGCGTTGTAACGCAACAACGATAGTGCTGATACAAACGCCGCCAGCATTTTGGAACAATGTCTCAAGGACCTTTTTTAGATTTCATGTAGTATTTACAGGGTTGGGCAGATTAAGTGTCCTAGCCTTATATCGTATATTTTTTCTTAAGTAATCCTACTTTTTTTACCGTATATATATGTTTTTAAAAAGGCAATATATTCGGCTTTATGATCGCTAGACTTCAACTGGACTTTTTTTTATTTTCTATTGTTTTCAACAATGGACGCGAAACGTGAGCTCGTTGTCGATTTGTTCGTGAAACATTTTCGCCCTTGCGAGATATTAAGAAAGCTGAAACATTTAAATTTCAATGCAAGGTTCATATCGCGCACCATCAAGCGATTCAGGAAAACAGGGTCTTCCCGAATCAGGCCCTAACCTGGACGCAAACCATCTGTCCGTATCAAAAAAGTGGTCAAAAATGTTCGTGAGCGTATTAGGCGAAATCCGGCTCAGAGTGCAGGTAAACTCGCGAAAGATATGTAAATATCCCGACGATCCATGAGTCGTATATTGCGACATGATCTTAGATTATAAGCCTACAAAAACAAAAAATACGGATTAACGGACACCCAGAAAAAGCTAGAGTCACAAAATGCAAGGAGCTACTAGCATGGCACGAGGGTGATGACATTATTTTTCGGATGAAAAACGTTTCTATTGTAAGATAGCCACAATCAACAAAGTGATCGTGTGTATGGCGTATCATTGAGGGACATACCAGTGGACAAATTAGCTGTGCAGCGATTTCAAAGTGCGTCGGCTGTCATGGTTTGGGGTGCAATATCGCCTGGAGGCAAATTACCACTGCTGTTCATCGATCGAGGAGTCAAAATCAACCAAGATTACTATATTCAGAACGTATTGCAGGGTCATTTATTAGAAAATGCCCGAAAGTTATATGGGAGTGATTACTTTTGTTTTCAGCAAGACAGTGCCCCATCTCACAAAGCCAGACGCACTCAAGACTGGTGTCGAATGAATTTGACGGACTTTATACCTTGGCAAGAATGGCCTTCTTCGTCACCAGACTTGAATCCGTTGGATTTTTCAATATAGGGATTTATGCTAAGTAATATAGGGAGAACACACGACATGAATTTAAATCGGTTAGTGAAGATATGGAACGATATTCCAGATGAGGTAGTGCGTGCCGCGTGTAACTCCTTCTATGGGAGAATGCGAAAAGTAATTAAAGCCAATGGAGAGAAATTTGAACTAATGAATTATTTTAGTAATTTACAGTTACTGTTTTATATATTTACTAAAAAATATTTGAAATCTATGGAGTTGTTGTCATTTTATGAAAATTTTAAAATAGGACACTTAATCTGCCCAACCCTGTATGTATTAGCCAAGTGTAGGCATCGCGCATGTGAATCCTCTGGAGTCGCAGGCGTCCATAGGCTACGGTAACTGCTTCCCATCAGGCGGGACGTATGCTTGTTTGCCACCGTCGTTGTATTAAAAATAAGTTATGTACATAAGTAGTTAATGTTATTGCAGTCTCCGTATATTATTTGAAAATAAAGATAATTCTTTACTCTGCGTCCTTTAAGGTCTGTAACTAACAATATGGTGCCACGACACCAATGTGGCGGTCAAAAGCTAATGTGTAATTAAATATGCAAGACACCAATCGTCACTACAAGGTCTCGTTTTCTACTGCGCCGGGTTGCATATCATATGATAATACTATGGAACAATGTGAAGGCCGCTGCCCTAAATATTTGTAGCGCTCAAGCGATTTTGAATTTTATTGTCTGAGTAATACATTTCATTATTGTCTATTCATTGAAGACGAATAAAGGACGCTGATAAATAGTCGCTCGTTCCAAAAGTCTGGTATAACACTTCTCCGACCCAAATTCGGATACGTTTGTTCTTAGTATAAAATCTGTAAGTTCATTATATTTTGTGCAAAAAGTAGAAAGCTCTCAATTATTACCCAAAATTTTACGAAACAAAAAAAAGATGTAGCAAATGTTTTAGGTTTTCATTTACATAATATGTAAGTAGTTATATTATCAATAAACACCATGAACCTTATTCCGTGAACGACAAGATCCACAATCGAACAGCTTGCCAGTTGCGACCACGCAAACAAATGAAACAATGTAAAAACCTTTTCCGTTTTACAAAAACCACTGCAAGGTTGCGAGTCGCTCGATTGTCCTCATTTCTCGCGCTATCAATGTCGCTATATTGTCAGTCGCATTCATCCTTATATTTGGGTATTTACTTTTTTGGCACGCTTGTACTTGGCTTGATTTTGTCTTCATATATTTCTGTAGTCCAAAGACGATTTTTTTTTACTTGTTTTTTTTTTGTTTTTTTAGGATTTGACATCCTTATATACATATTTAATTTTTGTATCTGCATGCGTTGAATTTGAGATTTTTGCCCATGAGGCGTGACAATTAATTTTACCAAATATAACGACAAAACCTTACGAATCGTAGTTAATCGTGCTAAGAGTCTTCTCTTATTTTTATCTTAGTTAACCAGTAATTGTCATTTCTTAACACGTTGAACGCCAGGCCAAAAATGTAGTGTTTCCATTGAAGCCACGGGGGTCACCAGTGAGCCTAACCATGTTGAACCATTGGAGCCACGGGTGTCACCGGTGAGCCGCGGGGAGCGTTCATTTCAAACCTGCTTTACGGGCCACCGATCACTTATTCCATCCAAAAACGTATGAAGAATGAGCCGCGTGGCCTTAGGGAAGATACTTGTTGCCTTGGTTCTTTTGTACAGTAAATGACTTATGATTTTTTCACAATTTTTATACTTTGTTAGGGTTGCCTTACACGTCATATATATAATGTATAGTTGTAAACTAAAAAAATAAACTTTTAACATGGAGTTTGGTAAAAAATGAAAGTAAATAAGTTATTAATGTATTACTTATCTAGAGACGCGGCAGCGTGGCAAGCCAAGTTCAAGCAAATGAACTGGCTATCCAGCGCCGCGTATAATATTACACGACCCGCTTCGTGCCGCTTTTGACCGTTCTATAACTCAAAACCTCTTTAACGTAAACACATAAAACTACGTGAACATCTAGAAGCCCAAATTTCATGGAGCTAGCGCAAAGGGTTTTAAGGATATGAAGGCCAAAAAGTCGTAAATTTTAGCACTGACTGACTGACATATAGTACCTAAACCTACTTCTAGATGATCTAGAAGGATGAAATTTGGAATCCAGGTCGGTGATTGTGTGTAAGCGTAGGAAAAAATATAAAATTAAAAAAAAAGTTAAAATAATTAATTTTTTTATTGTAGCGTTGGAACCGTTACAATTTTAATAGCAGATATTTGGAACTATTGTACTAATTATTGTATTATTATATTTGCTATATAACAGAAATATAAAAATAAACTTAAGTATGAAAATAAGTGGTGTCTTGATACAAAAAACTTGTAACACGCGCTAAATAACCGGCCAACGGTGTGTCGTCGGCGGCGGTTAAACGACTCCACAATAATACAAGAAAATCTATGGGATCCATTGGATTGTGAAAATTTAACCCTGACATATTGCTCGAGTGGAGACCACGGACTATCAGGACAGCGTAGGACGTCCACCCACAAGGTGGACAGACGACCTCATTAAGGTCACCGGAAGACGCTGGATGCAGGTTGCTTCCAATCGGTTCATGTGGAGGTCCAAGGGGGAGGCCTATGTTCAGCAGTGGACGTCTTATGGCTGAGATGATGATGATTATGATGATATATTGATGTATAGACTAATCCCACAAATAACATAAATGTAAAAAGGAGAGCCAAGTTCAATACAAAAATTATGCTTGGCTGCGGGCTTCGCTGCAAAACGAATGGAGATCTAAATGAGTGCCAAGTTCTATGCAAAATCCATATATATATAGGAAAAAAAAAACATTATGGACAAGTACTAAACTCTATTTATTTGCTTTATTGGATACCTATAACAATTGATATTATTTAAATAAAATGTGAGATCTTAAATTAGGTTCGATTTGATTTGGCCAGTTTTCATTACATCAGTCATTTTATAAAGTTGTTCATATGTATTTTAATTCTGATAAAAACTGGCCAAGCCAAAGCTAACCTACTTTAAGATCTCACATTTTATTTAAATAACAGCAATTGTTATAGTAATCCTCATCCATAATAAACAAATAAGGAATAATACACTTTATCTGACCGGTGAGCCGCGGCATGACCCCCGCGGCCCCCGCGGAAGAAAGTTCGCAATTCCTTCCGATTAGGCCACGCGGCTCACCGGTGAGCCTTTTAAGGATAATCGAGTATTTTTGACGTTAAAGCCAGTATCTTTTGATCTATAGTACTAAATATAATGTTTTACATCCAAAATAACCAAAATCCTTTTTTTGAAAAAATTGCGTTTTATTCGTTTTCACCATGGCCCCAACGCATACATCGTGATGGCCCACCGGTGGGTGCCGTGGCGTCCAACGTGTTAATGACAATTACTGGTTAACTCCGGATTCGTGTAAACTTAGAACTAGTCAAGGCAAACACTCCAATAGCCGAAAATTCGGAGTAGATTAATATATTGTCTAGGTACCATACTAAACCTGTATGGTACGTAGACAGCAGTCTCTGTCGAAACCGAACAGCCAAAGCGGTCGCCAACCCGCCTGCCAACCGTGGCGACTCTAGGAACTCCCCCTCAAGATGATATAAGTCATTATGTCCAGCAGTGGACGTCATGCGGAAATGTTGATGATGATGATAGGTGGATTTTTTTACAAGTAATGTATAATTATAAACAACATATTCTATAGTATAAATTGCAACTTTTATCACTACCTACATACTTAATGAGAACTACTATAGTAACATAATAAATATTGAATTAATAAATACACAGGTGAAACATATTGATATATTTATTACAGATGATAGTTCAACTAAATAACTAGCTTGTGTACGTAGTACGTGTGTTGTAGTACTATTAAATCTTCGTGGAATTAGAAAGACATGACTCGAAATATTGTATATTAGATTAAATTTAGAATCTATAGCGAAATATTTGTGTTCTTGGCTACTGACTATTTGACGCTACCTGCAATTTTCGATCAATTTTGTGACTTCATGGCGTCAATTACTTACATTACTAATTAAAGACCTTAAAAAAGTTTACAAAATGATTTTCTTTGTTTTAGAATCGACATCGAATACAACACTGACAAAGTGACAGACGCCAATGACAGTATGTTGGACAGAGTGAACATAAACATGGACACACTGACGGGAGTGAACAAGCCCAGCGAGAAGTTCGCCGCGTCAGTGCGCCCGGGTGCCGCAGTCTCTTCCTGGAACCATACCCCCGTCATCGCCAAGATACAGGTACGAACCATCTGAGTTTATGTAAGACTGACAGTGTTGGAAGGCGTGATAAATATAGACACGCTCACGGGCGTGAACAAGCCCAGCGAAAATTTCGCTGTGTCGGTGTGCCCTAGTGCCTCTGTATTTTCCTGGAACCATTCCCCCGTTATCGCCAAGATATAGGTAGGAACCATCTGAGTTTATGTAAGACTGACAGTGTTGGAAGGCGTGATAAATATGGACACCCTCACGGGCGTGAACAAGCCCAACAAAAATTTCGCTGTGTCGGTGTGCCCTGGTGCCTTTGTATCTTCCTGGAACCATTCCCCCGTCATCTCTAAGATATAGGTAGGAACCATCTGAGTTTATGTAAGACTGACAGTATGTTGGAAGGTGTTATAAATATAGACACGCTCATGGGTGAACAAGTCCAGCGAGAAGTCGCCGCGTCGACGTGCCCGGGAGCCGCCGTCTCTTTTTGGAACCATTTCCCCCTCATCGGCTACATACAGCCATTAACCAATTTAACCATGCGAGTTTATGTAGTCTTTGTAAATTAAATCAATTGAACACTTTAAAAAAAATATAAAATACGAGTAGTGATATCGATTTTACTGTAATTACACTACAGTCGACGTCGGGCATTATCCTCCATTGCAATCCTGGCGTCCAATCTTTCAATTGCGACCCCTTCGCTCTGCAGACCCAAGGCCCTAGAGTCAGTGCACATTAAGTGTTTGAGACAAGCGACGCATAACCCATCTGGTACCGGGGACCTATTGACTAATGCCTGTGTCTACTGTCGTTCGAAGATGAAAACGTAACGATCAAGTTCTATAAGTAGTTTTAATTTCGACGTGTAGAGCCTTTCGAGCCTAAACTTATATTCGAGTGGCACTTTGCCAATGTAATCTAAATGTCTCACATGCCGTTCCTATGGGTCTTTGACAGTAGCTACCATAAATACTAAAACTATGCCTTTAAGCGAATTTTGTAATCAATTTTAACTCGTATTTGCAGTCAAAGGGCCTAAATATACAGACGCTTTTTCACGCCATGCCCGTCTATGGTTGCGGGATATAAAGTTATCCTGTCTTTTCTAGTAGCTCAAACTCTACATGCCAAATTTTTCAGCGGTTTAAGCGTGAAGCGGTAACAGACGGGAAGAGTTACTTTCGCATTTATAATATTAATATGGATATATGTCCTACTCGTGTTGTTAGGAGAGTAAGTATATAATAATGTAACATTGTGTATAAACAAACAGAGAACTGTTTTATTAACAGACGGACACTATAAATACTTTCGCACAAAATAACAGACAGCGCAGCGAATATATCGGATGCATCGCGAGTTATTACGATTGCAATCAATAATTTATTTGTATTATGAAGACTACATTTCCTTTTACCCGCATGACTGCCTTAAGAAATAATAAGACGATTGGTTTTTACGAAACTAGTGTACAGTTGTTACTTTTCTTTTGTTATCATTGATATTGTCGCGATAATGATGTTGCCGTGCTAAGTTCAAGAAGAGCCTAAGAAAAGTCGTTTACTAAGAACTCATCGTCTCTTTTGTTTGACTAATTTATATCCTAAAACGCAGTTCGCAGTTCTAATTTCATTATCTATGTGAGCCAATGACAACAGCTATACTATAATTTATTCTGTTTCTAAGTAATTATCTCTCCATCTGTTAACTATGCCTGCCTGGTACCTGCCAATAATGTCACCTATGTATATTTATGTAGTAACGTGTATATCTTAAACGTTACATACCTATGTATATTACACCATAGAGTTTAAGCCGCTCAGCTTGTAGTATCATAATTCATAAGAAATAATTGATATCGCTGCGTATTATTTATGTTTCTATTGAGATTGTATAAAACATGTGTGTACGAATGGCGTATAATGTCTTACTGCATTTACTGTGAAAATTGAAGGTAGTTGACTCGACTAATGATACCGTCAATACTTTGAAGAAAATCTCGTTTCTCACATTGTTACTCTGAATTAATACGCAGTAAGCTCTCTGCATCCCATAAGATACTTTGATATGATATATTGATAATCGCGTGTATGAGTCATACAGATTGATTGAAACAAAAATCGTGTTTTCTCTTGTCAATAGTTAACGTCTTGTCGGATTACACGTTAATTTTGGCGGTATAGTGTTACTTAACCCTTCGTATGCTTAGGCACGGATCCGTGCCAAGCATTTGAACTCAAAGGAATTAACTTCAAGGTCGTTTTTTGATTGGATAATTATAAACCCGTATCTACTTGTAAGGAAGGAATAAAGCTCTAGCGAACTTACTCAGCGGCAGGAACCCAACACAATTAGTGGGGTCTAGTACTATTTAACTGTGATTTCACGATATATTGTAAATATCCCGTTATTTAAGGTATTTGTAATGTCAGTTATGTATGTATTCTTCTACTGTCACTGCCAAACTCGGGTTGACAGGTCAAATGTTTAATAGTTCCAATATTTATAATATGCAAGAAACTGTTTTTAACTGGAAATGTATTTATAGGTGGGATCGACAATGCTAATAGGCGCCAAAAACATACCTCGGCCGCAGCTCTCCTTCAAGGACACGATAGACAACTCGGACAGCCTGTGGGTGCCCAAGATATCAGACAAACCGCACAGTGTGAAGCCGCTCGCACTGAACATATTGTATAACGACACGGGCGAAGCGGTCGGGTTAGTATCAACACTATACAGTATACAACCGACAACGAGTATTTTGACGACCAGTCTGGCCTAGTGGGTAGTGACCCTGTCTATGAATCCGAAGGTCCTGGGTTCGAATCTCAGTCAGTGCGTTTATTTGTGTGATGAGCAAAGATATTTGTCCTGAGTCATGGGTGTTGCCTATGTATTTAAGTATTTATATGTATCTATTATATATATATCGTCATCTACAACACAAGCCTGAGCTATCCGTAGGACTAGGTCGATTTGTGTAAAATTGTCCCAAAATATTTATTTATTTATTTATACAAGTATGTAAGTAATATACAATATACAAGTAAGTTCAATAGAAAAATAAAATAAGGTATACAAATATGGCTGACCAGCTGCTGAACTTTTAAGCAATAAAAGCATTTCACACATGACAGATTATTATTACAGAAATTAATTTGCACTAAACATAGGTAAATGAACTAAATAAGAATGTAAATAACAAATGTATGTGTACACAATGACAATGAAAACATGGTTGTTTTTTTTTAATTGCTTAATTGCGAAGCCAAGATGGTTTGTTTACATTATTTTCCTTTTCTATTGACTTTGAACCCGAATATATATTAGATCCAGCTAACTTCATACCGCCACACAATTCACTTGTTTTAATTAATGATTATGTATTAGTCCATATTCGCGACTTTCACGCTTGCATATTCACATTTATGATCAAATTAACACCGGTAAAAGTATGTACATAATTACAGATACGCATAACATTTTTATTGTTTAATTCATAAGAACTGCTACCCACTGAATAGTACCAATATTGTGTCGTTATCTAACTGCCTTACGAATTTTACTTTACATATCTGTTAAATTGTCTGTGCCACTAGATTTTTTTTAAATGCTCCGTTTTGCGCAGAATATAAAATTACGCGAACAGATTATAAAATTCAATATTGCATGTTTTTTTTTACTCCGTTTTGCGCAGAACGTTTCTGACTTCGTGTTCTTGATAAAAACGTATACGGTTCAGAAGCCCAGTGTACATTACAATGTACACTCCCTTTCAATGGAGTTGAAATCTTTTATAAAAAAAAATAGGGTAGAATTTCTTTTGTTTCATTAGTTTACGTATAAAAGAAAATTCAACCCAATTCACTGCACAGTAAGGTTGGTTTTAACTATTAAATATTTTAGTATGGTGGGCGTTACGAGGTTAAAATTAACATTTAAATATTCCAGCTACGAGCACCCATACAAGGTAGAATTGGATATATACCACCCCCCGGGCTGCTTTATCGACCCCGACCCGGCGCCGCCCACGTACCCCAAGCCCCTCGCAGAGACCACCCTGACGTATATCGACACGGAGCGACAATTGGACGCTCTAGTGGAACACTTGACCACAGTGTCGGAGTTCGCTGTTGACGTGGAGCATCATTCCTATAGAAGTTATCAAGGTAATGATACCAGTGCCTCGGAGACCACCTATGGAGCAACACTTTAAGCTCAAATGGAATATCATCAGACTTTCGGAGTTGAATAACTTCATTCGAGCCAAATTCTAATTCAAGCGTTCGTGGCCCACAAAAATGGCATTGCCGGAAGATCAGCGCTGACTCTCGGGTCAGTATTTATGCTGAGGCGAGTCCATTTCGTGGTAAACTTTTTAATTTACATTTTTATAGTAATTGTTTTATTTGTTACATATTTGTAATTAAATGTTTATCGCGAATAAAATAATAAGAATTTGAATAAAATCCGCCTAAATTACTATATATTTTATACGCCTTATTAATATGTAATATTTTGTTTACAGGAATAACGTGCCTAGTACAAATATCGACAAACGAGGGAGGAGACTTCATCATAGACACACTAGCGATAAGGGAACACATTCACAAGTTGAATTTAGTGTTTACGGATCCAAAAAAGCTTAAAGTAAGTTCGGCTTACATGCTATAACTCTGTCCTTCTTAACAGTTCAACTAGTAAACAACAAAACCCACACCAGGTTAGAATTAATTTAAAAAATATACACAACACTAATCAATCAATGTTTTGGTAAAATGGTTCCATCGATATTGTCGATTATTCCGCCAAAGTCATGGTTAGACCCCATCACCATAAGAACCCGGGGTCTAGTCATGGTTCAAAAAGACACTTGGCCGGTGAAAATAGTCACAACACTAAGCATGTACTTGTATCCTATTTGCGATATCTCAGAGTTACATGACATTGTCATTCATAGATTGACATCCCAAGTATAGGGGTTAAATATTTAAAAAAAAATGTTTAAAGCAGTTATTCTCTTTGTTTGGTTTCCTATAAGCTCTTTCTGTTTAGTTTTTGTTATTATTAGCTTTGCTTAATATTCGCCTTTCGGCATCGATTTATAATAAACGTAGATTCACAATCAGCCCCAATGGCTCTAAATAACAGCCGCTCGAACAACTTAGGCGGCACATTTAGTTAGTCTTCTTTGAACCGCTGACAGTGCAAGTGTCAACAATGACTGAAAAGTTATTACTTTATCAATAGTGAAGTTTGATACTTTATAATTAGAACACTGAGCTCTTTTTTGTTTGTTTATACTATCTAAAAGAAGATTATAAATTAGCATTATTAGCATAAATTGAAATAACGTGATAGAAATGTCATTTAGTGCCATATTTTTGTACATAGTTTGTTCGCGTGTAGGAGTCTATTTCTTTATGTCAATGCCTTTCGGTAGTGATGGTGACTTTATCATTTATTTGATGATAAATTTATATCCACATTTTCTCGTTAGGTATTCCACGGCGCGGAAATGGATGTGGTGTGGCTGCAGCGCGACTTCGGGTTGTACGTGGTGGGTCTGTTCGACACGCACCAGGCGGCGCGCGCGCTCAACTGCGCCGGCAACTCGCTCAAGCACCTGCTGTGGCAGTACTGCCAGGTCGACGCCGACAAGAAGTAAGCAGCTCCATACGGGATTAATACAAATACACACATACATAATTATCATTACATTTTAGCCATATGCAGTCCACTGCTGGACATATGCTTCCCACAAATATGACTTGTATCATCTTGGTGGTAGTTGCCATAGTCGCCACGCTTGGAAAGCGGGTTGGCGACCGCAGTGGTAGATTCCGTTTCTACGAAAGCTGCTGCCCGTCTGGAGGCTTTTCCCTTTGTCGCTTCTTACGACACCCGCAGTAGATGGGATGGTGCTATTCCACGGCATTTTCATTACACGGCAAAATAGAAATACGTAACTCTTATTTGCAAAAACAAGATGGTTTTTTTAAACAAGACTGACCAGCGTTTGACCACAGTCGCACCTGATGGTAAGTGTCGACGAGGTCGAGGGTGTAGCACGCTGGTTCAGTAACAGCCTATTCACTCTTGCCTTGAAGATACCCAAATTATATCTTTCCGGGAATAAAAATGAAGGGACCGAATTCGAATTCGTAAGGATGATACCGCTCCCCTAGCCTGGACGTCCGGTTGTGGAGGTGGTATTGCATACTTTGCTAGTTAGTGGAAATGTATACTTTGTTAAACCTACTTAGATATTTATTTAAGTTAATTGCATGAAGCGGGTAACTCACGTTTTATAAGTCTGTAACGCATAATCAAGAGCGTTGGTTAGGTTAGTTGGCGTTACGGAGTGAAACATGTCGAGCAATATGGCTACGGTTTTCTCTTCACCACCCAGTCACGATCCCGTCGAAATTTCTCTTTTTTAATTGAACTCTCCAATTCCAGATATCAGCTCGCGGACTGGCGCATCCGGCCGCTGCCCGAAGAGCTGGTAGAATACGCGCGCATGGATACGCACTATCTGCTATACATTTGGCGACAAATGAAGGCAGATCTATTGCGTGTCGGCGCCGGCCAGCCGCAACTACTGCTCTCTGTTATAGAGCAGAGCCGGCAGATTTGTGGCACTGTGAGTACAGATATCAATATGACGGCACAAATTGACCTAGTCTAGTAGGATCCCTTAAAACATAGATGCATAACATTGCAGTAAAACACTTTATTGTACAATGATAATTACAATAGGGAAAATACCCAAAACATGTATACAAAGGCGAAGTTATATCTATAAGTTGCTTATTCACTCTTCATTAGTCGAGGTGATGTCGTGTATGTGACGATATTGACGCGCCTGGATAAGAGTTCAAAAGCTCTAGTTCATCGACGTGACTTCCCGTCCGTGGCCTCGTCATTTAAAATATAAATATATATATAACTTAAAGGTGACTGACTGACTGACATAGTGATCTATCAACGCACAGCCCAAACGGATAAAACGGCATTTTCCGAACAAAAAGCATGTATGCATATAAAACTACATTTTGACCGATAGTGTGCTAATAATAACTTAATATTTCTTAACGCGAGCGAAGCCCGCGGGCAAAAGCTAGTATTAAATAATACTTAAAACCTCTCCAGACATACAACAAGAAAGTGATCCACGAGAACAGCCACATGCCGCTGTACCTGCGGTCGAAGAAGTCCTTCAACTCCCGGCAGATGGCGGCGCTGAAGATGCTGTACAAGTGGAGGGACGCGCAGGCGCGGGAACTCGACGAGGGCACCATGTAAGCGTCGACAACAATCCATACTCATTTTATAAATGTGTCATTATCTAGGAAAAGGGACCTTATTGTCGATGGCACTTACGTCTAATCGCGTTGCGTTTATATTGTATCGCCTTGAACAACGACATAAGCACCATCAACTCTAAGGTCCCTTTTCATAGATAATGTCACGAATGCGAAAGTAACTCTGTCTGTCTGTTACCTCTTCACGCTTAAACCGCTGAACCGACTGGGATGAATTTGGTATGTAGAGAGTTGGAGCTTCGGGAAAGGACATTAGATATTTTTTGTCCCGCAACCATTTAAAGACGGGCATGGCTAGCCGACGAAGTCGCGAGGAAAAGCTAGTACGTTATATCTCTCCCAGACGTTCCACAAGATATAAATAATTGCATTTTATAAACTAGCCTGTGTCATACCCTTGGACTACATAGGCACCCCTTTTTCACTCATAATACTGTTCAACTACCACGTCCGTGTCAATTGAATTTCAACCTCTATATTTAAGTTAACTATTTCATGGTAAAAGTGCTTTAACATTGTTAATGAAAACGTGTAGGTAAACTTAACGTAAGAACCATGTCTGTAGTGCAGAGAATAAATATGGAAATTACGTCAAAATTTGAATATGGAACGACAACATGCGTGTACACGCGTTTACTACATAGACAAGGTACTTTAGGCACTGGTCCCACCGCGAGCTAGTAAGCTATGAGCTATCAGCTATTTCAAGGGACAAAAGATAATCGATCCCGCGTAAATAAAAGAGAGATATATATTTATAGCTCATCGCCACAATGAACTACGATCGCTCGGCTATGGCATATATGTCTCTTTTTTTACACGGGATCGATTATATTTTGTCCCTTGATATAGCTGATAGTTCATCGCTTACTAGTTCGCGGTGGGACCAGTGCCTTAGCTAAGTTTTTCTATAACTATTTGGGATTTATGGGAAAACCATTCAGAGAGGAGAACGTTGGGTCAAATCGCGATTGCTAATCCGCCTACCAGCAACGGAGTTTCGTGGCTAGCAGATACTCGTACTAGGAAAAAGGTTCCTTATTTTTGATGTCCGCCCGTAGATATTTGCTGCCGAACCACATGCTGCTGTCGCTGGCCGAGTCGCTGCCTCGTGAGATCCAGGGCGTGAACGCGTGCTGCTCGCCCATGCCGCCCTTCGTCAAGCAAAACCTCATCACTATCCACAGGATGCTGCTATCTGTGAGTCCACGTCTACACTGGCTTACTTGTATATTATATATAGTCAGCAGCAGAAGTGGCTAAGCGGTTGAGGTGTTCAAAATGAGGCCAATACATCTCTAATGTGTTTGTAATATAATGTCTCTATCCCTGATTCGTTCGTGTACCATGTTGTGTGCTACTAATTTGTTTGTAAGTAATCCATGTGTGTGGCCGGGTGGTTGCCACGCCGTGTATTTCAACAAATGGTTGCAACGGAAAACCAGCGCTGATTATGCTGTCGGCAGTATGCTGAGTTGCAACCATTTCGTGACAAAATGTATCCTTGTTTGTATCATATGTTTTCTATGACTTTCTGATTTGTCACGAATAAATAAATTATATTTTTATTTTCAAGAAAATAAGAGCGCGTATAAGTTATTTTATTTCACCCGCTCAACCACTTTTGCTGCTGACTGTACAATTCGAATGTGAAAATACCAACATACAAGAAAAATGTCATTGTTCTCTATAGTATATGAAATAAACATAGATATACAATTTAACTAGACGGAGCGTGCTAATAATAATACCACGATCGAAAGGGATGGTCTTGTGTGACTTTCTATAGGTATGGCAGAGACGGCGCTGTTTTAAACCGTCCTAGTCATAGTCTCACATATTTTTGTTCCCCTTCAAACTGGACCCTTCAGAACTGTCGAAATTGGAGGGGAACAAACAAATACAATTGGAGTTTTCTTGGGTTTTCAACCAAAGTTGCGGTAATTAATACAGAATAAGCTAATATTTTTGTCATAAAGAATGTCCTGTAAAGCAAAACGCTCCGTCTAGTTAAATGGTATGTCTATGCTTAAATAATTTTAAAGTGACAATCGAGTAGTCGACTTTACAAAATTGCAACCCCTAAATGAAACCTCTTGCGTGGCAGTGTCGGGAGCTGCCGCTGGAGCCGCAGCTGTACCCGATGCCGTCCAGCATTAGCAGCGCCATCAACGCGCACCAGCCCTCCGCCTTCAACCTGCACGATCTTTCGCAATACCCCGAATACAGGTGACTACAAATAATAGTACATTACACCAGAAGCCGTGAAAATGAGGATTCCCGGCCAAGGGGGTATATACGGATAGTGATACGAGACCGGGAATCCGTTTTCACAACGAAGCCTGTATAGTGCTTTTCTCAAACATACAATGAAATAACAGAAATGCTTCAAAAATTAAATTTGCAAAATAACAACTAACAATGAAATCAAAATGTATTAAAAATTAACAGCAGCTGTTTGCTGTGACACCCGCCATCTTTGCCTCTGTATAGATAACCGTCGAAATTGTTACTTTGCAGGCCTGCAAAATTATATGAAATTCCATTTCCGTCCCCTTCAGTTGCCGCGCCCAAAAAACCATACTTCCGAGTCTATTATAAGACAATATTTCATTGCAGTTTGAGAATAATACTATTTTCCTATCGGACTACGCATAATTATGTACTTTAAGATTTGCTGTATCACTGTTTTTGAAAAAAAATGCCCGCCGTAGTTTCTTGCCGGTATCTTCTCCGGTATAGATTTTTTTTTCACGTTCATTAAGTGCATGTAATGTGCTTAAATTGAAAAATAAAGATCTTTTACCTTTTTTTTTTCTTTTAACAGACCACAGATACTTTACAAGTTACGCAAACACCTTCTCGAAAAATTTTCAAACTCGAATTGCAGGTGTAATACTATATGTATATGTTTATTTATATATAGGTATGTATATATACTTGTACGTATGTATTTAATGTATTGTATTAGGTATATGTATTAAATATCGTCGCTACTTTGAAAAAATCTCGTATCTGACACAGATACTCCAAGTTGAAAAGTAGTAACTCTTTACTCATCCCATACATAGTTACGTCATTTTTCTTTTGATTGCTAGAATGAGTTACGAGGCTTTTTCAAAGTAGTGGCGATGTATGTATATACCTATATATATATTTGTTTATTATGTATATAGGTAACCTCGACATTTAGAATCATATTATATGTTAGTGTTTATTTTTGTTATGATCTCGACGTTGAAATAATTTCCCGAACCTATTAATATGTTTTTCTGTATTTGGCCTGACGGTTTACTGGTAGAGAATGCCATTTGGGATTAATTTCGCCTTTGTACTTTTATTTTGTTGTGCATTAAGATTAAATAAATAAATAAATAAATACTTTACCTCAACTGCATCGATGTATAATAAATGTAGATTCACAATCAGCCCCAAAAAAATGGCACATTAAGTTAGTCTTCTTTAAACCGCTGTCAGTGCAAGTGTCAACGATGACTGAAAGTTATTACTTTATCAATAGTGAAGTGTGATACTTAATAATTAGAACACTGAGCACTTTTTTGTTTGTTTTTACTATCAAAAAAAATATAAATTAGCATTATTAGCATAAACTGGAACGTGATAGAAATGTCATTTAGTGTCATATTTTTGTACATAATTTGTTCGCGTGTAGGAGTCCATTTCTTAATGTCAGTGCTGAGCTGTAACAGTGTATACATGTAAGTAGGTGAAAAACTTAACTGACCATGTCTATGTAGTTGTACAGAGCATTAATATGGAACTTACGTCAAAATTTGAATATATTTCTATGTATACTCTCTAATAACTTTCAGGTTACATCTTCAAATTTATAAAATACGTGCGTATTTCAATCTTAATCAATATCAATACCGGTGCATTATACATAGTAATGAAATACACATTTCGCGGTGAAACCCGATAATTCGAAATAATATTTCATTGCAGTATCAATACTATCAATCTAACGTAATTCACGTTATAGTTCTAAATTCAAAATCCCATTTACTCGACTTATCGGGTTTCACCACGAAACCCTCGATATATACTCGTAGATTTTGTGCCAGTTTGTTTTCTCCTATTACAATCGGGTCTATTTAACTTGTGATTTTAATTAGATGGCTCATAAAATTTTAAAGTTGACTGTACAACCTTAAACAAAACAGCCCATACATACATATCAACCCATTCTATTGACGTACGTAACGTAAAAATCATTACTACGAATCATATTAACCATTTCCACGCCATGGGGCTAATTTGCTCTCTGGTCCCTGACATATATATCAGTCTGGCGTTAGACCTGCGTCTTTGCGTGGAAAAGGTTAAATGCCAGTCCCAATGCACGCAGGCTCCGCCTGTTAGCTGGCGAATGTTCTGAAACCACCACTTGTTGCAGCGAGGAGCCGATCACCTTCGACCGGGCGGCGCTCCTCTTCTCCGACCTCGCCGAGTGCCACCCCGACATTCAAGCCTTCGTACCCTCCTATAATACTGACACATATTGTGTTGTAAGTACATGAATAAAGATCTTCCATAACACCTCACCCTATTTATTATCCCGCCAGTGAAACTCACGTTTGATATTGCAGGTGTCCGATTTGAACGTCGACGCGAAACAGTTTATACCGCCTTATGACAGATACAGAAAATATCGCTCGTTAGCTCAGGTATTTGGTTTTCAATTCACAGGCTTTGTTTGTGTCTTCTAGTTGAACCGCTTGTTGTGCTCTCGGAAGCCTTATTTGACTGAATAAGGTTTAGAGATTATAGTGTATTTCATATGAGTTAAAAAAAGAATGAACATGCCGTGACTTGCGCGTTCGGTCAAAAAGTTCCTCATTGATGAAATGACCAAGTCACTTGGTGTTATATGTTCACATGTAAAAATGCATATGACGTACATTATATAGCTTGATTTATTAAATTATTAGGCAGTGAAATTGCGAGTCAATGGTTTCAATGGAAAACTAGTTATATATGCATGACTAAACGTAATTTTCTAAATTGTTTTTCACATTGCTATATTTCATTATTGACTTTATAGATTCCTCTGAGTGTGAGATAATACTAGTTGATTATCAAATATTAAAGGATAATATTTTTTATTAATTTTATTAGTATAAATAGTTTGGCATAACAGTGTTCCCAGGGTAATGTGCATAATGCGTGGTCAAAGTTTGACAAAAAACTATCCTAGTTGCCCTCTATCTCGTCAATACCGACTATCTTATAGCATCAAAAAGCGGTCAGTAGCCAGATTGCCTCACAGTTTGCTAGCTGTGATGTCGTAGTGAACAATTAGACGCATGTAGTTGTGACCGCGAGCTCGCACATTAACCGTATGAACATGTTCACAGATGGAAGAGATAAGGGAGTACAGAGATAAAGAAGCGAAAATAGCGGCGATAGGAAAGGGGGACGAGTTGATAAGGACAGAAGTTCTCGATAAGTTAACAAAGGCTAAGTCACATATAGAGAACGACGAGAACGTGGTAGAAAGTAAAGAAAACGTAGTTGACGACAGTGCGACGAAACAGCGCAAAAGAAAGATATCGCCCGACAGCGTAGAACGCAAAGAGACGAACAAAATTGTTGACGCGAATAAAGATTTGAAACAGACCAATGTAAAGCACAGCAAGCCCGAAGCGAGGAATGAAGTAAAACCGTACCTTTATAAAAACGCGAACTACAAAAAGTTCTTCGAAAACAATGCTAGGTCGCATAAACAGCCCAAAACAAAGTTTAAGAAGCATTGATGTTACTATACTTTTAAGTGAAAGTAAGCATTATACATAGCTATACACGACTTAGTTGTTTTATTGCAAATCGTAGGTACACCCACTGAACGCTGTGCTCATAGGTAGGTAGTATGAAAGGTAGGCGTTGTAAGGTTTCTCGACGAGATAAAAGACGTAAGCAATTTAATTAAAAACTGAACGTATTATGATTTTTAACATCTATTAAAGGAAAGAGATTTTCTTTTAGACGTCAAGCCATATACGTAGCCAGTAATTAGATACTTACATCTTCTTTGAAGTGCCTTTTCTTAGAATTTGAGGATTACCGATCAGTATCAATTAGACGAACCGGTTTTATACCTCGGATCCATATTTATTTATACATCAACATGAAACAAATCGTTACTGATGACAATTTTTTCGACACGCAATGTTAAACCTTTGTTTATGTGTTTACAATTACATCCCAGATTAGTCATACAACCGCAACTAGAACGAGTTAAGAGATAGCTGCCAATCCATATTGATTGATTATAACGTAAGTGTATGGAAATATGTAAGTACTAATCCCTTTCTGATCGTGGCATGATTAATATCTATCTATGGGTGCTTTGCCCTCGATGATAAATAAATAAAGCGATCCTATTGGTTCTTGCACGTCCATCGGAACCCATCCTAGCTTATCTCTGTTCCGGTACCTCGAACATCGAAGTTCGTATATTTCGAGCATCTTTCTCTTTTACTCCAAATACGGCGTCATGACAGTGACAGAGACAATCGTCCGAAATTTGCGATTTTTTTTTCGCAATAGCGCCGCTGATGATACAGACCTTAAGCTGTAACCATGAAACGAACCCCGAAAAATAATACTTATAAAATACTATATATATACTTACTTATACTATATTCTATTTCTATTGCGTTTCTACAATCAATTTTACTGGTATCTTCGCTACGGCCCCAAAACGGATAGCATGCTCGTCATATCGCGTATTGCCTCTTGCGTTAATTTCGCACTTAGGTAAAAGAGAACGTGACAGCTATAGCCCTATGGTGAGTATAAAAGCCATCGTACTAGCGTCTATTCTAGAGCGGATCAGCTGTCACATCTGATTTGCATCAACGACTTCTCTTACAATCTTGTAGACTTTGTAGCACGTCACTAGATCGTTACAGCCCGTTCACACAGAGTCTCCGTTTTACTGTTCCGTTTTATCGTATACGTTTTTTTTCATTGATGGCGTATGGATTTGTATGAGCGACTTCATATATTACACAGTATTCAGTATACAGTAAAAAATATCGGTCCGTTAAATTATGACATTCCGTTTTGTTATCGAATACTAGATGAACGGAATACGTATCCGTCATGTATCCGTACGTTTTTACTGCGAATTTATACCGTTTACAGATACTATGTGAACGGGCTCTCAGTTAATGACGGATACGTTGAACGCTATACGGTGCCTATGTGTGAACAAAGCATACAGTTTTGTTGTATCCGTTAAAACGGGTACCGTAAATACGGAGACTCTGTGTGAACGGGCTGTTATAGGTATCGTTGTATATAGTAAAATCATCATCATCAAGCAAAAAGACGTCCACTGCTGGACATATGCCACTTATGACGATTTCCAAAACGACGCATTCTTAAAAATAGCATTTTACAGGAATAGGCACTACTTTTGTATGGGGACAACATTTTTGTCAAGAAATTGTTATACTGACGAGTCGAGAGCAATCTGTTGATAGTCTGCTAGAAAAATATACAGACAGCGTCAAACAAATAGTAGCAAGCAAGTAGGCAAATTATAATATATTGGCCTATATCTTTATAGGTACAGCAATATCGATTGCCATAGAAAAAATCTTGATAATATATTTTTATTTAACTTACCCTTATCCGCCATGACCGATGACTTACTATGACCTGCATTACACAGCTAAACTAAACAATACTGGCAGAAAAAAGAAAAATATTTTATTTCTATTTTCACAGCTGAATTGTTGGTTGTCATTTATATTTGTCAAGACATGGATAACGTTAGGTATATGACATGTAATTATATATATTTTTGCAATTAAATGGATATAAATTATGAGTCAAGGCATGGATAAACTACCGGAATTAACAACAAAATCGACATGCACGGATTTGAGTGGTATTAATTTGAAACTTGAAATCGAAGATTTAGAGCATCTGGTTACTCCGATCGGCCAGGCGGTGGTGCAATGTCTGCTCTGCTCCGGAAACAGCGCGAAGCTAGGCAACATAGTCAAACGCTTGAGGCGGCCTCGGCGTGACGATGACAAACAACGCCTACTGTCGACGGCAGAAGAAGATGCGCTAAGAATTTTTGAAAGAAAACAAAGTCCGACCTCCGCTACTGGCGATCCGAACGATAGGTGCCGGCGACGCAGGCGTTGTTGCCGGCGCCGCCGCCGCCGCCGCCCCTGCTGTTGCCGTCGGCGACGCCGTCGTCGTTGCTAATATTATTCTAATGTGATTTTAATTAAAAGGTTCCTTATATTTGTCTGTTAGGCGCCTTACAAATCATTTAGAAGACGAGGTACACCCATTGAGTCTAGTTTGTATCATCAATATTGAATTGAAATAAATTGAATTGAATCACTTCCTCGTCTTGCCAAAAAACTTGATAATGTAAAATTTGTATGTCCTTGCAGCTATTGTCTTTATAACTTTTGTTATACCAATTATATACTATTTTATGCTGATTTTATTATTCTTTGAATACGTTCGTTGCTTCTAGGTAACGGTATTTACGTGGCCATAGTAACTCTAGAGTTGACTCTATTAAGATAATTTTGCTTTCTAATAACTAACTTAACACGGCCAAAAAGACTGATTATAGATCTATTCAGCGTCATATAGTTGGTAGCACCCAAAGTACTCATAAAAATTGGTACATCATAGAATTTGTATGGTGTACCGAACTATTTGACTATTTTGAATGCTGCCAACTATATGACGCTGACTGTACAAGTGCAGTAAAGTAGACTAGAAGCTTGCGGCTGCTATATGAATATGAAATTCAAAGTTTAAAATGCGTTGGCTCCAATAATAGACGCGTGCCCACTTCTGTTGCAAAAAACTTATCTGCATTCTGAATTCACAAGCTGCTTGATGAAATAAAAAAAAATTTTTTATTAAGTATTTATCAACCTTAAATACATTTAAATTTTATCAATAATATGAGTTTTTAGAAAAAAATGTCCCCAATTAACGTGACTTGTTGAAAAGTTAAATTGTCAGTTTTGTGACGATAATTAAGCATTCGATTTCTATATAAATACTTAGAATTGGTGCTCGTTTCATCAACTATAAGCAATATTACAATGCGAAAAAGCAAAAAATCATAATTCATGGTTATTTATCGTCACAAAATTGAAATAATTTAATTTTACTACATGGCACTTGTTTCTTATGCTGCCGCCACACATTCGCACGAGTAGCGAGGCGAAACGCGAGCACGCATGTGGTGTACGCGGACGTCTCGCCATTCCTCTCGTCCCTTGCATCGCGTTTTTGTATAGGAAAAAGTCTCGTCGAACGTTTCGACGAATAGCGAGGCGAGTGACGAGCCAGCATGTCTAAACGCGGAGTAAAATCTCCCATATGTTCAATTTCTGACCATACTTAAGGAACTATAAATTACTTATTGTTTACTGAATCATGCTAGAAATATCGGGCTATGCCTTTAATTCTCAGATATGTCTTCTGACTCTTCGTCTCTAAGTTTAACTTTGTTCTTGTTCACTCGTCTGCTGTTGTAGTCCGAGTCATCCTTCTCCTTCTCTTTCTCTTTCTCTACTCCCTTGCCTTCGACTTTCACCCTCGTCTTGATGTGGTACTTGTTTCTGTTTGGGTATGTTGGCTTGTGTTCTTCAACTTTTTTGGTTTGATGGTGGTGGTGATGGGTCGGAACTGTAGTGAGTTTGTTGTCGTAGTCGAGGAGGTCTCGTTTTAGTGCGCTCTTAAAGGTCTGTCCTCGGGTCGGTTCATATATCGCAAATGTGATCCGATCGTGATGAATCTATAAGGTTTATGTAGATACATTAAAAAATGTGGACATATAATACCTATAATATACTTAGAATATAGGAATTAGTAGTCTAGTGAAGGCATTAATAGAACGAGAAACTTAGGTACTATTCCTACTAAAGCTATTAATGAATTGATAAGAGGCAGTTATACAAAATTGAATATGAATACGTGACGCTAGATGTAGAATTGAGGTGGGATTTTAACATTTTTAATTTTTATAGACAAAGTAAGATACTTGCCCTGTACTCGACGTTGACTATGCATTCGTCCTCGTCCTCGCACACGAGCGAGTTGACGTCGGCGGGCTTGGGCACGCCGGTGGGGCGCGCGCCGACGCGGGCAAAACGCCACAGCGACCGGATCCGCGGACCGCAGGCTTTAACGATGTCTTTCACCTGCACGGATTGGTTAATTAATCAGTCCGACGCTTATAGTACAACCATCAATCGCATCTGTCTAGTTTTTTTACCTAATTAAACGCCTGTCGAGGCCGATATTTAATGGAATTAGAATTCAGTTTTTAACAAACTTGTTAAATTGAAAGCCTACCCGCGAATGGCGAAGTCGGCCATTTTTTAATTTATTCATGCTTGCGCCTGTTAACACATTTTTGGCGTGCCAGATGGGGGCAGTTACGAAACTGTGTCCCCGACATTTGTTACAATGTAGAGTTATCTAGACTCTTATTTCTGATACTATGTTAATTTGCAAAAAATAATCCTTATTTTTTTAGCCTTTCCATTGATATGATAAAACTACAGCGATTTTTTTTCTCGTGTAACGGGTTCGACACCATTTCACCATGTAATTATTAAAAAATCTATGAATGCTGCTTAAATTGTTTTTAAATGTTCCTTCTACAATATTCAAAGTACTTTTCCCCCATGTGACATAGCCGTGGGACGTAGTAGCGACACCTACCGGTCTGATGCAGCGAATATTTCCATCTTATTTCAAATTAGGTATACTCCAGCGGGTTGTTTTACCTTGATCTGTTCGCCGCCGTCACAGCTGACGGAGTTGTGTGGCTCGACGCCGAAGGGGTTGATGCAAGCGCGATCGTCGGGCAGCAGCGAATTGATCTCGAACGCGCATCTGGGCAGCGAGTCCGTGCGTTCCTGTCATAGCAATCCAATTGAGGATAGGACAGTTGAATGTAGAGAAGGACAGTCTGTAGTGGTTAATCACTGGGGCAAAAAATAAGTAGGTATGGACCCTTAAACCCAAGTTCTAAATTCTTGGTTAGACTGATCAAGGGTGATAAGCGGAACCTGAACCATTACCACTATCACCAGATATAAATATAGATAGATGTTATAATAATATACTTAACTAGATGACCTGTTGAACTTCGTAACACCCGTAACTTCTCTTTTTATCTTACTAGCTGACCCGTCGAACTTTGTTCCGCCTTAATGGCAATAAATAAGCAGATTGTTTTTTTTTATTGGATTAAATACAAAAAAAAATTAAATACCTACATTAATCATTCATTATTATTTCTGTATTTTAGTACATAGGTTGCTTTTCACTTAAGTACCTTGTGATACACGACATTTTTTGTTTTATTATCAGGCGCAAAAACAAACAACGCAGATGGTCTTCCGACCCGTGAACATGCCACGTATAATTGACCATGGGAAAAACATGAATGTTCTAGATTTAAACCACAAACTTTTAAGGATTGGCCTTGTGATTTGTTGATGGTCATGGCAAATGCAAGACGTATCGGAAATTGAAGTCTTTTAAATTCAAACGGCATATCGGTTGGGATCATCGGGATCCTCGGAATGAGAACTTCCTCATCTTTGAATTTTCCTATCATTATCGTAGCGTAAATTACATTGTTCATCAATTTTCTAACCACCAAACGCGTACCGTTGCAGTTTTGGTTGGTTTGCTACCTCCCCACCAATTTTCAGCCAAATCTGTTCTGTCGTTCTTGAGTTATAAGTGGTGTAACTGACACAACTTTCTTTTATATATATATATATATATATATATATATATATATATATATATATATATATAATTATATAGATATATAAGATAAGATAAGATATAAGATTTGCGTTTTGTTATTCCAAGTCTGATTCTTTTTTGTTATACCTCGTTTTATAGTGACTGACGTTTCATGTCAAGTCACACGGGAACGCTGTCGAACGGGATAAAAAGTATCTTATGTCCGTCTCCTGGCTCTACGCTACCTCCCTACCAATTTTCAGCCAAATCTGTTCTGCCGTTCTTGAGTTATAAGTGGTGTAACTAACACGACTTTATTTTATATAGATATATAGATATAGATATATAAGATAAGATAAGATATAAGATTTGCATTTTGTTATTCCAAGTCTGATTCTTTTTTGTTATACCTCGTTTTATAGTGACTGACGTTTCATGTCAAGTCACACGGGAACGCTGTCGAACGGGATAAAAAGTATCTTATGTCCGTCTCCTGGCTCTAAGCTACCTCCCTACCAATTTTCAGCCAAATCTGTTCTGCCGTTCTTGAGTTATAAGTGGTGTAACTAACACGACTTTCTTTTATATATATAATAATTATGTCTATGGTTATAAATTGGAATGTCAATGATTTACAGGTAGGAACAATTTGTATGGGAATAAAGAATCACTTCTTTCTAATTATCATCACAATATTTTCGTGTTTTTACACTGCCTAAACCTTCTGCGGTCTAATACAAACATTACAATACCAAAATTACCTAAATTGGTTCAGCGATTGTCGAGTTTATGGGTACTTTTTCACATTAATCCTTTGTAATAAGGTGCAAAAGTGTAAACAATCTTTGATGCCGACTGTACTTGCTTCTACAATTTGCCTACGATGTTCAAGTTACCAGCACCCTTGTTATAATGCCTCAAAGGCCTTTTTTTAGATGTTACTATAATATTGCAATTGCTATATATTTATCTGAAAATAAAATATTTATAACACAAGCAGAGTGGCTTAACCATACATAAAGTTGAACTTACCCAACCGACTTCATCGCAATGTTTAGGCTCTTTATAGCAGAGGTAGTAGATGATGTGTTTGGAGCCGTCATTGCGACTCTCGGTCGACCATGTGTACCAGATCTGTTCAAACATAAACATGCTGTTTATGTTGATCTGCTTGTAAATCAAAGAGAAAAGCACAGCGTTCGGGTGGAGAGGTGTGACCGTCTTCTCCGCCGTGGACTTCAAATCTCCTCGTTCCTCGAATTCTTTCTCCCGTCTGTTGTATTTTGAGTGCTTCTTTAAGTAAGGCAACATAGTGGTGTGTCGTTTCTCCCAATTGTCGGTAGTAACGTATTCCTCGTCGACTTTCGAGTCTTCTTGGGACTCTGAATGCATGACGACCTTAACTTTGACGCCGGCAACTATGTGCAGACAGGCAAGGAGGAAGCAACCCGACCACCGCATTTTCGCGTGTACGAATCAATTCTGCGCGGCTCGTCAGGCACGTTGAAACTATATTTTGAAATTTGGAAGGATGTTGTTCTTTTATGGGCTGATAAGGGTAATGTTTATAAATAGGAGGAAATGGTAGAGCAGGTTTATGAGCAAAAGGAAATCTTGTTACTGTTTTTTGTAGCTGCCAACGTATATCCTTGTAGACCCTCGTATCGTAAAGCCAACCATAGGTACATAACGTTATTTATAGAAATTTTGTTATTCTTGTGCAGTCAATTCGGTCGAATTTATTTAATCAGAAAAATAAACAAAAAAACAAGCTGTTTGATTCGTTATACAGGATGGCTCTCCCAAAAAGGTTAGTGAGGGCAGCTACCAGGTTTCGTGGTGTTGCGGAAAAATGATCCTAGTAGACTACCCCCATTTATAATCTATTTATATTTGAGCGGAAAAACTGTTACTAAAAAAATATACTTATCCTGTTGCTGGCAGGGTTTAACTGTTAGACTGACCTAGGTGCCTACTCGATAAGCCACAATCCAGTTAGTCTTCTGTATAACTGTACTGTACAGTAAAGGTTACAAGCAACGTCCAGTGGAATAGGAGTTCGATAATTTTTGATCGATCACAGACGTGTCATCGGGGCTAAACGTGTTGAGGTACAGCAGGTACAATAAACAAACATTTTTAGATTATTGCTTTTATTTGGGTACAAAGATGTAGAGTATAAAATAAAAATACTGCATTTGGTATCAACCTTTTTTTCATAAAACTTTGATTATGAAAATTAAGCATTCCGACAAATACATGTTTTACATCTATAAAATAAAAATTAAAGCATAAGATGTCTCTAGTCTAATTTCATTATTTCGTTTATCTATATAGAAATTGTATAATCGTATAGTACAAATAAAAAAGCGAGTGAAGTTTGGACCATTGTTAGGAATTAAAGTTTTCCATAGTGCTCAATAATTTACATCAGCTATAAGAATTCGTATTTACAAGATACATTATAAATTTCGTTCTAACGTGATATCGTCGTAGCATTAGGGGTAAGAATAGCATCACTAAGGCAGAGAGGGTGTTTTATTGTACATTATTATTAGTGCCTAGCTTTACGTCACTAGTCGCCGCGCGGCGGGCGGCCGCCACGCGCCCTGACTGCCCGAGAATACCCACATATAACTTAAATATCAACAAATAAATATTGTGTTTGAGCTACATGTCTACTAAATTGTACGGGCAAATTAGGCTCTTCTTTTAAAATATAGCTGCCATCAAAATATCAATCGATGATTTCGCCAATGTCAATTTAAATATCATATCAAGTTTGCTCTTAGAGCATGACGTCAAGAACTGTCAAGACCAAAATATGATCAATGATAGTATCAAATTATTGTCATATTGACAGGTTCAAAGTTACTGTGGTTCCCGAGCAGGCAGGGCGCGGGCGGTACCAAACAAAACGCCTTAATCCGTAGTTCTACATACTTAAATATAATTAGACCTCTATGTATTCGATTAGCCTAACTCTATAAGACATTGGTTCCTTTAGTGTACGATAAGTACTTGTGTCGCTCACTACATGCCAACTAAAGTCTTACGCCTAAGTGCTAGGGCTCAGTGAAGCCTTGTCGATAAATAGCGAAAATAACATTTTACACTAAACACTTGTCCACACCGGCGAGCCGAGCGGCCGCGCGTGGCGTGCCGCAATGTTGCTTACACACGTGCAACACGATAATGTGACCATACATTATTAGCCAAATTACGAACAATAAAGGCACGTAGTTATTATTCAAGTACCTGTATGATCATTATCCGACTTTATTATAGTGAAAACATATGTTTATTATAAAAAATGATAAGCAGGACTGTATACAGTAAGTTCGACGAGGTAGTAACATTTTTACCGGCACTGAGGCACGCCATGTGCAATAATGATCATAAACCTGTCCGTACACGATTTGTTACATTGTACGAAGTAAAAATCTCAAACATTAGTGTCAGTTTTACGTTATCCAGTGTGGACACAGCATAATAATATTGAGCCCGCGTTCGGTTGCCCGCATTCGCCACTACTCCGAAACATGACAAATATAAGTGCCATGTTTTAGCACACAAGTGACGTGTCATGCCGGAGTACTGGCGCCGGCGCGCGCCGAACCAAATTAGACGGATCAGGAGACTAAGCGTTCAACAGTTTTAAACTACATAACCCTTACAATAGCTTGAAACTCGATCAACCGATTCAGGTTAACACAATATAAGAGTAATCTCTCCAGACCCGCCCTCAACGAAACATTATATAATAAATAAAGTTCTACCTCGTACTGTTACCTATGTTCATATTGTCACTAAAACTGCCTTCGACGAAGCAAACTACGGAAAATAGACTTTCGACTAACATTACATCTAATATTCAATTCTATCGAATCAGATCTATTTCTTACTTAGCTAATATTACGTTGTATCATTTTACGTTGATATAAGTTATATGAAAATAAATGACTATAAGACTTGGTAACTTTACATGTAACGCGCCCTCTATACAATCGACAGGGGATTATTTTTATACAAATGTACTGGTTTTCATTTTCTGTATCTCGGTTATTATTGCATATTAATGCATTTAATTCTGATAGGTATTCTCCTTGCCTAAATACTATTTAAATAACATAAAAATAGGAATTAACGGCAATATTTACGTTTTTAGTAATACCGGCATCGATTGGTTAATGATTATCTTTCATGTTTTACGGATCTCATAACCGTATTATCCGTCAACGTGTGCAGTTTTGCTAAACAGGGGAATTATAGATTTAATTTGAATACTGAGTGCTAGAAACCGAAAGTAAGTATTTCAAAAACTTGTAATATCTCACAACTGCATTTTAGGCCGTATAGAGCATATAATTATTAGACCGTTAGTATTCGTTATGATACAAATCAAAAACATTAAAGTATAATATAAAGTGTAAAGTTTTCCCAATAGTGATTACCAAAACGACCATATAATAAATAGGGCAGTACCATTTGTATTTAGTTTTACTTTCAAACTATAGACCGATTTTTTAATTATTCGCATTTTAATAAATTAATATATCTTTATTTTGTACATCAACCATGTACACATATTTGTCACACCTTTTTATGTTTGTACAGTCACGGTTCGAGATATGTTCCAAAATATGTATACACTTTGTATATATATTTGGCACCTTGTCCGTATCCATATCTTTGACCGTGCCTGTATTATTGCGGATTACCGATGATAATATAATCGTATAGAGGGGACGTTACGTTTAAAACGACAACAGCTCAGGAAAGTGTAGGAAGATCGGGATTATGCGTCTATTATACGTAGCTCACTCGTTAAAGGGGAGTACTAGAGTAGCGTCGACACCGTACGAATGCTTCTATACTTATATTGTCTTAGCGTATTCATGCTTCACACAAGCTACAAATAACACAGTAGCTTATTGAAGTGACCCTTCTCATTGTTAGTCATTTATACATGGCTAATAAATAAAATAAAAAAATATTGCGGCAGGCCAACATATCATTTCTTTAACCCTATGTGAGTTGACAATTAACCTTCATATGTTTCGATAAAATTTACCACAGCTTACATTAAAATAACGAAGCCGTAAAAAGGTTAAAGATTGATACTGTGATTACTACTGTAATGTCCTAGGAGGATATAACTAATATGGGGCCGACACACGCACTAATTTCTATCGGAGAAATTCTGCCGTTTTCGTGGTGAGGTAACACACATAAATCATGTTAACACTAATACATTTTTTACGTGCGTCGCTACACACGCACACGACAAAATTATCAAACACTAGCATAAACTATATTCACACAAGTTCAAGAACTATGACCGGCGGCCGAGTAATTTTGGCAGAGGGGATCGCCTGTTAATGGCTACTCCATATTGGTTATATCCTCCTAGGTAATGTCAATATTACAAAATAATAATGCCCCAAATAAATTAAAACCATATACTTATAAGGAACATCATTTAAATATGCTTTGAAGATTTACGAAATAATTATGATAAACATATGATTTAATGAAATTTGTGTAAAAGTAAAATGGACGCTCACGTTGCAAAGTGAAGTAAAAAAAAATGGTTCATATAAAAATAATACTATCAGTGTGCTTTCCTTGACTAGAATGTGTACCGCTTATTGTGAGGTCCGATTTACATAAATACAATTATTTTTCATAAATAAATCTTGTGGCATGCGGGGAAGATAAATAAATACAATTTTATTTGTAGTCCATCAACTTCATAAAGGGTTATTCTTAGGCAGTGTTCATCATAAGATTTGCAATATAGCTTAAGGTACATTCTCATAGATTCTATTTAAATATAGAATAAAAAATAACAAGTCGCATTAACGTATTACAAAAGCGTAATTGATACGTCCTCAACAAAACACATAGCTAATAATATAGCTAGTGCCCGCGGAGGTTATTACGAGATCACGTCGTTGCGTGAAGCTAGCAGGTACATATTCACTTGAGTATTTTTAGTGTGCTTTCCGTATCAGTCAGCGTCAAACAGTTGTCAAGATCATTCTGAAGACCCGGCCTGCTTAGCAACCTCTGCTGTCGACTGCACAAGTGAATACGTACTAGCTGCTGAGCAGAAGGCGGATTTATATTTTCAAGTAATAGCCGAGACATACATTCAACTTAATTCATATCTATCAATATGACAATTCATATGAGCCAGTTGACACAACCTCGCCGTGTTTGTCAAATGTTCTTCAAGCTTCAGAATTATTTACAATACATTCACATACAAGTGCAGTCTTAAGTAACTCTTAGTGTTAGGTCTGAGTGAACGCTGTGAGCGGAACGTCGAGCGTCAGCGTGCTCCGCGGCCGCTCCCATAAGTTTTCATTTGTTTAAAATGTGCGCCTCACGCCCGACTCAAGCGTCCACTCGGGCCTTTACGGCGCGGATGCAGCGTTAAGTACAAAACTCACGTCGATATAAGACAAGTCGACTTTTACTATCCAGAACGGATATTGGTCTATCGGGCTATCCATCACTTTCGCACTCACATACTTGTTGGAGCGTGACAGATATTGTGACAAATGATAAAAACCCGACCATATTAGACTGCTAGAAAAGTTTGATGGCTGCAATTATTACTGAATCCAAATTATAACAGGTATATCTTCTAGCCACCCGGAGACCTATAAAGAGGTCCCATTGAATGACATTATGTATTTTATTTATGACGTAACATAGTTGCATGTGACCTGGCAATTTTTTGATCGCTGGGCGGCTAGAGTATACAGTCTACAGCAGAAGTTGCTAACCCGGCGAGGTGTTCAAAATTACCTTAACACGACTTTATTGTTAAGAGAATAAGAGCGTGTCAAGATTATGCTGAACAACTGGCCTGCTTAGTAACTTCTGCTGCCGACTGTACTTTCTATATTTTATTTTTACTTTCTATATTTCGCTTGCATCCTGACGCCAATAGTAATAGATAAGGACCGAACCTGACCTCATTTCCCTTCATGGGTTTTAAAAGACATTTTCGTTAGGCCGGGATTGGTAAATCCGTTGATTATAAACTTGAAATGTTTCAAGGGAAGATACAAACAAACCTTGTGTACGATATGTCGATAATCCCACAGTTATTTCGCTATGGAAGTTGATTTAGGCAGTCGTTTGGTTAGCTAATGCTGGTGCGTTTACGAGAGTGTCCCGATATGTTGTAAAGCGGCACTTTGGCAGCATCGCTGCACCCTTACCATGAGTTGTGAAATTGACGTTTTCGATAACGAGTACCGAGTTTACCATCTGTGCATTTCGCTTGTACTATTTTAGTGCGAACGAGATGCACAGATAGTAAACTCTATACTCGTTATCGAAAACCTGAAAGTCACAACTCATGGTAAGGTAATAAGAATATTTTAAATTCGATCGATTTCGTTTGAGGATGCGTCGCTAGAGACAAGATGATTTCAAACATCGTTAGCAGTGTGTTTTCGTGGCTAAGGTATAAACTTTAATCGCTCTAGAGTCTCATTTCAAACGATACATCAAATTGTAGTTCAGAAAGCTTCTTACAGTCTAAGTCACAATTTCCTAAGACCGTCGCGTAGTGATATATTTATGCTCATCTTATTTTTTTCGCTCTTATTACAATTGAGAGATGCAAAAGCGTTTTTTTAATGTCGCTTTTAAATAATGATATTTTTGGTGAATATAATGTCACTTCTAATCAGAATCACGTGTTTTTCATAAATAATAAGATAAAATAGTCCTAAAGCGTTAACATATTCCACATTACTAATAAAATTTAATAATGTATGAAGAGTCTATTTCACTTAAGAAGAAAGACTTTTTTCTCCTACTAGGATGAACAAGCCCGTGTTTCTAACTACAAATAACAAGAAATTCAGTAAATACCACAATATCTAAAACTAGAATAAGAGACGTTCACTTAATTGTTTTTCGGAAGCTTGTGACTAGTAAAACAAGTGGTAGTCTCTTTCCAATGAACAGTATCAAAAAGTGACTTCCGCTTGTATGAGTTTAATAAAATGGTATCCAATTAGCGTGAGCTGTTAAGAAAAGTTGAAAAGCTTTAAATTTCGTGACGATAATGAAGCAAGATTTGTTAATTTTTTACATTGTATTATAGCCGGTAATGAACACCAAAATCAAGTGTTTATTGACATTTAATGCTTAATTGTCATCAACAAAACTAACAGCGATTTAACATTTAATAACAAGCGTAAGCTGTTACTAAAAATTATGAATGGGTACACCCGACACTATTTTCTGTATACTTCCATTAACTGAAACGTCTGCTAGCGAATATCTTCGATAATTAAATCGAAAGAAAAATAGAAAAATTTTGAACTCGATCCCACAACCTAGCTCACTAGCCCAGTGCGCTACCATCTCCATTACAAGTTACAAGCTCCCGGTGGTGAACAGCTGGCCCCTCGCGGGCCACTAGCACATGTATCACGCGGCCGCGCGCTGCAGCAGCAGATGCAGGTCCGCGAAGGAGGGCCGCGCCAGCTCGTCGCGCCGCCAGCACGCGCGCATGGGCTCGTACAGCTCGCGCGGGCAGCCCGCCGGCCGCGCCAGCGGCTCGAACATACCGTCGCCCAGCTGCAGGTGCGACAGGTTCTCCAACACCTGGGGTCACGATGCAAGTTTAAGTCGACGGCACTTCCGATCACGATTGAAATTCTTAATTTTGTAAATAAGACAAACTTATAATGTAATTTTACGAACAAAATCCTGTTATCGACAAGTAAATACTACTTCAACATCTTAATGTACAGTCAGCAGCAAGTGGCTGAGCTGTTCAAGTGTTGAAAATGACTACACGCGCTCTTATTCTCTTGACAATAGAGATGTGTTGACCTCATTTTGAACACCCGCTTAGTCACTTCAGCTGCTGACTGTACAGACAGTCATGTATAGGCTACCTACCTAGACGCCGTGCTTGCTTGCCACCGATCTTGAACAATTTTAACGTAATCCGTACACATCTAATTCAATTTACTTTTATAATTTGCAATGAATAGTTCCAAGTTGTTTTCTGAAGTATGTAAAATATAAATAAATAATTATATAGTTTTGCTATTGTTATTTATTTTTAACCGTATTTCCCTGCACATTGAAGTGCCGAAGCGACTTATAATTGTAAAACGTGAGTTACCCGCCTCTATACATTGAATAGACTTTACACAGCCTGACACTGACCTCGTTCTCCGTGAGGTGCTCGTAGGGGCGGCGGCGGCAGAGGGTGAAGATCTCGTGCAGGGTGACCGCGAACGCCCACACGTCGCTCTTGGTCGTGTACTTGCCGAGCAGCACCGACTCCCACGCCGCCCACCGCAGCGGCAGCGGGATGCGCCCGTCCACCTGTGTTATCAAATAAATAAATCTCTTGCACGTATAACACCATTTATAATATACCAAAATTAAAACTTTATTCATTTTACCTATCAATATGTACTTTTAATAGAAAACTCCCGTGAGACTCAGACATACTAAAATATATATAATAACGGGTCACTCACGTATTTTGAGGTCGAATAACGCTCGACATACATTTCGGTCCAATTCGTGAACCATATTCATGAGTTCCGTGCCGCACCGTCGCTGAAGGCGGCAATTCGAGGACTGCGGGCCAATGCTCTCATTGAGCATTGGCGCGCATAGGCCATAGGAAACATATGTCGAGCGTTATTCGACCTTAAAATACGTGAGTGACCCGTTTTTATATATATTTCAATATGTACTATTTAGACGTATAATTTAATAAATATTACACTATTCGACTTGTGCAGCACTCTTCGTTTTTAACCTAGAGCAGGTGGAAAGGTTGAATGCCCTGACTGGGATTTGAACCCAGGACCATTGGCTTCATAGGCAGGGTCACTACCCACTAGGCAAGACCGGTTGTCAAACCGTGGATGTACAATACGCTCTAGTTCTAGTGTTTGAACTAAGTGTACCCTTATTTGGTACTTTACATTTAAAATCCTAGAATAAACAGGACTCTGAGGTTAACAAGTATTTAACATTTTATACATCAACACCAAAATGTGCAAAAGGATTTATTTGCGCAACAAAAGTAAAGTACAAGTAGTATTGTGTAAGCAGGTACAGTCGAGTTCAAAAATATGTTACATAAACATGTAATAATTAATTTCGTAGTACAATCGACTTACCTTGTAGTAATCACAGGCGTATGCCTCGTTGTCGGTGCCGAAATCGCTAATTTTGACTTGATAACCTTTGCCGACGAGAATGTTCCTAAACAAATAATAGGAGTTAGAGTTAGGATTTGCATTATAAATGATTCTACGTAATGGAAAATATATTGATAAAAATATTTTTGTAAATGATGTATGTGGTTATAAATTACGTTGCATGTGGTAGCAAATGTGATATCTCTTTAGTTTTAGCTAACAGAATCCCTTTAGAGGTATTTCAACATCATAACTACACTACATTTGTAATCCATATCAGAATAATACTACTACAACCCATGAATTTGATAAAAAAAAATGGTCAGAAAAAGTGAAGACAGTTCAGATTTAGAATAATAATAGTTACTATAATTAGGGTAGATGTGGAAAGCTAAGTGGCGAGTTGGCTATATGTTTAAAGTCCAGTGACACCTCTTTACCCTTAGCCCTTTGTACCGATGTTGCCCTGGAGCCCCTAGAGCCTAGTACATTTTAGATTCCATTAAAACTCAATAGTCTTTACACCACGGCGGGTGCTGTCTCTGTGCGCATCCCATGATACGGACAGGGGCAGCATCGGCCTAGTGTACCCCTTACATTTCATTAAATTGTCAAAAGGGCGTCTGCGCGTTGGTTTGATACGGCTCCGTGTACGCCTCCCAAATGTCCGGAACACCATTATTCCGTGTAAGGAAAATACTACTACAACAGTGAGCTAAGCATACCTAGCTGCCAAGTCCCTGTGTACAAAGTTGAGCGACTCCAGATACTGCATGCCGGCGGCTATCTGCGTGGCGACGTGCAGCAGCGCGCTGGGCGGCGGCGGCGCGGCCCGCAGCAGCGCGCACAGGTCGCCAAGCTCGAGGTACTCCAGCACCACGGCCAGCGGCGGCGAGCGGCACGCGCCCAGCACCCGCGCCAGGTGGGGGACGAGAGCGCCGCCAGGATGCGAACGTCTCGCTCGAACTCCTCCCTGCGAGCGAGATACGTACGTTTTATTTAATTTACAGAAGCAAGTACAATAATAGAATAAAGGTTAAGTTATACATTGCAATAGGCGTGTACCTACCTGCTAAAACGCTCTCACTAAGAACTTCTACATAATATAGATAGGGTAATGCTACAGTAAACAAAGTAAACTTCTAGCGACTAGATGGCAATAAAACAAATTGCATAAAGTTATTAAGTTCGCGAAGCTAGAATTTCAAGGATTTATTATTGGAAACTTACTCTGCTTGTATTGAAAATGTCTGCGGCAGTGAACAGTTTGTTGTATGAAGTTCGTTATATATACTTAGTACGGAGATAAATTGCAAGTGTAAGGCCTGCAACCATCGAGCTTCTAAGTAGATTAAGGAGCCTGAAGTACAGCGAAAGGAAATGCATTAAGCATAACAAAGTAAACTCTTTAAAGATCTAAGTAATAACAGTACATCCAATGCAGATCCGCAAGCCGAATGGGTGTATACAAACATCTATATATTTATTATACATATATATAATTACATATACATGACATTGTCTAGCTCCCACCGGATAAGAGGCTCTACGGGCCCATATGGATGTTTAACCTTTTCCAGGCCTCGCCAATCCGAACCGTTTTCCCAAATATATCGTATCTAGTTACGTTTTGATTATTTATTATAAATAGAGTTAATTTTTGGGATGTCCAACCTGATATGAACTTAAAAGTCGAATGCTTAGGTTGAAATTAAATTGATGTGCATGTGGTCCATAAATCGTACTAACTACGCCTGGAAAAAGACTTCAAACTTGACATACAAAATAGATTCTACAATTTAAGTCTCATCAACCAAGCTTAGCTACGACAAGCTACTTTCTGAAGGTCAACGCTACGCTATGATCTTCAAAGCTCACTATCAATAACGGCCCGGCCACGATATTGCGCAAATTGCGCCGTGGCAAGCATATCATCTGTTCATTGCGTGTCATCCCAACTAACCGCAGTGCATTGCGCGTCTTGATTGCGCAACGTACAGATAAAACGGTTGCCCCGCAGCAAGTCGCGCATTGTCACGGCCAGGCTGTAAGAGTAAGGCCTGAGTGGACGAATGAAGCGGAGCGATTAGCGGAGCGGGCAACAAATCGCAAACGCTTGCATTTGTTTAACATTCACTGACTCGAACTTCCACTCTCAAGAATTAATTCTAGACATAATATTTAAACGTTCTATAAGCTATGCATACATGATATACCTCTCCTTGGCGGACGCGTCGTGGCACAGGAACTTGACGGCGACCAGGCGTTTCTCAGGCGTTATGGTGCCGTTGTACTCGGGCACGCCGTCCGCCTCGGCCACGTACACCTGGTCATTGAACAATTATACGTTTAATCACTGTAATTTTATAAAAGAACCTATGAATTCATACGCTAGACCGCACCGTATTTTGTTATATCTCTCTGTATGTCTGTTACCTCTTGTTGAAACTTGGTATGGAAAAAGTTTGAGCTACGGGAATGGATAATTTATACATAGGACATTTTTTATCCCGCAAGCATACTTTAAAGACGGGCATGGTTGGCAGACGAAGTTGCGAGGGAAAGCTACAGTAAGTTATAATTGAAAGACAAAAATAAACATTTACCTCGCCCAGCAATATTCGGATTTGCGACCTTTCGGAATACTGGCTTTATCGTTCTCATAGCGACAGCTATCGCATATCCGACAGTCGAATTTATTAGTCAGTAGCAGAAATCACTAAGCGGGCAAGGTGTCCAAAATTACCTTAACACGACTTTATACATATATGCTACCCCTCCTAGTTCAATTGAAACTATAATTCTAACATTTTATTAAACATTTATGGTTTGACTGGCGGAGTTTACTAGTACCGATCCCCTTACGGTTTCTATTTTATTTAAAAAAGCCACTACTAATTGACAAAAGTATCGACGATATAATTATATTATTTGGTTTATCGATATAAGATTTTCCCACCTATCATCAAGTTGTGTGAAATGTCGTGAGTGTACGCACCGTGCCAAAGGCGCCCTCTGCCAGTTTGGAGATCATGCGCAACCGATGTCGCGGAAACTCGATCACGTTGGTCGTTTCCAGTCTCCGTTTCATGTCTATGAGAACCTCTTGCTGGCTCGCCGACTGAAATTTAAATAATAACTAAGCATTATCTCACTTAGAAACCTTAAAAAAGGGAATTTCATTTTTTATTTTTATTTTAGATAATAGTTTAGTTCTACTGGCTGGTGAGTACCAACTCTACAGCCAACTCGTCATTCAGGTGCGACTGAGGTCAAACGCTGGTCAGTCTTCAGTAAACTCGTGTTTTAGATACAATACACGATATAATTTTAAATTAAAATTTAATAACCACTGGATACATGGACACCCTACTTAATTTTATTAAAGGGAATCAGTGTACGGCAAGTGCCATCGCGTTGACGAATTGACAGCTTTTCCTCATTTGTCTTTAATTTTTGTTATAGATATGACTTGCGAAAGACGTTATAAACTCTTTAGTCTACACTGCTAGTAGGGTGACAACAATTAGCAATTAAAATTTAATTTTACCTCTTAAATTAGGCATGATAAATACGACTTACTTTCGTGTAAGTGCTACATAAATGTGATCGCCATCGATTACTGAATTTGACAAATTGGTTCCTGATTACTGATTAAATTTCACCGTGTATGTATATATTGAGTACCTTTATATCCAACGTGACGCCGTATACAAAAGTTTTATACCTCCGTAGTCCATGCTTATAACATGGACACAGCCTAATTATGAATCCCTAGTCTGGCTTGTGGCATTGCCAGATCGTTTTGTTGAACAGTGAACGTGTTAAAAGGAGAAAGAAAGATCGAAAGATCGCGCGTTAGTTCTGGATTAGCGCAGGATCGAGACTAGAAGAACGCACATGTTCAACAGTGGGAGGCTAAGGCCCTGGTTTCTCTGACCACCCGCTGCCGGCGACCGGCGATGGAAGTTTTGTTCGGGAATGTTTGAGGGTGGTCTCTGAAACGTCGCTGGCGGCGAGCAGTACGACGGGCGAAGGTCACACGCCGCACGCGTTTTTTTAGAACAGCGACGGACGGCGGGTAGCGTGTTGATATAGGAAATGACTAATTTCACCAAGGATAATGATGAATTGTTGATTAATTTAATTCGATGCAATAATTTTGTTTTGCGATGCGTCTGAGAAAGATTACAAAAATAAAAAATGCAGGTTAATTTTACCGGTTTTTAAAAATGTCACTTGACTCTTTTTCTTCGATACAATTAATATTTCATCATCAACTTCTAACAATAACAATGTAAGTAAGTTTTTGTCCATTTTGCTCAACGCATCAACTGCTGCAACGCAACTAACTCTCGATTCCTCAGGCGACCCGTCGCGTGACCGACGGGGCCATATAGCCCACGCACCCACCCGCGACCGACGGCGTGTGGCACAGCGTGCGAAGCACATTCAGACGCCGCCGGTCGCGTGTTGCGGCCCAGAGTAACCAGGGCCTAAATGACAATGTTGGAGCAGCTACAGTCAGCAACATTAGCTATACATTGGTAGACCTTATTATATAAGGCATAAAGACGACCGATGTAGAGTTAAGATTGTTGCTGTGTGTACTCACCCTCGCGCTGTGCTTGGAGCGCACGGAGCCGGCGGCCGAGAGCCGCGCGTCCACGTCCAGGTCGAGCCGCTCGCCCATCACGTCGGTGGCGCGGTCCGACAGGCTGTCGCCGAGCCGCCGCTTGGTCAGCAGCGGCGCCGAGCTCAGCTCCGGCACTGCGTAGTCGTAGTTTGAGCTGTCTGTTGGAACGAATAAAATTGATTATAGGACTGATTTTTCAAACGTCAGATAAGCACATATCTGACAGATACCCATAGAGTTATTCGTCGATTATGGCTTATTGACGATTTAAAAAATGGCGTTTAGTTTAGTACTTAAACCGGGTGTGGCCTTTAATAGAAGTAATAACTTTAGGGATCGCTTCTACACCACGAACGTAGCAACATATTTTTTACAACTTACAAAAATTGTGTAATGTATTTCTTGGGATTTATTCGAGCAAACTAAATAGTATTTTCAATGAACAGCATTCAACAGTCTTGTTGACGTTTACTGTCAACCTATAAACTTCATAGTTTTGACAATACATTGCTTGCTCGAAAAATCTTGTTTTATTCATATTTAGTAAACTATAAGTTAATTTTAAAATTCGTAGAACAAATGTTGCTAAGTTTGTGTTGTAGAAATGATGCCTAAAGTTATTGCTCTTATAGCAGGCTACACCCGATATGACTGACAGCGTCTGGGGATTGCAAGACGGTGTAAACTAAACCAGTCTCCAGGATTCCAACTCCAATGAACTCCAACTGAGTGAATAGAAAGATTTATTTATGTTCAGTCAGCAGCAAAAGTTGCTAAACGGGCCAGTTGTTCAGAATGATATTGACGCGTTTTTATTCTCTTAACAACAAAGTCAAGCTGATTTTGAACTGGTTAAGGTGAAATTATGTGTAATGGATATCCTCCTAAGGCCCACCATACAAATAACATGCTACTCGAATTTGTTCTTTATACTGTAGTAAATAAAGTATAGAAGCTCTTTTGTGTCAAAATCGAAGGAAACAAATGAAATTCAGCTCAGTTCCAATTTAATAAAATCAAATTTTGATATAATAATTAGTAATACAGGTAGGCCCGTGCGCCTTACGAGTATATAGTCTTAAAGAAACACTTAATGATAATTTTCACTCATCTTTTACAGACTAGCAGAAAGTGAACTATAACATATATTCAATTACCTGATAAAGCTGTATTAGAATCCTTAACGAAGTCTTTCATCTCTAGCAACACGGTGCTATAACTAAAATAGGGCGCGCACTTGAGAGCCTGATACGGCTCCTGGTACTCGTCCGACTTAACGTCTAACGCGCAGTCTGCGTTCATCTTGTTCGCCGGCAGCATGGACACGTGCGACGACGTCCCGCAGCGGCTGTAGCTGTCTTCCCGCTTCTGGGAGACGGCGCTCTTGGCCAGCGGCGAGGCGAAGCACTTCCTGTGCCTGTGCCTGTGGATGATGAGGAACACAGCCACCGCCAGGAGTATCACCAGCGCCGTCAGCACCCCCACCACTATGGCCATGTACAGCGGATCCTCTTGGTGCGCAGTCGATATTGGTATCTGCGGGTTGCTGGGTATGAGTTTGGTCTTTTCTTTGCCGACGGATGGTTTTTGACTCTCGGGGGTGTAGTTGCCCTGGGCGACGTCTGCAAATAGAATATGTTTTTCTATTGTCCTATGGCATTTATGTTTGATATGACTGTGCCTATGTTTAGTCGACGTCAGCTATATCGGAGGTGGTCGCAAATATCTAAATAACGCCTCTATTTGCAAAGCGATAAAGTAAATTCAGATATTTGTGACCACCTCCACGGCTCCGATTTATCTGATTAGGACTGTAACGCCTCTATTCTCAGCTACGATAATACTGATGGCGACTGTACATACATATAACTAATATATTATAATATAATATAGTACAGTAATCTCATCCCTAAACTAGTAGTGTTCTGATAACTGCGAGTAGAAAGCGCCGGAGCACAGGCTGATGATGATGATGCTTATAGACAACACAGGCTGTATTGTGATAAAGGCAGTTCATAGTTTTTTATACAGTCTGCACGCCCCCGTTGGAAGCTAGCGTTCTTATTACAAGTGGCTTTTTTCTTATAAATAAAACATTTTCCGCTAATAAGAATTATTGGAAATTGAAGTGAACTTATTGCTTACTCCGGTACTAGTAAATTAAGGGTGAGTCTAATATTGATTTTCCGTGTCGAGTAAAACGGTTATATAGTCTCGGAGAAGTAGCATTGAGTGTGGGATCTACTTGGGTATAGTCCTACTGCGATTAGAAGCAGAGATCACAGTAAAGTGGACATGACTCCAAAATTAATCAAAATATTATTCAATTAATTATTTTTGAAATAAAATTTTAGTTTCTTATATTTACTATGAGAATGTTATTTAGTGTGGTAAGCATTTTCGTAAGAAAAAAAAAAGTTACGATGTTAAACTGACACGATTATGAATATCTTGCTATGATTTTTATTACAGACGAAGACATTTTTTAGTTTTATAGGTAGAACCTCCGTGGATCTATCAGTGGATTGCGAGCGGAGTTTTTCAGAACCTAAATATATTTTTGATGTGTAAAGAAGTGGAATTTAAAGAAAATGCTGTTAAAAAATCTATACTTTAACAAACTTTTGTATTTATTGACCAGGAATCAAATTATATGTCAAGTAACAAATTAATTTAATGATTACTTATATGATTAATTTTAAAGTCATGTCCAGATTATTGCGAGCAATGTCGCAAATTTGTCCGATCTCTGATTATAAGGCACCGACCCGAACCTTTCAACTTAAAGATGCCTTATGGCGGTGTATCCAGTTGTGGACGTTAGTGAGGATGTGGAGTCACGTACCCGAGTCAAACACGACCTCGCTGATGAGTATCCACCGAGACGAGAAGCGCAGTTCGATGCGCACCCACTTCCCAATGCGGTGGTGTAGCTTGATGCTCACGTTGCGCGAACTCTCGAATATGTTGTCCTCGACGTTCGTGTAGCGGATAGGCTCGTCTTGGAAGTGGTGACCGCCGATCGAAAACGATATTATCGCCTCCGAAAACACCTTGAAAATTGGATTACTATTAGTACTGGCACTTGTAGTGCAGACAGCGTCAATGTCATGAAAGAACGAACCAAAAGTAGTAGTACTTTTGACCGCAAACTTCGGAGAAAAATTTAATTATACGGATATATTGATAATGAAATTCTGTTATTTGGTAACAAATATACGCCAAGCAAGAATGTTCTACAAAAAATATAAAGATAACAGAGAAAACTATTGATACTCTCTAAAGGATCCCGCAGTAAACATGGAAAAAGTGATTTCAGTCAAATATCATGAAATTTTTGTAGGTATGATATAGATTCGAGGCTGCTGAATATTTTTTTATAAGGACACAACTCTTTCGAAAGTATACTTTCAGAAATAATCTAGTAAATATTTTTCTATTTACGCGGCGTGTTTTCTAAAATCAATGTGTTCAAATAATACACACTGAGAGATACTGACGTTGTCAAATCAAGCTCAACCACCAACTGTTAAGTTAATTACTTCTAAAATTATACTTCCGAGAGAGTCGTGAGAAAATATTCAGCAGCCTATATCATATTAAAATTTCGAGAGATTTGACTGGAAACCACTTTTTTCCCATGTTTGCTGTGGGGTCGTATAATTTATGTACGTTGCTCTTTATCGGATCACATCTTATACCTAATCAGAGCCTGTTTGCCTACTGACCTGCACCTCCCTCATAAACTTGTTGTTGCAGTAGAGATGCACGGCGCTGAACTCGCGCACCCTGTCGAACTCGAACACGATGGCGGGCGCGCCGGGCCGGGTGTCGTTCCTCCAGCCTACCCAGGCCGAGTTCTGCGCCGCCTCGCGGATCTCGTCGCCGCCGAACTGCCCGTCGACCAGCTGCCCGAGCCCGCCGCGCAGCTCGTCGCCCCAAGTGCCGTCGTAAATCATGTCGGTCAGCTCCACGCCGTTGCTGCGCTTGTCGCCTTTGGGCATAGTGTATGATACTATGCCGACTGTGGACAGGGATTCCGACGTCAGTATTAAACAGAGTCACTGCCTAAAGGATTTTAATACGTTCAAGGGAAAGGTTTATACTATGCATCTGTGCAATTATCGGGCGTACTGAATGATTGTTATGATGTAGTAAAAGTGACCACCGCAGCCGCAGCGGTTAAGCTGCGTCTGTTCGAAATTGGACATTACGCATGGGCTAAAATACTTAAATAATATCATACACATGTCAATTGCAGGCGTCCGTAGGCTGCGGAAAGTGCTTACCATCAGGCGGGCCGTATGCTTGTTTGTCACCGCCATTGTATAAAAAATCTATATATATAAAGGTGAAAGTCCTGACTGACTGACTGACTGATCAACGCACAGCCCAAACCGCTTAAACTAGATGGCTGATTTTTTCACAATAGGTAGTTTATATGCGGTAAGCATGCGCTAAGAAGGGATTTTTGGAAATTCTACCATTAAAGGGGTAAAAAAGGGGTTGAAAGTGTGTATGGGGTAAGTGTAAAATTTAAAGCTAGAGACTTGTAATTTTGTGTAAACACTCCTTATTTAAATAGGTACAAGAAAAGTGATTTAAGCGTTTTTTGATATTCATCCCCGAAGAGGTCAAAAAGAGGGTTCTTCTGCGCGTGCGAAGCCGGGGGCAAAAGCTAGTCAAACAATATATCTCAAGTTAAATTATGCAGGAAAATAATTATGGAATTGCATTTGAACGTACCGGGCATTCTATTGACTATTACCATGAGTTCTGACTTTGAGCTTTTCGATAATGAGTATCGGGTTTACTATAATTATGTGCATCTCGCTTGTACTATTTTAGTGCGTGCGTAGTTATCGAAAACCACAAAGTCACAACTCATGGTAAGGAAGCCAATTCGAATTCAAAGTGACGACTGAATCCAGTTTTAACATATACATATTTAGTCCATAAAATTCCGACTGCAAAACCATCCCATATAGAATACACGTGTTGCCAAAAACGAAATACAGATACCTAAAATACAAATGCAGTGGATCTGCTAGACAGATGTTTATTTATTCAGGGACCAACGTAACGAGTATTAAAAACTACTCTGAAGTTTGGCAAGTTTGTTCTAAAAAAAGTCTACAATACCGACGCGAAATTTTGTTGATGTGGTCAATTCGGGTAGGTTACCCGAGGCGCTACCGCCAAAAACGATATTCGTAAATTTCGGGCGATTGCCTCCGTCAATCTCATGACGTCTTAATTGGTGTGAAAGAGAAAGATGGCCGAAATATACGAACTTCTACGTTCGCGGTACCGGGCCTGTATAAAAGGTATCCCGTAAAGTTTAACACCTAAATATGTAGTACAATTTACGATGTACCCAGGTAACCCAGTCGCGGATAGTCGAGTTGAATGATATGTTAACACAGCACCTTCCTTCGTTGTACGTGCGTATGCATAAGCGTAGGTAAACATATATTACGTAGAATTTATATATTATGTATTCGTATGTGCGGTTTGAGTACAGAGGTTTCGGCAGATATCGTGTGAGTAACGAAATTTGTAACTATTGCATTTTGTATTAATATTCGAAACGTCCGAGATCAAGAACGTTTTAATAGCGGTTATGAAAAAAAAAATTACGACCGGTCTGGCCTAGTCCCTGCCTATGTAGCCAATGGTATTGGGTTCAAATCCCAGCCAGGGCATTTATTTGTGTGATGATGAGCACACATATTTGTTCCTGAGTAACGGTTATTTTCTTTGTATTTGAGTATTTATATGTATATACATATCTATTATATTTCGTCGTTTAGTACCTACAACACAAGCCTTACCGTAGGACTTGGTTGTATTGTGTAAGGTTGTCCCGAAGTAATTAATTATATATTTATTATTTTTGAAATTACACTACTACGTCACTACTTTGAAAAAATATCGTATCTGACACAGATACTCTAAGTTGAAAAGCAGTAACTCTGCACTGGTTCCATACAGGCCATGCATAGTTACGCCATTTTTCTTTTGAATGTCAGAATGAGTTACGAGTTTGTTTCAAAGTAGTGACGATAAGATTACTACCAAAAAAATATTTGTAACAGAAACTACAAACATTACCTTTTTTTTTTTATATGTTCACAAACAGAATTTATTTCAGTCTCCGATATAACTGAATTCAAACTTCTCTTATGCAACAATAGCTTACAGTATTCCTAAGTAGCTGGGTCACTAGTTTTGTTTGGAAAATATTTGTTCGAAAACATAGTAATGTATACAAATCTAATCCAGCTGTACTGTACTAACACTCCAAACGCTTTAGACCAACGCCGGCTACTCTAACGAGGTGCGGGTAACGTAAACAATTGCTCATAAACGTATAGACGTACAGATGTAGCCCGCATATTACTATTCCACGTGAAACTGTTTCAGAAATTATGTAACACAGTTTTTACGACAGAAACGCATAACACAGAATGTTGATAATTAAACCGACTTATAAAATTCTAAATATATGTATATAAAAGAAGAAACTGACTGACTGACTGACATATCAACGCACAGCCCAAACCGCTGGTCCAAGAGAATTTGGCACGTAGGTTCCTTATAAGGTCTAGGGGTGCACTAAGAAAGAATGTTTCAAAATTTACCCCGTAAAGGGGTGAAATGGGGGTCCAAATTTTGTATAGGGAAAAAAGATTAGTTGGCCAATTCATGTGACGTTTCACAGGAGTATTTATTGGTACATGATTAAACACGTGGTTATGGATTTTAGAGAATTCAACCCCTCAAGGAGAAAATGTTACTACGCGAGCAAAGCCGCGGGCTTTTGCCCTCGAATATAATAGAAATGTATTCATGTACGTATTCAAATAAATGTTTGATTGCTACAGTTGTGACACAAACTTACACATTGGGCAGTTTTTAGATACTAATTAAGCACAAAAAGCAAAAGATGTTGAGTAAGCCCAAACTTCTAGTGAAAAAAAAAACTATTGTTTTAAAACGCTACTGTAACCATTTCAATTATAGCGATGTGTTAGAAAGTGATAGATGCCTTTTCCACATCGAGAAACGCTACCTTTTACGTGTATACCGTTTATGTTAAACATTTACACCGGACGCGGGTCATATAAATCGGTGTACAATACTTAAACCCTCTTTCGTCTGCCATTTGGACAGCACATGATCCCGCATACCACATGAAAAGTATTTTTACGAGCTTAACACTAATACCGATGTAGCATAAATAATCGATATTTTACAACACAAGCAACACGCCGTGAGCCTAACGTTAATAGTAATATGCGTCATATTAGTTAACTTCAGGTTTCAATCCTATTGCTTAAGATTTATGACTGAATTTTTAAACAATATTTTTACATTTAAGCTCTTGTGTTTTTACGTACCAATCATAAATGCGGCTCGCGCTTCACCACTCGCTTTATCGATCGGAACTTACTCAGAATCGCTAAGCAAAAGGGACAAAATACCTCGGAAACTTGACTTTAAGTAACAATGCCTTTAAAAGTAAATCTGATTTTTGAAAGCGGTATTGGACCGCTTGAGGTCGCGTTATTGAAATGCCGAACACAAAATTACAGTTTTATACACCGTTTAGTGTGATCATGTTTATAACCGAAGTAATTCATCATTTCATTAATCATTCCTCAAATCTTCGATATTATATTTAAAAAAGAAACATTCCACAAATCGTTACACGCTTGTCTGTAAGAAATGTAATTATTCCTATTGGACATTGTCTTCCTCTCGGACGTGCACGTCATGTCATATTTAGGTATTCTTTATTGTTTTGAAGACTAGTAACACAGCGTCAGAACTATGTAAGTATAAAAATTATTCCAGAACATTCTGTAATTCATGTGCGAAGCTGAAATCTAAGGATGATCGTAAGATCATCCCTGTTATTCCAAGGAAATCATACAGGCGGATTTCCTGCAATTATATTATTGTTTAGACTTCGAATTAAACGTCAACGCTCGGGAATAAGTCACTTTATAATCAATACAATGGTTTAAAATGTGAGTAACGCGGCGAAATTTATTGTTATTCAAAACGCATGAACGCATAACCGCGCACCTGGGATTGTTGATGATAAAGTCAGCCGTGCTTTAGCAAACATTCATTATATTCAAGGAGAAATAAAGGGAATATTATAACAAAAAGGAATGTACAGTCAATTTAAAAGATATAGATTCGGTCAAAGTGCCATAATTTGTATACATGCACCTTATTATCATACTTTTTAAGGTACATGTATACGTATTTTGGCACTTTGGTTGTGGCGATATCTTTGACATTGACAGTACCTACTACATTTGTAGGTACATTACAAAATCTCCTCAATACACCGATCTTGTGAAGATCTTCAAGAGCTCTCCTAATCTGTGCTTAGGTCGAGTATGTTATTTCTCTGTAGCATTTCATCATACCGCTTGCGAAGTGAAAATGTTAGCTTTCTAAGAAAAAACGATAGCAAATTACTTTGTATGACACTCGTATAGTGAAGCTTGTTAGGCTTCCCGAGATGCAGAGATTATGATATAGGCAGCATCAGAAGTAGCTAGAAGCTTAAAGTGCATCCATACCAATACCATAACCACTACTAAAATGCTAAAGCACCTACGCGTGGTATGATAGAATCTGTGTACCTACTCCAGTCGTATGTTTTCACAAGAAATTTTTAAAAGATTGATAACGCCCTTGTTGTTTAGAGGATAATTTTAATATTAGACATATGGTGGGTGGCAGGGTGACTTTGACTGGCTTGTTCGCCCACGAGATGATGAAAAAATAATACATTTTCAATATTAATACAATGTAAATTTAAAGATAATTTAAAGAAAAGGTTTCCTTAAACCTTACAACAAACACAATATAGTCTACTGACTGAAAAGTTTTGAAAAGTATTTTTATTTTGTATACAAATTTATCGCCACGGGGAAAGTTAATTCCGCGAAATTTATACCAATATATTGTATAGTCGCAATGTCCTAATGGTCTCAAAGCGAAGAGTCTGACTAAACATCTTCAGACACATTACGTTATTGTAATAAGATCAAGGGTCAAAAGACAGGGCGGTAATTGTGGTAAGGCGCGGATATAGATCCTGTCTAGTTCAATTCACCACCAGGCTGGCATCACTCTCGCGCACACAGCCAACAGCGAGCGTGTGTTATCCATGTTTGTATATAAACAAGCGGATAAAATCTCAGCGGCGACGCCTCATGACTTAATAGCTTAAAAGCTTATAAAGTGTAGATCTATGTGTGTGTAGCGTGTCTGTATAGGACGCAAGATTTCTTGTCTGTTTAAATTTTGACGTACATTACATAACTGTTCTGTAAGTATGCAAGTTTCGGCAAAGGCATACTAAGAGGCACTGCTATAGCATATTATGACTACTATGTTGAAGTAGAACATCAGATATTGAAACTGTACTAGCAGCAATGACGATGTAGACTACCTAAATACTTAGTTTCACTGTTTTAATATAACTTTGAGTACAAAACATAGTCAAATTAAAATATCAGAAAAAATTAAGACGGTAAAATATAAGTTATATAAGTTTCAATGCGAAATTCTGCGAGTTCATATCCATGCAAACGCGCCGGACTGTCTTTTTTCAGCTCGTATTTACAACTGGTGACGGCCACCAAATTCAATTGTGAAAGTTCGGTGTGTACAGTGCTATGCAAACCTCAATAGATCGATTTCAGATAAAACGTTATTTCGCTTACAGTTGCCGCACGCCGTCCGATTGGTAGGAACATTTTATTGGGCGGCGCACATGCCGCGCTCAGGGTGAAATAAGAACGGCGCCGAACGGCATCGCAAATATATGTAATAAGGACGAACAGTACAGTGTATACTTTACGAGAATGGAAACGGGTCAATTTGTGTAGACTTTTCGTACATGGTGACCCATACACTGTGTGGTTGTTTTTTAAGATAAGAATCTTGGGTGGGCTTGAAACATCTCTATCCAAACATTGCACTTTGTACAATATTATTTTATTATCGATAGCTTACGTGCTAATCGGTATTACATTTCTTAAGTATGTATCAGACATTTACACCATAGGATTCGGTATAAATATGAATTACAATTGTGAATTAATACAGTTGATAGACAATAATAACAAACTCATTAACATTAAAGTATAAAATCATTAAGACATCACAAACATCGAATAAAATGCGATGACGTCAATTCATCTCTTTCATAACAGGCAAAGATGCAATATTATAACAGCGTCGCCATTTTGAGTGAACTTAATTATTTAGGTATTCAGCTAGCAACGCATTCATAAAAGACGAATAATGGAGTATGTAAAGCTACTAATTGATTCATAGTAGCGGGGATCTGCACGCGCCAACTAGACAGCGACAAAGGATACAAACTAATAGCACTCCATTTATTTGCGTCTGCGCGGCAAATAGAAATAATAACTGAATAAAAATACAATTTTCGCGTCACCATGTTACCACCGGAATCCCTGAAAGAGCTTATGTTGTACCTGAAGGCGAGTACATGAGCTCATTTGGCGCACTGGTCGCGTGCAATTACCAACTCCAGTACAATGTGTTTTCGTTAATGGCTTGCGCTTTTTCGAGGCGGCAGCTTAATATTCCCGGAAAGCTTCATGTGACATGGCTCAGAGTTTTATTTTCAGACTTTTCAATTTGACATTAAGCCTAGAAGGTACGTGGTACCGGCTGGCTATTTCTGCACTGCGCTCGGGAAGCCACATGGTAAGTGTTACTTGATGATATGACAGGCTAGAAAAATTTACGACATCCTGTTCTAATATTCGATCAGTCTCAAAAAAATTGTAACGAATATGTGACGATATCGTGCAACTAGACACTTAGTGTTAAGAGTCATCTTTGCAGTATCATGCCTGTTATTCAATAGATGTTTTTCAATCATCTGCTTAATAGGGATATTTAATGAATGTTGGATTGAGGAAGAAAAAACTAATAACACTTGATATATATGATTGTATGGTGGATGGAGTAGAACTCTCAATAACAGTGACTATAGTAAGTAGTAACCAGTGATTGGCACTATGGGTGCAAAACTTTAACAAAACTAGTTGAACTGAGGTATAGTAATACTTACCATCAAGAAAAATACGAATAACTTGGGCAAATTAGTATACAATTTAATTGTATATCAGAATCTCGATATGCCAATATTGGGATGTAAGAATATAATAGTTTTTATGGCTCTATACACTCTTTTAAGTCCTCATAACGCGTTTTGTTAAAGTTTTGCACCCATAGTGCCGATCACTGGTAGTAACCAATCACGCAATGAGTGGGGTTAGGAAAATGCATTAATACCAGTAACAGTTACAACAATGTTATTGCTACCAAACCATTAAAAACGTAGGCAAAAACTATTTCACGGCGATAGCTCATTCTAAGAACTGGCTACATGACCGGCGGTTAATTTGATATATAATTGCATATTTATGTAAAATGCGGTTCAGAAGCCACAACGGTTATTTGCATTTAAGTTTCTTTCATGTTTAGCCACCGGTCCGATCGTGGCTAATTATTTTCAGATTTACGAGTCGCTCGGCGTGCTAGCTCATGTTGCGATTTCTAGAAACAAGACAGGCTACATGACGTGGGCATTAAGTTTAAATTTAAGTACTTACTTCACTAAATATATGCACGTTCTCGATCCTTTATTAGACCACATCAACTATTAAGATTTGTTTAAGCCATGTTTTAGGGAACAAATCACATCAATAGATACAAAAAAAAATACTAGGGAAAATAACTATTAGTCCATTACTTTGAACTGTTTGGCCGACAATGCAAACCACATACAATTTATCTGACATTTACTAGAATCGAAAATATTTTATATTAATTTTTGAGGTAAAGAATATTGTTTTTACTGTACCTAATAAAAAAAATAACACGTTGGTGGACAATAAATGACGTCATCTGCCATAGACCATAGGAAACAAAAACATACGCGACGCCTATAGGCATACTGTCCGCCAAAGTGTTATGGTCTTATGAGGGTGACAGAGACAATCGTCCGAAATTTACGAATATCGTTGTTCGCGATAACCCCGCTGATCAACTATCTTTTATTATAAAATTCAATACTAAGACCTTTTCATTGTCCACGCGATAAACAACTTCAGATACTTCCGATTAGAAAGTTCCGATGTATAGTTAACGTTTATTTGATATATTAAATGTTTGACGTGTTTGTATTGTACAGATTACAGGTACCTTCGTTTATATCATTAGTTATAAACTGTAACGCATTTGCCTACGCTTGTAGCCTTTAATCAAACAATGATAACAAATGCACTTTATATTATTGACACCCGCGTTGCATTAGTAATGAAATCATGCAAGTTAACGTTTCAAATCCCAAGGGAAAGCCGAGTTCTGGATGCCACGACTTCATATTCCGTTTCACATTGTCATTGACGTAGGATCTATGTCGTGGCGTCTGGAACATAGAAGAATTTCACATAACAAACGCTGGCATTACAGTGTCGCGTACCTCGACCGACCAGCAAATTACTCTAGCGCACTCGCAACTATTCCAGCGTCCGTTTGACGCCCTGAAATATTGTATTACCTCTCTGTTCATTCTTTTGCAAGCACGTGTTTCCAGTAATAAAAGGTCTTCACAGTCGTCCTGTAAATAATAGAGTAGCACGAGCGACGTACTAAGTCTATATAAAATTCAATGCTATTTAGTATTGTCTGATGTTAAGTGGTAATAAATGTAATAAAAGTACAGAGCGGCTGTCTTACTTGAGCGCGTTTTGTGTACTCTTCAGGTGCTTTCCTAAGCGGGTTACCTGATACCGAGGAATTTATATTGCGTCTGTTATTTCTATTCTATTTAAACTGAGCTAGGGACATTCTTTGCTCTGAAAATTGAAATTTAAAGAACGGAAATGTGTAAGTCTTTTTTTAGAAATATTATGTGGGTTGGTAATATTTTTAAAAGCGATACCTAAGCGCGATTATCGTCTGCCTTATTTCAGCCACCGGAGGTGGTAGAGCTGTCTAGACGCTCAGTGAATCGCCTACTCCCAATTATAACAGTTCGCGATGTTCAAAGGTTAATACAGTCATTAATTACAATGTAATTAAAACGGTTTACTCATCCGCGAACACCCAATAAACGGCACCATATTATTTGAATGTCATCAAAAACCCCAGTACGAAATGGCAAAAGATCTGGAGAGACGTAACTAAATCGTGACTAAAATATTAATATTCGCTCAAAGGCTCAAAGATATAGGCACATCGGGACTAGCGACAATATTCCGTATCTACATCAGACTTTCGAAACTAAACCTTACTCAGTGAGTCAGTGCTACTACAATTTAATCTTCAGTTTAAAGTACAAAGCTGTCTAAGCTTCACAAAGTATGAATCTACTATTTGCAGGACTTTCAAATAGCAATACAGTATCGAAGTGATTCAAAGAGAATCGCGTAGACGAGGAATACTGTGTAATATTCCCTTTTGGCCTTACCTTAACAGATGGTTTTGCCATTCACTTTCATGTAAAGAAAGAGGAATTACTAGAACAAGGAATTGATCAAGAATGCAATTTAATGCATCATATACAATGTACCCGTAAAAATATTATTAACATTATGTGTTTCCTTTCCCAACTGCAGGTATTATTAAAACTTAAATAAAACTTTTTATTGTCTTTGAAATCAGGTTATTATATTCAACATCCCAGTTCGAGCCAGTTTGCATTTACAATTAACAACAGTTTATTCTTTGCCTTAAATTTAAACGCATATAAATTTGCGTTATACATTTCACCGATTAACCGGGTTCAAATATAGGAGGAGCTTATCAATTCAGTTATATGTACTTTTTATATGTATCACCTGAGAACTCCGTCATTTATTTAATTACTTCACAAGTAAAAGGGAAACTGTACTAAAAATATATAAATCACTTATGTCCTTTTAGTTCACCGCAGGGGATCGGCAATAAGGGGATCTCTTGTGACATTCAGTAGCAATGTCAGGGCTGGCCGTAATACTATATGTACGCGTGCTGTGCGTCTCAATAGAATAAGTTTTCCTATATCGCCACCAACTTTATTAAAGTAGATACTTTTTCTTGTACAGTCAGCGGCAGTAGAGACATATTGATGTTGTATTTTTTTGCTGTCTGCTTATTTTTCTATAGGTAGTTAATGTGAAAGGGAAACCGATTAGTGCAATACACATTCTCGTAAAACCAATTTAAAAAATAATTCCAAGATAGAAAAACAACAGGATTTACGGTTATACTACAAAAAAAAATTACATTATTTGTATTATGTTTCGTCACAGTTTTACATGAATACAAGCAATAAGAATAAACGCCTGTTCACGTTTTAATGACATTAAAATATGGAACACTCAAAAATAAAGTGTATTTTAAACAAATCCCTTTGACGGAACTATCTGACGTTTGAAAAACATGACATATTTTTTTCTTCCGTCATCATAACCGAAATCACTTATTTGTACGGAGTGATTTGTACTATGATGTCATAATGAGGTTTTACGAAACGAATACCTAATAATTTATACTTTTGATGATTTTGAGTTAACGTAAACTTTAGGTTCCGACTGTACACACGTATGAGGTAACCGTGTGATGACGAATGGCGGGGATGTGTGTAATTAAAGCCAAGCTCTGTGGATTATGATTAGTTAGCAAAGCTAATTAGTCACTAACGCACAGTGTATTATTAATTAAACTCCCGTCATGTGTTGACGCGCGCCGGAGTTGGCTAATCAATAAATAATAGCTCCTTGTCAATCTAATGTTATTGAAGAAAATATATATCATACGCGTCTAAGTTGAAATTGAAAGTAACTTGTGAGTTTGTATATTGAAGGAAGCTAACCTACCCGTAATGAGATACTATCTAGATGTCAGCTACCTAGTGACGCTAGTGTCTTATGCAAAGGAATATGAAAATAAGTTACGGTCAAAAATATAATTTTTAGTACAAGCTTTTATTCCAGACTGATTTTTGACGATATTTTATGCACAACCATTCGTCTCACTCGTCGAGAGGATTCTAACAAGTCTGAACACGACGGGTTTATCTTGTGTATTTTAGGAGTTGATATACCTCACTACCTTTTGGGTCTATCATTAGATCAGATCAGCGGTACCTACCATAAAACTGCATTGTCACCGAACTTCTTACAAAAGTATTTTATCTCAATAAAGATTTCACCTGAACTCACTTTGCAAGTTCAATACTCGTAAAAGCATGTAAAAAGAGCCTATTTAAAAAACCTCCCTGAATCAAGCCAACTAGAGTCACGGCTGTTTGTAAACGATTTGCCACCTTATTCCAAGGACATAGAGTCGATGAGTTATTGGTGACCGTCGTTGTGCATTCGTCAGTGCGGTGTGTAATGTTGCCTCTGAGACTGAGCAATCTGCTAAGTACGAAAAGTGCTAACGGTAGTCGCTCATACTTGCAAACAAAAGAGACGCAAAGTTTGCTACCTGCCTGCTGTTACACGAAACGGCACCTAAGTAGGAACTGTGGCGACTAAAGAGAAAACTAGTGCTTGACTAAAGGATCACGAAGACTTCTGTACGTGTGAATATATCTTATTTAAAAGAAACATGGTTTTTAGGTAGATATTGTGCTAAATAGCTTGCAACAATATTCAAGTCATCAACAGATACTACCAAATCAATCAATAACTCCATAGATAACTCTCCTACAAACACAATATTTAAATTATCGATTTGAAATCCTTCGTAAATATTTCAAAACTCGAAGTTTTGTTCCTCCTCCAAAACCTTTTTTATACAACGATGGTAGCAAACAAGCATACGGACCGCCTGATGACAACACAGAATAAACGGTATTGAAAAAACACTGACCCAAATAACAGTAGAGGGTTACAAACCACAAAGAAACCGTCTCAAGCGTTTGTACGGAAATATAGCGATAACGTATCGCAGCTTGGCTAATAATCAGTGATGGTACTTTTTCCAGCATTTTTGGTGCAGTGCTAGGGTTGTCAGTAGTGCCCAATATTAAACTGAACCAACAATCAAATAAAATAAATATGAATCGCGTATTAAACAAATCTGAAACAGACAATATTCTCAGAACATTTAAAGCCTACCCCAATATGCATAATGAAATGAGGGGTTCATTTAATACGAGTATATGAGATAATAACACAATTGCAATAATCTCAAGTTACAGTTCACATTTATGATAAGGAATTGATATACTAACTACATATCAGCATAGACAGTATAATGCGTAGGTAATAAATGTACAATTATAATAACTAATTAAGTGAAAACTAGTATTTCCTTTCCAATGAAAATATGTATGTATTACATAATTTTTAACGTGAATCATATAATACACGACGACAACCCTAGGTCGCTGTCGCGCACCAATAATGCTGGAAAAGTACGATCACTGCTAATAATAACTATAGATAGTACTCACCGCTCCAGTAGCAGCCGTAGAGTTCGACCCTCATGCACACGGTGCGGCGGTGGAAGCTGTACGGTATGATTCGGATCCGCTGCGCCCATATCGGCGGGTCCAGGTGGTTCTTCTTCTCCAAGTACGTGTTCGTGTTGCCTTGCATAATCTGTAATGGTGTAGCTGTTTTAGATAGATGTAGTGACCAGGCCCGACAGACGTCAAGTATCCTTACCATGAGTTGTGTTGTGACATTGAGGTTTTCGATAACGAGTATCGAGTTTACTATCTGCGCATCTCGCTTGTACTATTTTAGTGCGAACGAGTTGCACAGATAGTAACCTATCAATAGTCGTTATCGAAAACCACAATGTGACAACCCATGGCAAGGATACTGGATCACGACGGATGCATGTATAGAGGCCTTCACTTTTGACAGAAGTGCACACTGGTTGCGTTGCGTTTCTCTGGTAACGCAAACTTGTCAGTTCGCAATAGACTGAGGAAAAATGTGTAATTCCGACTTTTTTATGACATTCATTCAACAGTCAGACATTCTGACCAAAATAAATATTGTTGCACAAATGATGAACACAATAGATTTAATTTGGGTCTTTTCAAGGAAAGAGTGAATAGGCTGTTACTGAACCAGCGTGCTACACCCTCGACCTCGTCATCACTTACCATCATGTGCGACTGAGGTCAAACGCTGGTCTTGTATAAAAAAAGAACAGTAATTAAACAAATTATAAAACTTTGGGTCATAATTACACAGCTTTATTCATAAATGTTTCATGTCCACTCGCAATCTAGCAAGCAAGCTTCTGAGAAAATGCTTTTATTAGTCAGTTGATGATTAGGTTTGTTAAGATGAGATAACATTGCAGAAGCTTGATAAACATGATTAAGGTAGATTTTTACTAGTCCACAGTAATGATACTAATGATAGTTTTGTAAGCTAATATTTCATAAAAATAATACTAACAACCATTAGCGATAAACGACGTCAACAGTGCTTTATCCAACATTCTCTGTGATTTTCCAGTTTTGATGGATGGACACTTGCATCACCTCAATGCAGTTAATTTCCTGGTCGTGGCGCATCGGAATGCAATCTTGATTTATGTCCCGCGACCGATTCGGAAATTAAAAGGGCGCCAGTGTTATAACCTTGGTCCGGGATTACTAGTTTTTAATTGACTTATTATTGGTGATGATGATGAACACTTAGGGTCAAGTCTAAGATTCGGTTGAGACCGCCCTAACCAATCTCGCTGGAAGCGTAAACTCAGTAAGATAAGAACATGTACTTTATCTGCCTGACAATGGAGGCGTTGTTCCGATATTTGTGACCACCTCCACAGCTCAGATAAATCTGATGGCGACTGTAATAAATATAAATGCATAGCAGTGAGAAGTGCTTTATTCAATGAACACTTCAATTAGTTGTTAGTCCGCTTTTGGTGCAACGTGGCATTCGAGAGGCAGGCGATTGTTCTGATATTTTATAAGCAGTTAGTTGTTACATAAGCCCAGTAAGTATACGGCCGCCGCGCGCCGCTTTTAAAGGGAATTGGGAATAATAGATAATAGGAGCAAGATCTCTGATTTTATTTATTGTATTCAACCTCTGGTCAATGCTTGAAGTACATATACAGTACGATTAGTGTACCCACCATAGCCTAATTCCACGGACTTCAGACATCCCAACGGCCATGGCTTATGTGAATATGATATCAGATATCACCATATCTGATATCATATTAGTAGTGTAGGTATCTACACACTGCATAAATTAAGTCCCCGTTTAAATCCTTACAATCTTGCATTTGGTGCACGAAAAACAGCATTCCCAAACTTAGGACTGTAGGCACATGATGGTACTGTACCTCCTTCTCGTCCGAGCCGCGATAGCGCACCCACTTGCCCAGCTTAGGCCTCCAGTACTCGATGACGTAGGCCTCCGCATACTCGGCGCCCTGGCCGTTGCCGAAGCGGCCCTGCGTGCCCACGCCAGTGATCACGTGCACCGACCGCAGGTCTATCTCCAGCCATTCGGTCGACTCCGTCGTGATCTGAGACTTAGGACACCACGCGCCGCCTTTTATCTCTTGGTTTAACCTGTTAAAAAGAAAAACATACATATGTTGTTAATAATTGCCAAAATTTTAGTTTTTAGCGTCTGACTAATGAGAATGACTTTATAATCAATCAAATCATATAACGAAACTCATTTAGATGTGTTTGCTCAAAAACAAATACAAAACGAAAAATAAATGTTTTATCATGTCACTTATTTACTTAATGTCTACCAACCCCCTTTATCAAATAATTTCACCACTTCAAAAACCGGTGGGGTTCGAGTATCGTGCAAATAAGGCGCGCACAGACGCATACATTACTGATTCATGGCTGCGATAAAACATCGATACTAAACATTAACTGAAAGGGAACATCTTTCGATGCACATTCTGGGATGTTCCATAATTTACCAGACCCGTGTGTATCGATTTAAGCAATCGAAAACGGCTACGAAGGAGCCATTTGCATTTACACGACAACCGCTCAAGTTAACTGCCATCTACATGGCAAAAATTATTGATATACTCGTAAATACGTACATATATTTACCTAATATTTATATAAATATAAAATCACGTATCGGTATTGAACGTCAAGATTGAGCTGACTAATACTACAGTTTAAGATTGATAATGGTTAGCGCGTTTACAGTTTTGTGATCAGTTAGAACAAGTCATTACAATGCGTTTATTAAACTGCAGTGGGTATTGTTTCGAACTCTCCGTCCTTTGTAAATCTCACAAGTACCTGTTCTGTTTGAGCAAACAATGAACATTTCTATTCATTGTTTTCCACAGACGTGAAACGAATACAGCCGTAAACTGTCTATTAGAGCAGCGGTGTGTTCTTATTCACGTTTGAAGCTGTGGCCGGGGCTAACAATTACGGTCTCTGTTGAGCCGGTGATCACTTTAAAGCAATTGCGCATTGATGTTTCAGACGCCGCACGGTGAGACAGGTCTCAAAGGGTTAAAATGATGTAAGTTTAGGTGACTGTCTGAGCAATTTTAAGTAAAAGTATGCAGCTAGTATTAATAATACCTCGTGAAACAATATAGGCTGCGGCCGCTCGGGCTTTCAAGGACATGTTAACGTTGGAAGCCAATTGTGGGCCGGCCACGCTCGATTAATCCACTCGCGTCAGACGAAGGATCGTATTGGACACATACGTCCAATTTAATCACCTGGAGGAGTTTCGGTCGGACCTGGCGGATCACACAGCCGTCGCGGCCGTGCGCCTTAGCGCAAACTCGTAATACGTCATCCGTATAAAACGCTTTGTTGCGGTTGACGGAAGGTTTAGTATACGTACAGGTACATTTTAGTAGGTGCGAAATTCGTTGTATAAGATCATGAAACAATGTCAACAAATCCTTTCACCGGGTACTAATCACGCGTTGACCCTTGTTACGCATAATTTTGGCAGGATTGTCGCAAAATTTTTATTTACACATGTTTTTTCAGCTTTGTATTTAGATATCTTTGCATTTATTATGTAGGTATCAACGAGATCAAAAGTAATACGATAACAATATTTTTTTCACTCACAAACGTTTCGTATGGAATTATATTTACGCCGAGTGTAAGTTTTTAACGTAACAAAACGTCACCATCGCGTTATAGTTACCCATATAAATATCATTACCACTTACGAGACGTTTCTTTACGTCAAAAGAAACTTACACTAGAGCCTCTGTTATCAAACAAAATATTCGTAAATAATTAGGTATCGAAAAAGGAGCAAACACATTTCTAAATTAGTTCAAAAACTGTAAGGTAAACACTTGAACGAGTTTCAAATGTAGTTGCTGCATAATGTAGACACGCCTAGTACATAACTCTCGTCCCATTTTCTACCTCATCATATTTCCCGAAGCGTTAAGGCGCTCTAGATAGTGAAAACACCAATTTTAGAAAATATTAATAAAATACTTTCACAGAACTTACAACTGCAATTTTTTTATATGTATTATTTCAGTCTATTCTCTAGTTTTTGGCTTCATCAGAAACACGATTGCTGATAAAAACCTCGATAGCTTTTTTTTTTGAAAATAACTCGTTTTTTACACCTTAAACCAAATATTTCGATAACTATTATGAATATCAACACAAAATTTGCTTCAAATAATAGTTTTTAAGTAGTTTTAGATTTGTACTTCATAGATTTTTAATAAGTTGAGTACATCAATAATACCAATTGATTTCGTTATTGGCAAAATAAAATGGTTCAGCGCGCGGCGGCGGCCGACTATTGCCCAGTCGCCAGTACGCTCGTGACCGCTGTCAACGTCGGACGTGTGCACATTTTCCTAACGCGGTAATATTACTTTAGACAGGAAGCAATAAGGGTAATCGCAGTGTAAATAAAGTTAAGCGAAAGAGGAAACGATTAAGTGAACTAAGATGACATAAACAAATATTAGAATGCCTAAACGGTAATCTAAGTACCAGAACATTAAACCGGCCGCGTCGTAGCGGATTTCACATGCGTTTTTACGTAGTTAGTAATTGTGTGTTGTAGAGTTTTATTATATTCTAGTTCTTTTCAAGTCAGTAAAGTTACTAGTACAATCGCCATCAGATATATCGGAGCGGCCGAGGTACTCAAATATTTCTGAGCAGCAATAAATTTCAATAAATTCTTTACAGTAAATGAGGTCAATAACATCTGAACATCCAATTCGCCATAAATATGTGAGCAGTGGTTTTTCAATTACATCTGAACACACAACTCGTCAAAGTTATCTGCACAGACAGGGTGATCATAAATATCTGAACATTTAGGGAAAATATGCCTTAAGTCACTTGGCATGCGATTTTAAATTCTTTAACTTAGGTACTACTACGCTCGAATACATTTTCAACACAACCAGTAACCACCATACGGTTCTGTCAATGTCAAAACTAAAAAGGGATTGCTGGATGTAGGGTGTATACATACACTGCCTGAGGTAGAGCGTGACGTCATCGTGATACTAATGGCGTCCTTATCTTACTCTTATTGTGCGAAACGTGCGGCATGCATGGCCTTTTTGTACACATTTATGTTTTTGTTGGGATCTAGTTTACATAACAATGATAATTTTAATTCCTTTTAATACCGCTGAACACATGCGTCTTGCGTGCGGATTTGTGCAGGGCCGCAACCTTGGTCGTGAATCGAACACCCTCTTATAGGCAAATCGAAAAGGCAAATGAAAAGTTCTCGAAGGGCCGCCGCCAGCGACGGTGCGGCACGGAGCTCATGATTATGGTTTACGAATTGGACCGAAACATATGTCGAGCGGTTTTCGACCTTAAGATACGTGAGTGACCCGTTTATATATATTTCTAGTAAATCGAAAATGCTATCAGAACACATTAGCTTTACGCTGCTCGCTACGGTATTAGCGGTACGGAGGCTTGAACTCACTATGGTTTTTTTTTGTAGTTTTGAAAAGTAACGAGTTTCTATAAATTTTGATGTTAAGATTATGATTTCTTATAACTAAACCGCTAGGCCATGGTGACCGACGCAATAGTAGATGAAATATTGAAAAGCATTCGTACATTTGATACTTGCACGGAATGAATGACGTAGTGACATATCAAAACGTGAGACACACATAAATACGTGCATGGTTACCAAAGTGCATCTCATGACGATTTCATAAAGCCCATATAGGATCCCCCTACATTATTTGATCATGAAGTTCCGTTACCTATTTTCCGGCTACAAACATCAAATCAGGTTACTCGTAATATTTCGTCAGAGATCCCTAAATTAAAAGTTGAAATAGATAACAGATATACCTTAAGAAAAAACGACGAGGATTTCCGGTGTTCGAGACGGGATTCGAACCCGCATCTCCAGCTATCGCGGCTGACGCTTTAATCAATTCGGCTACCCGTACACAGCGGAACCCGTCGAAATTAATCAAGTATATGTGATCTTGTTTATTTTAAAGGTTTTTTTGCATACATGTACCTTTAAAATTTGAAAAGTTATCTTAATTCCTCGTGGATCCCATCATGATATCTGAGTTCTGGTAACAATGGGACTAACCTTGAAGTATATGCTTCCAAACAACGAAAGATTTTTTTAAATCGGTCTATAAACGACGGAGTTCTGAGGTAACACACATACAAACAAAAACAACATACAACTGAATTGATTATCTCCTCCTTTTTTTTGAAGTCGGTTATTAACCCCGGAACGGCACTTACAACCTCGACACCGAGAGACAGTGCGTCACTTCCAAACTCAACGGATACCGAAGCCCCTAATCCTTCTTGTAATAATGTTATAAGTTAAGTTTCATTACTAGGGAGGGCAGTTGCCCCAAAAGGTGACCGGCACCCAAAAGGTGACCGGCACCCAAAAGATGAACGAAACGTCTTATAATCTAAATAATTAAATCGTGTATTTTTCCGTAACGTGGCAACACTTCGCCGGCGTTTTCATTTACGTAACGTGACTAAAAAGAGATATGTGTATCTCTTTCATTCACGTTAAAAAAAATACGTTTTTATTATTATTTAATGATATATTTGCTGTTCAAGTTATGTTTTCAATATTGTGACTAATTTCCAATAGATTGCCGGAGGTCAACTTGTGGGCATAGGCAACATTTTTCAAATACTTGTATAATGACCAAAGTTGAACAGCACTTTCTTTCGCTAACACCTTTATTTTGGGGTTTATTTTAGTATGAAAACGTGTTTGTTCGACCGATGTTTCTATCCCCAATAAATATATATATTCCAATAAATGAATTTGGCCTCAAATTTATTCGTTCATTTTATCAATATCGTGTCCAAAACTTGAATTAAAATATGTATTAGTTCATGATTTGGCAAGTAGTTCTAAGCGAAACAAATTTAATGGCGATGGTCTAATAAAATGATATACAACCTAGTAACAGACAGACGGACGGACAGCGAAGTCTTGGTAGTCGGGTTCCTTTTACCCTTTGGGTATTGAACTCTAAAAACTAATAGTATATTATAATTTCCGGAACGCTCCGATATTTGCTTCAACCAGAATACGGTTACGAACAGAATAAGGCCATCAACTGTCTACGCGAGCGACGCGCGTGGCGTGGTGCGGGGCGCCCCGCATGCGCCTCCACCGCGTTCTGCTTCACCCCCGCAAATACCTAAAATACATCTATAAGAGCGCCTTAAGGCTTGGGCACATAGGCGCGTTTTGTGAGCGTGGCGCGACGCTGCCGTCCGAATGTGTTCCTTATTTCGTTACATTTAGCCATACCGGTGGCGTGACGCTACCGCCACTCTCACAAAACGCGCCTATGTGCCCAAGGCTTTAACGTCAGTCGAAAAGCTCTCGTGGCCCCTTACAGAACAAACATAGCTTTCCTTATCCAGGGCGACAAAGCCTATGCACACAATGCAGATAAGTGGTCGCAGTCGCCGCTCGTAGGAATGCGCTGTTAATCTGTCGCGGCATTTAAATAACATTTATCATAGACATTAGGGACAAGTAAACAATAAGGACAGTCATTTTAAATACATGACTACTGTGACGCGAGGTTTTGCGTGCAAAATTTTCAGAAGATGAAAATTAAGAAAGCTTTTTACACCTCATACATAGAAATTTACCTTCAGCAAAATTGAAAATGAAATTTACTTGACTTATTTACACACCTGTACTGTGATCGATTATAGTGGGTATTGTAACTAGGATAAGACGCTAGATATTACAGAAATCGTATTTACGAGCCTTTACCACACAGTAATATCAAACAGTAAGCAGTGTTGACTAAGGGCCTGGTGGATTTGTGTTTAGTGCGAATTCATACATTTGCCACGTGTGTTTAATAACAACTAAAGCACTGGTCCCACCACGAGCTAGTAAGCTATGAGCTATCAGCTATTTCAAGGGACAAAAGATAATCGTTCCCGTGTATATTAGAAACAACAAAAGATAATCGTTCCCGTGTATATTATAAATAAGTTCATCGCCCGGCGATGAACTACGATCGCCCGGCTATGACATATAAGTCTGTTTTATTTACACGGGATCGATTATCCTTTGTCCCTTGAAATAGCTGATAGCTCATAGCTTACTAGCTCGCGGTGGTACCAGTGTCTTATCAATGTGAAATCAGGCCCTTAGTTATACGAAAATCAAAGCGCGTTATTTATGTAACTGTGACTTCGTTTATGTCATACTATCCCAATTGTAGAAAATGTAGGTGGAGGATCGACTCGAGAAGAATCAAAAATATAATTAATAAATCTAAATAATAACTAAGACAAAAGGAAAAACTAAAAATCTAATTCTAAACTTGGCCCCTGTGGCATAGTGCCGAGGATGCTGGCAGCGTTTCCTCGCTGAACTGCTATGCTTATGCGTTGAGCGAGGAAGCTGCCAGCTCTTTTGTCACCGGTGACATCGACCAGCCGTTTAGCCAACTGGCGGTACAGGCATTGTGCTGCTGGACCCCACGGACCGAGGGTCTCGACGCCAAAGGCAACAAAGTTGTAATTGGTGTCGAGACCCCTATATTTCTGATTTTTGAGAGCTTCGGCCGTCTTTGCCGCCGCGCCTGATTTTCTTGTGGTCCGTTGAAGGTGGGACAGTGCCAGTGTGTGCACGCAGGTCGCGTCCCACACGAGCACACGTCCCAATCTCCACGGAACTAGCGACATCCCATCGGGTCTCTTGAATTTGTAGACAACTGGTCTAAGTCGTTAGCTCGTCTCTGGTGTCATGATCATTTCCAATCAGAGTTAATAATGCCATTGTAAACGTTCCGCGGTAATCGTACCGACCAATCAGCTGGCGGGATGGCCAGTCATTAAGGACCATTGACTGCGGCGCGTCAACTGACTGCCATAATTGATAGTATCTCACTTGGTGTTTGCTCGAGTTCCAGTTTTGAATCAACGCCGTTACTTCTAACAGAGACTTGTCACATGAACCATGTTCTGAGCAAATCTCAATGTTATTGTAATACCCAGAGAATCGAAACCGACATTTTTTCATAAGTCCGCTTACATAACCGTTGGTTAAGTTGGATAAGTATCCAGAGTCAATATTTTTGAAGCTACTAATTAGTTACAAACGGATAAACTCACTTGAAAATTATATCGTTCTGGTACAGTCGACTTGAAAGATATGTTTACACTTTTGCACCTTTTATGGTTCCCATTAAGGTGAAAAGTGTAAACGTATTTTTGACGTCGACTGTACCAGAGCTTACCCGAAACATGTCGCATAGTGCGATATATTTACACGTGAGTTTATAAGTTTTTAAATAATTAGTAGTAACTAGACTCACAACAGTTTTAATTATAATATTTTTGAAGATTTAAATGGTGATGAAATTACTGCCGGTATTAGGTACAGATAACTAAGACCATCAGCGATTGCAAGTATTTAGTATGTACATATTATCACTCACGACCATTCGCAGGACATAAACATCCCGAAATCGCCACGCTTACCAGGCGGGTTGGTCATTGCAGTATGTTCCACAACTAAGGGAAGCTGCTAATAAAAGTACACTTTGACACGAAAACCTGTCTTTTTACATAACCGTATCATTGAATATATAAAATATTCTGTAAAAAACTTGATTAATGTTTTCTCATAAGGAAAAGTATTGGTCTTAATATGGTGTGTGGCAACATTCGTAACTAGAACTAGCACGACATATGTCAAATTGTACGGCTGTCAGTTACAATCTAATATCGATTGATGCGAGTTAAACGCGCCGAATTCGGTCATGCCGCTGTATTAGTGCAATACAAATTAGTATGATTTATTACAGTACATTGACTTTAATGGCGAAGTGATCCTGTAAAAACTTTTTCTTTTGGCAAACGAGCAGACGGATTGCCTGGTGGTAAGCAATTTCCGTCGCCCAAGGGCACCCGCAACACCAGGGGAGTCACAAGCGCGTTACCGGCCTTTAAGGGGGGTTGAAGTTCTGGGAACCTTACTCGCCATCAGGAACACACTACAAACTTGGCTAATTACTTGAAGGCTCAGCATGTTACAAATTTTAGCAGCTGACACCTTCATTTTAATTTAAACTCATGAAAATCTCATAAACTTTGCTAAATTTTAAACTGCAGGTTTTAAAAACCAGTGAGTCTGTGGCGTAGTACCTACTGCGCAGCGAACAAGCGATGCTAAATGTATCTACAGTTACACTTTACAACGTATAGTGTAAAATTTACAACCACATGCGATATCAACAAAGCTCCTGCAACACGAATGTCTATTATTTAGACAACCAGTTGAATTAATAACTGTATGGTAAAGTCGGTTTCAGATATATCGGAGCTGTGGAGGTTGTCACAAATATCCGAACATGCACTTTATCGCTTTGACAATAGAGTCGTTGTTCCGATATTTCTAACCACCTCACAGCTCAGATATATCTGATGGCAACTGTACGACATGTCAAATTGTTTGACAAACAGTTATTGTGTCCCAACAACAATACTTTCAAGTTAAAATACTGAGTTCAATAATATGACTGTGATTATTAGGCCTACCAATTCAACTGCCTTCTCTTGATCAGTAACAATCATAACCGGCAAATATGTATATGTATCTCGTGTAATACTGATGTTGTTAACACTTAGTTCGCAGTCAGAAACTAGAGTTTCGCAAACATTTGTGTTGTCTTCGTTATCACACCCGCCTGAAGTTACTGGATTACGATTATACGGTGTGAATTCCGGGTCGTTATCCAGAACTGTAGAATTCTCACTTCGTGTCTGATTAATATTGTCAAATGGTAATATTTGATATATATTTGATTAAAGCAGACTTTTTTATTGTCGGAGATTTAAATTGTAACCTTTTTATGGAATTAGAAATACATTTCAAACATACGAGTATTGTTCACGATTTAAGATTCACCCTGCATGAACAACAATGTCGGATGATTAATTTATAATCTTTAGAACTGAAAGACAGATTTTCACGATCTTTCAGTTATTGGATTTGAAAAATAATAATATAAATCATTGCTTGTTGGGCGGAAATATACATAATCAATATTATCTTCACCAGTTTTGAACATTTTGTTAAATGTTAAACAAATTTACTTCATAATTTATTTAGGGATGACAAGTTTGGTTGGGGTATGAAACACAGACGGACACATTCCAACATCCCTAATCCGAGATGTGTATGCAAAACAATTCGTTTTTATCCGTCTGTTCGGAAACTTGTATTTTCATAAGCAAGAAGGGTTGTAAAGAGCACATTCCATTCTATTGTGGAAAGTAATTAGTTATTATTATTATTCCGATACATATTAAAAAGTATTCACACTTTTTAGAATGTATAGGTTCTAAAACTAAATACAATTATTCTTTTTATACAATTTCGGTATTACAAAAGTCGACATGGTAAATAATATGGTATACGAGTTATGACTTCGCCTTCGCTGAATGTGTTTAAGTAAGTATCTTTATATGCCGTGTGATGCCGGCTGACTAGAATAGCACCATCCCATCTCCTCCCGATGGTGTCGTAAGAGGCGACAAAGGGAATAATCCTGCGGACGGGCAGCAGCGTCCGTCGAAACCCAATCTATAGCTACTGCGGTCGCCAACCCGCCTGCCAAGCGTGGCGACTATGGCAACTACCCCCCAAGATGATACAATCATCAAATCATATTTGTATGTCCAGCAGTGGACTGCATACGGCTGAAATGTAAGTATCTTTAACGAAACTGAATAGTTGGTATGTACTACATTTCCATGTTCAATTTATGGGACAGGGGCGGATTTTTGAGGGAAGAGTACCTACCCGACATTTTAAACTCTGTCAGAAACGAAGAAATAACATTTTAGGAACATGAATGATATTTAATTAATAACCGTGGGTATCGAAACTATACATTTTGTGCAAAGATAATGGTGAGAAACTTTTGCGATTAGTTTTGTCCTTCCAATTTTTGACTGTCAAAAATTGGCCCCCTGCTCTTGGTGAAATACTGATTGTGATTCATGAACTCATGTCATGGTCTGTTCATTCTACATATAGATTAACATACCTTATAGTGACATCTACAATCATATCTCGGCATGTATGTAACTACTACGAAACGAATTCTTCAACATGTTCATTTTAAACTAACTTTAGGAGCATTTAAGTATTGGAATATGTTATATCGTATAGGAAACACAAAGTCATAAAAGAAATCCCTCCGAATTTCCTCCTGCGGTCGGCGCAAGTGGAAAGTTCGCATGTCACCAGATGTACGTTATCCGTAATATATAGGTTAACTGCCGTGATAGCATTGACGGCGGTATAAAACTATACAAAACGCAGGCACTTGTAACAACGCCCGTGCTCGACTTTCAGTCTTATAACAAACCTGGCAAGGTTTGAAATACACTAACCGCGTGAGCAAAATATGCAGTGGTTTTTGACTTAAGGCTTTCATAGATATTGATCGAACTATCTACTTTTTAATGATTGGTTGTCACGGTGAGCATTTTTTAGTTTTTATCAATTCCAAACAATATTAAAAGACCTTTGGTTTCCGTTAGATCGAATTCTCTACTAAATAGAAAAATGTAGACTTATTCTATATATTTTTTTAATTTAAATGGCTGTTTATATTTAGAAACAAGTATAATATGCGCACCCTTTTTCCAAATATGACAATTAATAATAAAGGAGATAATAAGCCTATAGTCGAATCGTGTTGCGAACGTTACTTTGCTCGGAGGCGTAGAAAGTAAATCAAGCTAAGTTCAGCCGGGCAAGACTACCCAAAGACAGGTAATGGCAAATGCAACCAGGAGCGACGCAAGCGTAACTTATCCATTATTAATGTTACCACACGAAAGAACACACAACCAAAAGAGACACCGATAGCTTACTCGTATTTATATAATGTATGTATTCAATCTTTGATGTATTCGCAACTCGGCAACACAGTTTCTGGCATCACACCGGATCTTATTTAATTAGGGACCAATGTCACCGCTCCGCTATTGCGGACATTCCAGAACATGATGGAAGTTTTATCTCTGGGGAGAGAGACATTAGCCTTGGAACACATTTCATATGATCTTGAACGAGTACTTTATATAAATAATTGAAAACGTTAATATTCGCAAACAGGGTGAGAACAGGGTACCCAACCTTTATAGGAAGACGCAACATGGCCGCTTCCGACATTGTAAATATGTATGCCATGTACCTTGAGAAATTACTTCAAACATTTGATACTCCGGTCTTTGGTTTTGGGCGATGTTCAATTTTCTTCGATCAAAATCAGTCTCCATTTAGTATACTAAAATTTTAACGCCTTTAAAATCTTTGTACCGTTATTTTCGCCAAACAGCAACTATGAACGATATATACTGTTTTAAAATTTACCGCGAAACTACACATCGCCATAGACGGTGACTTCTGCAGATACTTTACATACAGTACACCTCGGTAGGTACCAGCCCGTCGATTTCGACGGGCCGACCTCCCGTCCCCGTTACACGAGTCTCGAAATGTGCATGGTTGATTTATATTGCTTCCCATAGCAGTATACACACTTACACAGTGTTTTTTTATGACCGTTAACTTTAAGGAATGATCTTTCTTCTTTAGTTAATGTCAGTTTAATATACCAATCTACGTGTCTAATTTGAAAAACCCGGAGTTCAGGGTTCTAAACTAACAGGCGCTACACAACAGAACAGATCAACGTAATGCCACAGTGTCATCTGTTTTTCATTGTCGTGTCGTGTCTTTTAAGACAATATGATAGCGGCAGATGTAAATTGTAATTTTAAGAGAATATCAATACACTAACATTTAATGACAGCAGTCTATATCAGTGGAGGCGCATCTATAGAACCCGATTCCCGACGGCTTGGCTATATTTTCATATACCTGAGCGATTTACCATCACCTCCTGCAGAAAAGGAAAGCCATATTGGCTACGGTTTGCTAAGAATAATCCTAACCCGCCGTAGTCCGTAAGACCAGTCGATCTATATGCTAAATTATTTAACCCAGCACAAGGGGTAAGCTATTTAAAATGAAACCCAACACACCTAAAATCGATGCGACTGGCAAAAGAACGCAGCATTCATTACAGAGGGCTATTAGTTTTACAAGCCTTCGGCTATGTAAAACGTGTCCAAGTCCGAGTCAATCATTCGGAATAAGGCCGAGCCCGGATCGAACCCGGACCCTCGCCCGGTACCGTTTAACTTAGCATTTCATTTGCACATTTATATTGCCTCAGGTGGATATTACAAAATCCGTTTGGAGGTTAAGCTAACTTGAGCCGTTGGAAGGAAGAACGCGGATAGAAACTACTTAAAAGTCTAAACCTTTTGAATGTCAAAAAACATTTTAAGTATTTAAAACAGAGCATCGGTCGTATTCATAAAAATCTGAGGTGGCTTTGAATACTTGTTATATAGTATTTGTTGAGTTATAACTTATAACTCATATTTTATATCAAGAGTGAACTCTAAATTTGAACACAGAATTGTTTATAAAAAAAATAACATTTCAACCGTTTTCCGTTTGTAAATCGCAAGTGTGCGTAAATAGGTATACTTGTACACACCAGGTATATAGACAAAATCTGTGTTACAAGATGTCGGTCAATGGTTACTTAATATTCGTTATGCGCCTAGGATACCTAACACAAAAAAATCTTCACGGATCATCGTCACAAAACCTGCCACACGCTCGTAGTAGTCACCCTCGCCTATTTTTATTCGGGTTAAAAAGTCCCACAAATTAAAGCAATGTTTTGTTGGCTTCATCTGAACTACCGATAGACTGGCCCAATGCAATAGCCACAGAAGTTTCCACCGCGTTTACCGACATGGCCGTCACTCGCATGCACCTAAATCAAACCGCATTTGTAGGTTTCATATTGATTAGACCAAGCCCGGCGCGGGTGCAATAATGTTCAACGCTCATTGCTTTGTGGTTGCGTATATTATTTATATGTACATTGCTACAAATGACTGGCGATGGCGGTCCATCACTGGAGAGTGGAGACGATAATAATAACATAAAATTCAAGGACGGAATATTGAATAGCGTTCACCTGCTACAGCCCTCGTAAAAATAGTATAATACAAGTAGGTAATACACAATTATTTTTTAATATTTTTTTTACTTTTAAAAACTGTTTAACGTTCTCGTAACGTCAGTTGTCATGTTTACAGTTAAAATACGCGGTCAAGTCCTGTTTATTTGTAATAATATGTAAAAACCGTGAAAGTTTAAATCAGTATAGGTATAGTAATTGTTTTAACTATGGAAACGCGTTGATATACCACGTCCAATTGAAATAGGATAAACCAGAGTGTTATTGCCCACTGCCAGTGATTGCTCGCTTTAAGAAAAACATTGTCATTTGTATAATCACTCATACCAATCCTTAACCGGGCAAAAGCTATAATATATAAAAAATGAAAAACTTTAGATCTGTAACGGGTGCGGTACCTATGTGGACATTCTGGACGGCTGTATGCCGTAATTATTTTTTTTTTAATTTACATTGTAGGTCTCTTTCCGCTTTAATTGATAAAATATATTTATATGTAGATTAAATCAATATGTCTGAAACCAATAATCTAAGCATACATAGATATACAACAGAACTTAGAAATGCAACAATATTCCGAAGAATCAGAAGTTCATTGCAATAATCGATGACCATATCACCGTTGATGGTCAAACAGGAGACTCAGATCACTGAGATGAACAGTTTCAATAGAAGCATTGGCCAGGACAATCATATTGCACTAGACTTAATTACTCCCCTCGTTCAAAGGATGCGGAATCATGGCATGACTGTAGATAGCTTCCCGGTCCATACATAACATTAGTCGAACACAAGATTGATATCCTTTGAAATCAGTTCGCATGGATATGCAATGCTAGTAACTATTTTCTCGGTACCATCGTACAGAGGTACGGCTGACAGGCGAACTAACAGGCCTTACTCTGACGACCGAATAACGAGCCTGCTTGCGCTTTAAAATCTACCGCGAATTAGGTCCTCTGAAATTCGTAATTTCCATCGCATTCACTCCTTTATTAAAAATATAAACATGTTCAGCTAGATGGGTTTCCGTCAACAGCTATGTCGAAAAACCCCCTCAAGAACATTGAGAACTTAATTAATGTAGATGCAATTTAGTATCACGTTCAATTATAATTTAGCGGCTGGTTTCGAACAAGAGGCGGTCATCTCCCAGCGGGCATCGGAGCCGTCGTCAAGAGTAGACAGCGAGTACTATTACGTAAGCCATTCGGTGTTTGCGACTACGCGGCCTGGTGATATTTGTTTGACATTGAAGTCAGAGAGTAGAAATGTTTTCGTTCGATTGAAAATCAGACCCTAAGCGGATCGGTTTATGTGTTTCATATTTTGCTACGCCAGACAGACTCATACTTTTATGAAACAGATGCTGGGATATGAAACAAAATTATATTATTATGATTAATTAATTGAAATAGATGACGTATACATAAGAAAAAATAACCAGGTCCTCCGTCAGGGCATCAGCCGCAATACCTAGACATGCCCACGGGATCAAATAAGATCCGAGCCAGAGCTCGGATCCGGTCGGCTTTTCGTAAGAATATATCATAAATTTCAATTTATACAGTTGTGTTACTCTACTACTATAAAAAATAATTTGATTTGTTCTTAGTTACATGCTTAATACTTCAAAGACACTTGATATTCAGCTTAGTGCCAAAATCCAATGAAAAGAACCGGCATCGTCAATTGTTTGTTTATTCTTTCGGATCCCGAACAATTGAGGACTTGAGCGGTTTTTCCTAAGTATGTCAACTCCCGGTTTAAGATTTGGATGTATAATTACAGTTGCCAGTAACTACGATGACAAGGTAAAAATAAAAAGTTGATTGACCCAAATACTAACTTGTGAAGTGCATCGAATACATGCCGATGGATATGGAGCGCGTTTCCAAATATAGCATTAGTAAGTCTCGATAACAACAGACGATTAAAGCGCCGTTAAAGCTTCCTTCCAGACATTGTTTGGGTAACTATAACAACTTTGCCGCGTCGTTCGGCCATAAGGTTTGTATCGAATGCGTCTGGTCGAATGTTTCTCATAAACTTTAGCCTAATGAGTGAGTGCATACAAGAACTAACAATAGAGCACACTTTTTTAGAAGGGGATTTGAAAAGTACGTGTATCATTCAAATATTTGGGCTATATGTCAGTACATTCAGTGCGTATGCTAAAAAAATTGCCACAGTGTTTGTCTTTAAGTAGTCCCCGTATATCGAAGCAGCGGAGGTCACAAATATCTGAACATGCACTTTACCGCCTTGACAATAGAGACGTTGTTCAGATATATTGTGACCATCTCCAACGCTCCGATATATCTAATAAAACCATTGTACGTATTTTCATGTTTCCGTAACCAATTGGTAGCCTGGTTCAGGTTAAACACGTTAGTAACATTAAGAACTTCATTCACATTTTTATACATAGTTCTTTACACAATAACATTTTAACGTATTAATGTAACTAATTAACAAAACTACGGGTCAAATGCTATGCCTCTCGTATTAATACACACTGTATAGCATTCTAATATAAATATCCGTTTGGTAGCTATGCGCGACCAAGCTCATGTTAAACTTATAGTAAAATAAAATAAAAACATCTCCGCAAAAGCCATTTAACGGCTAAAATACACTTGTGACTGATGAATATTGCCTAGGGCAAAAAGAGCTTAGGTCCTATAAAATGTATGGCACATGTAACCTTTTTCGCTGAGTTATTCGACTTACTAGACCAGATCAACAGACATGTAGGTATTAGTAGTAGTAGCAGCAGAAGTTGCTAAACAGGCGAGGTGTTCAAAATTAGCTTGACGCGACTTTATTGTTAAGAAAATAAGGGCGTGTCAAGATAATTCTGAAAATCTGATCCGCTTAGCAACTTATTAACGTGTGGCGGGTGATGTCGATACGAGTACAGTCGCTATCAAATATATAGGAGCAGCCAAGGTATTCAAAAATATCGGAGCTTGCAATTTATCGCCTTGATAATAGAGTCGTTGTTGTGATATTTGTGACCACCTCCACAGCTCCGATATATCTGATGACGACTGTACCATGTGTGCTCGGCCCGACAGAAACGGTCCCATATTTGCATCCGACATCATGTTGCACTCCCATTTTCACTGTTTTGCATAGACGGGATGAGATGTGACTTTCAGCGCTTGTTAGAAACAAGCAGCAAAAGTTGAGTACGCCATGACTTTATAATATTTTATGACTTATTTTTTGACCATTTGTATTACTTTTACGTAATGGGTCTGAGACAGACATTAAATCCTCGCAAAAAAGTAAAAAAATAGAAACATTTGTCAAGCAGACCCTTCGTACCACCTAACAAACAATATTTTCATTTTTTTTATATTATACCTTAAATTCATCTCCTAAAGTGAGGAAAAAGGACGTAAAAATAGGCTGAAACTGGTTAACGGCTTTCACGCGGACGGTATCAAGGGCAAAGACTTTTATGGCACCTTTAACGTCAAGATGTACCTACATTACCATTATATGTTGAAATTGCATTACACAACTAAACTACGACAAGTATTTAAATGAAGTAAACAAGCACTCTCTTTAGATATTTATTCGCTTGAAAGCAAGATAAATACGGAGCTGTTCGAGAAAATAACTATCGCATAATTATTCACAATATCTGTCAAATCAATTCCGTTGTGTTGCGGGCAACTATTTTATCGAGGACAACAAAGGGGTTAATAAAATAACTGTAGCCCCTGCAAAATGTTTCACAGCGAAGGTTGCAAAAACATGCAAATTATAAAATTTGCGCATTGATTTTTTATTATTATAAAGGGACCATAGCGTGCCTCCCGCTCTGAATGTCCATGCTTGCGAGCAGACATCATAGCTAGATTATAATTCACGAAGTTGCCGCAACCGACCATATAATCACGCGGTGTTTTTAAGCATATTATTTAACTCCCCTTTGCTAAAACAGTGTAAGTAATCTGCTCTTAACACATTCGTTGTGGGATTTAGTCAACATCGCAGTTATTATTTAACCATAATTGTTTAAGGGTCGATCAGCCCGATGCCGCAGCGATCGTGTTAAGATATAACACCTATGTATATATATAATGATATAATATTTTGATTCAATTTGGAGCAAGTTCGCATAGTCAGAATTTTATTTTATTTTTCACTGTCAAAATATTCGATAAATGTCCATCTACATATGTTTACACATGTGGAGCAAGATTTCTCAATCTCAAACTATGAAAGCTTCCACGTCGACTGTTAGGTTCCCCAATGCAGATAAAGAAGTGACTATGGATACATACGGGAAATCTCTTGTATAAACATATGATATTAATAATCAATCGGAGAGATAACTGCAGAAAATAGTCAAATTAACAACAGCGGAGTCACAGCCAACAAAAACTCGCTCAGCTCAATTCTTCGCTAATCGGCAGCAATGTCAAATGTCTTACCTTCCATTTTGTGGTCCCACGTTTCCGTCGTTGAACGACGAACTGGCGCTTAGGTCCTTGTCCGGTATCAGCCCGCTCTGCATGCCCAGAGGTGCGATGCATTGAGCTGCAAACAACGATCAGGTCAATTATTACAGTTCTAGTAAAATATTTTATTATTATTTTATTTTTACAACATCTATTGCAATTGAGACATTAGATACAATTCTGGACGTTTCATAGTTAGTAGCATGGGAGTCAGTACCCATTTTGGAGTTCAATGTGTACATAAAAACGGATTAGACAAACGAGAACCTCCTTTTATAGAATCTTTTAAAAATAGATTAAGCGCACCGAAACGAACCTTTGAAATGGGATCGCTAGAATCTAAAATTAACCTCGGCAAACAACATCATAAAGTGTTCTTTATATTCATTAATGCATACACGTAAACTTTGCCGACAACGGACGACACGTTGTGATAATAATTATTTGAACAAAATTGTGTAAAGTGATACCTACAGCATATATTTTAATGACACAAACACAGGGTATAAGAACTCGCACGGTTACTCGTAGTAGTTTGTATTCAACATATTAACTGGTTTCCCTACGATATCTGACGCTAACTTGTTAGTAAAGCTAAGATTATACATTGTTTAATCTTATAATATTGAGGTAAATGGTACTTGGCACCTCTCACGAAAACGATTTGGCTTCCCTCTTTACTTTGAATGTAACCGCCGTCATATTAGGTCTGTGTCCAAGCGCGAATATGACAATTTGCAAGACGTTCCTTGAGAAACAATATCAGGTGAGAACTGAGAATGTTCCGTTGGATAACAAATCGCTCTGACAAATAGGCGACTAAACAAATCGCGCGTCCTCGCGCGTCCCAGGAAAGCAATAATATGTCTTGTGAATGACCTAAACACATTCCTACTTCAGGTAAGGAGGTGTTATTCACGGGAAAGTCACTTAGTATTTTCTCGCTAGACGGACTTCGAACGCCTAAATTGTTAATACACTATTCGAGACGAGGAGTTTCTCCAACAATGGCCAGACTTCGGTAAGCGATATAACGTGAATAAATTAATTCTGCGAGGTAAACCACTCTTCGGTGATCCATTTCGTAGTCTCTCTTGGGCTCAGTGAGTGATCAGCGTAAATGTTCGATATGAAGAAAAATGGTTGTCGTAACTAAATTTATGAGAGGAGGCAATATTTAAATGTCTGCCGCGGGAGGAATTCCCCGGTGCCAGGCTAAAAAGGCATACTCCTTTAAAGCTCTCCGGGAAAGCGCTACCTGTCTGCATAACTTCAGCTCTCCAGGCCTTCGGGCTTATTTGAGGCGTTGCTAAAAGCCCGACAGCCCAGCTGAGTGAAAAGCATCGTTGGATTTTTGTCGAACAGCGTCGATCGATATATTAAGTAGACTGCGCTACCTCGTCGTTCACCGTGTAATTACTAACAGAACTACTTTATTATTAATATGTCGTGCCATTTTGCAATAAAGCTTAAATATAGTATTAATACTCGTAGACGCCGTCAGTCTGAACATCAGAATATTCCATAAAGGTTAAAGGTTGGTAATGGGAAAGGGGCAACGGGCGGCAACTTCGAACTCTAGAAGTAGGGAGTATTTGAGCCTACAGTGTAAGTCGTCCTACAACCGTGTGGGTGGTCGTTAGTTAGATAAAATGCTATCACATCAAGCTCCGCCGTCTAACGATAGTAAGAGTGCGTAATCAAGTTACGTCGTAACCATTTAGCGCGGTGGAACGGTTACCGTCGGACGAGGGATGGACAGTCGGGTGCGGTACAGCCATATGTTTCGCGATTTTAGGCTTACAGAGTAGCCAAAAAAAGTATCATTACCAGCTGTAACTACGGTAGCACATTCGAGTAGTCACTAGTTCAAAATCTCAATTAATGGCATCGACTTAATGTTAGCTAACGGACTTTTTACAATATTGTAATCCATTTAATATCAAACTGTACATCTTACAGTGAGTTTTATAAGCGTACAGCTTGTCGTATAAGGTACAGAACCCTGCATTCCTGCTTACTTGAACATATTTCTCGAAAAATATATTATACTAAAACAAATGGAAAATTGTCATACTTATAAACCTTCAAAGATTTTTCATAAACTTTCAAAATCTACTGTTTTATAAGGATGAATTTATTAGAAATTATGAAAGGCCAAAGAAAAATAAATAATAATTTTATTTTCAAAGTTCATATTTTAAACCAGGATTGGAATTACATAATTAGTTAATTACAACAAGTTTCACAAAGTTTGTCAGTCAAAGGTTTGTTGGTCCGGTATCTAGTTATTAGAAACTTTAACAAGTTCCTTTAGAGAAAGACATGATGTCGAAACAGTTATGAAGTAACAAGTATATTTCCATGACTATAGGTACCTACTTACCACAAAATAGTTAGTATTTAGGTGTAATACGAGTACTGGCATACGACCAGCCAACTCCTCCCCTCGTTCATTGATAGATATTTTAGAGAATCGCATACCGTTGTTTGATTTAGTCACTTGTTGGTATCCATAAGTGACATTATCTAGCAAAAGGGAACTTATTGTCGATGGCGCTTACGTCGAACCGCGTTGCGTGTGTATTGCGGCATCTTGGACAACGGCGTAAGCGGCATCGACAATAAGGTCCCTTATCATAGATAATGTCAGACATTAAATATTGGTGACAATGTAATGTTTATATGACATCATGCTGATCTAATGATGGAGATTGAACATAAACAAGAGAGAAATTCAATGTATGGTATCTAACTTATATTTATCTATTCTATTCTTCTAAAATAACAAATTACAATCGATTCAGTAACTATACGAAAAAATACCCATTTTTGGGTTTGAGTTACTCATTGTTCCGACTTGAAAGACCTTATTGTAATATTATATATCAGGCCAGTTAAGTCATTACGATGCTAGAAAGGGACAAGTAGCATCTAATTAGCGGGGCGGAGGTGGCGATAGCGAGGGACACATAGAGTAAGTTCAGCTAATTGCGTGATCAAACATTTAGTAGAAATATATATATATATAATAAATTAATAATATGTTGAACAAATATTACTGTTTATTGATAGGGGGTATTATATAAAACTCAAGTTTTTACCCATGATATTTTATATCAAGGATATAAAATGATGATACCTATGTTTGTAACGAAATAGAAATGTTTAAAATTAAGTACCTTTTTTATGTTCATTACATAACAGCAAAAATATGCATGTGTAAATGTACGTAACGTAAACAATGCATATTTAATACTCTCATGCTACAATCTGTTTAGAGAGAAAGTTGGACTGATAAGTTTGTTCATAATAATGCGCTAAAATTCAACAAATAAGGTATCACGGAATTGACCGAGGTCGCCCTATTCCATAAACAATTTACCCGGGGCACAGGAACTTTGATGACATTTCAGCGCAAGCTCGTGTAGGTAGGACGTAAATCATTAACGTGATGGGCCGCGGGAGCCGGCCGGGGCTACGCTGACCCCCACATGTAGAATATAGATAGCCTGAACTGTCAAATTAATCGGCACTGTTAACGTGTTCGCATGACCACGATTTAAGCAAAATGCATACTAATACTTACTATATTGGGTCCTTACCTATGACATTGGCGTTATGTCACACAGTTAGTTCGAAAAAACCTCAATTTCATATGTAAGGACCTAATACTTACTAATATTAGAAATGCGAAAGTAACTTTATCTGTCTGTCTGTTACCTTTTCACGCTTAAACTAAACCAATTGGGATGATATTTGGATGGAGAGAGTCATTAGAGCTACGAGAAGGGACATAGAATTGTTATCACGCAACCATACTTTAAAGACGGGCATGGCTGGCCGTCTTTAAAGTATGGTCCGCGAGGAAAAGCTAGTATTTCATATTTATTTAATATTAGCATAAAATTGCTATAATTTAAGCATCTATGATAGATGCCATCCAAATTAAACACACATATACAAGTCCGTGATGATAGACGATATTTAATATATGAGTGTAAACATACTATTTATTTATATTAAAGGGTGGAAATATTTTCCTTGTGGGTTCAAGTGGAACCACTACTACAATATATTACACTGCTATATGAATATAAAAGTAAGAGACAGTTTTCTTATTTCCCTATGCATTGTATCCTGGACCTTTTAAACTACAGACTGCCCGCGGTTTCCTTGTAATAGAATGTATTTACGTTTTGTAATATATCAAATGTCCCCCTTGCGCGGCAAAGTGCTACCGGCATCTGTGTACCTGAATCAAAATCCGTAGCCACCCAATAAACTAGAGTAGTGGTAGTTTACTTGAGGTGTATACAGTACTACGTATGTAAGTAGCTTTTCGCTATTTTCGCAACGTTGCCGTATAGGTAGACAACAGCTTTCAAGTAATATCAGTGGCAAAGGAAACTATGCTTTGATTCGAACGGTACGAAGCGGCCTGGTACGCCGCCAGCCATCTGAATATTCAAGTTAAATTTTCGGTGAAATTAGATATGAAACTATTCAAATATTCAACACGCATTATAAAGGGTACATTATTTGTAAGCGAGGCCTGCTAGTTTTATATAAAGTCTCTAAAGTATTTAGATACTATACAGAAAACTGAGAACATAGACATCTAAATATAGTCTGTATTTAAGTCCATACAGAATTCGTAACATTGCTCCAAACAATTTTTTCTATTTTTATTGAATTAGGTATTTTTACTTAATGTTATATTGTACACAACTATATTAGTTTGAACTCTGTCGTTTCTACAAAACATTATTATTATTATCTTCTCTCCCTTTTCAAGGTCTCAAAATGTATACCAAGAATATTGTCGGTACGGCAGTAGCGAAAAATGTATGAAACATTGGACATTTTTTTCTCCTATCCTGTATTCCAAACTTGTTTTCATAGTGACGAGTTCACATCATTTTAAAACAAAGTCACTCGTCTAGAGAACGTACATTTGATTCCTTGAAGCTCCACAACGGATATAAATGTTATTTTATCAATACACAGTTATTCGAGATGAATCTTTATATATTTAATAATATTGATAGTTAATATATATTGCACTCGCTCCAAGCCGGGGCTAGTTGCTTGTTATGAATATAATTGTCATAGCAGTACAAACTAAAGTCAATTATTAGACACTGATACGTATTACGTACTTGCATTGCACTCCAATAGTGTTGCTCAAGTTGAATACATCATTGTAAGATAACGATTGATACTCTTGTGTATGAAATATTCGATAGAATAGTATAGTCTGGTAAAGCTGTCATCGTCAGTGGGTTGTCTTATCGGATGCGATGTCAGGCCGATGTATTGGCAGAGTAGGCTTTGTTTCGTACTGGACGATGGGAGCTGCTAGTGGCACCTTTATAATTCAGTGTTACCATCCCGGCCGGCTTTTACCCATAAGTGCGCTCTTTTCTCCCTTACACGTCAGCGTTTGGGGAAACGAGACGGAACAACCCAAATATAAGCGAACCAAATATGAGAACCAGTTCAACAGTGACCGGTCCAAGTAACCACTCGCATGTAATTGGAAAGCTCAGTGACTGGTGGCGACCGGGGTTCTTACCAGCGCATCAGTAAGCTACTAGAATTGTAGCTCTGGACGTCAATCGCGTGCCGCAATTTTAATTAGCATTGTCGTATGTTTCCAGCCTTCTCCGTTTCGTCGGTTGATGGGCGCCCTTTTTAGCGTATTCAGAGCGTGAAAGGCTACAACCGTCCATCTAGAAAGTTCTAGTCTGCGCAGGTTTATTCTGTTTTATGTAAATTGAATGCTTAATATTAAAGTATGCTTTGTACCAAACTTTTAGCGTTTGGCATTTCTATCAAAGTATTTGATTTGGATGCAGAAACTTAGCGTTAAGGGTGTGTGCACACCAGCGTTCCTGTCTCGTGTGTTCTCGGCGTTCCCTAATAAAATAGCAAATTTGTATGGGAAGGACGAGAAAAGCTGGTAAGCATATTGGGGTTAACGCATTTCGACAATAATTTTCCAGTAGATGAAACGCAATATCCATTGCGTTAATTATTCACTTCTGGTGAATTTTCCTTACGCAATCAGAATCAGTAGGCAACTCCTGACAAAATTATTTAGAAGATACGTAACATAAAATGGAAGAATTTCAAGCAAATGTGAATCCGTATATCAACATAAATATTTAATTTATGTAAGATTGCCTAAAAACAAAATCTTGTAAGGAAAATTCAGTGTATAATGTTTTTGTAGATAAATTATAGGGATCCCTGTGTGTGTATCTAGTGAATGTAATGGGACCTGGTCCGTTATGACACGTAGTATAATTTATTGGTGCCCACGAGAATTACGCGCAGTTACCTAGGAGTGCATAATATGGCAGTTCATTAGTGGTTATTAAGTTTTAGTGTTAAAGAGGAAAAGGGCTAATAGCATAATGATGTAGCCCGGGTGTGATATACGATGTGGGAGAATTCTGACGCAATGTGTACTTTACACGCTTTATGACTACGCTTTTGTGATGGACCTGCACACTGCCTAGTGTGGGATTTTAGATAAGCAAGACGCATCGTGCAGTAACTCTGCTAGTATGTAATAACGCCCCTATTTAATTGGTTGGTAATAACTGCTCAATAGTTGCAGTTTGGTTCTTCACTTATCAAGCGAAATGAGAAATTGTGTAAGAACAGAAATGTCGAATGATGCAATAAATCACAATAATCAATGTTTCTATTTTATTTAATTACGAAAATGCGGGTTTGTTTGTATACTATTAATAGGTATCCTATATAGACTCTACAGACATAACATAATAGGTAGGTACTACAATAACATTTATTTTTTCGAATGGATTTTTGGGTATGCTTTGGCACGTGGAAAATTACATTACGCGCGTTTTACTAATAGCTCCGAAGTGTGCCTCTTGCCGAGGAAAGGGTATTGGACGTTAACTAATGGCTTACGGAGAGCTGGTACGAGCTCAGGGTGAAGTTGCCCTTCCCCACCGGCTCAAATAAACGTCTAGCTGTAGCTTAGTCTTGTAAACTACAGAAAGACGTGGGCAAAAGTAACATCTCCGAGCGGAAACGAAACGGGTCCATATTTAGCGTTCTCGAATAAGCACGCTAATTATTAATTATGATTAGGGCGTCAACGATACGCACACAAGCAAAGATTTGAGTTGTGTACGTGACGGGGGATACACACCGATTCCTCCACTCCGTTCCTCTCTCTCCCCACGGCGAAAAAGTTAAGTGAAAGAGACGACGCGACCGTATTTTCAAATTTCGAGTGCAGCCCACCGCCCGGTGACGATTGATATTAATGTTCACTGCTGCTGTTTGGGTTAGCAGATAAATATCTATTGATTTTTCAAGGGTGCGATCACTGAGGCGGGGTAAATTGAAATTTCTAACGATTGTTTGCGGATGCGTAAACATGATTACAGGTAAGGAAATTTCATCAGCCGTTATCAGCCATAGATATTTTTTATCAAGTTTGAAAGAGGGTATTCTATTCTGTGAGATATAAATAAAAGCAACATACAACAAAAGACATTTTGTATATGTGTTTATATAATTGTGTTGAAAACAACTACACTAACGTGGCAGTACGTTAATCGGGTTAGAAGACAGAAAGATTATTCGGTCTACCTGCTGGAAATATCCTGGTCAATATGTTACAATAATATTGGAAGACTATTACGTAGTTATTCACCACCGCCAAAAATTCGCTGAGCCTTTGCTGCGCCAAAAGAGAACATGGTGAGAAAATACGTTGAAAATACATTCGCTCGCAGACGAAGTTCCAATCCTTTCTTAAAATGCGTGGGACAGAACTTATTTACATAGCTCGCCCGATGTTTGCTCATTTAATTAAGTAGGGTAGAGCGCACAGTCACCGCTGTCGTGTTCAGCAAAAAAGTTTTATCTGCTTAAGAACTTCATAATGATAATGGCACACAACAGAACGCTTTAAGAAAATTGTATGAATTAACTAATCACAAACATTCCTATACACAATTATTGCAATCCTATAGGCAATCGTTTAACTTGTTAACACTCGTGGACGTAGAAATCGGATTTAAACAAAGAGTATAGTCACATCAGTTTTTTCTGTTTAATTTTGCTTCTACGAACTAAAGTTACAAATGAATATCAATAAAATTACTACACAAAGCAAAAACCGTGGGACGGAGTCAGTTATTGAACAACACAAATAATTTGAAGTGACATATTTGCGTATAAAAAATTCAACAAGAAGAACAATAAGCAATGGGTAGAAACATCCCGATATAATTGACACTACTTAATACAAGATAATCCTAAAACGTTAAACAAACAATGCGCCATGTTTTTTTCTCGGAATAAAGTCCAGCCGTCAGTCGAGGCAGACTGAAGCTACAGCATTCAAAGCATATCTTTAACATTACAATAAGATATAATTACCTACAATTATCAAGCGCCATCATATAAAATATCAACCAGTTTCTCAAAACTAGTATTTATTCGTCGGTCAGAGCGGTGCTCCTACCTCACTCACCCTACTTATCCTTATTTGGCAACCCTTTGGCTTTGGCTTGCCATTGGATTCAAATATTAATTTTAGATACGAGTGACCCGGGCACTCAGTGCGTATAAATTTATTAATAAAGGTTTCTACGGGGAATTGTAGGGCGAGCACATTCGTTATTTAGGCAAATTCAGTGCGGCCGCTGGCGAAAAATGTTGAATCTTTATATTATGCTTGTTAAGCCGGATGTGCACTCTTTCAAAAGACAAAGGACGCAGCTTAGGTTCCAGACGGGAATAAGGATGTCCAGGGTATTTCCGTGAATATGTATTTGCTTGAATTCATTTTGACAAGATTTGTGCCGTTCTGATATTTAAATATAAGTAGTTTATGCAAAACAATTGTAAAGAACGAGAAAGGTTGTTCGTACCTAAAAATACTAAATAGGCTTGTCAAGTAGTATGAACTTATTTGGCGAATAAAAAACTGTTGTCTACTGATTAAGACGTGTGTATAGTTGAGTAGAACAGTTTGAAGCATTCAACATTGTAGTTTTATTGCCCTCCGTGATGTTATTTTGCCATTTTTGCCTATTTCATTATTAACTACATCATCAGCAGTGGCACCACGTTAAAATCAATCTAAGACCTGAAAGGAGAGTGCTATATACTGTCCATTCAAGGCATACTATACTAAAAACATTATTTTACTTCGGGGCCTTGCGATAAATAACACTTTAAATAAAAACTGCAATGTATTTTTATGACATATAGCTACTCGGTAAATATTTATTGACATATAAAAGCGCCCTAGGGGCGAACTTACAATAGAACTGTGAAAATAACTGTTTTTACAGAATATAAAGCTTATTATTTAAGAGGTTATTCAATATAGTTTTCAGTATACATTTTTGTTAAAAGCAGTACGTGTCTAAGGTTTATTTGTATTGACTAATTTGTCATAAATATAATTTACTATTAACCTACAAATATTTCGGACTCTTCATTTCATAAAACATATGTCCAAACCATGTTGATTTTCGTTTAAAAACTCAACCTTACGTACTCATAATTCATAAAGCTTTATATGCAAAACGTGTTTGTTTTTCATTTCTGAAAACTACATACATCAAAGTAACATAAAGTGCCGTTTTATTGCCATTTTAACTTTGACGGAGATTTACGAATAAGGGAATCAGTTTTCATTGTTAATGCATGTTAAAGTCACAATGCCATAGCGCGGCGCAATTCGCATAAAATTCGCATAAGCACAAGATGTAATTGTAATGCAAAGTAAATTAATGTATGCTACAAGTTGACACGCAAATTTCTCAACAGGGCCCGGCGTCCCGCGAGGCCTTATTAGTCAATTAGGGAAAGGTTCAGGCGCGGTAGGTACGCGGACAAACAAACGCTACATTCATATGTGTTATGTGTACGTATGTCGTGTCATTTAATTAGCTGCCACGGTTTGATAACTTCTGACTGTCTCAGATAGGAATGCCGCCGGCAAGACATGAGCGGTAGCGGCATCTGATTGTTGAAAGCGATCCGAGCTCAAACATTGTTGTGTATAAAATTCAGTTTAGTGATCAACGCGCACGATATACCATTTATGAGAGGTAGGGCACAGCGAAGTACCATCACGCTCGAGTCTGGAGAAGCCCAACTGGGGAAGTACCTCCTCCTTACAGAAGACCATAGCCATAATAGCACTGCTACCTTTCAGGTATGTAGTGTTGTGTTCCTGATGGTGAGTAAGGTTCCCAGAGCTCCAACCCCCCTTAAAGGTCGGCAACGCGCTTGTGACTCCCCTGGTGTTGCGGGTGCCCATGGGCGACGGTAATTGCTTACCATCAGGCAATCCGTCTGCTCGTTTGCCACCTTATGTCATAAAAAAAAAAAAAAACGATATACCTAATAATAAAAATAAAGTCATTAAACAATTTACTTAAAAAACGTAGATGGTCTAAAGGTAATAATTGTGACTTTCAATTCATAACTCACAGGGTCAAACGCCACTACTATGTTTTCAAAAGTCATGATCGAAATATCGTTAACGGTTGCTTTTCGGTGTAGGCAAAATATTGCGAGGAAACGGGGCCGAATTAGAAAATTACTAAATTAGATATTACGAAAAGGACTAGTTTTCCAAACCAAAATCCATTGATCCGTGGCAAAATGCTGAGACCAATGCTAGGATGTAGTGCATATTGTATAGCGGTAGTAGCATTAGTAGCGCCTTACGAAGTTACGATGTAAAACATCCCTTGTTCTCATTCAATTTTTTAGCAGACGTACTCCAGGGACACAAATAGTCGTTCTAGCCCCATTTGAGAAATACCCCACGTTTATTATGATCCATGAAATATAACACCGCAAACAGATAAGGGTAGACCCTAAAGGATATGTTGGTTACTTTATGAGTTCTAGAGTAACTTCTCTCCCGCGAATTAGGACAAGCAAAATACCTATTACATTCAATGTTTTTTTACAAAACCCTTAAATGTTAATATGTATCTTAACGCCAACTACACGTTTACAATTTTGAACATAGTTGCGTCGTAACAAGAATTAGATTTGAAAGAATATCTCGCACTACTTACAATGTTGTAGTTCGATGCATACCGCCGTTTAACACAGGAGAACGAACAATAAAGAATGATCAGTCTGTGTAATATAAATAAAGGCGTTTTTTGCGTGTCGCGATAAACAAATCGAAAGGGGAGATGCGAGATACGTGGGGAGAGAGGCACCTCGGTGCCTGTGGGGTGCTTCCGCGTAGTTTGCTTATTTCGAAGAGCCTTGCTTTGAACCCACAAAGCTTGTTATAAGGTCGCAGGTGGAATCGCGCGGTCGCCGTGGCTTTAAGGATTAAGTAAACCAAAACGAGTATGCTACATCATTTTTATATAACTTCAAAATAATATAATTCGTACGTACATACGACAATTCAACATCAACGCAAAGGGCTCTAAGAGCGACTAATTTATTGAAAGCATCTGGCCATTGTTGTATAAGGCTGTTAAAACTCGAAACTTTGTTGCAAACGCTACGGAATGCTAAGCTAAATTTAGTGTAATAAAAAGTTAATTTATTGCTTGAGCCCCGAGCACGCTGAACGCTCGTTATTTGACCCGGCCTTAATGTACAATGGCGATCCATCATTCCATTCAAGTATGGCGCGATGCACGCCTATAGACGAAAATTTAATTTAAAACTGTTGCACAACCGCACGAAGCTATTACAGATACAAATGGGAGCATACGGTGTGAAATATCATACAATTATCACTCCTGCTATCACAACACAAACGGAGCTCCCGAACAACGGAGAGAGTGCGTGCCCTCTCCCTAACGCCTTTCTTGCGTTCGTGCGGTGTAGTACATTCTTAATGAGGGTTTCTTTATGTACTTTTAACTTAAGAATAGCGTAGAGGCATAATGGGTATGCGAATTACATATTTATAATAGCTCAAAGGCTCGTTGTGGGTTACTATTCAATAGGGCCACTAACGACGTGCGCGGCCGCGATAAACATTACGGAGCCGGAATCGACCAAACTAGTGCATCGTAGTAGACGGATAGAATATTCCGTATAACGAGTTGTGTGCTTATTCGTTTTGTTGAGCCTCGCCTGGCGCTGGAAACTAATAAAGTAATCAATCAAGCGTACGATCGTACAATGGCTTCTCAGACTGTCTACGCTGGAAGCATTTTCCGGTCGCCGTCGCATTATAAAATGACAAAATGTCCTCATTTTTCTACAGAGAAAGATTCCATTGTGGCCCTTTTGCCGTGTACCCCTCGAACGAACAAAAGACAATCGTCTATAGGTCAAATGCAAATAGAATTTGCTTGTTGCGTGTCTCGTTAACTCAAGCAGAGTCTCTTGTTGCTCCACGCTCGAAAACAAATTGCAAACGTCATAAAGCCAGTTTTGAATATTAATAAAGATCCCCGTTTAAGGCGACCGCCCCGCTAACAGCGGCTCGCAAGTGCGCATGCTTCTGACGTCTCAGCGATTGAAATGTAATTATTTTACGACCAAATTTACCGCCTAATTCTTTATTAAGGAAACCGTACTAAAGTAAAGCAACATTTGAGTAATTTGTGTGAGCGAAAAATAAATGTCGAGTGGGGAAAGTTTCAGAAGCTCAGAGCTTGTGCGTGCTTATACTCTTGCGTGACATGTAGTCGTCTAATGAATAATAAACAGCGGTGGCGACTCGCTACTCATTCATATCCATCCACGAAAGGCATACATATTCTTTACTACATAAAACGATTGGGTGTCAACGTAAACCGCTTACAATATTGGCTTTGCCACGTATACATTTCGGGGTACCGCCGTTGCGGGCGACGTTACCTAGAGACTGGAACTGTGGTTCTCATTACACACGATAATCACACAATTTTTATTCTCGAACTAAAAACACTTCGCGTGAGACCGTTGAAACTATTATTTTAATTACTTTCATTGTACAAGGCGTCGTTAGCATATTGTTTTCCCCTTTTCTATTTTTCAGGCTCAGTTGGCTTTCACGACAAATGACGGTCATATTATTTCGGTGGCGATAGCGGCCATACCTACGTGGCTTAACCTTAATTACTTTTCAAACTATTCGATGTACAGATGTGACTATTAATATAGGGTGGCCGGTAATTACATGTTTAATGTTGAAAGATCGATAAAACAGGTCAAAGAGCTCACCACAAAAAGCATAATTCTCTGTCGTTTATCCCCTTCGTAATAGAGGTTATTATAGGTTTGTGACACGACTGACACGAGGGCAGATAATGACCGGTGCCGTATAATTGTAATTTGAGCAATTATGTTTAATTTTGTAAGGACTTATTCGACTATTGATTGCACGAAAGTTGCTGGCTGGCTGGCACGCCGAGCGTTCGGGTAAGTTATACATAGTAGTTGGAGATGATTCGGTTATTGAGTATTGCCTAAGGGCCATGAAATCAAAGTCGCTCGAAATAACTCGATTGAGCGTGCATATTGTTTCTTGCCAAGTTTGCAGGCGGGTCCACTATTTCGTTAGTTGAAAGTAATACATTTACTTTATTAGTTTATTCGTAGTGTCAAACCAAGCATTCAATTCAATCATAAACAAATATGGTCAAGAATTAAATTTTCCCTCACCGATGTCTAACAAAGTGTTAAACATGATTTTTTGTATCCCGTAGCAAGCTCAGATCGAATTATACGTACCGTGTTAAAGTGCAAACTAACAAGATACAGAATAAGAATTTATGAGGGCCGTAACGTTTTAAAGTTTGATTAAACCATCATGCATATCTGTTGTCGCTTAAGATTACACCAAAGCACCTACTTTACTTCAATCTAAAACAAATGTTTGCTTTTACGAAATATTTATTTAAACATCGACCCGAAAGTGGTGCACATAGGTACGTATCGGCAAGCAAACACGGCAATGTAAGCAGTATCCGTAATGGGTACGGCGGCACGAGTAATGACGCCCAGTTGACAACTAACGATTAAGGAACAAAGGCAGCAATCATATAGAGATTACTCTTTTTGTCCAATCAATCGGAAACTTGAGCACTGTCAGCGTTGAGAGGTTACGTGGAGATTACTTAGAATTTTTTTTCATTCTAACTTATTAATTATTTTTTTTTGAGTATTCAAACTTGTGAGATTTTAAACTAAAGTTCGGAGTAAAATTTTACTACTAGGTACATCGCTACCACTTCTCTCAGAGCGTTGTTAATGGTTTTCTTACACGATGGTTTACTAGTCGAAACTTTGTTTAGGATCGTATTTACGAATACCTAACCTTTTATTTGTAGTACATGTTATTTTCGCTTTAAAGCTTCTTAGCCACAGTCAGTTATATATGTAGCAAACCCATAGTTACCTTCGTCAAATTTGACGCATCCACGAGTATAAAGCAATTCTTAAAAATTTTCGGTAATATCAAGGAACTGAGCTAATGTGAGTCTTTGTAGACCTTATTCCTTCTGCTTAAAGACTACCACTGGTCATTAAAGTACGTTTTAGACTGAACTTTAGGCAGGCAACTTGCTTCCGTTTCGGAGCGTTTAAACGCCGCCCGTGATGCGTTTCGCTATTGTCACAACCGGTCAGGCACGTGAACTGGGTAGGAACACGCGTGCGCAGGCGCCGCTCGTGAATACTAAGCGACTGGGTGAGTAACACGCCAAAACTGTGTACAACACGACGGACAACGGGTTAACAGTACTGTCGGTAGACATCGGCGCCTCTAGGCACATTCCGATAGGGAAAAAACTGCCATCGGTTGTAACGGCTGCTTTTTTATGTCTCACTGGCAAGCTTAATAGCTTTTAAATGTGACACTAATTTCATGGCTGACAGTCCAAGAGCCGTGATTAACTCAGTGTGTGCTCAGCAAACGTCCTTCCGTCTTCCGTTCATTTTATCCGTTTTCCCTCTTTGAAATTATGTCAGGAGACGAGCCGGCGAAGGTGAGATTTGTAAAATATTTAGAGAAAATATTTATTAGAGTCATGCTAGCGAACACATTCAAGTGAAAGATATATACTAAAAAACATCAGTCATAACTACCAAAATACACATTCCGCGAGAAAAGTAAACACCAAAGTTTGCTACGGGACATAGTTCAGAGAGTCAACAGAGGCCTTAAAGTTTCATCAAACGGACCACTATCCTTACTCGAAAACAATTGGATCGCAGCTCGCGCAATTCGCGCCAAGTGTCCGGGCTGGCATTAGTAATGATTCGAGAAGTTTCCATTACAAGTTCCATTGAAATATGACGGCGCAACGTAGCTCTTAAAGTATTTGGTGTTCGTATATAACTTCCCAGCACAAGAGCGGGAACTACGAAGTTTCTAATTAAATATTAAAGCGGCCATGCACAGACATCGAAGTGGGACGGTCCACTAACTTCAATTTTCGATAGAATTTAAGTGACGTGTTTATGAGCGCGAAGTCAAACGCGAAAGCTGTATCGTGAACAAATTAAACTAATACAACGTTCCGTTGTCGATAAATATTGTGGCAACGATGTAACATTATTAAATTTCGAAATAAAAGTGTACACCAGATGTTTTATAAAGTTCCATTAAAAATTCAGTTGCAATACGCTTGGCCGTTACAAATGAAATTGTTTTCAAGAAACTCATTGTTCAGACGGCTCGGGTTAGAGTGGTAGTTTAATATACATCTTCTCTATAAGTATGTACACGTAGTTAACTAAGAAATGGATATAGCTATGATATTATGGAAGATGATGTATCGTCACTACTTTGAAAAAATCTCGTATCTGACACAGATACTCTAAGTTGAAACGCAGTAACTCTGTACTCATCCCATACATAGTTACGTCATTTTTCTTTTGAATGAGTGACGAGGTTTTTTCAAAGTAGTGACGGTATGTATACTTACATATGTCGAGGGCGCGCGCGGACGTGGCCAACAGCAGCGCAGCTACCACACACGGCACCATCTCGCCGCGCTCACTTCACCATCTCTACCTACGCCGCATGTCTGCAAACAAACAAACAAACAAACAAACCGATAAGTTATAATAATCGATTAGTGGTAAGGCAAGGCCGATACGTGTAAGATTGATCCCAAAAATATTTGTTAAATATGTAAATGTATAGTTCACAGGGAGGGGTTTTAATGTTTAATTAAAGTAATTAAATTGAAAGGAACACCTAGGTCTTCACTCTTCAGCTTGTTAATAATATAATGTTACGTTGTGAATTGCTTCTAAATATGTTATGTTTACAATTTTAGTACAAATTTTTTGAGACTACTATTATAACAGTGTTAACGTTTGTAAAATTGGCATCGTATAAATTAACATAGTTTCGGCAGTAACATGGCTAACCTTACAAAGCTTTTAAAACACAGCGGACACAAGTTAATGTTCACATCGGAAAATATCCCTCGCATCTGCGGCAGTCGGGTGAAATGTAATTAAATCTGAAGTAGGTAACTACCGTCTCGGTTGAAAAATTCGCTAGATGTACATTATTTTACGTCGGACACGGGATTGGGGTCTGCGCGAAAACGTCAGCAGCAGATACAAAGGTGACGAGGCAAGTGTGAAATTTATTTTGCTTGGCTTAACAATAACGGCAGACCTAATAGGTACCCTATCCTATCTATATATAATTGTTTAATTGTCTTACGAGTCTATACACAAAACAAAATAATAAAGACGGTTTTCCTATTTTAAAACTACTGATGTCTCAGTTTTAGTACCTACTCAATTTAAATATTGAATGCAATATAAACTCATTTTTCTTTAACTGTATCCTATTTGAAAATAGGTTAGGTTAAACGTTGAAAATATGTTTCGTTGAAAGTATATTTATAGTCATTTCTTATATATTTAAAGTAATTTATAGACCGCAGGTTCAAAAAATACTTAATTAAAAATGTTGGAAGAAACAACTATCGATCGATGGACACCATTTAAATAAAGGGTGTAAAGAGGTTTTTACGAGGTCGGCAACGCGTGAATGTTGCCTTGGTATTGTAAACGTCCATAGGTTGCGGTGACCGCCCACCATCAAGCGGGCCGCATGCTTCTTTGCCACCTTTGTGGTATAAAAATAAATTTAGGAGTAAGTACTCCGTTTACTTGAATTGAAGGGCGGGGCGCTATATTATATTTTCTACAATTTTACTATACAACTAAGTACCTACCGGCGCTCAACACGCTTCCGTGAAAATGTCATTAATATTCGCGCTTCACAGTTAACGAATTAAGTAGATGCTTGTGTCAGAGACATGACAAAACTAAGCATCCCGTTTCTGCTAAAAATGCCGAAAAGCAGCTAGCAAACGAGTATTTCTAGTAGAAATTCTCGCCGCCCCGCCTATCCTAAGTGCAAAGGACCTCTTCGGATTCAATTCAATGCGTTCACGTTCTAAAACTATTCAGTAGGTGGAGTTTAAATTGGAAGTGCTCTTGTTAGGTCACAGTTAGGTCCTAGGCAATAGTCGGTTTTAACACTTTGGCGTGTTTGCGGTCCGATTGTCTAACGCTATTGTTTCTAGTCAATAATATGCTAAGTGATTATATCTTAGTACAGTTTGTGAATTCGAACGGCAGAGATTGACGAATTGAAAGCTTCGGCGCCCGTCGCATAGCAGTACCTTCCGGCGATAAGGCTGGTTCCATTATGTACTGGAGTATTGAGGAGAATGCATCGAACACAAACCAGATAGATTCAAATAGGTGCATAGTCATAATTAATAGTAGCTTAATAAACAAAAATATAAACAGTCCCACTTAAAGGGTCTCAAATGATTCTTACAAAACTTTTAAACAACGCATCAAAAGTATATTGTTTTTAGAAACTTAAAATAGTGTTGTTCATACCATTGATGACACAGACTAAATATTAAATCTAATTAAGACCTTAAGTATACGTTTTCATACGAGTCTTCTTATAAATATATTGCACATGTTTACGGATTCAAATTGCGATTGCGAAGTTGCAGTAGAAGTATTTTTGTATTGTTATTAAAGTCACATATTATTATACTTGTTGTTGTCAAAATATTTATCAGGCGTCAGCGTACAATGATTTTTTTCTGAACCTTACATACTTATTTTTAGAAAAATATAACTCCAAAAGCAGTTTAGATACATTAAAATGTATTATGAAACGTAATAAAGGTAAAGCTTGAAATGAGACAAGTTAAATATGAAAACTGGCCAACTTTAGAAGCTCGAGACAGAAATAACTGGGCGTCAAAAAGGCTTATGGACATATGAAAAACACAGTCACGGGGACCTTTTACCCGGAGTTTTGTGTTAATATACACTCTGTCATCGTTTGTTGCACTTCAGGGCGCGTCTGTGAACGAGCGTCAAAGCCTCTGTTAGTAATAAAACTAAATATGAATCAGGTGTGTGCCACTGTGGATATACACTTCTGTACAAATGTCATAACTACATATAGGATGCCATAGGATGAGTATTGCCTACAGAGTTATTGCGTTGGAGTACCAGTTTACTTACAAACTAGCCCTTAAGTTATACAAGCATTTAACATTACTTTTTGTAACATGTACATAAAAAGCAGAGGGAAAATAGATTGAGAGAACGACTTATTTGAACTTATTCCAGACGGTAACTTCTAAACTAATGTAAGGCAATACCTATTACTTTCCCTTAATATTATAAAAGTAACACGTACACGTACTACTTCTTGTTCGGGTGTAATTACTAATTAGTGTACCTACTTATTATCTCCATGTTATTAAAAATCCTAAATTAAAAAGTAAGTAAGTACCTAAGTACCTAATAATGCTACATTTTTGCTAATTGCATTTATTTTTGATCCAATAACGAATATCTTAAAAATATCAAAATTAAATATATACATGTCTCATTTAAATCGGTCAGTATGGCGAAATCTGTAACTATAAGCAGTTTTTCTTGTCCCTAAAATCGATTACATGGTTCCTAAGAACAAATATTTGTATGTATTATAGTTCCAGATTTCCCCATACTGACCGATCTAAATGAGACATCCTGTATGTAGGTAAAAATAATGACATTTCAATATGATTTAACGACTAACGAGCCACCATTTAATATAGCTAAAAGATTAATTATATACACCTACACCAATAATTAGACCACATCTTTTCCCAACGGACAAGCAATGATAAAAATTTGGCTTGTGCGTCCTTAACTTACGGAAACTGTAAACAGCAACTTTTGTTTTTCGGGATGTGTACAAGCGCGAGTTGCCGGCAACCGAGACTATTATAGTGCTTCCGTACGTACGTATGAGGGTCTCCCAAAATCCGTCGACGCGTAGTTTACTAAAGCCGGACAAAAAAACCTGTATGTCCACGCAGTAAGAGCGAAGCAAACATACTTATTCGTTTTGCAGCAGCTCGCCGGCCGTCGTTTTTCGCTCTTAATGCGTGGACATAGAGGTTATTACGACCGGCTTTTCCGAACACGAGTAAACAGAATAGCTGTGATGAAACCCTAACTCCAAATCGAGACAAAGTTTTATTGACAAACAAGTTATACTATTACTACTAACATGTGTGGTGATATATTGGGTTATTGTGTTTAATCCAATACTGTTTGTATTTACATTTAGTATTCCTAGTGTAGAACAATTAATCGAATACATTAAATACGTAGAAAGTACTTAATGCAGTTTGAGTCACCATGGAAACTATACAGCTTTAGAAGTTCATTCACTCATAAGTATGTTGGACTGTTGATTATAGTAATTATGGGTAATAAAGTAAAAACTAATAAATATTGTTACTATAAGTACAGTCAGCAGCAAAAGTAGCTAAGCGTTTGAAGTGTTCAAAATGACCTACACGCGCTCTTATTCTCTTCACAATACAGACGTGGTGACCTCATTTTGAACACTTCAAATGCTTAGCTACTTCTGCTGCTGACTGTACATCTAGCCCGGGCCCTTCTTTCAAATCCGCTAAACCTCCAGTTCCAAAGGCAAACTCAGAATAAGGGCAAGGTCTAAGGGCTAATATGTACATATTACAAAAGTATAACAGTAAACAGTACTTACATTCGACTCACTTAAACACTTCTTTTTGCAATATGGTTACGTTAAGAAATGTAACACGAATACATTAATTTAACCTCCTTAGATAAGAATAATAAAAATAATAGAGTAGCGTACATTAACACAGCACTTGACTAACTTTGGATAGTTCGACTTATAGCTCGATACGAAAGACGTACTTTCAATATTTTCAAGTCGTAAATTTCCTGACCTGACAGTTTAAATTTAATACTGAACACTTAATAATTTAATCTTATATTGAAGAGTTACGCTGATTCCAACCACTCCCCCAAGTTAAATCACAGGGACAAGTATCAAAAATAATCCAACAGACACAAGTATTATAGTATATAGACAGCGCCCAATATTACAACACTTTCACGATTATTGGTAACTGTGGAGTCTCATAATTTTTATTTTATTTACAATATTGATTATAAATCTGGTTTTTATTGATATTTACAATTGACAACTAATTTTTCATTTAATCAAAATAAATGGCATCAATAAAATATTACAAAAATTCAACTGTCTCGACCATAATAAAATCACATGAAATAACAAGACAGAGACGCAGTATAACATGGACTCATCGCACAGTATTATTAGGACATCCTAGAATTCCTAGAGCGCGCGACTGAGGCGGGCGTCTAGCCTCGAAGCCTTCAGCGTACTAATCAAACTTAACTTGAAACAAGTGTAAATGCAGCTTCACATGCATGCGTTGCTGCTGTGCATGTTACTAACTTACTAAATTCCAGCTCTCTGAATCAACGAGGCCCAAAACACAGTGTATTTCGCAATCGTAAACTATTTATTGATAGCTTAACTCAAACTTTTTTTTATGAAATAAAACAACTAAAATCGGATCCACCCGATGACCACGAACGCTGCTAGTTTTCGAGACGTCGGGATAAAGTTTAATAGGCATAACATCCATGACCAATTCCCGACATAAAAATATGACTTAAAGCTATCTAACACGAATACAATATTCTACCTCGGTGATTAAATTAATTGAAACCTTTTAGAAGTGATTCTTTTCTCTTATACAATTAAAGTTAACGTATAAAAATAGAATTTAAATTGCCACATCGTGAACAGCGTTACGATAAGAAAAGAAACATTTATTAAGCAAATAAGTGTAAATAAAAAACAAAGTCTTTCACAATTTGTTCTACTTGTAAATTAGGGAAATAAATTTTACTTTTCCTTTTTCCGTCTAGGAGAACAATTAGCGGGATCGCAAGCAATTAGTTTATTTCTAATTCCGTCAAGTGACGGATTGGCTACAATTTACTTATTTTAATAACATTTTGTTACAAGTACTTAGGAGTACGAACCCCAATTGCAAAGTGGTATTTAAAAGCACAGATTTATGTTTTATGGGTAAAGTGTGCAAATACGTTTGAAAATAATTTGATACATTAATTCATGGACTCAATTACTGGTTCAAACGGGGATATTATGCTCATGGGTTGACATTTTGTAATTTGTACAAGTAATAAGAAGAGATACCATAAATAGCAAGGCCGAATAGGTACTTACCTAATATACTGAAATAAAACGTATACATTGGATCTATGGAGTTATGCGGTATGTAAGGGGTTGGACAAAATACAAAGTCTAAGGTCGTTTAAACCCGGTTCATAGTTTGTATAATGTGTAAATTTTACGTTAATAAGATTAATGCATAAACCTAATGGGGTTAAAACGGATTGTATAAGAACATATTACAAGAAATTAGATTAAATTCCACGCAAATGAACTTGTTCCACGGAAAAATCAGCGTTTGTTTGTACTAGTAGGTACCTATAGAGTTAAAAATCTATACTTTATTGATAGACTACTTAATATCAGCGAGCGGTGATTGAATTTCCTCCCCTGTGGGATTAAAAGGGGGTTGATTAAGACTATTATAAAATGGAGGTTAAAACGGACTTTTAGTCGGAGAAGTATTAAGGTGTAAGTCCGGGTACTCGACAGAAAATATTTAGTTGAATTACGATATTATATAGTCAATTTATAATGTATTAAAGTTTCTTATGTTTTGGGAGACGAGGCATTTAATTTTGTCACTATTTAAGTAACTAAGCAATTCTTTTTACATGGTGATCCTGATTATATAAAAAATCCTGTACATGGGAGTTTCTTAGTCACTTCGATTTTACGAGTAAATGCCAGTTTGGTTTTGCTGGCAGTCCCAATAAATGATTTTTCAATACAAATGGCAGCGTGACACACATTAGGACTTGGAAATTGGAGATGTCAGCCGGTTTCAACAAATACATTTTCATCACACTTGCTCGTCAATGGCGTTGTTACTTGCGAGAGTACAGAGCAGTTATAGCCGATTTAGCTCACACGGGCTGTTAAGTTTAGTTTTAAAAATATATAGAACTCATACTTCACTTCGGACTGAGGATGTTTCCAAACAGCCAAGGTGTATTTCATATCTTCAAAAGTTTGCTACAACCAACTTTTAATATGTATAAAACATATCTTTATATTCAATTTGACTGCAATTTAATGTTTAGTATTTATTAAAAATAATTGTTTTATATTTGATTTTGATAATTGATACTATTTGGCAGGATGATCTATCAAATTCGAAAACAAAACGCAGTTGTTAACATTATCTGTGAAAGACATTGAAACAAGTTGACATTGTTGACAATCTTTTTTAGTGGATGAGGTCTGATTGTAGTTTTCAAAGTGTATTTTGATTTTAAGCCTACATAAGTACTAACTAATATTTTACCAACGAATTTGTTTTATTTTCTCGCAAATGTGATGAAAAACATTGTGTGTACCACGGGTGGTAAGTGTATAACAAACTTGAGTCATTAAAAGCCTCGCGTTTACTATACCTTACTTCACTAATAGACTCGCGTTTACTATACCTTACTTACCATCCTCGTTGCACAATGTACTATTATAACTTACAAATAAGTTATTTATTTTAAAATTGTGATAAGAAATATCAAATTAAAGTGAGAAAAATGATGTTGTGGTCTTATCTTATTAATCGCTATTTATATTATGAATGACGAGTACTACCACCGCGTCGAACACTAGTATTTCCACTTTACTAGAACTTAGGCAGCTACATATTATACGTATGCGTCATTTAAGAAGACATTGTTAAAAGATCGCCATCTAGACATTTACTACGTTAACGTATGCGGAGTGAAATTTGGACAAAGTTTGAATATATAAAATGTAAAAAATAAAAATCTAAAAAAAATATGTGTGTATGTCAATATCAAGTCTATATATCTGTCAATCAATCTGGTAAGTTTCATAAGAATTGGATGTTTGATTTTGTAATTATGGTAAATAACCAAGAACGCCGTCGTAAAACTGTATGTAATTTCTACAGTATACATCCCCTATGGCCGAAATCGAAGGTGGTGGAACATTTTGTACAAATGGGTGAGAGTCGAAGCATCATTTATAATATAATAGCGTCTTTGACCTTAAAAAACAACCACTGCTAGAAAGCCTGGTTCTGGAAATTATCCCAGCTTGAGCAAGTTTTCTGAGAGAGCTCGACTAAAGAAAATTACCGCCGGCCGTGTTGCTAAATCTTACAGAGAGCTCGGAAGAAAATTTAAATGTGACGGAAAAACTGTCAAAAAATATCTTGAAGACATGGGCATCGATAAGCGGTGTAGAAAATTTAAATCCACCGTCTCCGAAAATCAAAAATCCACTCAGAAAATACGGCTGCGTAAATTGGTCAAAGAAATATTTTACGCCAAAAACAATGTGAGTTGCGTCATGGATGACGAGTCATATTTCACGTTAGATGGAAACTAGTGGCAAGGCAATTACTGTTTTGAGAAGACCAATGGTCCAACTGATGAGAACGTGAAATATATTGAGCATACCAAGTTTCCTAAAAAAGTTTTGCTATGGCTTGCCATCAGGAACGCGGAATGTCCAAGGCGGTGTTCTTTGAATCAGGTTTAGCTGTGAACGCCGATCGCTACATAGAGCGTTGTTTGCCATTAGTGCGAGATTTCATAAATACGAGTCATAGAGGAGAAAATGCTGTGTTTTGGCCAGACTTAGCCTCAAGCTATTACTCCAAAAAAACACTTAGCAAAATGGCGGAGCTAAACACCCCACACGTACCGAAGACATCAAATCCACCTAATGTTCCGCAACTTCGCCCTATTGAAGATTTTTGGGCAAATCTGAAGAGGCGAGTATATTGCGATAATTTTCGGTCCAAAAATGTGCAAAGCTTGATTCGTAAAATAAAATTGGAGTTGTATAAAATGCCCACATCTATGTTTTCGACAGGGATGGACAAAGTTCCTCAGAACTACCGTAAAGCATCTCGCATGGGAGTAAACTTTTTTTTACATTAATCATTATTAGGTACTTTATTATAAAAACATAACTATTTAAAAAAATAATGGTGTTTTTTTTATTTAAAACAACATTGCACTTTGTCCAAATTTCACTCCGCATACGTTACTTACCATACGATATAATTGACATCGAAAAGTTTCACATAATTGGCATTGTAATTCTCTATATAGTATACACATACCCTATTTCATTCGTATACATATACCTACAAGAGCTTATGTCGAATGTAATATGAAAACGAAGATCTTTCAAGATCTTCACAATTCACGCATGTATTTTTTTAAATAAACCTGCACTAAAGGGCCTCTATGCTGTAAGGTCTTACCTAGTTTAGCGTTGATGGTATCCATTTTTTTTTTTATATATAAGTGAATTACTGTGACAGACGATTTTTTCTGTTCTCAGTCTTTTATCTGTTCGCTTAGATCCTTTAAACGACATAACGAATTTTTATGAACCTTTCATCAATATACAGTTATTAAAGTCAATGGAATAAAGTTAGGTAGAATAATTAACTAATTATCTATATTGCACTCTTTCGAAACCGTGTATATGACCACGCGGTAATATAAAATGTATAAGTCAATTACTTTAATTAGTGAATTATAATCACTGAAAGTGCTCAGTAGGTACAGTCGCCTTCTTATATATCGGAGTTGTGTAGCTAGTTACAATTATCGGATTAACGCCTCTAATATCAAGGCAATAAAGTGTATTCTCCGATATTTTTGAATACCTTGGCTACTCCGATATATTTGATGGCGACTGTACAAGATATAGATAGTGGCATCATATGTATACATTAACCTTATTGTCTTAATATTAAGCTATGTATACATATTTTCACCTCACTTGCTCGGTTTCATTTTTATTCTTTAAAAACAGATAGAAAAAGTGCATTTTATATACAAGGGTACAAAGTAATTTCATACAAATTAAGATTTTTTTTTTGCCGTTAGCTTGATTGGATCTTGAATAATGTTTTTGATTGATATTATTAATTTGCGCTAAATTTTAAAAGCGACACGTTCGCTTTGATTGCGGTTTGTCAACACGTTAGGTTAGAGACCAGCGATGGTTCTCATGTAGATATACAACATATATGTGTTGTTCAACAGGGGAACAAAATAGGCGTTTAATTTTGATCCCCTGCTTCGCCACAGGGACTGCTTCCGTTAACAAGCAGATAGAATCAAACGACGGTATCCCTGTGCCTCCCTCTGCTAATCAAGGGTTTGCATTACGTTAGCGAGTGTTAATACTCACAGCAATATCAAAAGCGTTTGTGGTAGCATCAATATTATAATATGTTACCGCGCCGATTATATGGCAAGTAACCATTTAAAATTAAGGAGCCTGTTTTATCAAATTGTATAATAATTTAGAAAACTAGCTAACGCTATAATGGGGAGTCTTTAAACTCGTATACATTATCTATCCTAAAGGGATGTTAAATAAAAGAAGTGTTTTTGTTCCATAAACCTCCTTACTAAATTGATTTTTATTCCAAGTCGTTATACGAGGGTTCCTGATTTAGCATATTATTTTTCACATTAATATTTCGTAATCGGACAGTTGAGTAGTGCTAAACTCATCTCAAAACTCGGGGCGCGCGCAATATTCCACCCAGCGCGCGCTCCATTATCTGTTTGAGTTTGAAAAACACGCCTGCTCCTCGCTTTTCATCAATGTGTCTTGCCCCTTACTCCTCTAACAAAGAGCCTTGTCACATATAATAGAGCACTTTGACATTATTGCCGTCTACCTTCGTGTTGTCCCGGCTGGTCGACGTTTGCGTGATCAAAAAACAGTAAACGGTATAACTATAGCGTGAACCGGTAAGCCTCGCTTTCTGTTTATGGTACTGTTTGGCGTTTGCCACAGGTTGACAATCTGGGCCAAGTTTTATGTAATATTTCATATTCAAACACGAATGATTCGGTATTATTCGCGTTTCTGAACCTGTGGTTATTACATTTGATTTATTTTGCGTCCACGTTTCTGATCAGAGCATACTAGTTGAGTTGATGGCCTTGATTAATCTAACACTGTTTTAGATTCAATTGTACAAAAAAAGTTGGAATATTAAGACGAATCGGTACCTATTGATACGCTATAGTTTAATAATAAATAAATATTGTAGGACATCCTTACACAAATTGACTGATCCCCACTTCTTGAGCTTACAAGAAAGCTTGAGTTGTTGGTACATAAATTCCTCCATGACTCAGGAATCAATAATGTGATCATCAGATCATCATACAAATAAGTGCTCTTTCTGGGATCGAATCCAGGACCGACAGCTTCACAGGTCACCCACTAGATCAGACCTAACGTCATGTATAATTGTCTAATCTAATCGCTAACCACATAAGGAAGGCTAAATGAAAATCAGTGGCTCAACATCCCCTCTTGGCGATTGCATACATGATCACACATCTCAATTGTGTTTAAGGGTCACCGCGGTACGCATGCCTTCATAATGCACCTTGATTCAATTCTAGATAATAGTAACACAGGCACGCTCTTGATGATTAGAGATTAATTACCACACTGAGACAGAGTGAATATGCCGCAGATCAAAGGACAAAGCAGAATACGAGTACAGATGTAGTTGAATAATCCGTTTTCGAATACACTAATGCATCCATTAACGTTATTCAGCTAAATAGGATTTAAGAACAGAAAAATGACAACTTAGATACCTCCGACGTTTCAGGAACAATGTTGTCCTCGTGATGCCGGTAAAGGAAAAGTATTTTTTTTAATTTATATATGCGGTTAAGTCCTGTTTAGTTTACTTGTAACATTGCGTAAAAACGTGAACGCTATATTGATAAAATCCGAAGATTTTTATGCAAGTCTGTAAGAGACAGATGTCAAAATGAAATTGTATAAATATAAAAAATAAGGACAATAATTTCAAAGTAAAATAACATTGCGTAGGTATCTTAAAAATGTATAATACATAACTATAGCCTTCTATTCTTAGTTCTTACTGACTCACTAATACGACCTGCCAGCTGTATCTACGTTAGGTATTTGACAAAACCACCATGACATGACAAATACGAACTTATTAGAGATTTTACGACACGAAAGGATTGTTTACCGAGTACATCTGTACCATGTACAACGGCATATCAATGGCCCTATGCCAAAGGGGCTGTGTAATAACTGACGTCAGCATGTATTGTACAAAGCACTTCAAACGCCAGGTACTGGAATAAACATTCCATGATACATAGACACATACCGCGCGTGCCAAGCGAAAGTAGTCACTATGATATGGTTTGTAAGGCTTCGAGTGCGGAATACATTCTAAATGTAGCTTCAATTTTAATATAATAATAATTATTAGACATTATATTAGTTATAGCTATTATGTGTATCTGATACACAAGCCTCGTTAGTGCTGCAAGCTAAGTGTATATATTAACGTATGCGGAGTGAAATTTGGACAAAGTTTGAATATATAAAATGTAAAAAACAAAAATCTAAAAAAAATATGTGTGTATGTCAATATCAAGTCTATATATCTGTCAATCAATCTGCTAAGTTTCATAAGGATTGGATGTTTGATTTTGTAATTATGGTAAATAACTAAGAACGCCGTCGTAAAACTGTATGTAATTTCTACAGTATACATCCCCTATGGCCGAAATCGAAGGTGGTGGAACATTTTGTACAAATGGGTGAGAGTCGAAGCACCATTTATAATATTTTAGCGTCTTTTACCTTAAAAACAACCACTGCTAGAAAGCCTGGTTCTGGAAATTATCCCAGCTTGAGCAAGTTTTCTGAGAGAGCTCGACTAAAGAAAATTACCGCCGGCCGTGTTGCTAAATCTTACAGAGAGCTCGGAAGAAAATTTAACTGTGACGTGAAAACTGTGTAAAAATATCTTGAAGACATGGGCATCGATAAGCGGTGTAGAAAATTTAAATCCACCGTCTCCGAAAATCAAAAATCCACTCAGAAAATACGGCTGCGTAATTTGGTCAAAAAAATATTTTACGCCAAAAACAATGTGACTTGCGTCATGGATGACGAGTCATATTTCACGTTAGATGGAAACTAGTGGCAAGGCAATTACTATTTTGAGAAGACCAATGGTCCAACTGATGAGAACGTGAAATATATTGAGCATACCAAGTTTCCTAAAAAAGTTTTGCTATGGCTTGCCATCAGGAACGCGGAATGTCCAAGGCGGTGTTCTTTGAATCAGGTTTAGCTGTGAACGCCGATCGCTACATAGAGCGTTGTTTGCCATTAGTGCGAGATTTCATAAATACGAGTCATAGAGGAGAAAATGTTGTGTTTTGGCCAGACTTAGCCTCAAGCTATTATTCCAAAAAAACACTTAGCAAAATGGCGGAGCTAAACACCCCATACGTACCGAAGACACCAAATCCACCTAATGTTCCGCAACTTCGCCCTATTGAAGATTTTTGGGCAAATCTGAAGAGGCGAGTATATTGCGATAATTTTCGGTCCAATAATGTGCAAAGCTTGATTCGTAAAATAAAATTGGAGTTGAATAAAATGCCCACATCTATGTTTTCGACAGCGATGGACAAAGTTCCTCAGAACTACCGTAAAGTATCTCGCATGGGAGTAAACTTTTTTTTACATTAATCATCATTAGGTACTTTATTATAAAAACATAACTATTAAAAAAAATCATGGTGTTTTTTTTATTTAAAACAACATTGCACTTTGTCCAAATTTCACTCCGCATACGTTACTTATACACGTCCTGCGATTTCATTTGTGTTATAAGTACACCCCGTTATATTATGCTCAGTTTAGGGGCAAGTGATTGGGCACTTACTATAATCTAAGTCGATAAAATATGAAGTTGACTTACTCACTCAATAACATGTCAAAAGGACTTGGGTCCGATTTTTGGAATAGTGACCAAGTGATTTTCTTAGAGAAAGAATGATAATCTCTATGAAGATTACTCAATCAAAATAAGCGTTAGATAACGGGGTGTGTTATAAGCCACCACGTCTTAAGTAAGATTTTTTGTTCTACAGAACTATAATTAGTTAAAATAAAGAAGATGAAGGTGAATGAGAAAGGTGAGCTGTACTTTGAGCTTTAATTATAAAATCTGAGTAAACAGCAAAAACCTGCCTAAGTCTCGTTATTAAAAAGGAAGACGGGGAATATAAGAACCTATTCTGTAACAACGTTGTTGTGTCAAGGTCTTCGTTATTGTTAATCCCATCCCATACGAGCTGCACTCGTTACAAGTGGTGTTCCACGTACGTTGTAAACCAACAATACGTCTCTACCTATCACAACGAGACAGAGAGGGACAGCAGCAACTGGTATCCCGCGACTATATGGAGCGTCTTAATTGGGGAGTTTTTCAAATGAATAAAGAAGGCTTTGTCAATGTTTAAAATTAGACGAGGTGGTGCGTTACTTGAGTATTACGCTCGCGTGTGACTATTGCTATGTTGCATTGCAGGTAAGTATTTCAAACAATGTATACATATATTGGAAATGATTGATGAATAATGTTTTAACATAGATAAGTTATATAATAAATACACTTTGAATAAATAAAATAAAATTACATTTAAAAAAATATATAATCAATATTGACGCATTTGCCTAGTTTCAGTTATTCAGGATTCCAGATGTTCTGACTTCTGACGTGACACTTCCTTAAACCTTTCCTTAAAGCTCAAAAGTATTTAAATGTTATCAAAGATAGTTATAACAAGAAACCAACCACTCGCTTAACATTAAAGCATTAGTAGTTAACGAGTATGGATTAAATTTGTAGTGACTCATTTCCATTTTGTCGTGATCGTGCGTTTGCGATATAATCGAACGAAAGGAAATGGTACTGTCGTGAAACGTATATATGTAGTATATACCTTCGTGATTATAATTAAGTGTCCACAGAGTACAGTTCCTAAATGAAAGACAAACTATTAAACTAATATATGATTCATGTAGCATATATTTCATTGAAAGCTTATTCCAAAACTCTTCTGAGAAGATATCAGTGTTTTGTAGAAAGAAGTTAAGACCATGAAATTATTTCATTAAATACTTTGATTTGCGTTGGTTTTCCTGTATCGGACACCGCTGGGCCAGGCCCGGTACCGCGAACGTCGAAGTACGTATATTGCGGGCATCTGTCTCTTTTACTCCAATTAAGGGTGTCATGAGAGTGACAGAGACAATCGCCCGAAATTCACGAATATCGTTGTTCGCGGTAGCGCCGCTGGGCACTTATTCTCGTATATGTCATTGTACCTACATTCGCCTTTTTCCTAAGACATTAAACTACACAAACTTTAACGCCCAACATCCCATACGCTTCACGGAATAAACATATGAATAAAGAGAACACAATGCCCTCTTGATTCGCGTTATAATGCCCCTTATCACACACACTAAGTGATAGCAATCAAGGGCCCATTGTTCTGGACGTGTTAAGACTGAAGCCAAACTGCAGCGAGATATCACAACGTGACACATTTAACAAGAACTTAAAAGCGGAGACGTTATATAAATTATTACTCATATGTCATTTTAACGTACGTTTACGTACACGGTTATATTAAATTTAATGCGACGTAGTATGTTCACCTCATTTGTAGACGCGAAATCGGATTAAGCGAGGAAAAGCTCTACGTATGAGAACATGAAATACTTGTTGCAAGAGCACTAAAGACTACACAGACAAGCCATTATGAAGTGTTAACAAGCAGCGCTTGGTTACCACACATAGACAATATTACTTGGTGCATGCATCTAGCAACGGGCGAGCATTATTTACCATTGCGATATATAAATTAACACCTAAAACGCATTTTAAAGGTTCCGTCAAAAAGGAAATCGCAACCTTTAGGATCACTTTCTGATCTGTCTGTCTGTGTATATTAACGCGTTGAAGTACTGAATTGTCAGTAGGTGACAATATATAGGAAGGTAATATATACTTACAAATATATAGTACCTTGAAGCTATAAAAAATCGAACTTTTAACTTGACGTAAAACAGTTGCCCACGGCGTTTATATCACAAAAAACGTGATTTCGACACACAAGGGGATGGTAGGGGGAAAATATACATTTAGGTACAGTTATGTAATGTTGACCTGACATTTGACAAGTATTTAATATCGTCTTACATTAGGTTTGTAATGTAATCTTAATAAATATAGCCTTTATTTAAAGTACGTAATCAATCATCGAGGTTTGTACGGAACCCCCGATGGTCGCTGACACTTGTCCGGCTTTTTTGTAAAATGTTTTTAATTTTCACGAGTAGGAAAGGTGGAAGCAAGTAACCTTAAGTCCCAAACCAAAGTAAAACAGGACAGCCAATGTGTGGTGTCTACGAGTTGAGTTACATATTCCATCTTGTAGTTCAGGATGCCTGACCTATGCCCTATGCCAGGGTAGGCGAACCAATGGCACGCGACACAAAATTTTGGGCACGTCGCCGATCATAAAACAAGTGTAAAAAACACACAATCACGTAGCGAGATTTTCTCAAGATGTTGGTCCGGACTCTTCGCTATGAGACCGTTCGCGGAAACAACTATCGGTACAATGATCGCCGAATAAAAAATATTTGCTGGCACGTTAATGACCACATTTTTTTTAATGGCACGTTGTTGCATAATGGTTCGCCTACCCTGCCCTATGCCTATGCCAGAAGCCTATTTCTCAGACACTTGTAACTTGTCATACAAGCAGGAGTCTCTTTCTAACAGGTGTCAAAAAGTGACTGAAGGAGAAATAGTCCCCTGGATGCGCTCTGACTGGACGACCGGCAATTTCTTCATAAAAGCCATAAGGCCACCGTCACTTTAAGGAAGATTAAATTATAAACAATTCATTAAGGTTTTTCATTCATTAATGAAACTTATTTTAGGCCTATATATATACAAATTAGGTTCTTGACATCACTATTAAGGGTCTATTATGTTCTGAATTGTGTGATTTATGAGGTGATTGATGTGCGCATTTTGTATAAAATAAATATTAGTGAATGAGAAATAAAATAGCAATGTATATTGTCTAAGCCTACTTTACCTGGTTGGATACTCTTGTTACATGTCCATAAACAAACAAATATATTTTATTCCTTTACGCAACTGAAATTGCTTGCATACAGCCCCCATCAGACTAAGCAATAAAATTTCACTGGTAGATTTATTGCTCAGCCATTACGAATTATAAGACACACTGGATGCCTACCTACTTATTGCCTATTACATGGAACATTAGAGATCCATAGATAATGAGTCACACATTTAATAAATCATATAGAAACGAATGGCAGCAAAAGTCGTGTTAGGAGTATTCGATCTAAGGTCCAAAAACTGTTTGAACCCGTACTGGTTGCGAAGTGGCGGTTCACGCGGTACGTTCCTTTGTAGATACATGGCGACGATTGCGAGGTACTCTTAAAAATATACGTTAAGAATGCATTCTTGCCTTCAAACTTAGTACACAAAAGCAACGAGATTATTTTGGCCGTAGGTCGTCAGTAGGGTGATCCCCTTTTGCCCCACAAAATTTAGTGTGACAATCCGATCCGACCCGAAATTAAACATATAATACCTTGATATTAGCCTTAAATACTTTTAAACAAATCCATCGCCTATCTTCGACGAAGCCATCTCTTTCTGTCATAAACAAATGAATTACAACTTTTAATTATCAAGATTAAGTCATTGTGCGTTATTATCTTTAAATTTTGCTTGCTTGTACCAAAATTCATCTACCTATTGCGCTATTATCGTATTTGGATATCCCCCCATTTAACTATGTATCTCTATCGACCCAAATTGAAGCTATCCTGTATGTCCATTTTAACGAGCAGGCTTGGACCGCAGCCTGCTTACCCTTCAGGTTCGGCGGCCTAGGAACTCGCACAATTTTTGAGGTTGCGTTGCTGGCATTCCTGTCCTTTATCCATAGCACATCTGATCTCACAGGTAATAAGCGCCTCGACGGCTACAAACTGAGATATTGGGATGCGGCTACGAATATCTAGCTAACTGTGCCGGGTCTAGTATCTTCCAAACCCAAATGCCAGAGTCTGGAACACTACAACCCTCTGCCGCCGCTTTTATGTCACTCATGAACACATCATCGAATCAGTACTTAAGCAAGAGTTTTAGCAGTTTCCAAACCGGAATCAGGGCACTGGCTACATGCCTAACCCTCGCCCAACGCGGGTAATTTCATCAATCTGAGTACGCTTCGTAATGCTGCCAGTGTGATGGGCATCTTGCCGAACAGCCAAGAGTAACTTTTTAAAAGTTACAGTTTGTTTTAGTAGTCTATTTAATGATTATTTAAGAGATATATAGCTTGAATATAATAGATTAAAACAAAAATCGTCTCTACTATGATCTGGAAACAAACGGCTGTGACTTTAAAACCCTTAACTTTCACAATGTGTGAAAAGATGCGAACCTAATTGATCTGTATGACCCATACATAATATTATCATATACCTACTGTGTATTTAATATATCGATAAATGTATTATTAACTATTAATACTAAGTAACTTACACATTGAGTATGATAACAGAAATATTTCTTAAGTAAATGATCATGAACATATACATATGATATAATTGTACCTATTCACTAAATTTTAGGACTATAAAGTCTGATACAAATATTTTTTTCTGTTATCATTATCAACTTATCATAGATGTGAATTAGAAAATGTTTCCTATTATAATATATTTAAAATATACCATAAAAATAAGGTTCTTTTAGCATTTACCTACACATGTAGCTCAAAAACAATTTATTATCCAATTTAGGTACTCATAATTGAACTTATTTTGAAATGTTGCTATATCTTGAAATTCAATTAATGAAATGTAACTAATTTAGTAATTTAACATTTAAAATTAGTAGACATATTTTCAAACTAGATTCTAAATAGATTTGTTCTATATAAGTTTGTAATATGTCTTATATACATATTTACAATAATGTGTTGTATAACTGCAGGGAAAATTAGAAAATTTAATAGTACTTAACTAGAATATTATATTACTTTTAATGTAACCTTAGTGCTTTTGACAATTAAAACTTTTTTTAATTGAAAATTAGTATTCATAGTTAAGACAGGACAACAGCTACTTGGGTCTTTAGTTAATAATGAAATTGAGGACTTGGTCTTTAAATTTTCATTAAATTTGAGAAGTCACATGAGTAGGCATTACACATATTTACATATAATAAAAGTTTTGTCTGGTAGTGGCAGCCACCATTTACTACTTAATATTAATTGATATATTAGAGTTTGTATGGAGCAACATGATCGGACTTTGACTAAGCTACTTAACACTTTAGTGCATACAGTATCAAAAATGAAAACGTTTATCAAAACTGAAGTGGCACAAGTCATATTCAAACAAATGTAAATTATAGAATGTGACATGTCTATACAGTGTCAAATGCTACATGTGTGTAATTGTACATAAGGCACTTTAGAAGCAAATTGATTGAAACTTCATGCACCTTAGGGTTAAAACTATAATGTAAAAAAATTAGCTACATCATTTTATAAATATCATAATGTATAAACATTGACATTAGAGTAAATACAGTACTGTCAATGTAATATGTATTAATTTATTGAAAAGCCAGTACCAGGTGATTTCTGTTAATGTAGCAAACTACTTGTTAAAGTTGACACAAACAAAGAACATAGAATATATACAGACTGATAAATTCATAGATTCATAACATGGTCATGTTATTGGGTAAAAATGTTGTGGTGAGAGATGGTCACCACTAGATAAATATTGTTCTATCCTCCTAGGGCCCATGAGCCTACATGTAGTAACAATTATTTAAAAAAAATTGGAATTTTATAAAAATAGTTGAGTTGAATTTTATTTGTATTCTTCGATTCTGACACAAAATAAATCATACTTTATTTCCTACACTATAAAGAATGAATTCGAGTACCTATGACTTTACTTGTAGTGGGCCTTAGGAGGATATTGACTATGAGAAAATAGCAAGATAACATTCAAGAGGGTGAGTAGGCCTGTTACTGGGAACATCGAAGTTCATAAATTTCAAGTATTTTTCTTTTTTACTCCAATTATGGCACCATGAGAGTGAACAGAGACAATCTTCCGAAATTTACAAATATTGTTTTTAGAGTGCCGCAGCTTCATGGCAGTTTATCTTGTCATGCTGACCTCAAGAAAGATAAAATATGTTAACTTTCGCACCAAGCAAATGTTTAAAGGTTATTTTCATACTTGCTTAATCTTATAATTAAAAATATTATAAAGTTAAGCACGTAAACTCAGTCTTTACAGATAAAACCATTTGTTTTTTTTCTAGACTATAGACTATAGTCATATAGTTGTAGTACATATAATCATTTGAAATTGATTGTGTGAATCTAAATAATATCTAAGCATGCATATTAAATAATTTGTATTTAAATAAACAATACATGTAAAGTTAAATTTCCAATATCACTATGGGGAATATTCTCAAAATTAAAACCCCATAGCAATATATTGGGAATTTCTGGGAAATGACCCAACTCATAATAATGTTAATGCTAATGGTCTATATAATTTTAACTGTCCTTTATCTTATCATTATTTTTATTTATTTTATAATTGGACCAAACATATCTGTAATATATTTGATGGGATGTTAATTGCAAATAGCAGTTAGTTCAACAGTTGCAGAGCAGATTAAATAATTTTAATGCAAAATATAACTAAATTTACCACACAAACAAATCAAACACAATAAATACCACAGATATGTGTAAATCTTGTAGCTATATTAACTATTAAATAATAAAACTTAAATAAAATTTCCTTCTGACTATACGCCGACTAATAATATTAATTATAGCATTCGAATCGCGTTAATTCGTGATCAAATAATAAATATAACCGAAATGTCCAAGGTCTATGACAATAACAACAACGTTCAAAATAACAATAAAAATATGGCATTCTATAAGATTTATTCTCATTCAATAAAAGCTATAATGATCAAAAACGTAATGAATTCACCGCCAGATGAGCAACAGCGAGCCGAGCGACCGGAACAAGGGCTCGCTTCATTTATTTATGTTACACCGAGTACTAAATCAAACAAAGGACGCATTATGAATTAAAACAAAGTAACAACTATCTGTGGAGCCCTGTGGTCATGCTACACATAATATGCAGTAAGGTAAATACAAGTCAAGTCAAGTAACGCACCTTCGAGGGCCAGGTACATAGGTGGAACCCGGTGACATGAGGAGTACATTAACATAACTCTGTCCTTACACAGTCCGAATCACTAGCCATAACTTAGTAATTTTGACACAAAATTATTCCCGGAAGCTGTTACCGACCGAAACACATCATTTTACTATAACTTTTATTAATAAATCTTCAAAATAAAGATTCACGTAATGAAATAAATATATACACCACCATCCAAATTCAATCGACCATAGCATAAAGCCTTGCGTGCGTTTCTGAAGACTGATGAGAGCTTTAGCTTTTGTCTATGGATGACTTGAGACGAAAAAAGGAAAGCAAGAGCGCAAGTCTGTACAAAGTCAAAACCATAATGTTTGTCTATGTCCCGGAAATAGCTATGCTCACCCAACACATAAAAGAATTACTAATAAAAACATGTTGTTGAATGTATTATGGAATCTATATAGCTAAACTCAAATTTTCTAGAGATAATTTACCATTTTAGGTCTATCTTAAACATTGACGTACCATTTTACTAGACGAGGTACCATAAAAATAATACCACGATCGAAAGAGATGGTCTAATGAAACTTTCCATAGGTATGGCAGAGATGCCGCTATTTTCGTCCGTCCTTCTCTTATTCTCACATATTTTTGTTCCCCTTCAAACAGACCTTTCAGAACTGTCAAAATTGAAGGAAATTTAACGAATTATCTTCGAGTTTTTTTGTGTTTTCTACCGAAGTTGCGATATATATAATTAATTGAGCTTATATTTTTGTTATAAAGAGAGTCATGTAAAGCAAAACTATAGTGTACTGTTACATTCTGGGCTGCGAAAGCGAGATTATCTTTGTCCCTTGCTGGCGTACGCGGATGCGTGCTCCAATTATTATTCCTCCTAGTAATATTATCTATTATTCTGGCAAAGTGCCGGCAGCAAAAGCCAATTTACAAAAAAAAAACTGTATTATCTTTATCTTGCAATATATAAATATATATTTTGACTCATGTTATTAGTAGGCTGGCAACCCGAAGCTAAATACTCGTCCTTATTTTGTTGTCTTTCAAAAACCCTACTAAATTTTAGTTCAGAGATTTTTCTAAGAGATTTCAATTATGGCCAATATATCAGCCAAACGAATTAAAAGGGAATTCAAAGAAATCATGAAAAGCGAAGAGGTGAGAGAATTAATATGATAACGTCATTAATTGTTAGCAATAATAACCTCATGGAAGCAATTACTTGCAGTTTTGTTGTGTCGTATTTTAGCAAGAATACTAAACTGTTGGAGGTCAAAGTGCTTGGTAATGTGCTGCGAATGAATCTCTAATTGTTGTCCTCTATATTTCGTATTTTAATATTGCTTTTGCTTTATGTGCTTGAAAAACAATAAAAGAAAATTTAGGTCCTAATAAAGTATTAAATAAATATTTATATCTTGGCTTCACTATGTTAGCCGAAGCATAATTTTGTGGCGCAACTATATATTTTGGTGATTTTAACTTTAAGTTATTGTGTCAGACTTCTGAATCTATATCAAATTGAGATTGATTTAACAAACAGCTGTTGAGTTCCTCTGCCTTGCAGTAAAATGTTCAGAAATCACGTAAAAAATTAATAATCGATTTATCATAACTACCTACATATTCATAGTATCTGCCAACTAATGACAGAAAAGGCTATCTGTTACTCATTTTTGTGATATAAATCATTATCTTGAGGCTAGCTGTATTAAGTGATTGCTGTGTTATTAAGTAATGATGGGTGACAAGTGCTAACAGATAAAATGTCGGATTTTTTTTATCCAACTGTCAACCATATTTTTTTTATGATTCATAAAGGATCCTAAAGACTGAGAACTTTTTCCATCATATCAGAATCAGTAACTTTATATTAAACTAATACATTTTTTATAAGATTCCAGTTAATTTAGTAGTTCTAGTTTTTCAGTATGTATGTGTCTGTCGTCATTCAGCATGTACCTGTTTATTTACAAGTTTGCCACACAGTGTATGTTTTTTCATACAAGTTGGGAATTAAATATAGGTGACAGTGAATGTATCTGGTATATTAAAATCATTGAAAATTCTTATATGTACAGATGTTACTGGAAACTAAAAAAACAATGATGGTTTAATTGTTTATCCTATTTATTGCATTATCAGCAGCATTTGTTAACAGTATTCCACTGGCATTTAAAAACCACTTTCACTCTCTTATCTGCATGTTTGGCAAAGCCACTGCTGAAAATAAACAAGGTATAGCCATGTATTGGAATTTAGGTTCCAATATGATAAATGTAATAATCTTATAAGAGTAACTATGATCTATTAAGTCTTGATTACTCTGAAACCATCCTCTAGTGGCTTTTGAGACAAACAAAGTGTGTCATGCTTGTCATCGCTATATTTCCTCTTTCATCATCAGAAAGACAGCTGAGAAAGAACTGATTGGATTTTAATGGAATTTTACAAAAATCCAGCTTAGAATAACACATACTGTTAGGCCATAATTTATAACAATATTGTATTTAACAGATAGAAAATATGAGACTGAAGGTAATATAAATTTCCTGCCTCGGACGCCATCTATTTTCTCTTCACAATACTAATTTTGCACAGGCAGAAGCTAGTGACTAATACAAAAGGTTACCAATAATTTCGAATATGTCACAAAGTGGTAATTTAAATGACACATTTGTAATCTCATGACATAATTCCAATTGATGGGTTGAATGACTGCAACAAGAAATCGACAGCCCACTCAGATACTGACCGGGAATCCCTACCCTACTACATCAAATGTATATTAATTTTTGACATATAATAGTGAAAAGGTTAAGTGGAATGGTGTTAATATTTATATAAATTTAAAACATGATATTGCATCCATATTCTGACTATGTATTGTAGGTAAGACAATAGGTGACCTTGTTACAGTCTGTGCCAAATAAACGATTCTAATTTCTATTCTTTTGTGCGAAGTTATTACCTTCAACATAAAACTACTCAGAAGAAAAGACTTATATTACTGCTTTTTTGCACAGAGCCTCTTTTATTTTTGTGTGTTTTAATTGGTTAGCCTACTTATTCTGCATTGTTACATTTGAGATGTTTTTGAAAATATTAAAAATTAGGTTATGTATATTTATGGATATCTTATCTGAAGTTTTTTAAAAATAAATGTTGTTTAAATCAAAACAATGATAATACATATTATTATTTTTAGCCACTTGAAGGTATTCTGTCTTGGCTGTCCCTTTGTTTATTCTCACTAGGTGGCATTGCGCCAATAAAGTGAAAGTTTTGTTGAGGGTTGCGTTTCATGCGGCCATTGCGAAGTCATTCTAATATTAAAGGGCGATGTATGCGTTATTCAAGGAACATAAAAGGCATGGAATTACAAATTTCTGTACAGAGCCGCGATCCTCCGTTATGCTGGCCATTTTTCTCTTGTCGGTACTATGTAGCGCAGCGCCATCTTTGGATACGTGTTAAGTTACTTTGACAACGAGACATCTCCATAGAACTTCGTACATACAGCACTGAGACATACTGCTGTTAAACATGATAGATGTCGCTAATGTGTTTGCCAGGATGCGTGGAACTCGGTTTAGTATACACATTGCCATTCCGTCTTGTATGTTCCTTAGTCTTAATACGTATTTTTAAGTTGCATTTATCGCGTTGTTACATGATATATGTAGAGTTTGTCTTTCACTAACGCGCTGTGTCAGAAAGTGAAGTCAAGTGTAGTTTCGTAACAATGTGTGACATAACCGCAACCTTTATGCCGTATGCATTCACTGAAAGCAAATAGGTATTAGTTGATTTTGCCATTTAAAGAAAATCTTAGTGTTAATATCTATAGCACCTAGCCTTGAGTTTTGTTGAGAGAACAATTTTTCTGTGTTGTTTAACCCTTTCGCCGCCATTGACTTGATATCGAGTCAAGGTCTTAGACCTACATATATGAATTTTTTATTGGCTTTCAGTGTAGGTTGCTTAATCGGGCAGACAATATTTTAAAGTCGGGATTTTTACGTTCATGTATGTAATCACTATGATTTATTTTTTAGTTCGCTACATATATTTATTATTCGTTTTTTTCTGTAAAGAAGAGTCCTGAAAAGATAACCTGCTTTCTGTGTAGGTAGGTACTAATGACCTTAATAAATAGAAATGGTCCCTCACGGTACAAATCTGTCTTGTCAAGACTACATGTCTCATATATATCGATATCGATTTGATACAAAAAAATTGCAATGTCTCAAAGTTTTGTTATTTTTCATGAATTTTATGTTTTTTCTACTCATAGTCACGGTCTTTTTCTAATACAATAACATTAAAGGGTGACCCAAAGTTTTTTCCCTATTTTGTACGGTGGTAAAAAAAGAGGAAATTTCAGAAATGTATGGAATTTTTTGAGACATTATATTTATCAATTTGAATGAAAAAAGATCGTGATTCGGAGTGGTAATAATATATTTTTATTTTGGAAAAAAAACATTTGTTAAAAGTGGCTAGTTTTATTATTTATATTATAAGAAACGCTTCGGTATGAGCTATATCCGGGCGTCTGTGGCAAGGTTTTTCATCAACGAGCTTTCCGTCTAATATAATATAATATTTATGGAACAGTCTTACTTACTTAAATCAACCTAGTCCTACATTACGCCCAATAATGCGAGTGTTAGGTGACCATTTGTATTAGGTACTACACGACGATGTATTTATAATAGATAAACACATCTTAAATACTTACATTACATATATGTATAACATAAAAAAATATTCGTCATAAAATAATAAATGCCAATGGTCAGGATTCGAACCCGGGATCTCCAGCTACGTAAGCCGATTCACTGCCGACGAGGCCGTTTAAAAATGGAAACGTCGCTGGTCTACTCCTACAAACAGTCTTCTGCAATTCCAGGTGGCCGGAGGCGCGATAACACTGGAGCTGGTGAACAACAGCTGGACGGAACTGCACGGCACCATCGCTGGGCCGCTGGACACGCCCTACGAGGGCGGCACATTCCATCTAGAAATCAAAGTGCCCGAGACTTATCCGTTCAACCCGCCCAAGGTAACTTCTGTTTTTTGTTTACTTTTTTTACCTACGTTTGACCTCAGTAACCCCTGATGGTAAGTGTCGACGAGGTCGAGGGCGGAGCACGCTTCAATAACAGCTTATTCACTCTTGCCTTGAAAAGACCCAATTGATATATGACCGGGAAGGGAGTGCACACGAAGGGAGCGAATTCCATTCCTTAGCAGTCCGCATTGGAAAGGTAGAAGCGAATCGCTTCCTGCGAATGAACAGAATGATGATGGCAAGTACTATTGGCAGTATAGCCCTGACAGCCCTGTCGCTCAAATGAAAACTATGTCCCGGACGCTATATGACGTGGCCTAAAAGCATTGGCGTCTAGAACACAACTTTCCATCAACGTGACCTATGATGTCTTCGAAAGGTTAACCTTAGAGCAGTTCTACTTTACCTATTAAATGTTTTAATCAACTTATCTCTTGCTTGTTACATACATGTAAGAGACGCCGTCTCGAAACGTTTCCTACCAATGTTTTTAAAGGAACGCAAGATATACAGATAAATCTAGTTATATTTTGAGCAACAACTCATGTAACGAAAAATCGGTTAATCCATTAACATCTTCACCCTGAATTACAGATACGTTTCATCACAAAAATCTGGCATCCAAACGTGTCGTCCGTCACCGGCGCGATCTGCTTAGACATCCTGAAAGATCAGTGGGCCGCCGCGCTCACGCTGCGCACCGTACTCCTGTCCATACAAGTACTGCTGTCCGCCGCGGAACCCAACGACCCGCAGGACGCCGTCGTCGCCAAACAATACTTAGAAAACCATTACCTTTTCACCGTCACCGCGAGGCATTGGACCAACATCTACGCGGGAGGGCCCAGCGTCATATTCGACTGCAACCAGAAAATACAGGTGCTCCTAGACATGGGCATAAACGAGGATCAGGCCAGAGTAGCGCTTTCGACCTACGATTGGAACCTCGAGAGAGCGACGGAACAGATATTTAGTTAGTGAGCTCCATTATGCGGTGTAAGGTCAGATGGGGAATTAAATACGTTCTTGAGTCAAGTGCACTCTAGAATGAATAGATTAATTTTTGACGCTGTTCGCACAGCTCTTTGCTCATCCATATAACGCACTCCGGAGTCCCAAATGTGAGAAACATCAGAATAAGGTACTCATGTATCGGGTTATAGTTTTATAGTTGAGTCGGTTTTAAGAAAATTAGTAACTTACGTTGTTCAGTAGTGTAAAAAATGCATCTATACATTAGTACTGATTAACACATTCGCTGCCACTCCCTCAAAAAATGTATGGAAATGAACGCACATGTGCGTCGGTGGCAGTGAATGCATTAAGACAAGAATATACTAAAACAAGTTAAGTAGTACAGAATATTGAAGCCGCATATTTTACAGTAGTGGATAGTCGCCGTTACAATATAGTCAAACTGTTTGCGTCTTGGTTGACAATCCCTCACCATATACGGTGTAAGGCCGTTCAGATTACAATATTTTTCACTAGTTGACAGGTTTTAGATTATTTTTGTCAGAAGTCAGAGGTTCGGTGATGGAACATTACGGAGTTTAAAGTTTTCACAAGTGTAAGCATTTATTGGGATAAATAACCAATTGGGTCAATTTACTCATAATCGTGAGGACTGACAGGGTTGAGATAGTTAACAACAGTGTCTGCTGTTTTCAGTACATTTTTTTGTCATGAGGTGAGTCAGCTTTGTGACGTCCGTAAAAATATATTGAAAGACGCGTCACAAACAAACAAGCTTAGACATATATAATTAAAATCCATAGTCCTCTGTTTATGGTACAAATTACACAAAATTCGTTAATTATCTTAATAAATTGGTACATTATTTTCCGACATTGCTCTGTTCCACTACCTAACCACAAAACCGAAAGTGTCTTCACTTCGAAGGCACAAATAATTCGAGATGAGAAAAGACAAATTGGCGCCTATATACGCATGACCCAAAGGATATAATATGTATATTGCAAGATTATGAATTTGCGTTCCATCCGATGTTCTAAGGAAAAATAACATATATCGGATCATCTTTAGTTTCATTGCAGTGCTGTACCGATATGTAAACCACATTTTTCTTTAGGCAGCTTAGGTTTATATTTTTTTAAGATAAATAATGTCGTTGAAAATTACAGTAAAGTTTGTGCTATCTTTCTCGTTTATTTTATTTTTTTCCAGTTTTCAGTTTGTTTTTAGTTTATTTCAGTTTGTTCGTTCGGTCAATAGCATGTGTTTTACTATTCAAATATGTTGCCAGAGTAGTTAGATTGCGGTATAATGGTGTACGTAGTACCACACAAATGTACCTCATGCGGTCGGCCGCACTACACTCAGCCAAGTTTTCTTTGATGGTTTAAGCTGCGCTATTCGTTTAACTGAATGCAAGACGCTAACAACTTCGCTGCGGCAATAAGTTAACTTCGCAATTAACCATACTTGTACGGGGTCAAATCAACCCCGTACCACACTGAACGTTTAACAATAAAAATATTGACTGGCGCTTTAGTTTGAAGCGCTTGTGACCTAGCGGTTAGAGCGTGCGGCTTGCAATACGGAGGTCGCAGGTTCAAACTCTGGCTTGTACCAATGAGTTTTTCGGAACTCGGTGAAGGAAAACATCGTGAGGAAACAGGACTAATCCCAATAAGGCCTAGTTTACTCTCCGGGTTAGAAGGTTAGAAGGCAGTCGCTTTTGTAAAACTAGTGCCTAAGCCTGGGATAAGTTGCCAAGCACACCCCAGGGTCAAATGAGGCTAAGGCTGTAATCCTAACGACCAATATGATTTTACATCTATGTTTTATCAATATAAAGATATTAATTTTATCATCGCTAGCTTGTAAACGATGAGATTACTTTATTATCATGGTTTTACATATTATCACAAATATTTACACAAATAATTAAAAAAACAATTTGTTGTCTGTTATCATAATTCTAAATATTGCTGTATATAACTATGTAATATAATAGTCTCTCTTCGTCATTCGTTTTTCGTACCCCAACTGACCTTAACATATATGTAATGCTAAGCATTCGGTTAATTTTATTATAGTATTATGATTTAGGTAAATAGTACTCTAGATGGATGGGTTACGGTGCTGTCCGGGTCGTGGGCGTGAAATAGCTTCCTCTCTCCCACTTGTATGGTTTTGGCGAGACATCATTGACTTTGCTAATCTTCCTTACCGTTTTTTTTATCGGTATCATTATGATAATAACTGTTTGCCTATGTCACATTCAGTTGTTGTGCATGTAACATACAAAATGGAATGGCAACTATACAAAACCGCGTCCCCCGTATCCTGGCAAACACATTAGCGACATCTATCATGTTTATTTGCATCACGTCTCAGTGCTATACTAATTCTGGCTCGATTACAAAATAACACAACAATTGTTCATAGATGGCGCTGCGCCACATAGTACCAAAAAGATAGTCATTCCGTTTCTTGTATATTTCTTGTACGGCATCAAACTTATCGTTAGTGCACAATACAGTCAGTAGATAACTAAGCGGGCGTGGTATTAAAAATGATCACGGTTTTTGTTTCTTGATAAAATCATGTAAACCTTGAAGTTTTTGAACAACTCGCTCGCTTAACTACTTTTGCTGCTGAGATCCTAGCACACTTAACTTGTTAAGATTCTACCACGCCACTGTTTATTTTAATACGCTGACGTCATGGAATCGCATTGACGCATCGTTTGCGTCTAGGTGAATCTTAACTGAAGGACCATGTCTATGTAGTGCAGAGAATAATATGGAACTTACGTCGTGTGTGTACAAACACGTAACTACTTACTACATAGGCTGGGTGTATCAGCTAAGTTTTTCAACTATACCGTTTTAACCGCATGCTTTCACCGTTGCTCAAAGTACGCAAATGGTATGAAATAAAAAGTGATGTAAATGGCATGACTTTGTCGCTTGCTCTATACGCGGCTGTTAAAATACGCAGACCTAACGTCTACGCTGTGACACACCCTAATTCACAAGTCAATGACGTCGTGACACTTGCATCACGTCACTGAGATCCCCCACGTCAGCAGCGGCGTGGAAGGCATCTATAAAAACGGTACGGCACGATAACTCACTACGATTCCGTACCGTTTGCGCATTGTAACCATTGCGTGTGAACTTTGAAGTTAGAGGAATAGAAGTCAGCGGCGCGGACTGACACCATGTGAAGTCATTAGCCGTTAAATGGTGGCATATATATATGTCACGATTACAGGACGAGGATGAGAGGCGTCTGGATACGCCTATGTTGCGTGGCGGTAAAGTTAAGTAGACAGTATATTTGTCTGAATGTTTTTTGTCTTGCGCTTTGTTGTATTTCGAAATGTTACTGGTTACACAAAGCCTCTGTACGCTTCTAACTTTTTATCGCACGCTGCGGCACCACAGGTAGGTAATTTATTTTAATATTGTATTTTTATTCATATGTACGACTTTCTGGGTTCTATCTTTTCTTTATTACGCTCCAATTAGGTATTATTGGTTCAGTGGCAATGCAAAAATGGTATCTTGGTGGATAACTATTTCGTGTTGTAATTCAGCCAGGGGCCAGAATTACAGCACAAAAACAGAAGCATAGTTTTTAGAAGAAATGTGCCACCGCCAGCACGTTGTACTTTGATTTCTTTCTGCTATTGTCACGAATGTAATATAAGATTAATCTGAATTCCGTAATTTACTTACCTATAAACACGAAGTCTTAACACCTATTTGATGATTTACTACACCCTTACCCATCCATACTAATATTATTAATGCGAAAGCAACTCTGTGTATCAGTGTCTGTCTGTCGTTCGATCATCCGTCTATTTTCCTCTTTATCCCTCGTTTTAACAAGAGCGATAGAGATGGAGGTAGAATTTTTTTTTCGCCGTAGGCATTCTGTTTGCTAACTTTGACTCTATTGGGATGAAATTTAAACTGGCATGGAGAGCTTCAAGCCCAGGGAAAGGACATAAGATTATTTTAATCCCCGAATCGCCCCTTACCTACATATAGGGGAGATAACGGTTTGTATGCAGAATCTACGCAGACAAAGTCGCAAGCACAAGCTAGTTAAAACATTGCATATCTGCTACTTGAAAGTTTTCCCTAACCGTTGTTGAATCAAGTATCATTTAGAGAAAAACCTGGCTTTTTCTAATCAGAATTGCAAGCAGAATCCAATAATAATAGGACACAAAAAAAGAATTAATTAAATTTACTTACGCTACTTTTCCATAGGTACTTTGTATGAAAGTAGCGTAATGAAATTTTAAACATAATAGGTATAGGAACTTACTAGATTTCAGTTACGATTTCGATTATGAATTATCAGATTTTTCTCGAAATGTTCAGTTTGTGAAAAAGCCCAGTTACGCGCCCCAAACATAATTACATTTTCTTTTGATTCACGGAACAATAATTCTATTCACGTTCCACGTAATTATTAATTTATTTAATATGTATTGTCGCCATCAGATATATCGGAGCGATCAAGGTGTTCACAAACATCTGAACACCGCCTCTATTGTCAATGCGATAAAGTGCATGTTCAGATATTGTTGAATAGCTTGGCCGCTCCCATATAATATTTGACGGCGACTTTACAAAATGAGACGATCAAGATTCCACACCAATTTGATTCTGGGTTGCAAATGTCTACCTTCGCAATGGAAACATATTACCTACTTAACCTTTTGAACGCCAAGCACCACTAAAGTGCTCGCGTGATGTCGTGCCTGCCACGCCACCGACCACTAAAGTGGCTATAGCGGACGCTGTCAAAGCAATTGTCCTGCTGACAGATAAGGTTTATATTTGTTCACAAGTCATACCATGACGTACACGTCACATTTTGACGCGAGAGGAAAAGTGGTCAAATGGTTAAGGCACTGGTCCCACCTCTAACCTATGAGCTATCAGTTATATCACGGGACAAAAGATAATCGCTCCCATGTAAATAAAAGAGAGAGATATATATTTATAGCTCATCGCCCGGCGATGATATATACGTCTCTTTTATTTACACGGGATGGATTATCTTTTGTCCCTTGAGCTCGCCGTGGGACCAGTGCCTAACTATGTTGACTAGGAATAGGATACGATTTTAATGTTTTTTTTAAATCTTTTGTATTTTTTCACAAGGATCTTGGTCGAAGACCGATCACGTCGCTCGATTTTAGTGTTGTTCAGTCTTTAAGACCCAGTTACATAAAATTTACAATACATGTTGGCTAGAGTGTAACCAGCTTAGAACATTGTAGCTTAGCATACAAATGTTTTTTGTTGTACAGATTATAAATTTCATGTCGCATTCGGATTCAGTTTAATTATTAACATATAATACCTATGTTAGTTAAATATATAAAATTAAATTTACCCAGAATAAAATTAATGAAATCATTGAAGTGCATCATTTTCGAGTTTATTTTATTCCCTTTTCATTCCTCCAGCCATATACCTACCTACAAATTGTGACCTAGGCAAGAATGATAAAGCACCCCTGGATTTTCAATATCTTTACAAAATCAAGTTTCGGTACTCATGTAGGTTCTAAATTCAGGCGGGTTCAGCTCTACATACATTTTAATTACCGTTATTCTTAGAAATAAAAGAAGACCGGTCTGGCCTAGTGGGTAGTGACCCTGCCGATGAAGCCGAAGGTCCTGGGTTCGATTCCCAGTCAGGGCATTTATTTGTGTGATGGGCACAGATATTTGTTCCTGAGTCATGGGTGTTTTCTATGTATTTAAGTATTTATATGTATCTATTTATTATATATATCGTCGCCTAGTACCTGCAACACAAGCCTTATTGAGCTTACCGTGGGACTAGGTCGATTTGTGTAAGAATGACCCGAAATATTTATTTATTTATGTATTTAAAAGATAAATGCTTGCCCAAAAGCTGCAAATTTCTCCACCATATATCCTACCTAGGAGGCGCCTAATGGCATTTTTTTTCTATAAATACTTAAGAATGTTGGTTTCTTTAGCAGATGATTCTTATAAAATAATTGGTTGCCTATTAACAGTGACAAAATAACCTAAATAGATGGCAGTGCCACCTAACAGGACCATTCTCTTTAAAGTTGTATACTCAACTTTATTTTTTTTATTTTTTTATGTGTGGTTTCTAGTCATGAGTTGTTTCGAGTCTGCGGCGCGAGCTAGTCGAACAACGATTTTCTTATATTTCGGACGATTGTCTCTGTTACTCACATGACACCTTAGTTGGAGTAAAAGAGAAAGATGCCCGAAATATACGATCTTCGATGTTCGCGGTACCGCCCCTGATAGGAAAAAAAAATGTCCCAAAATATTTTTTTACATTTTTTAATTCTTCGATTCCGGTACCGCCATATGAAATGTATAAAAAATGGAATAAAAAAGTTTGTTGTGTTATTTTGACAGCGAGACATCTCCATAGAACAGACCTACTGCTTTTAAATTGATAAATGGCAAGACATATTTACGTCGTGACTTCTCTCCGTGGGGCTAAGGCCCCAAGTACCTTTAATAAAGTGTAAAGTAGCTAGGGGAGGTAAGCCAATTAGATTAAAATTTCTTGAAATAAACCTGTTTTTTTTTTTTTTATGACATAGGCGGCAAACGAGCGGACGGATTGCCTGGTGTTAAGCAATTACCGTCGCCCATGGGCACCCGCAACACCAGGGGAGTCACAAGCGCGTTGCCGGCCTTTAAGGGGGGTTGGAGCTCTGGGAACCTTACTCACCTTCAGGAACACAACACTACATACCTGAAAGGTGGAAGTGCTATTATGGCTGTGGTCTTCTGTAAGGAGGAGGTACTTCCCCAGTTGGGCTGCCCCAGATTCGAGCGTGATGGTACTTCGTTGTGCCCTACCTCTCATTTGCTAAATAAACGTTTCTAACCATGTTCTGTTTGGACCCCAGTACGTCCTTAAACTACGTCCAACTAAGAGAGGTAGGGCTCAGCGATGACCATCACGCTTGAATTTGGGGCAGCCCAACTGGGGAAGTACCTCTTCCTTACAGAAGACCACAGCCATAATATCACTGCTACCTTTCAGGTGTGTAGTGTTGTGTTCCTGGTGGTGAGTAAGGTTCCCAGAGCTCCGACCCCACTTAAAGGCCGGCAACGCGCTTGTGACTACCCTGGTGTTGCGGATGCTCATGGGCGACGGTAATTGCTTACCAGCAGGCAATCCGTCTGCTCGTTTGCCGCCTATGTCATAAAAAAAAAAACATCTTTAGTTGACCCGGCTTACCTCTCCTACACGAGATATTAAAACTTCAATTCAGCCAATGAAAAGGTTATTTAATAAATGCAGGCAAGTGTATTTCATATATATTTATCCAAATCGTGAAAAGTAGGTAACGAGCGGTCCTTCACTGACCCAAGCGTAGTGGTACTCTTCAATATATTTAATCCTGTAAATAAAAAAGTATTTGTATAACAAACTAATAGTTGTTCTACAATCGAGACAAGTTAGGTTTACTTGCCTCCTATCGCACAATTTTGGCGTTTTTCGGTGCCTAGTTCGGTTCGGATCCCAATATTTGGATGACAGGGGACAAACTTTCCTGCTAAGTGAAACACAATCATTTTCACCTCACTATAGGTAGGAAAATACTAACTAACAAAAACATGAGGATTTTTTTTATCTCAATAATTTATATAAATTATTTATCATTATTATAGATCCTATTTTTTGGACTTTTAAAGTCTATATTTAACTAGCTAGCTTATATAGGTACCTACCTACCTATACAAAATTTGTATTAAATTACTTTGCGCTAATTATTGTGGATTAAATACATATTAGCTACTTATATTTTCCAAGCTAGTGACGTATATGAAGAGTCGAATATGTAGAATAATCAAATGTGTAGGTCCATATGTCTTGCCAAAAAAAATGTAGGCCCATATCCGGAGCCGCGGGTAGAGTACGCATACGGGTACGATACGTGAATTAAAAAAAAGAAACGTATAGTTGGTAGTTTTCTGACCCTTACGGCCAAGTCTTTGTCAATTGTGAAATTACAATAGATAAAGCCGTCTAATAAAGTCGTCTCATTAAAAAAGGTTTGATCTGCTGTGTAGGTAGCCCGCCCCACAAAGTCGAACGTCGTTATTTTGAATCTTAGTGATATGTCTATAGAGTCGTAATTCAATAAGCGGTTATAGTGACCAAACCTTTTTTTATGTTTACTTAACAATAGACAAAGAGTTTACAGTAAGAATCAATTAAAAACCTAACAAATATAAATAAATACTTATTCTATACTTTTAAATAATCAACTAATACTTACACTAACGGTCCGGCCACGACATTGCGCGAATTGCGGCGCGGAAAGCGTTTTATCTGTTCATTGCGTGTGATCCTGATCCCGCGCAACGAACAGATAAAACGCTTGCCGCGCCGCAAATCGCGCATTGTCGTAGCCGGGCCGTAAGAAAAATTATCCCTATTGGCTGATAGTAAGTGTAATAGTAGTATAAGTATTTTATGACCCGAATAACTTTTAAATCCAGACGAGCTGTCTGTAGCTAACATGTCTTTCTGATTTACCTGCCTTATGCCCTCTGTGACTTGTAGAAACCGATGAAATACTGAGCGATTCAATATTCTTTACTACACTGTCATCGTCCTGCTGCCTTCTTCGTTTTTCGAACGCTGTGGCTTTTTTAAGCAAAGATTCTTCCAGTTGCGTTAATTCTGTAAGAAATTATATTATAAAAAAATGGTGTCATATTATTTCATATATTGTACAAAATCGTTTTCCCGTTATTCAAGCAAAAGCACTACCGCCATCTATTGCGTCATAACAAGAGCCCAATAAATAGTAAAATATAAATATTTTGAGATAATCTTACACAAACCCACCTATCCTTATAGTACGCTCAATAACGCTTGTGTTGTAGGTACTCGACCACCATATAAATATATAAAGGATAGATACATACTATACACATATATATATACGAATATTTATTTTGTTCGTGTTGCGACCATAAAGCACGTACAAAAATATTCGTGAAAAATTATAGACACAAATACATTTTAGGTTCCATAATTAAAACTCAATATTGTTCTTACGGTGTCGTCTCTGTGCGGGTACCGTGATACAGACAGAGGCAACGTCCGCTTAGTGCACCCCATTCGTTTCCCAAATTTAGACGGATTAATATAATTATATACATGGATATGTAAGATGTAAGGATAGAAAGAAAATGTTAACAAGATACTTAAACATTTTTCTCCTGATCAAAGTAATCAAGGTTAATCAATTATTTTAAGTCGTATAGCAATAAGACATAAAAAGTCTGCGTATTGTTACCCTACGAGAAGCAAAAAGTGCTTGCTAGGTAAGCATGCTCCATTATCGGCCCCATCGTCGCTTACCATCAGGTGAGATTGGGGCCAAATGCTAACCTATCACTTATAAAAAAAGGACGTGTTCGGTGGCTTACTTGCGACTCGGTGGTCCATGGCGATCCAAGCTCCGCTGAACACGCTGCTGGCGGTGGGCCTCGCCTGCGCCTCGGGGTCCATGAGCTGGGTCACTTGGTCCTTGCACTCTGGTGACAAGTCGTTGACAACACACGAGCGGAACCGCCACTGCCTCTTGATCTTCAACACATTAATACTAGACTACCTGTAGCTACTGGCTACTGGCAATCGTTTATAACAAGCATTTATTTAACTTTATACATATACGAGTGTATAGTCGTGCCTGGCACGCCACCGACCTCTGAAGTGGATATGGCGGACAATTGTCCTGCTGGCAGATGAGGTTTATATTTGTTCCTCACTGGTCGATACGTTGGCGTACACGTCACATTTCCGAGTGAGAGATAAAGCGTTCAAAAAGTTAAAGCATAACTGCTGAGAATAACTTCTCAATTTATTGAGATGTCATTTAGCACACTTATGTCATTTGATTATTTCGGTGATAATGCAATATTATGGTACCACTGATTTAATCTGATGCTGTAGCCAAAAGGTAGCAAATCAAGTCCTAAAATACACAAGATAACCCGTTGTATTTAGGCTCGTTAGAAACCTATCAATTGTAGTTGACGATTGTGCATAACAAAATCCCAAAAGAAAATCATTCTGCAATAAAAGCTTCTAGGTACCAAAAATGTCATATTTGATAGAAACTTATATAATCTTGAAACACGGTTTAAGAGAATCTCAAATCTCAAACAGATACGAGAGAAATTGTAAGTTAACTAACTACATATTTTATCTGCAACATTTCAGTCACTTTGTGTAAGGATGTTCTGTAATATTTATATATTTATGTATCCTTAAACCGAACCCTTGTGATTATACCTAATCATAAATTATACCTAATCACGATACTACTACTTATGTACTAAGTACTTCCCTAATATTATGATTTTTATACTGAACTAGCCGTTTATTAGGGATAAAACGTGAACAAACGTGTGAAAGCCTATGTGTTAATCCAGGGTGTCAGCTAAGCCATACCAAATTTTATTAAAAAAGGGCTTCAGCCGTTTAGACGTGAAGAAGTAACAAACATACACAATCACAAACTTTCGCCTTTACAATAGTAGTGTAGATTAACGAGTTTTCTATTATATTATTTCTCTACACAAAACAATAAAGATAATTGGTATACGGTACCTGTTTTTCGTACAATTCTTTGACAGTATTTTCTTTAAAGGGCAGAGACTGGTTCAACATTGTGTAAAGTATAATACCCACGGACCACATGTCAGCCATTTTTGGTTGGTACGGAATACCTTTAAGAATTTCTGGAGCCGCGTACGAAAGAGTCCCACAATAAGTTTCTGACAGAAGTTCGATGCCTCTTCGTACCACGCTGCGGGCGAACCCAAAGTCCGTTAGTTTCACATTGTAATTGGCCGTAATCAAAATGTTTTCGCACTTCAAGTCTCTATGCGCGATGTTTAGGGCATGGATATAGTTGATCGCCGATATGATTTGTCTCGTCCACAATCTGCTCTGTTTTTCTGGTATACGGCCGTTTTTTGCCACGAAATCGTGTAGATCACCATTGTCGCCTAGTCGCATGAATATGAAGAACTTTGCTTGCCGTTGGAATATGCTAATGACAGGTATGATGTGGGGATGGTCCACGCGGATGAGGATCTCCAGCTCCCGCGGCAGGAACTTAGTCTTGTACTCCGTGGCCGCCGATGAGGTATCAATAACTTTACAGGCCAGTACCTTTGTATTTTTGCTGCCCCGATTAATATGAAATGCCTTGAATACCTACGGGTGATTTTAAAGTCTGTGAAACTTCGCAGACGAGTCTTAGAACTGTTCTGATTGCCTACCATTGTGATCTCACAATAAGACTACATTTGTGACATAAGTTAGTATGATTCGTGGATGCGACACGAACCCGGAATGCCGGCTGGTTAGCGTGTTGGCGTAATAGTAATGAATAAAGTACAAGAAGAAAAGGGACTCTCTAAGTTTGTTTATATTCGTATACTTCTAGAGGGCTTGAAACCACGCGCGACTTTTTCCTCTCCTGTAGGCCTAACACAAAAGGGGCGCGACTGTATCTCGAACCGAGATAAGACTACCGATCCCCCTGTAAATAATATAGGTAGAAAATTACTGGTGCGAGATCTCTGGCGCTCCTCATGTGTTAGGCCTATTGGAGGAAAGAAGTGTACCTAAAGGCGTCCTACTTGAGCAAGTGCCGTCACGTCACTAGCATTCGAGATTCGCGCCACAGCTAATTCCTGAAGGCCATACTTTAGAGTAGCATCCGTCGCCTATCACTTTCTCCAGCTGAAATCCCTTTTCTTCTAAAAGTTTGATGTCCGACGGCGTCGTGATATCCATTTACGTAGTATCGGTTCATTTCTTTAATTTAATTTTTGTGCGGTAACTGTTATGATAGCCCATACCTATAGCTAGTTGGAAATGTTAGAGCTAAGTATGGATTCTACAGGTTTTAATTTCATTGCGATTTTCTGTATAAATGCGTCATTTCGAATTGTACCCAGTAAAGGACGATCTGAGCTTGTAAAGTTTGCTTACTTAATATCTTGTCAGTGTCAATTCTGTCAACACTGTCAATAATCAGTGACAACATGGGGCAGAGTAAGGATAGCAATACAATGAAAATACAGATAACACACCCGTGCGCCTAAGTTCCCTTTAATTTATTAATATACCTAGATATTTTTCTAGCACGAACGATTTCTTGTAAGTGATTGACAAAATAAAAACATCGACAGTCCTGTTATCGATAAGTACCCCTTCAATTTCCATACAGGTAATACAAAGACAAATATGGGGTAATAGGGTTAAAAATAACTAACAATAATAAAAGTCAATTTATTTATATTTAAATACCTACTTCAGAAAACAATTTGGAACTATTCATTGCAAATTATAAACGTAAATTGGATCAAAAGTATACGGATTACGTTTAATTTGTTCAAGATCGGTGACACGCGGCGTCTAGGTAGGTAGCCGATATAAGACTGTGTGTACATCTTGAAGTTGAAGTAGTATGTACTTATCGATAGCAGGATTGTCGATATTTTTATTGTGGCAAGCACAAAACAAATGCCGTTCCTGCTAGAAAAATATCTAGGTATATTTATTAACTATGTGTGAAAATCGTGAAAGTTTAATTGGGTACCTTAAGTTTTTTAAAGTGGTCCATGTTATATTTTTTGTAGTAACTAAATTGCTAATGGTGTTCAAAACTGTGGCTATTCTTTTTTTATTCCTTTCTGTTTTTTAGATATATTTTTTTGAATACCTCATTTGACAGATGAAGCGGTTGGTGATATGAATAGAGCTCGCGCCTAAGTCTGCAATATGTGTCTTCCATAAAAAAAAAAAGTAAAACCGTCAAGTTGTCATTTGACAGATTTAAAACATCGCCGTTATTAATACTTATTATTTTGACTTTGTTTGTACGCTATGCTCCCTAATTTCTGCTGTTTTCGAGTGTTTTTCAACGGCTTCTGCCTACCCCTGGATTTTGTAGTGCCCGCATCTCACGACGACCACCATATATATCCACTTTACATTCGGAAAGGACGCCTTTACGACGACGACGACGCTCACGTATTTCTGGACAACGATCAAGACAACAAACAACGACAAGAAATGTTAAGCTCCTTCACCCACGAATTGTCTCATCCAAAGAAACACCCACAAAAAAGAAGTTTTGCTCGGGAAAGTAATAACTAGTTTACGCATACACGTCGAGCGTCTAATACGGCGAGTGAGGGAGTTTCAATTTTTGAACTCTGGAGTGAACCACAGTCACATCAGATATTTGAATGATAGTGTTATCAATATCATAGCCTATGCTTTGATAAATTTGCAGGATAATTTAATAAAACTAGATTGATCGATTTTTTTTGTTTTATTGCAGTAACTTATAAATAAAGTGACAAAAGCTTTCTTATTTTCACTTGTATGAGTGAAAATATATCTTTATACTGAATTCGTTTCGAACGCCACACTGCTACCGTATAGTGTGGCGTTCGAACAAAACGATTCCACACCGCTACTACCCAAAACAGTGCAGTTGGTTGCATAAACACTTCTAGAAGCCCTAGAAATAAGAAAAACAATCATATTATAAGTGATAATAATGTTTTATATATATATAGAAAAGACATTTAACGTCAATCATGAAGCTTAAGCAACTTTCATCAATGTTTTCGCACCCCGAATCTCAGCAACGATGTGCTTGTCGCCAGTCCTTGAATATTCCATAATAACCACCATGACAAGCTCAATTTATTTGCTAAACTAGCTCGGGGAATCAGTCCCTAGGTGAGTGCAATGGTCGGCAAAAAAGCGGAATCGTTGTCCAGAAATACGTGAGAGTCGTACGTCGTAAGGCGTCCTTTCCGAATGTAAAGTGGATATATGGTGTTCGTCGTGAGATGCGGAAAAAATCCAGGGGCAGGCAGAAGCCGTTGAAAAACACTCGAGAACAGCAGAAATTAGGGAGCACAGCGTACAAAGTCGAAATAATAACGGCGATGTTTCAAATCTGTCAAATGACAACTTGACGGTTTTACTTTTTTTTTTTACGGAAGACACGTATTACAGACTTAGGCACGAGCTCTATTCATATCACCAATCGCTTCATCTGTCAAATGAAGTATTCAAAAAAATATTTCTAAAAAACAGAATGGAATAAAAAAGGGATATCCACAGTTTTGAACACTAATAGCAGTTTACTTACTACAAAAAATATAATATGGACCACTTTAAAAAACTTAAGGTACCCAATTCAATATGATATCCCCACCATAGTTTACTGGGAGCTAAAATAACCCTGTAGATACTAGTAATAGATCCCTTTAGGACTCTTATTTAGGGTGTAGTAGTAGTAGGCAATAGACTGCGACGAGGCCAAGCGAGTTTAGAATTCAAAGACCATCTCGTTTGACTACCATTTCTACAACACTATGGTTAAGTCTTTTGCTGCATACCCAGGGACCGGAAAACCCCTTCATTTGATTAATCATATCGATAGGGTAGCCCTATAGAAGTCTTACCGTAACGATGTGGTTAGCCTATAATAGGGTTACCCTATCGATATGGAAACCATTACAGATAGGCTTACCCAGGTTTCACATGGTTACCGAGTCGGATGGGGTAAAAAGAGATTTAATTTTGAGCGCTTACCATTTCATAGGGTTACCCTACGGGCGTCTCTTTTCCACGTAGGCAGATAGTTCTAGAGTTTAAAATCGCTTAAATGCATTTGAAAACACTTTATAGGGTAACCTTATTGAGGGTTTTTGAATTTGGTAAGCGCTTACCCAAACTAAGTCTATTAAATTGGTTAGCCTATCATCCGGGTAAGTCAATGATACGCTTACAAAACTGAAAGGGTATTTAAAAACAACCCTATCAAAAACCCAGGGTAATACCCCGTATTTGGTAACCGCTTTCGGTCCCTGTGCATATCAGTGATATGTTGTCTATCGGACGACAGTACTGAGGATGCGTTACACAGGCCGTGCCAATATCCCTTGATCAGATTTGGTAGACAGTCGTGAAAAGTTTGTGTCCGATATCGAGATTACTATTTCTGGAGGCTCGGTGTGGGGTCAGGACAATTTAGTCAGGTTCATCCCCAAAAAGAGACAAGTTTGCGCGTTTACCGTTAAGAAAACCCCATTTAATGTAGCCCCTCAGTTCCAAGGCACAACTCTTACAGTGTCAGGGAGTATTGGAATCCTCGGTGTCGACATTTTTAGTGACGTCCAATTCCGTAGTCACCATGAAGGGAAGGCCAGGCTGGCATCCCAAAAGCTCGGTGTGCTCAATAGAGCGAGGAAATGCTTTACTCCGAGGCAGACTGCTTCTATGCAAGTTGCAAGTCAGAACCCAGATGGAGTACTGCTATCACCTTTGGGCAGGAGCACCTGAATACCAGCTTGGACCCTTTGATTTGGTACAAAGACGTCCTGTGCAAGTCGTCGACGATCCCAAACTCATGAGCGATAGACCATTTGAGTCTAAGGAGAGATTTTTTCCTCCCTTTGTGTGTTCTATCGCTTGTACAGTCAGCGTCGTATAGTTCGTAGCATTCAAAGTACTCAAAAAGTTCGGTACACCATAGAATTAGTATGGTGTACCGAACTATTTGAGTACTTTGAATGCTACGAACTATATGACGCTGACTGTACATACAATGGATTGTGCTCGACATGATGCCAAGGGCCGCTATCTACCATCACACCGCTCGCCGTCGGTAGGGCATTAATCTTCATACCCTGAAGCCTAAAGCGTCGCGCACTAAGCGGTTTAAAAGGGCGAACACTGCGGCTGTGGAATTAACTCCCTTTCGAGGTTTTACCTAGGGACTATGAGGTTCTTCAAAACAGTAGTGTATAGGTTCTTAAAGGGTAGGCCTAGGCAACGCATAAGTGAATCCTCTGGAGCAACAGGCGCCCATGACTATGGTAACTGCTTACCATCAGGCGAGCCGCATGCTTGTTTACCACCGTCGTTTTATTAAAAAAAGGTAATTGCCTTTTACATGAAAATAAAGCCGTTATAATTAAATTGGTATGTATATTTTTTACATTGAGAAATATATTTTCGAACTATTCCGTGTAATACACGACTTATATTCGTGATAACCACATAAATAGTCGTGCCAGGAGTCGAACCCGTGTCATCCTTTTACAATTACTTAACTTAAACGTGACTGGACATAAAAATATTTGTAGTCAAAATGCAAATTATCTCTAAATATGTATTAAATACTTAACTGTGTTCTATCTGTACAATGTATAATCATTTAAGGCAAAGCACCTACCTAAATGGGTTCAGAAATTATTAAATATTGCTTATAAAATGATCAATAAATCAATGCTTTGAAGAAACAGAGGTACTTTCAATCAGTTAGTTATTATAATTGTTACAACTTTAAATCACAATGTACAATATTACGTGACTTCGACTGGACGTGACCAAAATAAACGTACTTAATTAGGAATTGGTACCACAGTATGTACGAGCTGTAGATCTACTATGGTCAACTTTTTCCGTACGTCACCATTGCTGTCACGTTTTAACAAGAATGTAGGAGCGAGAGCGACGCATGACCACGTAGGCGATGCAACTCCAACAATTCTATCAATTCTGTGACCCCAGTGAAAAAGGGTATAGGTCAAATTGGCTCCGTAAAAAAGGCCACAAGTCCTATAAAATGTACGGCACTTGGACCCTTTTTCGCTGTGCTAATTTGACTTATACCCTTATTCACTAAGGCCACAGAATTCTAAAGGCACATGTCTGCCCTAGTGTACTGATTATCGCGCATCTCTTGGAAATGGACCACTAGCTTGACGAGCAGCGAACACATTAGGATCTAGCTTCTTAATTGTTTTCATTGCATCTGAAAAAATAATGTTACTATAGCAAATTGTAGATAAAATATATTAGGCGTGTTGTGAACATTTCTGAGCGAACATTCGTTCGTTCTTGCGGTGAAGAGCGAAGATGTAACTGTACCTGCGAACCTATAATAGGAAGAGTCAAAAGTTTTACATACCTAGATGTAAATGAACATTTTTCCTGGACATTACATGTAAATTGTATTTATGATAAACTTAAGAGTTTTAGGTAATTTTTTCTACTTAAGTTTTTGAGTTCCTAAAAGCACTTTAAAATGTTTGTATATGTCATTCGTTGATTATATTCTGAGTTAGGACATGACAGCTATGGACTTACAACCAAAACAAACTTAGATAGATTAGAAGTGATGCAAATTAAATTCTAAAAATTATTAGTAAACAATAGAACTAAACATAAATACAAAAATAACTACAGACAAGTTTTAAATATCTGTAAAATATTACCCGTAAGCCTTAACATAAATATTTATTAGTCTTAAACAACCACGGCTGTCTTGAGCGTGACTCAGAGTATCTCTTAATGAAACCACCGGACCACGCCCATAACACCAAATCTGTGGCTACCGGTAAACTATTCGTTCCCAGAGTAAACATTTACTACGGAGATTACACGCAAGAAACGTATCCCGTACCTACTCAATAGTTTGCCGAAAGCTACCAGATATCAGATGCGAAAAAAAAAAAAACTTTCTAAAGAGATTATTAAAAAAATATTACATGGACTTACCATTATAATATTAACTGATCATTGTAAATTTAACAATTATTAATTTGTATTAATACATATAAAAATATATACTTAAGAGACTGACGATCCTACAATCAAACTGTTAATGCAGTTTTGCGGGGCAATATTATAAAGAATATTGTTATTACTGTAACTAATAAAATAAAAAATAAATAATAATAAAGGTTTGTTCAGTGATATTCGGCTGGACTCGGCTATCTGTTTATTCCATAGGCATAATGAATGATTAGTCCGACCGATAGTCACGGCGACCACTTTATTGGCTCTGTTGTCGCTGGTGAGCTCGCATGTGGCTTAGCCGATTTTCTTAGAAAACTATCCTGGAGCATTGCGGGCACGTGAGCTCACCATTGACAATATTATATAAAAAAGCCGCAGGTGTTCGGGCTTTTAACTCATCGCGCTTGGCGTCGAGGTCAGAGCGCCTCTGAATTTCAAAGTGGCGTACTTTGGTTTGCACCATCGTCCGCCACTCGGGTCGTTTAGCAGCTTGCTGCTCCCAGCAAGACGGCTCAATGTCACATCTTTTCATATGCCGTTTGAGCACATCTTTGAACCCGAGGAATTGTCCGCTTTGTTTACGCTTTCCCTCCTCAAGTTCAGAATAGAAGACGCGCTTCGCTACTCTTTGATTTGACATCCTGGACATATGACCGCACCACCTAAGCTGACGCCGCATTATGTAAGCCTCAATGCCACCTACATTGGCTCTGAGCAGCACTTCAGTGTTCCGCACACGATCAGACCATCGGATCCGGAGTATTTTGCGTAGACATCTGAGGTGGAATCGGTCTAGCATGCGAATGTGTCGACGGTACAAGGTCCAGGTTTCAGCTGAGTACAAGATGTTGGGAAGCACTACCGCCATGTATACAGAGATCTTGGTGGCCAGTTTCAGATCGTGTGAACAGAAGACCTTGCGATCCAGCTTGCCGAACGCCGCAGCAGCAGCGCCGATCCTGCTGTTGATCTCCGCGTCAAGGTCGCACTTAGATGTAAGCGTGCTCCCCAGATATCGGAACTTTTCGATCTGCTTCATTTCGTCCTCGCCGAGTTTAATGGTCAGTGCCTGGTGACCGTCGATGTCTAAAGACATCACCACTGACCTCCGTCTTTTTGACACTCACCTTCAGGCCGAATTTACGGCAAGATTCGAAGAAATCAGACAATAGCTGTTTCAGGCCATCTGGGGATTCTGTCACGAAACATAGATCGTCTGCATACAAGTTCTCAGTTATTATGTCACATAATAGATTCCATAGACATACCATTTAACTAGACGGAGCGTGCTAATAATAATACCACGATCGAAAGGGATGGTCTTATGTAACTTTCCATAGGTATGGCAAAGACGGCAATATTTTCGTCTGTTCTTGTCATAGTCTCACGCATTTTTATTCCCCTCCAAACTGGACCCTTCAGAACTGTCATAGTTGGAGGGGAACAAACTAATACAATTGGAGTATTCTTGGGTTCTCAACCAAAGTTACGGTAATTAAATACAGAATAAGCTAATATTTTTGTTATAAAGAATGTCCTATAGTAAAACTATAGTATGTTGTAGTAGTATAATTGTTACATTTTGGGCTACAAAAGCCAGAATATCTTTGTCCCTTACTGTCGCACGCGGATGCGGAAATATAAACAAATGACAAATTTACCGGGCGGGTGTCACATGAAGTAATTAAATTGACTTAAACTTAGAGGGTCGATTGATTTTGTGAAAACCTGCGGCGCTATCGGGAAAAACGATATTCGTAAATTTTGGACGGTTGTCTGTCACTCTCATGACGCCTTAGTGGAGTAAAAGAGAACTTTGATGTTCGCGGTACCGGGCCTGATACTTAGAGTAAAATAAATTCTGTGTACACACCTTTAATGTCGCCTGAGTCATTTTCAAAATCATCTAGGTTACGCGGTTTCTCTATGGCTTTAGCTGCCTGTTTAAGCAATGATTCCTCCAATGGAGTCAACTCTGCAAAATTACATGTATGTAATAGTTTAGTGTTGCAGGCATATTTATACATATTAGTCATGTTACCTATTACTTCGTACATCATGGGTTGCAGTTATTAATGGTTGTTATTCGGTGATAAATTCACGTGGTACGTGGTAAGGTTCCTTACCTTATTTTTAGTTATATATGTTGTTAATTGCAAACGTAAATAAATATAATTACAATAGACAGCTAGGCATATGTCACAACACGGCCACACAAAGACCGTCAATAAATTTGTACATAAGTAGGTAACAGACATGCCGAGGCATTGCCGAAAGATGCCGGCTGACTAGAATAGCACCACCACCACCCCATCTCCTCCCACGGGTGTCGAGAAACATCCTACGGACGGGCAGCAGCGTCCGTCGAAACGCAATATACAGCTACTGCGGTCACCAACCCGGCTGCCAAGCGTGGCGATAAGGCAACTACCCCCAAAATGATACAAGTCATATTCGTGGGAGGCCTATGTCCAGGCCTATGAGCAGTGAACTGCATACGGCTGAAATGTATGTAATAAACATGCGTAGACATGCGGACATCCGTTTCCCTCTAGTAGAAACTCGAGTGAGTGTTACCAGCCCTCTCCCTAAAAGTCCAACGACCGAGACTAGATCATCAAAGAGCCGAATATTAAAGTCCTGTTAACGGGCCTAGTCAACAGGACATACCAGGTTTTTCTATATTTACTCAGGAATTAATTAGAATTTCAAAAAAAAAAATATATATTATTAAAACTGATTCTAAAAGTCGCCTACAAGCTTTGTTAAAGTCTCCTTTTAGTATGGTGAACAATTACTAACTGGTACCCGAAATCAGAACTATATTATAAAATATAAAATCTAAAAAGAAAATTATGGATGTCACATTTGTTTGGGTGCCAATTGTGGAATTCCTGGCAATGAGGAATCTGATCGATGCGTTTGCACTTTCGCGAGCCTTGCGAATAGAGCCCGGAAGTCAAATGCTATGTCTATTATATTAACATGCCCTTACTGGTTAGGCGGGGTTCCATCGCGATCCAGGGCCCATTAAAGATGACAGACGCCGTGGGCCTCGACTGAGCGTCTGGTTCCAACATTGCTGACACTAAATTCATACACTCGTGCGAAAGCTCAGTAACTACCTTCGAACGAAATCGCCACTGTTTCAATACCTAAAACAAATAACAACTATCTGATTCAGTACACGTAAAGACCAAATAATGAAAATATACTGCTACGATAACTCAGGGCTTCTCAAACCTTAACTTTCTACACTTACCACTCTAAAATTGAGCATTGTGTCGGGCGTCCACAGTAGACTACTGTCTCACAATCACAGGAGGTTCGCATAGGTGAGTATAGTTCCTAGTTTGAGAAACCCTGCTCTTTAGAGCGTGGGGACGCTAGCGTTTTTTCCCGCGTTTTCTCGGCGCGGATTCACGCGTTCCGATTACTATGGGATCGTCAGGAAACCGTCGAGTGGCCGCCGCTAGGCCCGCTAGTGTGCACATGCCCATAAATCACCTGCTTTTAAAATTATATATACTAAGTGAAAGATAAACATTTAGTATTTAATACGACCTCAGCTTTGATATTGACCTTACGTACCTGCTTGTCATATAACTTCCGCACAGAAGTATCGTTAAATGGCATGGCTTTGTTAAGCATAGTGTAGAAAATAACTCCCATGGACCATATGTCAGCCATTTTGGGCGAGTACGGTACTCCCTTCAGTATCTCGGGAGCTGCGTACAAAAGCGATCCACAAAAAGTTTCTGACATGATATCGTTGTGGCCACCGTTTCGGGTGCGGCGTGCGAAACCGAAATCTGCCAACTTCACGTTGTAATTTCTCGAGATGAGAACATTTTCGCACTTGAGGTCTCTATGTGCTATATTGAGGACGTGGATATACTCCAGACCGCATATAAGCTGTCGCATCCACACTCTGGCCTGGGCTTCAGATAGGGGGCCTTTGGTTGAAATGTAGTTTAAGAGATCACCGTTCTCGCCTAGTCGCATGAATATGAAGTATTTGGCGTAGCGCTGGTAGATGTTGGTGACATGTATGATGTAGGGGTGGTTGACGTGGGCGAGGATGTCGAGCTCCCGAGGTAGGAACTTGTATTGGTATACGCGAGGGGCGATCGCCGTGTCAATCACTTTACAAGCTAGTTCGGCGGTGTGGGTTTCGTCAATTATGTAGGATGCTCTGTAAACCTAGAAAAATTATGGTAGCACCTGCTTATTTTTACATACGAGTATACTTATACGAAATGATACACTACTTAGTGAACATATCATTCATTAAACAGCCCTTGATATTTGGCAATTAGGACATCTCGATGTCTAAGTAGCTTAGGGAAGCTAACTAAAATTTTCCGCGCGCTGTTTAAGTATACTTATAATCCAACACCGGATTGACGGGGGCAAATCTGAACTGACGTTTAATAGTGCGAGGACAAATTAAATTAATTTTATTACTTGATATCGATATAAATGACGTAACTACAACCGTTGTGTAATTTTTAGAATGCATTTTTAACCGACTTAAAAAAACAAAAAGGTAGGCGTAGTTAATCGGAATGCTAAATAATATTGATGTACTGAATTAATTATTCAAAGTAATTTCAATACTTGTCACAAGTGACTCGACGCCGTCAATGTCAGATATCGGTTGTTTATACTTGTGTTAAGTATAAATGAAAGAATTTTGCACACAATGAAATGTGTTCAAACTTAGCCATTAGCCATTTTGATATTGATGGTTAAAATATTTTTTTTCGATGTCGATCAATTTAGTCCATTATTAGTTAATCACTAGAACAGGAGCACTTTTGCCCCCGCCAATCCGATGTTTGCTAATAATATTTCTATTGATAGATGGTCGACTATGGATGTATGAAATGACTACGAATCCCGCGCCTCTATTCAGGTCGGTAAATGTGCTTACCCTAATTAGCAATTAATTGTCTTCCGGCTGATGATGATGAAAGGTAGATTTTTTTTTAACCTTTTGAGGTTTGGAGGCAATGATTTTAGGGTAAGGCACATTTCCCACAAGATAAGTACATGACGTTATCTGAAGGTCCCCAGACGACAAATGATCTTGACATGGAACTGGGACCTCTAACAAACCTCATTACTTTATTATTTTGTAGGTACTATTTTTTTTCAATGGCATCGCTTCTATCGCATTTAATCAAACTAGTGTAGCAAATCACAAATAGATTATGGTTATTATTTTTAACTATTATCTCTTGGAAAAAAAGCTATACTATGCATATGGTCTTGTCTGTCATACCCCTACAGTGTTTATAAAGAAAGCGTAGACGCAGAGGAAGAGCCGCGTTATGGAAGCACGGACAATTACTCACCCCAGAAGCTACTCCCGTATAATTTTGTCTAACCCTTTTACACTTATGCATGCACTTGCCTTTTTTTCAGTAGTTATATATCTTTAGAACCCGCTTTACACCCGCCGGTTCCTGACAAATAAACCGGGGAAACAGAACACAGACAGCACGGGTTTTGGAAAAGGATCAGAAACAGAAAGAAAGTTCTATGTTAATGTGTGAAAGGTATGAATATGTTTTGTTTATTTGAGTCTCATACTCACTTTAGCGTAGGACCCCTGCCCGAGCATGTGTTCCAATATAAACTTTTTTTCTCGTAGCGCATTTATAACTGACGGTGACTCCATTCATGTTGATTTACTTCCATTTCATTTTAAGTAAAGCATGGCACGACGAACGCTACCTTTTTATCGTGTTTTCATTTTTAGCCTTTTGCTCTTCTTGGTAAATATGTAAATTGTAGACATGCTTTAAAATTTTGGTATGTAAATCATTTTAAATTATAAAGATGTTTTTTTCTTTCTATGTAAATAATGGAGGTGTCACTGGTGACAGTGTCTCAGGAATGGACAGAGACATGCTCTAATACCACAGAGTAAGTAATAGTAAGAAAATTAATGATCAAAAAAGATTTATCTATCCTATAAGAATCCATAGATGTTTAGTAAAAATTCCTTGTAAGAAACCAACGGTTGATGATAGAGTTTGGCCAGTGAAAAAAAATTGGTTTACTCACTTAAAGCATAGACGATTGAATCATACCTTCTCTTTCTTTCGCTTGCACTACGACCCCAAAAAAAGGGATGAGTATAGTTTATTTTTTCAACTTTAAGAGTAACAATCGAGTAATAATTGGTTAGCCAGACTCTAATTGATATGACAGTATTTTGGTAGTATAGCATTTTAATTCTTTTTAAAACATAAAAAAAAATGTTAGGGTTCCGCGTCAATGTAAAAAACCCAAGACCGTGGGTATAACATTAATAGTAATATTATCTATTCAATTACATTTTGGCGACCTTAATGAGCTCGTCTGTCCATCTTGTGGGTGGATGTCCTACGCTGCGCTTGCTAGTCCGTGGTCTCCACTCGAGGACCTTTCGCTGGATGGAGGTCGCTTCCAACCGGTATATGTGGAGGTCCAAGGTGGAGGCTTATGTTCAGCATCAGCAGGGGACGTCTTGAGGCTGAGATTGATGAATTAGATTTTTAATTTCTTATGTTTTGATGAAAACGTGATCATAGTACACACAGCAACACTCTTAACTGTACATCGGTGGACTTTATGCCTTATATAATCTACCAATGTATAGCTAGGGGTGTTGTTGACTGTACCCAATACGGTCTTGGGTTTTTTACATTGACGCGGAACCCTAAAATGTTTAATTTTTTATATTTTAAAAAGAACTAACAATACTTTATTTCATTGAAAAAGAAAATTACAGTTATCGAATTATGTCCAGGTTTTGGTACTTTTACTGATTTATTTTCGTAATTTTACTGGTCTATAGCGGAACACTGAAACGTAGACATAGTTACCATCCTCCTAGCACCAAAAGCATGATTTTTGTATTAATCTCATTCGACTCAGTAGAGTTGAATGGTTGACAAGTTTGCGGTTTAAAATAGAATCAGGAAAAGAATTATTATATTAAATGTATAAAATACTATCTTTTTATTAACATAAGGAAGTCTCTGATGTACGGAACAGGGTTGTATTTTCAAAATGACGGGCGTTTGTCCGATCCTAGGCTGACTACCCTCGACCGGCTCCACTAGAGCAACATGTATTGTTGATTCAGCTCGAAAATGTCGCTGGTACATTAGTCGCCTACTAAGGTAGCAGCCGCTTGGGTATAGGTGATAAAAGGTACCAAAGGTAGTTGGAGCAAAACTTTGACAAAACTTGTAGAGTTGACATTTCCCAAACTTTCAAGACAAAAAAAATTAATAGTATTAGCAAATTAGTGTCTAATTCAATTGTGTATTAGAATCCCAAATTTCCAATACGGTTATGTTTTTTGTATGTGGAAGTACGCTTTTATGTTCATTTGACAAGTTTTGTTAAACTTTTGGTACAAATTGCCGATCATTAGTGATAAGATAAACATTGACAAGTGATAGACATTTTATGTAATTAGATTTTAGTTTAGTTTACACTTTTATCTGGACATAGTTTTATATTTCAATTTTATTTTAGTTTCTATCTTTTTTTGTTATACCTTTGTCTTGCTTTTGTCCTATGTTTTCTCTGTGTACTTAAACAAGTAACTATATAATTATTCCATTATATTACATACAGCATAAATACAATTTAATTCTCTTTGTTCTCTGTCTATGAACTATGAAGCCATAAGTGTGTAACACCCTGGTGCAACTACATTTTATTATAGATATATAATAATTATTTAATTATCAAACTTTTATCTAATAACCTCCTACTGATTTACTAGTCTTTAGTTTTATTGAATTGATAATTATACCTTTTTAAATAAGTCACGTGACACATGACATTATCATAATATTTTGGCAATATTGTTTGACACAAGTATAATACGAGTATGTACTTGTAATTACAATGTACACCATATACATAGCTTGAATCGAATTAAATAATACAATTAAGAAGTTAATTATCTGCCAGGCAGCACTAAACAACGGCTCTACTAGAATGAATCATTCCTGATGCCATAAAAGCTCCCCTCTAATGAGATTCTAGAAGAAATAATGACGCTTTGAACAATAGGTTTCGCTGACCTCGTCATGAGTGTAATCACACCCATGCCGGCGACCCGCGCGTCGCCTGATTGTGCATACAATGCAACCGATGCAACCAGTTACATACATTTTGCTAAGGCTTTAGGGGGGCGCCATCTAGCGAGAAGTACGAACACGTGGAAGGAGTCAGTGAGCGCGGCGGCGCGGGCGCCGCGCAGCGAGCTCGTTACACGCATGAGCGAGTACACCAACCAGTATACATCAACATCAGTCACAGTTGTCACTGCTCCGCGAGCGGTGGTGTCGCACGCCCTCCCTTCATGCGGTCCAACTATTCGGGGAAGGTCGAGTACACAACTCATCACCAGAATGTGACAAAACAACCGCGCGCCGCACTCTCTAGCTAATAACTTCTCTTCGTCTTCCTAGTAACTAAAGTCAACAAACTTTTTTATTACTTTCTAAACCGTATTTAATTTTCCGTGTGTGTCTCGTTCAAGCTCGCGCCAACAAAACGTGTGTGTGTGTGTGTAAATAAATATTAATATAGTGTTGTTAAGTTAAATACGACATGACTGTATCATATGCCGGCGAGGTTCCCAACGGCAGCAGTTTCGGATGTTTCTGGAGGATCCTTTGCAAGTGAGTAGTGGGATATAAGAGGTCGGCCGCGGGCAGCTGAGGCGCGCGCTTCGTGCCCTGCGAAACAGCTGTTCGGGCCGGTGGAGCCAGTACCAGACCACGACCTGCTCGCGACGAAACCACCGATCGTCCGTGGCCACATGTTAAACCGTGACAATAGCACTTCCCCGAGCCACAGACGCGCTATTGTGCCGCGAATGCGATACGATACTCGTGTTTAAATGCACACAACAACATGAAGGCGCTCAGCTTACTTGGCGATCTAAACTCGATATCGTCGGAACAGGTCTTCGTCGGCCTTGATCGTTGATGAATGTATTTATTTGGTAGTTGGGGCGCAGCCGCGCGACAGTGACAGACGGGCTCGGCCCTGACAACGAAAGGTGGCGAAAGTATCTCTGACGCACACAGCGATCGATTAAACACTTTATTCGATAGTTCTCAGTAACGGACATGACCGACCGAAGTTATAGGACACTAATTAGCTTGACACAAATTAACGTTACATGCGATGCGTTTAGTTTAACCTACGCTGTTATAATTATAAAAGTAAATCAATCGACTGCAATACGCCAATGACTAATGTTATTAAATCACGGTGCATGCAAGTCTAGTTGCGTCGACGGTTGTCCAGGTACTTGTATCAATAAATTCAATAACATAGGTACAACTTGCGTGCCGTTATGTACACATGTGACCCGAGTCGACACCCGGTGTCTCATCAACGTGATTCCAGTTGCTCTTATTAAACTAAACGCAGAAGTAAACAAATATTAGCACTTGCATTTTGACCGCGACCGTTATCTGTAAATGACTGGCTCGCCTAATTTGTTATGCCGTTTCTAATGTGAAACGGTAACAGAAATATGTGACAATGAAAATAAATTGAACGGCAATATGTGTACCACATAACAGGAACACTTCGCCGGGCATAATACGTGACCTCCATTTCATGGAATTTTTAAGTTTTCAGGGCTTAAACGAGTGTTAGTATCTGTAGGTCCTAAAGTTGCGCACTGTGCTAACATACCATTGTGATAATCCATAGATTTGTATCTGGTTTCCGTTCACAAAGAGCAGGAACTATAAAACATGCTTCCTACTGATTCATTCTCTGATGCAAAGGATACCGAGAAAACAAGCCCTAACTCAAATATTAACTCTCGTGTTGCATTTGTTAAGACAGAAGATAAATTTGCTACAGCTCGACTCAATACTAGGTGCACATATAAAATACCTACCAAAGATTTGTATAAGGGGGTTCATTTATTAAAAATTCTGAAAATAAATTTCCTATTGTGCCGCTGAATTGAATCTCATTGCCTCCGATAAGAAGTAAGAAAAACCTAGTCTTATGGTAATGGGGACTGAGCTCTGAGTGTAAGTTTTTAACGTAACTAAACGTCACCATTGCGTTAGAGTTACCCATATAAATAACATTATCACTTACGCGGTCGAGACGTTTTTTACGTCAAAAGAAACTTACATTCGAGCCTCTGATGAAAGTTTACTTACTTATAAAAATGTAGTTATGTTAACCCCTTTCCAGACAAAGTACTTAAGATTTATCGACTACATGCATGTCAATTTAATTTCAACCGAAGCATTCGACTTTAAGGTTAATTTAGAACTTATTTGGGATTTATGGGAAAACCATTCGGGTTGGTCGGTCCTTCAAAGGGGTTAAAAAGGTTCACCCATTCGCTAGGTAGGAATGCTCTATTAAACAGCTAGAGCATAAGAGATAGGTGATAGCTGATGTAACCTCAAGGTACCTATACCAAATTGTGTACCCACTATAAAAATATCTGATCAAAGTATTTTCTTGCATCGGAACTCATCTAATCATAATCAAGTCACGCTGCTTTCTTAACATCAAGAAACAAAACACAATAACTAGATTTTTTTCTCTGTTTATGATACTTTTACGAACTTAAGTTGAGTTAGGTATTTTGATAGCAAGAATTCTTCTTATAATTTGTATAGAGTACCTATAGAACTGATAATTATGCGCTAAAAACGCGATAGATGTCGCTAGTGGGTTTGCGTAGCCCGATTTTGTGTTAATATTTTAGTCCCTAACACCAGTATTTTAAGATCATATACCAGAAAATATTCAATACCAACGCTACGTTGTATGGTCACCGTATAGGTACATTAATGGACAATACATGAACAAGTCGAACACTGCAAACATGAAAAGAAAAACTGCATATGCAGTAAGACCTAAAAATATCAATAGTTATATCATATCAAGTCAAAAACACTTAGTATTTACTCATAATAAAAAAGAAATATCAAAATACATAGTATCATTTCTGTCTCATTGGGCCAGCCCCGCTTTATAACCATACAGCTCTGCCTAAGCATAACTTGCCAACCCTGTATTCACCCCGCAGAGGTCGAATGAAATCAGTAATTAGCGAACGTTCTCACAAGGCTCGTGTAAGGTCGCGTGTACAAATTTTGACGGCTTCTAATTTCGTATTCCGACTGTAGGAAGCCTATCGCAATGTGGGCTCATGTGCGACGATTAGCCTTTGCATGCCTGATCACGGCCACGGGAAAATATTTCTTCCATACAGGGCGAGCGCTAGTTTTTGCCTCTGTTCGCGATAACCGTTGGGCTCGAGTCCTCGTTTATTTTTATATTGCGGATGTTTTAGTCTAGACTTGAGATGTGTACATTCTTTAACGCTCAATGATAAACTTAGGTACCTACTTACCATGTTTTCGGACGCATTTTTTTTTCAGTTTACATATATATGACGAAATTTTTCTTATCCATCGAGATCAGTACACACCAAGGAGATGAAGCGACAAAAAACATAATCATATCTGTGTACACTGGCGCAACATTGGCGCGGAATATTATATTCCGTTTTTTATACTTTTATTTTATGTGTCAATTGCAAACTGGAGATAATAGCATTGTGTAGGACGTCACTCCTCACTCCACAACCACACAATGGTTATTTGCAGTGATCGGCACTATGGGTGCAAAACTTTAACAAAACTTGTTAAGCGGACATAAAATACTGTACATAGAGCCACAAAAACAATTATATGCTTACACCCAAATATATGCATATTGAGATTCCGATATACAATTAAATTAGACTGTAATTTGCCAAGGTTATTTGTATGTTTCTTGATGGTAAGTATTACTATGCCTCAGTTCAACAAGTTTTGTTAAAGTTTTGCACCGTTAGTGCCGATCACTGGTTATTTGTTTAGATCATTTCATTCGTGCAGCTCTCAATCGATTTGTACCTTTTTACGAGCGAGCTCACGTGGGAAATAAGTTTTGATAATAACGATCACTTAATTGTTGCTTATAAGTATAGTTAAATTCATCTTACTTACAATTATGTAATCAGACTAAATATGCGTAACTGGATCCCGAACATATAGACTGATGCTTATTGCTTACCTCTTCTGGTCACCAGGTCAAGAGGGTATTTTGTCTTGCTTGTCTCATACCAAACAAAACCTCTACTCTACCACAAGTAGGCAAAAACTTTATACCCTTAAAAGTATTACGTTTCCTTAACCCATAACACGTTGGCTGTCATGAACATCACTGGAGAGATCAGAAGCTAATTTTTCGGCGTACTTGATTTGCGGATTTTTTTGTGGACCAGAGTGGAACTTTGAATGCTATTCTGTAGTTGATACTTCATAGTTACTCACTAAAACTTGTTTATCTCGATTTTTTAGATACCTAGCTCCTGATGGGCTCCTAAAATTGATAGATCATCAGCATCACTGCTGTATACCAACATCGAGTCACGTCACATCCAGTTCTTCCATCTAAATCTAAGTTAACATAATCACAGTGCTGATTAACCTTACAATGATAAAAAGTAGAGAATAGATACGTTTGATGGATTGGGTAACTAAAAACCATCATCTGACGAAACTCGTTGATTTAAACCCCCAAAAAAATACGCAAAATATTACCCTGCAAAAATTAGCTTATCAACCTCCGGTGATGCTCACGGCACCTCATAGTAATAGGACGATGCTGTTCGCATTCCGGTGGGATCACTAAATTTGTATGGCGCGTGGGAGCAATACTTTAGCTAAAGTATGGTGGGCAGCCAACGTGTTAATAAATATCGTATAGGAATCGAAAGTAACTGAACAAATGTGCTGACATTCTCTCGTAGGAAGGAAGCGGTTTACGATTTAAGTTCTTAATTCTTATTTAGAAAGTCACCTCATAAATAAAACATGTTATTTTAAGGAATCGGATAGGTGTGAATGTTGTGATATGATATAATCCAATGAAATATCATGAGAAACTTACGACACTAGATGTCATAAATAACTAGGAAATTACCAGTGTTGTGTTTTGAATTATAAATTAGATCTATGATGGCTGGGTTAGAGGATGGCTGTTATTATCTGTTTATACAGCTTCAAAGTAGATTCCTCGTCTTCATCCTTACATGAACACTTTTAATTATGCAAATGTAATCAAAACGAGGCGTGTATGGTCTGCAAAGGAATCGTAAAAGCGATTAATTTGCAAAAATGACTAGTTCAAGACTTCAGAGTAAGGTATTTGAAATGTCAATTTCATTTGTCTTTTGTTAGGGTATTTGCCTCGATACAGAAACATCGTTAAGTTAACTTAGGCCTAATATAATAGTAATATAAACAGTTTTAAATATAGAATAAATGCTCGCAGCGCATTAAAGCCCGTTTCACATCAAGCGCGGGCGCGTGTCAACGCGCAGGCCCGCGGCGGACCCGCAGCGGGCCCGCGGCGGGCCGCGCCGCGATTGTTCAGCTAGTTTTAAATGAACGCCTTCACACAGCGGCGGGCGCGGGCGTGCGCGGGTCCGCGCCACACGCACCCGCCCGCGCCCGCCGCTGTGTGAAGGCGTTCATTTAAAACTAGCTGAACAATCGCGGCGCGGGCCCGCCGCGGGTCCGCCGCGGGCCCGCGTTGACACGCGCCCGCGCTTGATGTGAAACGGGCTTAATTCCTCACAACTTCATTCAAAATATTTCAAACCCGAGCCGTCGGGGCCTTAAGTTATTAATTTTTGCCTGTTTGACAACTCTTCTCCCTTGTACTGCTAAACAGATTAGGAATGTTTGGTATTGAGATAGTTTGAATCTCTGGAATGGACAGTAAACGTACTCAGTACTTATAGTTTTGACATAGCCTAAGTTTCGCCCGCTCTTAATATTCCGATTGAGATGTTAAAGGCTTGGGCACATAGGCGCGTTTTGTGAGGGTGGCGGTAGCACAGCGCGGTGTGGCTAACGAAATAAAAATAAGGCACACATTCGGACGGCAGCGTCGCGCCCCGCTCACGCCACGCTCACAAAACGCGCCTATCTATGTGCCCAAGCCTCTGCAAGAGTGGGTGGACTGTGTAGGGGAAAGGTATCCATGGAAGAATCCAGAACCGTTACCTACCTACTACTGGAATACTCTTACTGAATTTACGCTTCCAGTGATATTGATTGAGACGTCTCAATCGAGTCTGAGCGATACTTTTTATCCCAGAATTCATCCCTTATTAGCTCAAAAGGGGAAGTTTCGTGAGTGAGTTATGGTGAATCAATATTTATAAAAATGACTAATTCTACGTCGACAACGTCTCTGGCAAAACTAAAACAATATTATGTCTCCTAGGACGGTATTTATTTAACAAAAACTGGTTTATCATTATTCATTACTCGATCACATCAACTCGCTTAATAATAGTCATGCGTCATAAAACTCAGTCTTCAATCCACGACCAAAACCATAACAAACTTTGTGAGTTACCTTAGGCTGATTTCACACTTGCGATTTGCGGACGAGTTTACTATGGAGGCGAATTGTTCGCGGCGTACGAGTTTAGTATAGGAATCGTTAACATATCGCTCAAATGTGATAATTTGATAACACCTTTAAGAAATAGTTTAAAGGACTACAGTATGGGGTTCTTCAGAAAGGGCGTAAAGAAGTTTTTACAGGGTCGGCAACGCGTGAACGATGCCTCGGTATTGTAAACGTCCATAAGCTGCGGCGACCGCCTACCATCAAGCGGGCCGCATGCTTGTTTGCCACCTATGTGGTATATTAAAAAAAAATAACAATTATGCATGCGTCTTCCAATTACAATGTACGTTTTTTTGAAACTCGTTACATCCGCCCGTCAGTCCCCATACCATGAGTTGTGACTGAGGTTTTCGATAACGAGTATCGAGTTTAATATCTGTGCATCTCGTTCGGACTAAAATAGTACAAGCGAGATGCACAGATAGTGAACTCGATACTCGTTATCGAAAACCTCAATGTCCCAACTCATGGTGAGGGTATAGCCCGTCACACGTCAGTGCTCGTGGTTTTTGTACAATTACCAGATAGACAACACGCGTGATATAAGCACGGGTAATTTTGTAGATATGTTATGGATGGATCTGGTGTTATTATCTAGTTATTATTAAGTATGAGATCAAGCCTCTCCTTAGGCAATGTGCATTCATTTGAGCGAATTTGATATTATAGAGAGCAGAAGTTTATATCATGAATTCAATTAGAAAAATATATGTCCCATCTATTTATAATAATTCCACGTAATGCTAAGGATAAACCTTTTTTAGTACCACCCACCTAGGCCATTAATTAAAACCTCATTAGAAAATGTGTTCTATTTATAAGTAAACAAAATTCATTTTCAGTATAAGGTGGCCTGCTATTGGAAGTGGCCATTTACCGGCAATTTAACCTATATCATCGTCTACCACCTACATACAACACAAGCCTTATTTGCCTTACTGTTTGGACAAGGTCGATTCGCCCCAAAAATATATGATATACATATGCTGTTTCACATATAAAACTGCTTAGAAATTAACACTGATGTTACCAATATTCCAGCAAAGCTACGTTACGGTAACAAAAGAAACTTCCATCTTTGTAATTATTATCTTCTTATATCTAAAATAAAATCCTACTTACTTACGAGTTCTTACGAAATTATTTTTTTTCGCCAAAAAACAGGTGTTCTCGTAAAAATACTGATAAAAAATCTCAGATCTTATTTATTGTATCATCATCACCATTTTAGCCATAGAAGTCGTCCACTGCTGGACAAAGTCTTCCCTCAAATATGACATCTATCGACTTGGAAGGTACTTAGTTGCCATACTTAGTTGCCACACTTAGTAGGCGGGTTGGTGCAGTTATTATTGATACGGACGCTGCTGCCCATCCGTCAGTATTTTCCCTTTGTCATCTCTTACGACACCCGCGGGAGGATTCTATTCTAGTCAGCTTATGTACCACACGGCCCATTAATAGTATATAGAAAATATTATTGTAACTACTATTACTCGTAATTAGCAAAAGGCGAAATTGGAGAAAATTTGTATAAACGAAGCTAACACATCACGGGCGATCGATAATACTTATTTACAGACCTGGGACAAATCGGGGCAAGTTATAGAGATTTGATATCGATGAAAGATATCGATATATATTACTACTATTTACGTCACTAATTTCTTTTACCTACTAGTTTTAAATCAGTAAATAGTAATTAGTAATAGAACATTAAGCAGTTTAAAATGAATACTTTCACCTAGACGGCAATTATTAATACCGACGAACATGGAAAAACATTGATTGTGTATTATGAAAACTGTTTTATTTATTTTTAAATAAAAATTTCTAAAGAAAATATTTATATATGTCTAATAAATTTTATTATGTTGTCATTAACATCGATATATTTTTTTATCGATAAAATATTTGGTCTCACACTTATAGGTGCCCCGAGTTATCCCAGGTATGCTTATTTATATTAATTATTATTGTTGTTCACAGATGGCGTGGCAGCGTTTACAAGCTTGTCTGGCGGGAACTTCTGGCATACCTCACTTTGTATTACACCATCAACTTGTTATATCGGTTCGCACTCACAGAACCACAACAGAGGTCAGTCTTATTATTATTAATATTCATTAAGACATACTTATAGACGACAGGTTTGGCCTAGTGGGCCTAGTCTGCCTATGAAGCCGTGGGTCCTGGGTTTAAACGTTTAAACCCCAGTAAGGGCATTTCTTTGTTTGATGTCTGATGAGCACTGATATTTGCTCCTGAGTCATGGGTGTTTTTATATGTGTTTAAGTATTTGTATATTATATACAATATACATCGTTGGCTGAGTAACCACAAGTCTTCTTGAGCTTACCGTGGGGCTCAATTAGTATATGAATGTCTGGTAATTTTTATTTATTTAGAAACTATCATAAAATTTTCATTGATCACGTATTTTTTTATTTTAACAATCATACAAAAATGTATCGGATGAAAAACGCCGCTCGTGACGTTCCTACATCAAATTTCATCGATACATTGATCGATCGTTTCACCACCCTAGAGGTTTGAATTTGACATGTATCAGGAAAGGCATCTTTAACCGATTGAGCTGAAATTTAGCACACTTGGGTAAGTTCGATGACAAGGAATTATTATGGTACCACTGATCAGGTATGATGCTGAAGCCAGAAGGTAGCAAAAGCAACTCCTAAAATACACAAGGTTAACCCGTGGTGTTTAGGCTCTTTAGAATCCTTTCGATGAGTAGATGACGATTGTGCAAAAAAGTACAGTCACCAAAACTAGGTTTTCCCTAGGGATTACAGTATGAGGATCTTTAAAAAAGGAGTGTATAGGTTCTTAATGGGTAGAAAACGCGCATGTAATCCTCTGCAGTTGCAGGCGTCCATAGGTAACTGCTTACCATCAGGCATGCCGTATGCTTGTTTGCCACCGTCGTTGTATTAACACGTTTTCACGAAAACTGCGTGACGTCATCTGTCATAGGCCATAGGAAAGAAACGGCAATGCCACGCCTGTGGCCGGAGTGTTTTTTTTTTATGACAAAGGTGGCAAACGAGCAGACGGATTGCCTGATGGTAAGCAATTACCGTCGCCCATGGGCACTCGCAACACCAAGGGAGTCACAAGCGCGTTGCCGACCTATAAGTGGGTTGGAGCTCTGGGAACCTTATTCACCTTTCATGTCCGTGAAAAACTAGCTTGTACCAAAAATTACATCTTTACAGAAATATTTCTTAGACCGGTCGGACCCAATATGTGACATTATCTAGCAAAAGGGACCTTATTGTCGATGGCGCTTACGTCGAATCGCGTTGCGTTTGTATTGCGGCATCTTGAACAACGACGTAAGCGCCATCGACAATAAGATCCCTTTTCATAGATAATGTCACATATGGTCTTTCTTTTAATTATGATCCGAAAGGAAACTGCTCAATTAAAACAATCGACAAGATATTAACGCCGTCAGACAGTAAAAAACGTCGTACAGGTACGGTTAGGGACTTTAATTGTTTAGCCATTTAGGGTTCACTTTACATTGGGCATTTCATGTAATAGACAAAAGACTATTACATGAACCGTAAGTGGCTCAACAATTAAAGTCGGTGACTGTACCTATGTGTTCCCGTTAATCAATATGGGTAATAGGAATGTGGGAAAGGTTAGCAGAGCAATACTTTATTTTCAAGACCTGGATTGAAACGTGATGACCCTGAATTTTTTTTTTAACCTGACTTGGGCTTTTTGCACATGTATGGTGCGATAGAGCAAGCGGACTGTGTGGGGGGAAGATAGCCTGGAGAAAATCCAGGACCCTTCCGCGCCAGACTTGACTTGTACTACTGGAATACTCCTACTGAGTTTTCGCTTACAGTGAGATTGGTTGAGACGGTCTCAACCGAATCTGAGTGGTGTGTAATGGTAGCATTGTCAATGAGAGATCGTTACCGGTATTACTAAATAATTACTGTCAATTCCTAATTTTTAATATCATATTAATCAATAGTATTTAGGTAATTAATGAGAATACATTATCTGATGAAACGAATATATACTTATTTACTTAATGCATAAATATGTAATAAGAACTGAGATAACTACACAAATTAAATGTCGGTTAACTTGTATGAATAATACGAATATAATACCGATACCGGTATTCGATCCCTCTTATAAGACTGGGTCGCTGAAACATGCTGAGTTGAAATCTCGGATTTCTGGTCCTGAATTATATGGATGATGATGTTTTATTATTTTCAAGTTATATATGTAGATTATTCAGTTTTGTCAAATAAACTTTAACAAATAAAATACCGACCCCATGTAGCATTTAAACTACGGGTAACTCTTGAACCGCCAACTTCTAAAGAACGCATCAACAGACTGGTTCACAAAAGTTCTGACGTAACACAAAAAGTCTAATACAGTCCCTCCGCCTTTTTTTCAAGTCAAGTCAGTTATATTATAAAGTATCATTGAACACGTATTTTTATTTTGTTATGTAATCAAAAAAGTACGAATCGACGTACTTATATTGAGTTGAAATTTTGCACTACTAACACTTATTGAAAAGTGACGTCAGAAGTCTCAACTTTGACGTGCTTTAACTTTGTATTTTTTTCCACAAAAAAATACCACTTTGACGTCATATCGATTGTTTTACGCTGGGTTTCGATAGCGCAACCGAAATACTTTGACAGAATATTTTATTTCGATATGTTCTGCTTTTATGACGAAGCGATATCGTAATTTTATAGCCCTACCGTACTGATTACAGGTACCATGACGAAAAAGGTCTGGTGACTACTTTGGTGCCCTGGTCTAAGCGTTCGCGTCTCGAAATATCGGAATAACACTCCGTACCCAATACACTAATGAACCTGCGGCACTATTATTTGAAACTAAATTGTTATGGTAGGTAACTGATGAAACGAGTACAATAACTAAGACGGCCCGGCAATATGTATTCGACTTTATTCTTAGGAGAAAAAAGTTTACATTACGTTGTCAGAAGAGGGTCATGTTGGGTTCAATGTTATCAGCGATCAAGGTGTTTTGAATCTTAGGACGTTGGTAAGACGGTGTGTTTTAGATCGTAAGTCGTAGGCATGTTGAGCTGGGCTCATGCTGGGCCGCGTTGTCATTACAGTCACGCCACGCTATCGAAGGAACTATCAGCTGATTCGTTCCATCTCTGACTGTGCCGTTGTGATTCGGTTTTCAGAACATAACTTTCGCCACCTAAGGCACATTATTGAATCACAGAGAAGGATATAAAAGACGAGTAAAGTCAGGTGGGATCTTTATGTAACTGGTCTGGCTTTGTCAGCTACATGCTGAGTTGTGACCCTTTTGTGGCAAATGTACGGAGTGTATGCACTCATAAATATTTGTAATCATTTGTTTTGATTGTCATAAATAAATATATTTTTTCTTCTTCTTGTTCAGTTATATGTACTATTTCCCAAAGTAATACTTAGTTACAAGGATACGGTTAAGCATAGAAATTCATTGAACATTATTATCAATATTCGAATGTATTTTATTTCTTTGCTACCCTTACCCAGTGCCCAGTGCGAAGTTCGAACGTTGTTAATATGGCACAAGAAACAAGATGACGAATGTGTAAGCGTCCTACTCTTCCTGACTGAATAAAATCGGCCAATGGTAAAATTAATGAAGAATGGACGACGTACAGTCATGGTCATGCTATGAACATGTGAACTTGGGTTTTGGATTTTGGAGACCAGAACTCACGGCTCAATAGTGTCAGGGATTTCCTTGCCAACCTTTTTTTTTTGACGGAGTGAAATGCGTTTACGCATCCCCCCGGCCCCTGGGTAAGCGACTTACAGGGGGTATGTAGGAGTCGCCCTTCCGGCCGCTATTTTCATAAGAGGGGGGGGGGGGAAGGGAATACCCACTAAAACAGTCGCAAGGCGTACTTGCCTGACCGTTCAGTGGGAGGTGTCACGGGCTCGTGTAGCGTTCTACCGCAGCACCCATCCGGTCGCCTTGCCAACCTAGTCCAAATTCGAAAACAACAACCAACTGACCTGACCGCCCAATCCTTGAATCCCTGGTTTCTAAATTAAGTGCTCTCACCACAAAGCTACTAGTAAATATAAATATTTCATACATATATACATATATACAAGTGGTGTGTGGCGGAGATCAAACTTCCCATTCCTTGGTGCGAAAGTCGCATGTTTTTCCTCTTTTCCTAAACAACATTAACTTTGACTTTACATACTTAGATACCGGTTCTCGTTCTTTATTTTTGTTGCACACGTGGCAATATGTTATTTCTAAATACCATGAGAATACTTTAACAAATCATTAATTCATTAACGGTGACACACTTGCAAGTATTGTGTAGTGTACAACTTTACTTACACCTTATCATATTGTAACGAGGGTTACAAATGACTTGCGAGTGATCATTGGTACATTCTGTTCCAAGACGTGACTTTATGTATACTTATATTTATACCAACGACTGTCGGATAAGATTAGTGTTGGCAAACGTTCGAGTCTAAATCTCAACTGGACTCGGTTTTTAGCTCATAGTTTCATTAGGAATCTCCGAATCGTATATGCGACTCGCACCCTATAGGTAGGTTATATATAAATAAACACAATTAATTAACTAATCGTTTATTAACAGGCATTGTGAATTCATGAAACTTTAATGTGTGTGCACAAGAGCCACAAAAAAACTTAAACTATTGTTACTTAATTCACCAACTAATAAACTTGCCACTATATTTTGTATATTACAATTTTTATTTATTTATAAGCAGTGAACATAAAACCTGTCTAAGAAGAATTGCAAATGCTTATAACCTTTGCCGAAAACCAAATCGGAGAGACGATTTCCAAATAATGCATGACATGCGTTTGTATGCTCAATCATACAAAATGAATAACAGACAGGTTCCGATTCTGAGGTCTCTCCGTTCAATTAAACAAATCGCCTTGACTAGGCTTTCAAAGTAAATAGGTACCCAGAAAGACGTCCTTAAAAAAAAATTGACATGTTATATCTATAATATGTACCTATTCGGGTTATCCCGAATGAGTAAAAGTGGTGGATTATTTCAAATATCATTATAACAAGAGTCCATTTTTACAATTACGTAATTACCCGAATACGCGTTATGCTAAAGTATAAACCTTTAGTTCGTATGGATAAATGGACGGGAACATTTAGTGGTGCAATATTTTAATTAACAGCATGACTAAGTAATACAATTAACGGTTAAAACATAATGTATTTCCAGCGTAGACGTGTTAATCGGTGCCACTGCTGTCAAGAGAACACTTTAAAGTGTCTTAAAGCTTACGTACCGGTGAAATGTGTGTTAATATTAAATCGGTAATAATAACCGGTATTTCTCATTTCAAATACTTATCGTTTAAATGTATCCCATAAGGGAATACTGCAATATTTTGCCATCATGTGAATTTACAAATCGACAAAATGCCTTTAATAATAATCTTAAACCAAGCCACCATCCTTAAAACCTCACATTCATATACCTTAAGAAATATTTTAATAAACAGTCATAATCATGATAGTAAAACTACTATAGAAACCACTTGGATTCAAGATAAATAATTAGTCCCAGTTAGCTATTAATATATGAATCGAAATTAAACTAATTAGGTTTGCTCGCTTGTGGTAAGTTGTCGAATTCTTGCGTCGACCGGTTCGGTAATTATTCCGATTCTTAAAGGTCTGTGAACACCTACACTCGTGCGACAAGTGTCAAGTCAAATCGGCCAATTGCTAGTCGAACTTGCGCACCGTTGGTTCTTTATTTTTTAAACATGTGAAGTCTACATTATTTTTTATTATACAGAAACGTCTGCTAGCGAATATCTTCGATATTTAAATCGAAAGAAAAATAGAAAAATTTGACTCGAAGCGGGACTCGAACCCAATTTAGAAAGGGGAACATAATTTAGAAAGGGGTAGCACATTGTTATCGATGAATTCTCAATGTAAATTGAGACTTCGATGCCGTTAAGTGTTCAATACGATGACGGTAGATGTGACTACCGTCACCCATGATGACGTATACTACGAAGGATAAGATAGAGAAATTTGACAAGTCTATGCGGTACTCGGATAGCACTGGAAGTGCACTGGGCTAGTTATCCAGTGGTTGTGGGTTCAAGTCCCGCTCCGAGTCAAATTTTTCTATTTTTCTTTCGATTTAAATATCGAAGATGTGAAGTATACCTTTTTTTTCTTGAGATTAAATCAATCATAATTATAAACCTAGTATTTAGGAACCACATCGGATCTGCATTGTCTTTGACAGTTACATTGAAACTGGCTAAAAACTTTTCACTAGGGCCACAGTACCCTTACCATGAGTTGTGACATTGAGGTTTTCGATGACGAGTATCGAGTTTACTATCTGTGCATTTCGCTTGTACTATTTTAGTGCGAACGACATGCACAGATAGTAAACTCGATACTCGTTATCGAAAACCTAAAAGTCACAACTCATGGTCAGGGTATAGAATTATTCTTATGGTTATAAAGTCGTTTCGCGTAACTATTTGGTCGGACTGGCTATAGCATACATGTCGAACATACTTAAGTTTATGATGATCATATTGGTCAACTACATATTTCGGACAAAATAAATTCTCCGATGTAAAAACGATGCTAATCTAAGCTATCACAATTTTATGTCCCATAATTTTATATGCAAATTTTTATTATCAATTTAAAGATGCCGCGCAATAAACCAACAATTTATTCTAATCAAATTCAAATAACATTTATCCCCAGCCTTGGGATCACCCATGTGTTACGTAGACTGATGTTGATGACCTTGACACCATGACTCATATATAGAAAACTGTAACGGAACTCCAAAACTATAACGTGATCGAGTTTGTTAGAAGAGGCACAAGTATTTGTTCAGATCGGATAGGATGGTTAGCATTTTATCATATGTCGCGTATTTACTACGACTCTTACCGTATTACCTTGTTTTTACAGCAGTAACCTTACCATGAGTTGTGACAGTGACGTTTTTGATAACGAGTATCGAGTTTACTATCTGTGCATCTCGCTTGTACTATTTTAGGGCGAACGAGATGCACAGATAGTAAACTCGATACTCGTTATCGAAAACGTCACTGTCACAACTCATGGTTAGGGTACTGATCACAAAGAACACGAGAATATAGGTATATCCATGACTAGAACTGATACACTCTTAAGCTAACTTTGCAAGTTTTCATGTCATAAAGGGAACGCTAGCCTCCTAAAGCCCTTTGTACAATGTTTGTTCACCTTTTACAATCAATTTAATTATTACTAACTTGTTTTCAATATATAAACAAAACACACACTTCTGAATCTCGCAATCAGTACCCTTACCATGAGTTGTGACATTGAAGTTTTCGATAACGAGTATCGAGTTCACTATCTGTGCATCTAGCGTACTATTTTAGTGCGAACGAGATGCACAAATAGGAACTATAGTAAGCTCGATACTCGTTATCGAAAACCTAAAAGTCACAACTGATGGTAAGGGTACAGTACCGCTACCACGAGCTGGCAAAAACGTACTCGCTAGCATCATGCGTAAAATATTTGTATAGAGAAGTTGTGGAGAGCCTTAAAATCGATGGAAAATAAACGTGACGCATCCCAACTGTGGCTACTCGTGGTGGAAAGTGGAGGTGCAGAGACTTGGAGCTGAGATCAAGCGATTCATAAAGTGGGCGGCAATTGAGACAGACTATTACAATTTTAATCAAATAAAACTATATTAAACATGCAAGGAGGTCATAATCAATGCTGAAGGTTGGCATATTCACATTTAATAATCATTCGAAGTAAAAGGAAGGAGATACAAGATAAGTGTATTAGTTAGATATACTCAGAACTGGGCAGCGTTAATCAAATAAATGCCCATGTTGCCGTTGCTACTTGCTTTTTAATTAATTTTTGTTTGATTTCTATAATCTGTCTAGAATATTGCCTTTGTTTTAGCTAGGCTTTTCTTTGGACTCAGTACCACAATTAAGAAAGTGTGTTTTATTAATTCGGCGTGAGGCATTAGCGACATAATCTTTTCGGGATAAATTAGGTGCGGACTTACGGTTAATACGGAAGTTAACGAGTCCGTTAACAGTGGGTAAATTGGTGGATAGTAAATTAACGAGGTTAACATTTGCTAACGGTCTTTACCCAAATATGTGAAGAGGACAGTGACACGGGTTATATAAGGGGATTTTCAAGTTTTGTAGTCTATATTACCATTAAAAAATCTACAACTACATTTCTACTATTACACATGCCACATCATAAACTTTGTATTTGGATAAAAATTTGCATTCACACTTTCAATTTAAATATTTATTTAAATATTAAACTCTTAAAAATTGTTACACATAAAATAACTAAGGCTAGACAACGCGCACGTGGCGTATTACACCGATGTAGAATAACAATAAGTAATAACTTAAATAAAACACAAACAAAATTGTAGGTATGAGCAACTGAACGGTGATATGATTATTTTATGAAGTGAACAATTTTCCTTACAGCTGACTTAAAAAAACGTCGTTTAGTAAAAACTATTCGCAATGCACTCTGACTCACTCGTACCGAGAACTGTTATGATAATGTATGCTAAGAAGATTAAACAGACTTGCGTAAGCCCAGGGACCAATTCCGACGACTGTTTGTACCGTAGCCGACACTGGTATGACCATTTGTGATCCCTATGGCAACGGCATAAGGTCTACCGATAGTCAGTTAATAAGTGCTACTGTTTGTACAAGCATTAACGGTCAAACTTGTAATTCATAACTTTGGAAAACCAGTGTATGAATTGCAGGTGGAAGAGTCAACTGATGACGTAGGCACGACGAGAATTTGTAAAGAAAACACGTAGGAGATAGTACTGCTATTGCTAAATCCTTCTACCGGTCTATGACGTGAGTATATGGTTGCTCTACAGGCCCACCGTGATGGATCACAACTGAATGTCGTTATCGTGTAGGATCGATAGCTTCCATCAAATGGTAAAAGGGACAACGCAGCGTCTGGGGCACATGTCTCCGTCGACCTTATTTGCCGTCCACCGCGCTCAAGTTCAAGCATTGTCACACAGTTCACAGGTGACGTTTCAAATGTCATACTGTGTGTATTTTTCATACGGCCGTATATTGTAGTGGCGATTAGTATTGGACCTCAAGAATTTAATTACATTCATTTTGTTAAAAAATTGGTTATTTTTTTTCATACATAAAAATTAAACACGCAATGTATTGCATCCGTAATTAACGTACCGATGCGTGATGTCATGTCAGTATTAATTGTCATGTCAAAATAAGTTGGACTGCGTACATTGCTGCCCGGTCAGACTTTAAAAAATCGTTACAACTATGTTATAACACTATTTAACAAAATTATTAACATAATACGAGTTGTATTACTAGATACTGTATGTGGGCAACTTATACGCCCGTATGAAAAATACACACTGTTTATATTCTAAAACAAGAGACACGTGATTAATGAGATATTTGACGAGTATTCAAAGAAATACGGCGTAGGTGCACAGTGCAGCATTTTCCCTTACAAACAATGTATTGAACTTCGCTATCAGATGTGCATAACATAAAGTTCATTCATTTTGTCGTTTTCCTTTAAGGAAAATCGGATAACTCACGGTGTAATCGTTAATTGTAGCCATACGATATCAGAAAAAAATTAACTGATATCGAAAGTACGTTACCCAATGAGTAAAATCACATTAATCATAATAACTTTTGTTCAGTAAACCTAGTAATTTACAAAATTTGTATTTAAATTTTCGTAAGTAAATATGTTTATTTATGAATGAAAATGACGGCTTTATTCATGTTTATTTAGTCACTGCGACATATTTGCGACATGCAAGCGGCGAGGCGAAATGACGCTCGGCACTCTTAGTGCTTCAAAATGGAGACCTATGTATGAAACATATCGCGGAGTGATTAAATATCAAAATTGTTAAGTTCAAACGGCCATATATATTTACTTAATCATCGCCTGGCTTCACTTACCGTTTACACCCGTAGAACTTGTAATCTTAGATCGTACGAGGCTGTCGAAACCAGCGACAAAAAATAACTTTTTTCGCCGCGAGACGGTTTTAGAAATCGACTTACTCGCTTTGGATTGTGGTTAAACGACGAAGTCCGCGTGTCACTTAGACTTTTACGGAAACACGAACAACATCACTTCTTAATCTGAATGTTTCTAGGAGGAATAATAACTGAAGCACGCATCCGCGAGCTCCAATAAGGGACAAAGCTAAGTCTTTGCAGCCCAAAATGTAACAATTAACTATAGTTTTGCTTTACAGGCAACTCTTTATAACAAAAATATTAAACTCATACTGTATTAGTTACCGCAACTTCGGTTGAAAACATGAGAAAACTCCAATTGTATTTGTTTGTATCCCTCCAACTTTGACATTTCTGAAGGGTTCAGTTTGAAGGGGAACAAAAATATGTGAGGCTATGACACGGACGGACGAAAATAGCGCCGTCTCTGGCATACCTATGGAAAATTACATTTGATCATGGTATTATTATTGGCACGCTCTGTCTAGTTAAATGGTATGTCTATGGAATATTTATAAAAGTATGTTTGTTTAGTACATTGTTCTCTGCAGATAGTGCATTTTTTTACCTTGTAACATACTTTAAATATCTAGCACGTTATCACAAAATGCATGAGTGCATTGCATGGAGCTGGCATAAAGTGATATTTTCTTATGCCGATTAGTAATAATTAGCAACCTGTACTATGACATGGTTTTATACGGAACCAATACAATATTCCTAATTTAGCTATCAGTATTGGTAAGTCATTACTAATCCATAGTTACTCGTAGTTCCAACTTACGTACGTCGTAGGGTATAATTAGTTATTACGATATTTTTTTTGTATTCATTGTTTGTCGCCGGTAATTGAGGTTCTAAGCTGTTTTGAGGAAGGGAGGTGCTAAAGGTTAAATCGAAGGTCGCTTGCGTTCATTTGTTTGAGTCGCACTTGAGAACTAAATGCTTTCTAATTTAACTGATGTGATGTCACAAAAGTAATTGTGTGTGTTTGTATAAAATAAATAAATTATCAACGTTTTATGTTAACAATGAATATAGGCACTACATTACAAAAATTGGCTGTCCAATCGGCATCCGTCAGAATATTTAAACTCAACTAACTATTAAATCAGTGGTACCAAACAAATGCAAATAATTAAGTCAGTTAAAAAATCTGATAGAAATTAAACAAGAAACAACTTGCAATGATTTCATTGCAGACGCAGTGGAAATATAAGGATAAAACAAAATTATTGTAGTGAAAAAAAAACACGACTAAAGCTTGATATAAGTACAGTCAGCAGAACATTTTAGAATCTTGACACGCTCTTATTCTCATAACAATAAGTCCTGTCAGCACACACACAGCAATTTTTATTGCTGACTGTAAGGTTTAAACATACGATCATACAGTGTGTACTAAGGTATCTATTTAATTAATTTTATATAGTCAAATAGTGTAAGGTAATGGCACCAATGTTGGACACTTTTAGCTGACAGGCACCAATGATGGACACTTAGTTCTTATTTCAAAAATCATAAAGTTATAAATTGAATATGTCCCAACAAATGCACAACACTTAACTCCTTTGAAATAAGCACTAATGTTCATGATTGGTTCCTTGTCCATTACTGGTGCCGTCACCTTATATGAAAAAGTCTAGATATTAGTGCGGTAAACAAGTTTTAATGCTGTCCAACACAAGTAAGTTTAGCTGGTGGAACGGCTGTCAAAATATTAAATGGCCTTGTGTACGCAGCTTAGACATGCGGGCGAACAAGTTAGGGCGAGACCGAAACAAACAGGAAAGGGTAAACGATATTGATATATCACACGAACAACCAGTTAATCCGGGTTACTTACACCGAGACCTACAGAGGCATACATGTGTAAGGGCAAATTAGATTTATGTCGATATCGACTTTAACTATCGATACATAATAGCCACATTCGATATGCAGTAGCCTATTCGGTGCTACAGACACCAAAGAAAGAGACAAACTTGATAATGTATAAGGTGACAGAAATAGAAACAGTTCCAAGATGTCGTTGTTTCATTAAACATTACCTTTACATATGTGACGATCCGCGGCAAAAGGTACCTTATGGCGGTGGGCGCTTAGGCTATTGTTAACGACGCTTCAATACTAATGTGATGCTTCGTAACGTAAGCGCCAAGCGCCATAAGGTACCTTTTGCCGTGGAACGTCACATATGTGTATGTAAGCCGGTGTTGCACTACAAGGTGTATGTCGTCGCTATTAATATTATGTTTACTCCAAGTGGCACTTTCAAAGCATAACTTACTTAAAAATAAAACATTCCTGGTTTATATTTACTGTAAGTGTGTTAATGACAGATTTTAGAGGTTTTCAATGAGGAACTAAGGACTAAAAAAAAAACCCAATTAATGAGTCTTGTTTGGTGTGCTACTTGTATCAGAATAATATAGTACTATTTATGCGGTACGTTGTTTATTACAAGAGACGATTTAGAAAAACTCAGCATCTATAAGATTGGAATTCTAAAAAGCTTTTTTACAAGAGTTGGTTCAACGTTCTCGAGAATGCACAAAAACTCTCCAAGTTTGCTGGACGGGACACTAAAAAACAAACATTTAGTTAATGTTTTAGCTATTCAAAAAAATGAAAAAAAAACGTAGTAGTCATCGGGAGTAAGGAACAGATATTCATATAAAGTAATATTGTTAGTAAGATCTAAAATAAAAAAGATCATGCATAGTCTGTGACACAAATGATATTATACGCTGATCTATCAGATTACTTTACGAATGTACAGTCAGCAGCAGAAGTGGCTAAGCGTTTGAGGTGTTCAAAATGAGGTCAACACATCTCTATTGTCAAGAGAATAAGAGCGCGTTTAGGTCATTTTGAACACTTCAAACGCTTAGCCACTTTTGCTGCTGACTGTACACGCACGCGTGACGCCAATCGCCTACCATATGGTACTGAATTTGCATATTTCTTACAAAATATATCTTTATTTTTACATATAATTTTGTATCAGCGAAAATAGATTTTCGCTGCATCGGCAAAATGTATCGGCCCGGTAACCTGGATATGTCTAACATAATTACACATGTGTACCTTAGTGCTAACTACTAATTATAATAAATAATAGTTAGCCTTATTGAGCTTGATGTAGGACTAGGCGTACTCGGTTATGACAATGACTTAATGACCCTGCTTACAAAGCTGGAGTCCAGTTGGTTTGGTTTTGAATCCTGGCAAGGGCATTTGTTCTTATGCCCGGAATACACGAGGCTAGTTTTTCAAGCCAGTATAGTAAGCTATACTATCCGCAAAACTATCTGGCCGGTAGGGTAATAAACGTCCGCTACCGCTAGGGGCGTAACATGTCGATAACTTATAATGTAATCGTCGATAAAATTATTGTATTTTCAAATGAAATCTTATATCGTTATTGATATTGATATTGTTTTTAAAGTTATCTAATGAATAATATTTAAAATGTCTAACATATTTCTTAAATAATTAGCTAAATACGTGATTAAGTATTATTTTATTGTAATAATTTAAATCAATATACTTATTTATATTTCGATTATTTAAATCAATATACTTATTTATATTTTGATTGTAACTGTACAATACTGTTATATAAAACACGTAATTTATATTCTTTGTCGACATTACCTTATCGACATTCCCTTTTATGCGTAACGCTACCTGCCCTTTTGCAGCTCGACCCTCTCCATAAGCTGTGCAGGTGTGAAAGAGATAGCACAATTCCGATGATTTATTACTTGACCGGCCAGATAGTTTTGCGGATGGTATAGTACTAGTAAGCTAGCAAGCTAGTGCGTCTATCTTCGTGTATACAAAACTAGCTTAACTTTCAGGCTAGTAAGCTAGTGCTGAAGCCAGGATAGTTTTAATAGCTTGCCGTTCTATTTTATATTAGGTGTGGACGTTATCTATTTTTTATTCAATATCATCTTCGAGTACCTATAACACAAGCGTTTCTGAGCTTAGGAAGTACAATTTGATAAGAGTGTTTCGTAAATATTTCTTACTATTAAGTAACGCCCAAAGAAAGTTTAATATCAATTCAATTCAATTTTTGGGTATATGTGGCCCCATCAACTTCTTGATGATTCTGCCAATGTCGGGGTTGGATAGCACACTGCTTGTTGTGGATGTTTGGTTCCTCTGTGGTTGTCTGTGGTTCGATAAGTTGCTGGCTTATATTAATTAGTCTACGAACGATACGAGGTTTTTTTTAAAGACTTATTTTGTTTTTGGATAGAAAGTTATTAATAACACTACAGAGCGGGGAATAAGTTTAATATCAGACACCACGATGCCATTTACCGCTTTAAATTGTCATACTAATGTCGTTATGGCACACTTCATGGCGCGCATCAAGCACAATTTAGGCTGTAGTCTCCTGCAAACGCCGTCGGCCGCTTACAGCGTCTGCGTAACCATGTTTCCTATAGAAATGTACTCTTGTGGTCTGTTTCACGTTGACGTTGGCTTCTTTTTTGTTCAGGAACGTTGAAGCTGACGTCAGACATCGCGTATAGCTTAAAATAGGAGACCAAAGCCTTACAGAAAGTGTAATATTATGAAACAGAGAAGTTAGAATAGAATAGAATAATGATTCATTGTCACACAGACAACAAGGAAAAAAAATAAAAACAACCAAAGACAGTAACCGCTTATGTCTATCTATATAACAAAACTTATGTCTATCTATATATCTAATTAAACAAAAAAAATCTAAGACAGTGCGACAACAGCGACGGACTCAGCGTTTGCTGAGTTACAGACTGGCTGTCACAGCGCTGGTTTTCAGTTCATCCCGAAAGTTCATTTCATTGGCAATCTAAGAACATAAAAATATAATCTTTACAGATTTATTCCTGAACCGTTACATTTATCCGTACTGATGCTTGTTTCCTTAAAATGTATCACTGTCTCATAATAGCCATTTAACTCCGCAGGATATTCGAGAAAGTTCGGCAGTACTTCGGCGCGCAGAGCGAGTCGATCCCCATGTCCTTCGTGCTGGGTTTCTACGTCAGCCTGATCGTCAAGCGCTGGTGGGAGCAGTACAAACTGCTGCCGTGGCCCGACACGCTCGCGCTCTTCATCTCCGCCGGCATCCCCGGAGCGGTCAGTACTTAAAGTAAAGGAAAATTTGTTTTAAGTAGGACTAAAGCGTATTGCGAGTACAACTAAAACTGTACCCTTAAGCCGCTTGTAGACTATTATTCGTTTTACGCGTCCACGTCCAGCATTATATGTAGCTATTGACAGCTATATCTAAGAAAACAAGACATGGTCATGTAAAACGGATAATTGGACGTATATAAGCGGCCTTACCATGACTTGTGACATTGAGGTTTTCGATAACGAGTATCGAGTTTACTATCTGTGTATCTCGCTTGTACTATTTTAGCGCTAACGAGATGCACAGATAGTAAACTCGATACTCGTTATCGAAAACCTCAATGTCACAACTCATGGTTAGGGTACTGGCTGTTATGGTTTACTTTACATATTGCTATTAGCGAGTGTATTGGCTAGTGCTGAGCCCCGTGCGAAGTTATTCGTGTCATTGCATAAATATTTGTTTTTTTTTTCTTTAATATATTAATAAATACTTCAGTTAAAATATAGGTACCGCAAAATCACCCAACTATAGTCCAGGTAGTGCAACTATGGTCTACAAATTTAATTCGTAATTGCCAATCCCGATATTCATTATCTTTATTGATTTATTCACTTATAAACAAATGTTGTCTTAATTATATAAAAGTCACATTTGATAATTTAAATAAAATTCACATCTAAGTTGGATAACTTAGTTTTGGACCATAGTTCGGAGCTTTTGGACTTAAGTCCGTCGGTTATACGGTAATATAATTATTATTTAATAACGTGTACTCAGAGACTAAAATTTTTAGGGGAATATAATTTTATACTATACACATGAAAATACACGAATATGTCGTTCCCAAAGCTGGGCAAACATGGATCAATACTATTAAATAAGTACATAATTATAATTGTTTACGTAACAATCCCAAACTAATTATTTTATGTATTCGAACCCAGGTCCATTAGCGTTCCAAACAGTGTCACTATCGACTAGGCTGCAGAGGCTGGAGGTAGTCTTTAATTTTAGTTGCCTATTTCAGTAATCAACCATTTTTTTGTGTTGTTATTCCGAACGAAAATAACTTGATTGACGAACAAAAACAGTTTAAAATTGCTTTATTGTTTATGATTGACCTGTGTTAATTATTTTAGCGTTGGCACGTAGATGTGTATATTTTTTACGATGTATACTTTTAATCATCGCTAATAACAGTAATAACAATATAATTGCTAAACAACACACTGAGCCTAAAAAATACACACGCACTAAAGTTGGCAATAACTTACTGTCTACTCAGTTTGATAATTTCGATGAGGGCATTCGATCAAAAATAAATAAACACTAAGTTATCGTGTGATGCCGGCTGACTAGAATAGCATCACCCCATCTCCTCCCGCGGGTGTGGTAAGAGGCGACAAAGGGTAAAATCCTACGGACGGGCAGCAGCGTCCGTCGAAACCCAATCTTCAGCTACTGCGGTCGCCAACCCGCCTGCCAAGCGTTGCGACTATGGCAATTACCCCCAAGATGATACAAGTCATATTTGTGGGAGGCCTATGTCCAGCAGTGGACTGCCTACGGCAGAAATGTACCTAAATTTATCGTCCAAAAATTAAATATAGCATGTTATCTCTCAAACAAGATTCCCGTTTTCGGAATATAATTAATAGTCACGTTAGGAAAATTTAGATTAAATCAGCAGCAATAATATCTGTTTGAATATTTGTTTCAATTTTCTAGTAGTTTCTCGTCCTGTATACTTATCTGCTATTCAGTGTAGGTAATTCTAGCTACATAGGTATCAATCTTTCCTTGGATCCACTAGTGTAGGTAGACATTAAAAAAAAACTATTATCCTACCCGGTAAGGTCGCTGGAAATCACGACTTCGTAGCTAGTGATTAGAGCTCCGAGTATAGTCTAACCATACAGTTGTGTATGTTTAATTAGGTGTTTATCTAAATTAGTACATAGTCTTCATAAACAGTGCAAGTTTAGTATACTCGTCCGCCTTACATACGTATATTACATATATACTAAAAATTCAAAAAACCAAAAAAAAATAGGGCCAAACAGACGGAAACGAACATATCATATCATAGTCTATCTATTCTAAATCATTGGCATTGCTATTATACTATGTGTAAGTCTAATACGGGCGGAGAATTAAACCAGACATAGGATTTACCAGTGTAATCATTAACCAAAATGTTTTTGTTTAATTATACCTATTATACATATGTAATGAATTTTTGTAAAATGTCTGAGCAGTAATGTACTGCAAACTACGCGATATTAGCTTTTGAAACTAACTGTTAACGAGTGTTTAGCTCGAGTGTGTTGCATTACATTGCGGGCCGAATTTTTTTATATGTATATTTTTTTTATTGTACTTCTAAGCAACAGTTATCTAAGTATATTTCTTATGTCCTATTCTACCTTCTGTTAAGAGATTCGCCTGTATAAGATTTATACACTGTATAGGCATTTTACCTTTTTATGATTTATCTTCCTATGATATTGTGTGCTCTGTATGCCTTCTAAATCTTAACCATTGCAGTCTGCCTAGAAGGCTACCTTTGTACTCTAATGCATATTTGCTGAGCGAAATCTGGCCAGTCCTTTATTCACCTGCGAATCGACTTCGAAAATTTCGGGCATCTGTCTCTTTTATTGTTGTTAGGTTTTAGTTGGCCAGTGTACCAGTAACTTCGTAAAATGTAAACTTATATAACTATATGTTTGTGGTTTGTCTATTGACAAACCTTTATTTGCTAATTACCGCATAAAAAAATGACAACTATTATAGAACCTCCTGAACGGCAGAGACAATTACCGAAAATTTGCGAATTTAGTTTTCGCGGTATGTCATATACCTAGTCGCCATGAGATATATCGGAGCTGTGAAGGTGGTCACAAATACATATCTGAACTACGCCTCTATATTGTCAAAGCAATGAAGTGCATGTTCAGATATTTCTGACCGCCTCTAAAGCTCCGATCTGTATGTACACTTAGGTGCGACCAAAAAAAAACTCGCTAAGGTTGTCCCCACACCACAGTCACAAATATATTATATAACAGTCATATTAAGTACCTGTGTTCAGCTTCTATTATTAGCAGCTAGCATTAATGCTTGTGACCTACCTAAAGATGGCAATATATTATTAACTAATTCATAAAAGTAGCTAATTGTTAGATTCATAGCATATCGGCGCAATAATAGGTATGTTCTTGATTCATGAGTCAGAGAACTAACTCACAACTGCGCATGATTTAGTAAAAATATTGTTTTTGTCAATGCCAGAGATATGGCTACGGACAAAGTGCCAGAATATGTATACATGCACTTTATAGTCTCAATATTAAAGCACATGTATACATATTTTGGAACATTTTCCGTATTGATATATTTTAGCTTGACTGTTCAATTATGTTCACTTTGATATACGAATTATGATTTGATTTATGGATTTTATGATTGAACATAAGTCGTCGAATAACTCAAGCCATTTATTTGTTTATACTTAATAGTGTTGCAGAGCTTGTTTAGCGTAGGCGAAGTTGCTATTTTAGGTAGGTATTAGTTTATTTTGTCGGCGTTACAAGACGTATGTCTTGCTGACTGTATAGTCAGCGTCATATAGTTAGTTACAAGTTGTATGGCAAATATGTCGATACACATCCTTATTGCTATATAAATAAAGATCAGTATCGATATATTTGCCCATACTGGCCGTAACTAACTTTATGACGCTGACTGCACCGCCTACCATTTTAGTCAATTTGCTTAGCCAAATGTGTTAGCACACGGCAAGAGTAAATAGCCAAATAACTTTTAATGTCATAAGTGTCATAATTTTCTGTTGTTTGACTATTCATCATCATCATTTCCGCCGTAAGACATCCACTGCTGGACATAGTCGAGTTGGCGACTGCAATAGTTGTTAATTCGGTTTCGACTGACATATTTTTTTGAACTTCCCGAGTGATCAGATCCGTAACGGCCCGGCCACGACATTGCGCGAATTGCGGCGCGGCAAGCGTTTTATCTGTTCATTGCGTGTGATCCCAAATAACCGTAGGGCATTGCGCGTCTTGACCGCGCAAGGAACAGATAAAACACTTGCCGCGCCGCAAGTCGCGCATTGTCGTGGCCGGGCAGTAAATATTCACTTTATCATAAATTTTTATCTAATATTTATCTAAGAACTCCTGACACTTTAGTGTTGAGCAGAAAATAAAACTTATACCCACGACACATGTAGCCAAGGCAGCCAAAATCATTTTTCTCATGATTTACGTATTCATACCAAATTACACATTTCTAGGACTAACGGCCACTGAGCGTAGACAGACAGACATGGCGAAACAATAAGGGTTCCTCGTTAACTACGGGACCCTAAAAATGGACCAATAGTTGACCTTAACTCCTCACTTCGCTCGGTCGTTGGACACGGACTGTGTATAATGTACAGTCGATGTCAAAATAAGTTTACAGTTGTAAATCTTACGTGAGTGCAACGTAATACAATGATATATTATGTTATGATGCACTCTAGTAACTATTATATTATATTTTTATATTACATTACTAGAGGCCGGCAACGGCCTAATACGGTCAAATTGCCTAGCATGGTATGGGCATGTGATGCGGAGGGATGAAAGTCATATTACCAGAATGGTATTAAGAATAAATGTTGAACCTAGTAGAAGAGGAAAACCCAGAAAGAGATGGATGGACTGTGTTGAAGATGATATGAAAAGAAAGAGTGTGAATGGTGAGATGACGAGAATGATGGAAGGAGAAGACATGCTGCGACCCCAAATAAATGGGACAAGGGCAAGAGAATGAATATGACTAGAGGCCGGCAACCCCTTGTTTCCCGACCTCTGTAGTAATGTAATGTCACGTCGACTACAAATTAAAAGGAAATATTTTTGAACATTGTAAAAATTAATTGCAATTTCGATCCGAACTCCGCTGTATGACCTCGAATGAACCTTAAGTCAAATATCACAGAGCACAGATTTTAAAACGGGTTGGACACCGCAAATTAAAGTAGGTACTCCAAGCCTGTAATTAAGTCGGACTGCAATCCTACGCTTGCAGTAAATTGTATTTTTAAACTCCGAATGTGCGTTCATCAGTTTTTCAGCTAGTTTCATATTTAGGATAATTCCTGTGACTTATCATCCGACAACCCATTAATATACATAATGTTGTTTAATTATGTAGGTATCACTAAAAAGGTCTAGCAAGCTATGCTAACTAGAAGTGCCCACCAATGACGGATTTGGTCATTCCTTCAGATGGTGTACTGGCAAGTCCTAAGAACACTCTATGCTTAATATCAGTCCTCGATCTTCTTTTGTTTTAAGTTATTCAAGCTATTGCAGTTCAATGTACATAGCAACCTTCGCCAACACCACATCTTGAATGCATTGATCTCTTCTTCTCAAACTCCATGTTTCGGAACCGTACCTAAAATTTAAGAGAATACCAGAGCTCTAAACCAAGCGCACCTTAGATGTCCGTCGGATACCTACGACCAATTTTCTAAATATTGTCCGGGTTGTTGCACACACCTAAAAATGCCAGGACCCCTAAAAACCTCTATAAAAAGAATGTCTTAACTTTTCTAACAGCATAAATGACACGGACAGTGAACAAAGACTGAAATACCCTTGCAATCTTGCACTCTAATCCAATCTCTCTTGGTACGCCCATGCTGGCCATATTACGTCACATCCACAGAGAATCAACTAAATAGACATCGCATCTCGGTTCTATTAAACCAAGCGACCAAATCCCGACAATAATAGTGCCCACGACAGAGTAAATTCGTATAATCGTAAACAATTTATTCATACGATCCTTATAAATATTGTTTTACATATGAGTACGGCGTATGCGCCCATATATTTACTCCTTGACTGTTAGATACATATATTTATAGCAAAAGTAAAGATATGAGCTCAATACAGAACTTCCTATAGCTAATAAAGTCGTTGATATATTACAGTTGACAGTTAAGTGCAATATTTTTTTTTTCACCTTATAAAAAACCTGTTAAAAAGTACATATAAGAATACATACTAGCTTCTGCGTACAACTTCGTCTGCGTAAGATCCCACGGAAGCCCATTACCTGGATATCTAGTATCCCATGTCTCAATTCAGACCTTCGGTTATCTGTACGCCGAATTTCATGTAAGAAGTCGGACACAGAAATATGTCCCAAAGCTTATATGTCGACGAGCAGATTGAATTGAATTGATACATACTCGTATATTTGGAGGCACACAGTGTGCGATTAAAGGGAATTTAATGCGTTTGAGTGGTCTAAGCGGACCGTGACTAATCGTGTCTATAACCACGAGTAAGAAATTGCGCGGTGCGCTATCAAACCTCGCTTTACGCGGTTTTCGTATTGCAGCTTGCGCGCTGTTTCATAAGTGCACATTGTTTAAATGCGATGATATTTTATTCGTTTCGCTAAGCCAATGACGGCGTACCTACAGATATTCATAATATTATGGAGTATTTACCTCCATTGTCGTATATTTGTTCACTTATCCTATCATCTGTATAATTTTATGACGCACCAACACACGCGCTAAAACCGGTGTTTGCGTATTTTAAAGTTTCCAGAAATAAATGTACTTTTTCCTAAAACGTGTCATGAGTTATTTCAGTCTTTTTATACCAAAGTCTGCCAAGCCTCATCGTGATGATTAAGATTTCGTCAAAGTGAGATGACGAAGTAATAAAATGTTATGGCATAATTTTCTCTTAGAGCATACCGTTGTTCGATAAGGCCTTGCGTTTTGTATAAAGTGGTAGCTGAACTTTACAATAGCCACGAGCCACGAGACGACCGCGGCCCAGTACTGCCGGGTCTTGACCAAAGAGAGGTTAAACGGGTTTGTAGACTAATTCTTTACGGGCTGCACACTTGTTCGTTGGTTCGCTATGCATATTGTATACTACTTAGTTAATTTGCATTATGAGAAAAAAATATTCTTAAGATGTCTTCGCCATCTTGTATGGCATAGCTATATCATTAGGAACTTTACATAATACGCTCCCTGCACTAAATAAAATTCGAGGACAGTGTTCAGTAGAATTCATCTATGAGAAAGTAACACATCAATGTATAAGGAAAATTGCCATACCCTAGGCTATGGCACTAAAAAGGCCACAAGTCCTATAAAATGAATGGTACTTGTACCTTTTTTCGCTGTGCTAATTTGATTTATACCCTTTTTTACTAGGACCACTAATAGAATATCACAGAAATAATAGAATATCACGGTGACCCCGGAAGGGTATGGTAATTTTCCTTATACATACATTGATGTGATACTTTCTCATATATGAATTCAACTGAACACTGTCCCCGCACTTTTTGTAACTACTTTGTATAGCAAATACCATTATATATTATTGAGATTAGCGAGATGACAATTGCCTTGTCCAAGAGATTCTCCGCCCCTCCTCTTAGAGGCTTCTAAACAGAACAGGTAAAAAAAGAAGTCCCTCTGAAAGCCTAATAACACCTAAACGCCTCGTAGGTTGCCGGACTTATCCCGCCAGATACTCGTATATCAACAAGTGTGGACAGGGACACTGCCAATGCTGACAAATGAAGTTAGATTTTAGATTTTATACTGTAACTAACTAGTTAAGTACTTGTAGTTATCATAATACGATTGTAATTTCTGTAAATAAATTATTTTTTATTATGCAGAAACGTCTGCTAGCGAATATCTTCGATATTTAAATCGTTAAGTGTTAAATACGCTGACGGTAGATGTGACTACACGTCACCCATGATGACGTATACTACGAAGGATAAGATAGAGAAATTTGACAAGTCTAAGCGGTATTCGGATAGCACAATTGGAAATGCACTGGGCTAGTGATCCAGTGGTTGTGGGTTTGAGTCCCGCTTCGAGTCAAATTTTTCTATTTTTCTTTCGATTTAAATATCGGAAATGTATTCATAGTAATAAAAAAAAGAATTTTATATTCGATCTTCTCCTTCTTGAGTGTACCACATTTTGACACGAGAGGAAAACCGTAAAAGATTAAGTGAAATTCATTGGTTTGCAGTATGCATCTTCAAAAGTAACTTTTGTGGTTTATTTATTTACGTGACTCGACTGTTGGACGTCAATACTTTTCGAAGAATATTTGGATGTACGGTAAATAAAGGAATTATGAGCCACCGCGCAAACTGGTATCAAAGACAGTCACAAGGAAGTTTAAATACACAGGGAACACGTAGCCGAAAGAAAATGTTACCATTAATCGTTTCATTGGATCGAAGAGTCCCAATTTATGTTGTTGTTTATTTTTTTACGACACTCTGTGTAATTGTAATGCAAGCAAAGCAAGCGAGGTTTTTCATGTTTTTCTCAATAGTCAAGTCTAAAGATCTTTGCATTTATTCGTTCATATTTTTTTTGTAATTCTTACTGTATCTTATCTTTGACGTGATTTAAGAAATACAATATTGGTACCTATACACGTATCTACACATAAAAACATGATGCTTACAATTAGAACAACAGTACCTTCTTGATTTGATTATACAGCTACTGAATGTACTACGCAATAACTCAAACAAAACACTGGGGATGATTCATTTTTTCGATTCATAAGTAATTAAACATTTTTATTACATTGACGAACTTACTCTTAGGGGTAAATGAAAATATGGACTTTTTGGTATATTACTTACGAATAATATATACAATTCCGCAATTCCGGTTGAAATATTTGACTTTGGCTAAGTTTATGAAGCTGTCCGTAGGTTTTTCACAATACATTAGATACTTAAAAAAAACATGATTAAGAATAGGTAAAAAACAATAAAAAGCAATAGCATAAACAATAGCAAACAACAAGTGGCGTATTGACTCTATTCTGCACATGAGGCGAAAGCAACATTTCTCGTTTTAAAATGACAAGGTTTTGAGTATGTTTAACGTTTTCACATACTATTAATATAGCTCGCGTGAAGTTTAATCAGCTGAGCAGCGAGTCGGGGCGCTCAATGCCACTGTTAATGTCATATGAAAAAATAATTACACGTAAAGTGCAACCTAGCGATATTAAATGTTATCCGTTACGAAATGTCGTAAGTCTGTAACTTTTGAAACACTCCGAAGACTTTTTTCTTCTAAGTACAGAGTGCTCTTTCCGTTGCATACAAATAATTACATTCGACGCGCGCACGTGTTACGTACCTACTCTTGCTTAGACTAACTGTTGCATATTTTATATGAAAATAAATCTTGATACAATATTTGACGTCTTGTTTACGTTACAGTTTGGTGCAGACTGTATTATATTATTTATATTTAACTTTAAAATGATCTGTCTGTTACCTTTTTGCGTCTTGCTCTCAAAAATTGACTCCTGGTCGATTTTGATTAAGATTGTAATAAGAATAGAATAATTAGTTATTCATGTGCACATACTATTTACACAAAACATGAAACAGTCGATCAGAAAACATTACAAGAAGTGTCACGAAATGGAATCGGAATGCCCATCCCAGCATGGCGTTTTCTGATCGATGATTGAAAGAATTTTATGGATTCCGAAATTTTGGTTAACTATGTATTTAAATTAATCCTCTCATCAGAATTAGCTCGTAAATAATGTATAACACTCTGTTCCCCTTGAATAACATATACTTATTAAATTTTGTATCAAAAACTGTTTGAAAGGAATCGAATATGTTTGACTTTTCATTAGTTTACTTCAAGTGTGCTAACTTAGGTGGCTTAGTAATACCTATTTGAGACCGTTTTATGTGTTAGTAGAATTTAATTAAAAATAAAAATCGGTACAGTGCGATTCATAATAAGAATAATCAAACCATTCTCAAAATCGGAACTACACTTGAATTACGTTCTGTGATCTGATAACTCCACTAGTTATGAATAGTTATTGTTAAAGATGATTTCGTAAAAACTGCTTACACTTTTCTTGTATCGATATATAATAATAATAACAAACCGACTGAATTCGCTAACACCGGCCTTGACCACGGAGCCAACCTCTGTACCATTACCATGAGTTGTGACATTCAGAATTTCGATGACGAGTATCGAGTTTACGATCTGTGCATCTCGCTTGTCCTATTTTAGTGCGAACGAGATGCGCAGATAGTAAACTGGATACTCGTTATCGAAAACCTCAATGTCACAACTCATGGTAAGGGTACTGTACGCGGGAGACCGGCCGGTGACGTATGATACCGGTTCCCGGACTGAGCCACACGGGGCACAGGTCTACTCCTCATGCATTGCTTCCCAACATTTCAATGCTATCACACTATCTATTTAGAACTGAGTCCTGAGTGTAAGTTTTTAACGTAACAAAACGTCACCATCGCGTTGGAGTTACTCATATAAATAACATTATCACTTACTCGTTCAAGACGTTTTTTTAAGACAAAATAAACTTAAACTAGAGCCTCAGGACTTTTTCACTCTTCACGCTCGTAAAGATCAACTTTCTGTCGTGCATTTTATCTCATATTGTGTGCATAAAATCGCAGCACATAGAATAAAATCATCTATTCAGATCCTTAATTATTTGTCAATAGACTTCGAACTCCGTTGAATTCGTTGGACTCAAATAGCATAGGACCGGTCGTTGTGGTAATCGTTGGAAGTCTTTGTGTGAGACGTGTGGTGTCTTTCGGCTGATGATGATGAGACTTCAAAAGCTAATAAACGACCTACTAATCCGTGTATTAAGCAACTGTCAATATTACAAAATAAATAATATCGATGCGATTATAAATAATAAATAATAATCTGTAATTGGTTCATTTCTTCGTAATGGAAGTGAAAAGTAGAGTGTACTACTCGTCCATAAAGGCCATTTTATACTCGCTAGGATGGATAAACGCTTCTCGTAAAATGGTGTGTTTTATGTACAGTCAGCGTCATATAGTTGGTAGCATCCAAACTACTCAAAAAGTTCGGTACACCATACTAATTCTATGGTGTACCGAACTATTTGAGTACTTTGAATGCTACCAACTATATGACGCTGACTGTACAGTCACTATCAGATATATCGGAGCTGTGGAGGTGGTCACAAATATCGGAACGTCTCTATTGTCAAGGCGATCCAATGTATGTTCTGATATTTTTGGACCCGGGTATGTCCTTAAACTACGTCCGACAATGAGAGGTAGGGCACAGCGAAGTACCATCACGCTTGAGTCTGGAGAAGCCCAACTGGGGAAGTACCTCCTCCTTGCAGAAGACCACAGCCATAATAGCACTGCTACCTTTCAGGTAGGTAGTGTTGTGTTCCTGATGGTGAGTAAGGTTCCCAGAGCTCCAACCCCCCTTAAAGGTCGGCAACGCGCTTGTGACTGGTGTTGCGGGTGCCCATGGGCGACGGTAATTGCTTACCATCAAGCAATCCGTCTGCTCGTTTGCCCCCTTATGTCATAAAAAAAAAAACCACCTCCATAGCTCCGATATATCTGATGGCGATTGTACTTCTGCAACGTACTATATCCTGCCTGCTGTCAGAGATCGTAGTGGCTTTGTTCTGTTCTGAGATATTACATAGTTTACATGATACCAGCCGTCATTTTTGACGCCGACCTACCAATTCAACAGAAGATCGCGTATTCGAATCCTAGCAAAGACTTATTGGTGTCACTATTATTTGTTTTTGGTATAGGGATGTTATCAATATTCTGTTCTACTTAAACTTTTTTTGCAGAAAAAAGTAAAATTTTCGATGAATAATACACATCGAAAATATTACTTTTTGCTCCCTCGTGCCACAATCTATCGCTTCCTCTTTTATTCAAGTTCGTGGTCACTCACATTGTCCGTGACCCATCTATTGTTTATTTTATGGTGCAGACTTGAACGTAATTGTTAATTGTATACAGCTTAGCCTTAAACATACGAGTGTTTGCTCATATGACTAGACTAGCGCACTTGCCACATGATTTATTGACGGAAAAGTTTTTAAATGGTAATATCAAATAAACCTCGTGGTCAACTAGTTCATTACATGGTACTGGTTAGAAATCCTTCGCCTATGTCGTGAGCATATATCTATGTATTTAGTCACAGATACCGCGTTGCTACACTTTACAAGCGTAGTTCCATATGATGGCTCTATATGAGCCGAAAACTGAAGAATAAATGTTCTAAAATATTCTTCAGTTTTCTGCTAAATATAATACTAGTTATTTTCAGTGTACAGTCAGCTTCATATAGTTGATAAACTACAAAGACACGACAGGAACTTATAGGTACTAAAATGGTAAAAAAATGTTTTTTTTGCACTGAGTCTCCAGTATTTTTCCTATTAATATTAACTATGAAACCAGGCGGTCTTTTAGATAAAATAAGATATTTTTGGTCTCCAAATATGATCACGAATCTCTAAAATCTGTCGGGTAATTCGTTCCCACCTTGTACAGGAAATGCAGTGCAATACACTTTTTCACCTCAGCAGCTCGAACAAGCCTACTGTAAAAAAACAATGAGGAAAGAGCGACTTTCGTCACTCCGAGGATTGAAACAAAGTAGCTTTTTAATTTAGTGATGGCCACGAACTGCCACGTCATACTTCGGGGTCTATTGCAAATACGAAAACATATTTGAACTTTACTCGCTATCCCTTTCTATTCGCTAAGAAAACAGAAAGTGACAGGAATAGGTCGAGTCAAATTTCGACATTCAAATTTCATAATAAACCCCCTAAACACCGTTCGGAAACTCACAAATTAACCAAATATTAATAATTGTTAAGAAATAGTTTCAAATTTTCTTAAAAAGAAAAATATTTAAATATAATATTTAGCAATGAAGCCAGTGCACTTTCAGATAAAACACGTAAACGAATGTGGTTAACTTTACTTGATGTTGATTTTTTTGAACATTTAATAATGTTCTCACCACTGAGGTGAAAAGTTGTATGTGTCACACCAGATTAAAGATAATTTACATCTCGTGTTTTTGAGTCCCTCGCTACGCTCAAGATTCTAAGTTAGAACACACGACTCAAAATCAACACACGCAATAAAAATCAACTTCCTCTCTTGTTGTACAAATAACTATTTCACCTTTTCGCAGCCTGTTATGCTATTGTATAGGGTGAAAAATGTATACCTTGTACCTAGAACTTAACGATATTGTCGACGTCAATGACAAGACATAAAATATACAATCCAATAGTAAATTTTTATACTAAAACCGAAGGTGATTTTTGTGTCATTGTTCCAGAGGTCAATTCGATAAGTATCGTCAGTTAGAGTTATGTATTCGCAAAAGAAACAATGAAAATCTGAACAACATCCGTTGACGGCAAAAACCCTAACTCAGTAGGCGATCAACGCAAAAAGTTCCTAAGTGCTATGTCGCTTACTGCTTAGTATACTCTGTTCATGTGCACACGGTTCTAAGAAGGGCTGAACCGCCAAGCGTCGTGGTTTATCATTTCCTGTGCTTTGTAATGAGAACTAACGTGACATTGGATTACGAGTATTGTCTTTTAGATCTTTCGCGATGCTAACTTGCGACTGTCATGTTCAAAACAGTAGTCATAGAATTAGGTATAGCACTTTGTTTTTTGGGTTAGTCTTACACGGACTAAAACAAAAAACGAGTACATCAGTTTATAGTCCAAATCCAAAACTTAAAATGCAGAAACACCTATAGAACAGTGGGTTTACTTTTCCACATCTGAAGGCTCTAGTGTAAGTTACCTTTGACGTAAAAAACATTTACGAACGCTTAAGTGATAATGTTATTTATGTATATGGGAAACGCAAACGCGTTCGTGAGTTAAAGCTACGTTAAAAACTTACACTCAGAGGCTCTAGTGTAAGTTTCTTTTGACGTAAAAAAACGTTTACGAACGCGTAAGTGATAATGTTATTTATATGGGAAACGCAAAAGTTACGTTACAAACATACACACAGAGGGCTCAGAGCCCTTAGAAATCAAGAATAGAATTAAAAATAATCTTGCACAAATTACTTGGAAATTCGTTATAGGCTGGACCAAAAATCACTCAGTTATATTTTTTCCTAAGTAAGATTTATTCATTTTATATGGCTGACGTATATAGTACATTTTATAAAATGTTGCCAAACAATATAAGTTTGTAAAACTTGAGTAGTTCGCAAAGAAAAAATATAGTTGCGGTCTATCAACTAAATCTTCTGGTGGATTTTTGATATGAAAGAGAAATAGTAACACTTTTATGATAAAACCTGCAAGACTAATATTTTTTCTTTAAATGAAGGTAATGGCGCCAATGTTGGACACTTTTAGCTGACAGGCACCAATGATGGACACTTAGTTCTTATTTCAAAAATCATAAAGTTATAAATTAAATATCTCCCAACAAATGCACAACACTTAACTCCTTTGAAATAACCACTAATGTTTATGATTGGTTCCTTGTCCATTACTGGTGCCGTCACCTTATACAAATGTTAATATTTTACTCTCTGTTTGTAAAAAATAATGCGTATCAATTCTAAATGAACTATGCTTTAGATTCGCGGTATTTCAATTGGCCCATCCGAAATGGGATTTTTTGCACGAGATATTGATTTACTAATGATCACAGACAGTCTGCATTTCCCATAATTATATTTAAAATTATACTGATACAATATTGTGTGTTACTCAAGTTATTATAACCAACATATAAACGTTTATGATTTTTTATTTGTTGAAATACTGTTGCACCCTTCATGTGCCAAGCTTACAGTAAGCTTGGCACATGAAGTTCATGTGAGTTCTATAGCCACTAATAGACGGATTCAATTCAAAACACATGTATAAGTTTATCGTGCAATTCTAAGCTTGAACCCATATGTTACATTACATGAACAAATTTAAATAGTTTAGCAACATTTTTCTTATCTTTTACTATTTCGAAACGCGGTATTTACTTATTGCAATGCAGCGTAATTTTATGTTTATCTATGCAATTATGTGTTATATGGCGCGCGTTACTTACGCCCCACATTGTGATAGTAACTGCGAATTGTTATGGAAGAATAATAGTTATTTGTGCAACAAGAGAGGAAAGTTGTTTTTTCTTGCGAGTGTTTATTTTGAGTCCCGAGTAAGCGAAAGATTCTATAATTGAATCACGAGCGTAGCGAGTGATTCTAGTGTTAGGATCTTGAGCGTAGCGAGGCACTCAAAAACACGAGATGTAAAACAACTTTACTCTAGTGTGACACATACAACTTTTCACCTCAGTAGTGAGAACATATTAAAGGTTAAATAAGTTGCCAAAAATGTCATTTTTAGAACAAGCTTTTATTGCCGACTGTACTTTTTATCACAATCGTCATCTATTCTTCGAAAGGATTCTAATGAGCCTAAAACACCACGGGTTTATCTTGTGTATTTTAGGAGTTGCTTTTGCTACCTTCTGACTCCAGCATCAGATCAGATCAGTGGTACCATAATATTGCATTGTAACCAAAATTACATAAGTGTGCTAAATTTCAGCTTAATCGGTTAAAGATGTCTGCTTCAAAATTGAGTTGCAAGATTTCATCCGGATAAATATACAAATACATACATCAAGGTAAATAAAATCTTGTAAAAAATGAACATCAAGTTAACCACATTCATTTAAGTGTTTTATCTGCAACTGCACTGGCTTCATTACTTAATATTTTGTTTAAATATTTTTCATTATAAATATGTACATTACATAATTATAATATTTGATTGATTTATGAGGGTCCGAAAGTGTTAGTGGTGTTAAGGGAGTCCATTATGTCCATTATTATAGTAAATACATACATATAAATACTTAAATACATAGAAAACACCCATGACTTAGGAACAAATATCTGTGCTCATCACACAAATAATTGGCCTGACTGGGATTCGAACCCGGGACCACCGGCTTCTTAGGCAGGGTCATTACCTACTAGGCCAGACCGGTCGTCAATTAAAAATCTACTTTGTCTCACTCCCTGGAGTGACGAAAGTAGCAACTTTCCTCACTCTCTAAAAGTGAGGAAAGTCGCACTTTCCTCACTCCCTGGAGTGAGGAAAGTAGACATGTTCGAGCTGCTGAGGTGAAAATAAATATATCAACAAAGGAAAGCTGATATTTAGAACATATTTTGTTCTACCTGATCGTGTCGTGAAAAAATGAGATTCGAAGATAAGCCGAGATGTAGATTATTGTAATTTTCTGCGTATAGTAACATAACTCATAATAAATTTCCTTTTAGAAGCCAGTGAATTCAAGAACACACCTGAGATTATAGTTATTTTGTTATATACTGTAGGTAGGTAGGTACCTATGTTATGTTAAGTAGGATGCGATGTGCATGTGAATCCTCTGGAGTTACAGGCGTCCATAGGTTACGATAAGGAATGCGACCAATTTCTAACAACAAATATGTTTACTTTACTTATGTTCTTTAGTTCATTAAGTTTGGACATAGTGTTTCAAACAGGGATCGTTACCGATATTACTAAAAACCTAAATATTGTCGTTAAAATAAAAAATAAAACTATTATATTTTTAAATGGTATTTAGGTAAAGAGAATACTTTATCTGATTACCAAAATAAAACGCAAAAATAAGCAATGAAAACCGAGATACCGAAATGGAATACCGGTTAATTTGTATGAAAATAATACCAGTATTTGATCCCTGGTTTCAAAGTTATTTGCTCATTGTTTATTGCACAGACTTCGGCTTTTTAACGGATTCGGGGTGTGTCCGTATTAACATAATGATTGAGGCCATTTGACACCGTGTAGCACGGGTCGTGTCGATCACTGCTCAAAAATCGGCACCCAGAGGCTCTAGCGTAAGTTACTTCTGACGTAAAAAACGTTTACGAACGCGTAAGTGATAATGTTATTTATACGGGAAACGCAAACGCGTTCGTGACGTAAAGTTACGTTAAAAACTTACACTCAGGGCTCAAGATCCACCAAGTGTCACTATCACTATGTCAGTAAATAGTGCTGCAGTCAGTAATCTGTCGTATCACACGATCGACCGCAATTGTTCCCTAATTGTCGTGTCCGTCGCGTGCATCCGTCGGTGCGTTAAAATAATGCAAATATGCCGTTTTGAAACATTCATTAAGTTGTCCGGCTGAAAGGTACCATTAGACTCGCGGTCGCAGCCACCATCTATGAAACAGTGTGCTAACTCATTGTCTTTGGTGATTAAGAGCTCTATCACAGCATGTTAATAATCTGAAACGACACGCATTCAAGTATTTTTCATCTTAGAAACAATTGACTCAAATAGAAAAAAATGACTCGAAGTGGGACTCGAACCCACAACCACTGGATCACTAGCCCAGTGCACTTCCAATTGTGCTATCCGAGTATCGCTTAGACTTGTCAAATTTCTCTATCTTATCCTTCGTAGTATACGTCATCATGGTTCGATGCCGTTAAGTGTTCAATACGCTGACGGTAGATGTGACTACACGTCACCCATGATGATTGATGACGTATACTACGAAGGATAAGATAGAGAAATTTGACAAGTCTAAGCGATAGGTACTCGGATAGCACAATTGGAAGTGCACTGGGCTAGTGATTCAATGGTTGTGGATTCGAGTCCCGCTTCGAGTCAATTTTTTTCTATTTTTCTTTCGATTTAAATATAAAAGATATTCGCTAGCAGACGTTTCTGCATAATATTAAAAAAAAAAACATCTGTTTATTCATTTAGCACAATAGACAACCACGATATGTGCATTTTATTCCTATCATTTTTCATTCCTATCATATTTGAATTTCAGCTTTTGGGAGGCTCTGATTCTCCTCTCGGAACATATCATAAATCTGACCGTCGTGACAGGGAACTCACACTACTTTTACACACTGAAATTTAATTAGCACATAGTTGTTTATTTCAACTTCTATTATAAAAATAACACTTCATAGATTACTCTGTCCATCCACCCGCCGTCCTCGTGGAAATAACATTTTCACCTCAGCAGCTCGAACATGCCTACTTTCCTCACTCCCTGAGTGAGGAAAGTGCGACTTTCCTCACTTTCAGGGAGTGAGGAAAGTTGCTACTTTCGTCACTCCAGGGAGTGAGACAAAGTAGTTTTTTAACTGACGACCGGTCTGGTCTAGTAGGTAATGACCCTGCCTATGAAACCCGTGGTCCTGGGTTCGAATCCCGGTCAGGCCATTTATTTGTGTGATGAGCACAGATATTTGTTCCTGAGTCTTGGGTGTTTTCTATGTATTTAAGTATTTATATGTATCTATCTATTATAATAGGACATAATGGACCCGCTAAACACCACTAACACGTTCGGACCCTCACAAATTAATCAAATATTATAATTTTGAAATATAGGTACATATTTTAAAATGAAAGATATTTAAACAAAATATTAAGTAATGAAGCCAGTGCAGTTACAGATAAAACACTTAAATGAATGTGGATAACTTGATGTTAATTTGTTTACGACCTTTTTTTAAACTTGATGTATGCATTTGTATATTTATCCGAGTGGAATCTTGCACCTCAATTTTGAAGCAGATATCTTTAACCGATTGAGCTGAAATTTAGCACACTTATGTAAGTTCGGTGACAATGTAATATTATGCATTGATCTGATCTGATGCTGGAGCCAGAAGGTAGTAAAAGCAACTACTAAAATACACAAGATAACGTGGTGTTTTAGGCTCATAAGAATCCTTTCGAAGAGTAGATGACGATTGTGCAAAAAAGTACAGTCGGCAATAAAAGCTTTAATATGTTCTCACTACTGAGGTGAAAAGTTGTATGTGTTACACGAGAGTAAAGTTATTTTACATCTCGTGTTTTTGAGTGCCTCGCTACGCTCAAAATTCTAACACTAGAATCACTCGCTACGTTCGTGATTCAATTATAGAATCTTTCGCTTACTCGGGACTCAAAATAAACACTCGCAAGAAAAACCAACTTTCCTCTCTTGTTGCACAAATAACTATTCCAAAACTATTACCATCTATATATAGTTTCCTAAATATTTGTAACCATTCTAATATTTGCATCACACTTGCTCGTCGTTATTACTTGCGAGCGTACAGGGCAGTTATAGGGGCTGATATGTTTAGTTCTAAAATATAGAACTTATACTTAACTTCGGACTGAGTATGTTTCCAATTAGCCAAGGTCTATTTCATATCTTCAAGTTTTCTGAGAATGTGTTTCCTTGCAATTGTGATGAAAAACATTGTGTATACATACGGGCGGTAAGTGTTTAACAAACTTGAGTCATTAAAAGCCCTCCGACTTCGTCGTAATAGACTCGCGTTTGTTATACTCTACTTACCTCCCTCGTTGCACAATGTTCTATTCTAACTTCTCGGATAGTCGATGTTAACGTCACGCTATCTAGGTAATCATAAGTAGATGGCAACGTTCATACGGTTTGGAATCTAACAACTGCGATTTCAATCGAACAATTACTGTTACGTGTTGCGATTATGACTCTTGTTTATGTCAAGCATTATGCAGCTCTAGCCGATTCGTTAATGATTTCTCAATGGAAAATTGTATAATGCTCAATTCATCGAAAACGAATTAGCGTTTTTGTATTTATTAAGCCTGGAGAAATAGTATGGGCAGCGTCAAATTGGTAGCTTTAAACAGAGGAAACAAATATATAGTAGGTAAGGATGTGTTACGATATATTTGATGATCACGAATCATGATTCCGGAAGAATTATTAACTGCGATTTCTCTCAAATTAGCCGAAATGACGGGAAGACTATAAAATTACCGATGTTTTTTTGTTTTTTCAGCAAGTCCAATACCTAGCAGATTTAAGTCATAACTGGCAACACGCATGCAACAGGTGATTGAGCCGTTCCCTCGTATACAAAATTCGTTACACTACGTTGTTGTTGCGTGAAAAAAATGACCACGTCTAATCACAGCTGCTTGCTCGTTTGGTGTATTTTTCTTGATGTCAGTCGCGTAAATATAATGTGGGGAAATATATCTAGGGCCCCACAACCTGAATAAGGACCCTCCTGAGAGTTTGTGACATACGCTTGTAAATGTTGCACGGGTAAGCACAGTGAGAGCATTGTCATTCGCTTTTTTAGCCTTTTGACTGTCACGGTTTTTCTTATAACAACCAGAAGGGAACCGTACTGATAAAATGTCCGAAGGTTCCTTATAAGCTGGAACGGAGGCGTTGAAGGGTAAGGCCGTCTGTGGCTCTGGAAAGATTAAGAATGTATATGAGCCCTAACTTAATGAAGTTATATTAGTGTTCAAAACCCGTCATAGCTGGTTAGCTCAATAGTATTTAATTATAACGTATATTTCATTAAAAAAAACTAAAGAATGATTTGGTATAAGTATTACCTAAGTTGTATACCAAATCCCAACGTAATCCGACACAAAGAAACTGGTTTAAAGGTATTTAACCTTAACATGGGCACATATGTCATGGGCAAATCAATAAAACTTTACAAATCTACAGTTACAGACAAAAAATGTAACACGTAACGCTAGAAAAAGAAAATTCCCCGCCGAATACGTATAGCACAGCAATTCGAACTCACTTTCAGTTATGCAACTTATTTAAAATTCGGCTCGCGTGTATAGATACAATGGATACTTGTACTCACGTGCTGAGTAAAAAGGGAGGTAATTTAACACCGTTGTTACTCGACTTCGACACCAAAAGGAATTGTTCCGCCAGTGTACCGTGTGTAAGTCGAAGTTTTGGGCACAGACTTGCGCGGGTGCACGGAGTGGGTAAAATCCTAAAATCCGTCAGCCAGTCTAAAGACAGCTCTTCTGTTCATACAATTTTTTATATGGCCCGGTCCCTCGCCTATTTTTTTTTTTCTTTTGTCGGAGTGGGGAATGCCTTTACGCATCATCTCCCCTGACCGCGGGAAGGCCATATTGGGGGGTATATGGGGCTCGCCGCTCTTGTCCCCTCCTACAAGGAGGGGAAATTGGCCCTACCCACTAAACCCCACTCCGGCGTTACATCCTCTTAGCCGTTTGCGAGGGCGCCGTAGGATCGCGAACATTCTACCACGGCTCCCGCCGGCGGCCCCAGCTCAGCGCCAGGGCATCCGGCCCCGGTCCCGCACCTGCTCCGTGCAACCGCGCAAGATCGTGTACGTGTGTGTAAACATACATATAATGCACACAGCCGGGCACTTCGGCGGCGGCCGCTCAACGCTTTCCTAACGATTCCATAGTAATCGGCACGCCGCGTGAACTCGGTGTCTCCTAAGCGTGCAATTTTATATGGGAACGCCGAGAAAACGCGGGTCAGAATCGTTAGTGTGCCCACGCTCTTCGAAGCTCTAGCGTTTGAAACCCCTATCCCTTTAATTGCATTTAGTTATTTAGGAGTTTTTTACAAAAAAATGTCCCCATTGGACGTAACTTATAGTTAAAAAGTTAAATTATGTCCATTTTGTGACGATGATTAAGTATTAAATTTCTATAAAACCTAAGATTTAGTGCTCGTTTCATAAACTACAAAGAATATTACAATGGAAAAAAAAGGTAAAAAAAATAATTTCCATACAGATTTAATGCTTCATTATCGTGTTAAAACTGACATAGTTTAACTTTTTTACAAGTCACATGAATTGGGGCCACTTTTTTGTAAAAACTCACTTTAGTGATTATTGTATATATACAAATATATAAACGAGTTATATTTTCCCGTTCGTGTTTATGTTAGTTTTGTTAAATGGAAATGTATGTAAAACTTAGTAGGGTTTAAATGGATTGTAAAGAATTAGTTTTAAGTACATACTAATTCCATACGCATACGAAGTTGTGGACAACAGCTAGTTAAATATAATAAATTATTAGACATAACAAAAGTACACATCAATTGTTTGTACAAAATTAACATATATGTACAGGTGTTTTCCCTGCTATACCAAAACAATTAACTACCTACATATTTCAAGCCCATAAAGAGACACTTGTACTTATTCCAAATGTGATGTGCTAGCCCGGCGCCATGAAATAGTCGATTTTCGTTCTCTGCTCTAGTTGTATTTAACTAGACTATATAAATACAAGTTATTATAATTACTTAGCTAAGTAATTAGACTTAATTTAAAGTGGCCGTTCAAAGCGAATGTTTTCGAAATAAGAATATGTTAAACATATTAATATAGTTTTGTTTCTTTTGAGCCCTGGCGATTCGGATTTAAATGCAAATAACAAATTAAAATCATTATAACCATATTACATGCCAGCCTTACAATGATCCGTTTTGATTATTGGATACCATTATAGATCAAACTGTAAATGAAATGTCTGTATGCACATGAATTTATGAGAAGTTCGATATTCAAACCACATACTCGAATATTTCAAAAGCAAAACACAGCAAAAGTCAGTGAGAACTGTAAACGTGCCTTCAATGCTGTAACTAATTTGCGAATGTTTCCATGCGAAATTTTCCTATAATAATATGTATGCATATCAGCATGGAATCAAACGAAATGTCACATTGTTTAGTAACCTGGACGTTAGATACGAATATGTCAATTTAATCATGTCCTGCTGCCATTACTTCGATCAGGTTCATGTTTCAAGATCATTCATTATTATCATACCAATTAAGCATTTACGTTGATGCAAGGTACCTATAATATGATTGTAAATATCCTTAACATACAAACAAAATAGACAATTTCATCTGATTTTCTATACATCAATAGTAAAAGGGAGCTGGTTGCGCACTAAGCGGTTTAAGAGGAATTTCCTCCCGCGAACGCTCCGGCTGTGGAATGAACTCCCTGCCGAGGTTTTCCCGAGGGATTATATACAGTATGAGTTTCTTCAAAAAAGGAGTGTATAGATTCTTAAAGGGTAGGCATCGCGCATGTGAATCATTTGGAGTAGCAGGCGTTCATAGGCTTACCATGCCACTGTCTTTGTAAAAAATTCAAACGATATTCATGCGATTTTGACCAGCAGTTTTATTGTTAGTGGCGCTTATCGATAATGAGTTTATAAAACAACGATATGTTACTGTCCCACGATGTAAGATGACGCGACTGCGGTAACCGTAATCATAATAAGACGTATTTAGTCGCTGTACGTCAATGTTGTATAATCGCAGTGAAACATTGTTACATTTCAGGATGAGACCGGCCGGCTGATGAGGAGAAACATCGTCAGGTACGCAATATTGGCGTACGTTATCACGCTACAGCGGGTGTCGCTCAGGGTGAAGCGGCGTTTTCCCACGTGGCAGCACGTCGTGGACTCTGGTAAGCCGTACCTAATGTTCTAATTAGTCGTTAATGACCTCCAGAAATGTCTGCGATGCCGTTATCTACGAGCTATTTTAATGGCAGAACATGAGGACTGCTACTCAATTTCAGACCAATGAAGTCATCTATCTAATTAAATACATTGTAAATAGTTTGACTTCTTTACAAGCAGGCTTCCTCATCTCAATCTTGATTAATAATAAAAATCTTAATTAGTAATGATATTTGCATACTTAAGTAGGTAATAATACATGTATACCTACGAGTATATGTCTAAATAGGCGGAACTAAAAAAATTATAAATAACCCTGTTTACTTCTAAAGGCTTAGGTACATAGGCGCGTTTTGTGAGCGTGGCGCAGCGGGCGCGACGCTGCCGTCCGAATGTGTGCCTTATTTCGTTACATTAGCCACACCGGTGTCACGCTGCGCTACCGCCACGCTCACAAAACGCACCTATAAGGTAGATACAAAGTACGCTAATATTCCATAACAAATCTTATAAATTGTTTACAGCAGAAGTTGCTTTAGCGTTCATAATTTTGATTCTGCTTGCTTCAGGTCTAATGTTGGAGAGTGAAAGAAAAGTGTTCGAAAAGATGGACGGGAAGAGTCCCATGTCGAAATACTGGATGCCCCTGGTGTGGGCGACCAATATAATAAACAGAGCTAGGAAGGAGGGGCTCATCACCAGCGACCACATCGTCCAGACGTTGCTAGTGGAGCTGTCGGATATCAGGAGGAGGCTCGGAGCCTTGATCGGCTACGATACCGTGTGCGTGCCACTTGTATATACACAGGCAAGTATTTAAGACATGTGACGTAGCATAAGACGTTGGCGTACAATCTGTTATTGTCTGATTTTTCAAATTATTCCTAAGGCTAATTAATACGACAATGGCTGAGAACCTTGAAGGTTATGCGCCGTGAAGATATAAATTGTGTTCTACGGTGATAAATATTTATTTCTTCAAACAAAACATTTCTTATTTGCGTCGTACAACGTTTCAATCTTATACTAGAGTAGGTTACAAGGTTCTCATAATGTTCAACAAATTTCTTATTGCATATATGACAGTAAGTTATAGAACAGTTTATGCATACTCTAGAAAGCTGTTAATTATTTATTATGTACGGTGCCGAGAATCCATACTAATATTATAAATTCAAAAGTAACTGACTGCCGATGAATTGGGATGAAATTTGGTATGGAGAGAGCTTGAGCTACGAGAAAGGACAAAGTATATAATTTTATCCCCCAACCATGCTTTAAAGACGGGCATAGCTGGCCGACGAAGTCGCGAGGAAAAGCTAATTGTATATAGTTTCCAAATGCCAAAGTGTCATTGTAATTTAAAATTGTACCAGGAATAATAGACCGGCATAAACGGCAGTGATTGTCCCTTTAAACCTTGAAGGTTTTATGTTTACCAATCACCTCCGCCAGTCAGTCACATCTACTCGCTAGTAATCTATATAAATTACCCATTATGCGCACCACTGGGTTGCTAGTACAGTCAGCAGCAAAAGTAGCTAAGCGTTTGAGTTCAAAATGACCTGCGCACGCTCTTATTCTCTTGACAATAGAGATGTGTTGATCTCAACTTGAACACCTCAAACGCTTAGCAACTTCTGCTGCTGACTGTACCAATGGTTTCAACGACCCAGCCTAAGGTCGCCACCAATATAACCTCTTAGGTATATTACATATGGCGCGTTATAATTATCAACTTCTGTATCAACCTAGTTTATTGACTGAGTGAGCTAAGTCTATTTCAGCTTATGCCAAAAGGCGTTTGTATGTATATTCGGCTGTAGTCATGTACGGGTCGAATTTATAAACAGATTCTCTTGAAATGTTGTGAGACTGAAATATTGGGAAAATATACTTTGAAATATGAATGTATATTATTGATATTATAGTGATTAAAACCATTGGAATAACGTTGTTATGTCAACTGTCAGATTCTGATAACCAACCCTTTATTTTGTCATATAACACAGTAAGGTTTGCAAATTGTTTGTAATTTATCCCCAGTTAATTAGGTACTTATTTGAAAAAAAAAAAAGTTACTTATCACATCTGTATTTGGGTCATAGGCTCATGGGATTACAAAATTCTACCACATTTCACCTGATCCAGTAGCTTAGGAGCGCAATGGTTGTGACAGACGGATGGACAAAGACAGACGCACGAGTTTATAAGGGTTCCGTTTTTGATTTTTGCACGGAACCCTAAATAGTTATTTGTTATACAAGGGTGCAAAATTGTATTTTAACTGCGAGTGTGGGATTGAAACTCGAGCAAGCGAATGGATTCTATAGTTTAACCACGAGCAAAGCGAGTGGTTTTAAAATAGAATCCTGAGCGTAGCGATTGTTTCAATACACGAGAAGTAAATTACAATTGCACCCGTGTGTAACATAAAACTTTTCCCCACACTACAGCGAGGAAAGTGAAACATGCAAAAAAGGTTTTGAAATCGCATTGACTTTTTCTTTGCGTTTAGATACATTCAACATTTTTACAAAAGGTACCTTTAGCTTGGTTAACTTGTGGTGGCCAGTACGATTTTCGAATGTTCTAATTCGATTTTCAACTCGGTGCGTTAGCGAGGCTCGCTCGCGCCCGCCGCCGCCGCCGCGGGGGCAAGTGAGCTGTACTTCGCGAATTTAGACTTTAAAACCATAGCAATAAGAGCTATGAGAAGTCAACTTACTTTAATCACTAGTGGATAAAATGCGTTTTTACCCTCTCGTTTTAAAGGATAAACAAGTGCTTTACGAGCTAGTGAGGGGAAAAACAGTTTCTTATGCTAGTTATATCTTGCGGTTATTGGTATTATTATGGAGATCTTAAGATAAATATGTGTATAGATAACATATATTAAACATAAGTTACGTTTTCTAAATCAATATAATATTTGATCGCCATACATATATATATATATCACGTCATTAAGATAGGACTGTTTGGGTTAGGTCACCGACGAAGAAAAATTCGTTTGCGTTCCCCGTTTTAATTTATTGAATATGTCTGAGTCTCAAGATAATTTTGTGTTAAAATACGAGTAGGTGAAATAACATACGTAAGTGGGGTCATGAGGTCGACAGATCACAGTATTATCCAATGTGTGTAAAAAAATATATAAAAAAAAGCTAGTGCTGTGATTTACGCGCATCAGCTCTTTAGAGCTGCTAGTGTATAAGGAAACTAACAGTGACAGGGGTTATATTATTTTTATGAATTTTATGATTCACATTAAATTGCCACATCACATGCTGTGCTGATGGGATGGGCTCCTCGTAAGTCTCCCAAATGTCCGGAACACCATTGTTCTGTGTACGGAAAAGACATTAAATTTAAACTATAAAATATGTGATAATATGCTATCCGTGAGCTATGCTATTAGTTTGCAGCGTTGAGGTATATAACAAAAGTTGTGTGTGGTCCCTGACAAAGGTGAATAATTTAGAAATATACAATTTATACAGTACAAATATACTATTGGAGCGCGACAGCTTATTTCAGTTGCATCCGAGTTTCCTACCTGTATTCGAGTAAATTAAAATGTTATAATTATAAATAATTCATAGGATGAACCTAGAATGGCATAGGACGGCATTGTGTTATACTGTTTAATTAATACAATTTTAGTTAATAGCATTACTTAAATGAAAAATTGTACTTGTGGAGAGCTAGCGCGCCCAACTTTTACGAGGTAGGTTTATAGCCTTTTCGAGTGTCCTAAAAGCCATCTGGATCCTCTGGCCCGGCCTAAGTAGTAGGGCAATAGTTGATATGCGTTGCGCTGAGTGAGCAAATGGTAATACAACCCTGCTTTGATTGAAGGTATGTTAGCGCATTAGTTCCGATGATATGAAGCGATTATCAGCGTGAATATGCGCGGTCGTAGCTAGAAACTTCTACGCATATTTATATTTTATGGCTGTGGGATAGAGTCCTAAATTGTTTACATATATTTGCGTCGGACGCGATTCGTTTCCGTATAGTTACGTAAAGTCACGTTTTATAGTTTTACTGCGTACCACATTGTAAAGTTGCGGTGCTAAAATTGATTGGTTTAAGACTATTTCTAGTAATGCTTTTCAAGTTACTGTTTAGTAAAGTATTTGTTATGTTTACTTTGTAATTTGTAAATGTATCTACTTACCGGAAGATGAAAAATAATGAAAACAAAAACAAATGCTTCATAATTGTCAGTTTAAAATTACACTCCATTTCTGAGAGCGCGATTTTCCGAAAATATAACGTTAAAGATAGATTCCTGAGCGTAGCGAGGCTTTCAAGACACGAGACGCCAAATAATTTTGCAGCCATGCGGAACACACATCTTTTCACCTCACTACAGCGAGCAAAATTCCAGCGGGAAAAAAAACAATAAAAGAAACATATCGCGCGATTTTTCAGGGAAATCATATCGGTATCGCTGCTAGAACCACACATTTTTAAAGTTCAAACATTGAGTTCAAAGAGCTTAGCACAGGACAAATCCGACAAATTTGCGATTAAGTGAATTGTGATAACTTAAAACTTTTTAAATTTTTCTTTTTTTTCGGTTGCGTTCAGATATTACAATATTAAGTACATGTCAATTTCTTTATCAAATAAACAATATAATTTTGTTTTATTTAATGGATTAATTAGCCAAAATATGTAAATTACATAAATACTATAACAGAAATACTATTAGTATTTACAATAAAACCAATTTGACATAAAATATTAGTATTTATAATAAAACCTATTTGACATAAAATAAAGTGTAGGTAAAAATAAAGAAGTTAAAAATCTGTAGGTAATCAAATCATGTTTCTGATTGGTTATTATCTATGGTTAATATGAACTCAGGCTCGGTACCGCAAACATCGAAGTTCGTATATTGCGAGCATCTTTCTCTTTTACTCCGATGAGAGTGACAGAGACAATAGTCCGAAATTTACGAATATCGTTTTTCGCGGTAGCGGCGTCAGTCACGCGTTGAAGGAGTTTTATATTTAAAAAAAAGTTATTTGCACCACCAAATTCGAATGACTTCGACGCTAGCGGATAAAATAAGCTTTTCCACGCAGATTTCGCGCTATAAACTAAGGTTTTCCGAGCGAGTGAGGTGAAAAATTAATTACCACTAAACTTACGTCGCTTTTGATAGCTCATGAATCTTGACTGTATTAATTTAAATCGGAATGGAAACTGGGAAATTGCATAAACCCTGTCACAGACTATAATCAAAGCTCACAAAAAGCAGTAGGTAATACACTACATGTAGAACAGTATGAAAATATTTACAGCTCGAGGACGTATAACTAGGACATTAAAATTTCAATCCATGAATACGAATTTATATGAGCTTATATGCATCCCGTTCCTAGGCACATGACCTCCTTTTAAGTCAAGAGCGGCGTCATGCTTTACGAGTAGTCTCCAAGCTTTTCCACGCCAAAGAGTGACATATAGGGACCGCAGTTCCATACGTATGTCACAGAAAAATAGACCTAAATGCACGTTTAGACCTATATGTTACGTCGATATAATTATTGCAACGCTGCCACAGATTATCGCAAAATCGGTGTAGATTTGACTTATGACCAGAGATCGGACAAACTTGTTTCATTGTTCGCAGTAATGTGGACGTGAATCAAAAATTTATGAAAATGTTAATTAATTGTGTTTTGTAATAAAATTTTGGTTTCCTTGCTTGCTTGTAATTATTAAGAAAATGTTATTGCTTATCATTTTCGTCAGAAGAAAAAGAAGAAGTTATGATGTTAAACTGACACGATTATAAATATCCAGCTAAGGTTTTTTATTTCTGACGAAGAAGTGTGTTAGTTCTATACGTAGAAAACCTCCGTGGATATTCCTTTATAAACTATTTAAATTTGCCCCGTTAACATCAGGGGTTAAGTATATTTTTTACATGTATACAAATAGAATTTGGAAAAAATACTGATTATTTTCTTCAGGAATCATTATAAATAAAATAAAAAAATATTACATGATTACTTATACGATTAATTTTAAAGCCGTATTCCACATTATTGCGAGCAATGACGCAAAATCCGTTCTCTGCTTATGACGCACGCCATCTAATGGCAATAACATGTATATATTTGACAGGTGGTGACACTGGCGTTGTACACATACTTCGTGGCGGCGCTGATGGGCCGTCAGCTGGTGCCGCCTGCGCACGGGAGCACCTCGCAGTATCACCCTGACGTGTACTTTCCGCTCTTCACGGCACTGCAGGTAACTATAACGTCATATTTTCGCGCATGATTTGATAGTGAAAAGAATAGTTGTTGAGCCACTAACGATTCAAGCTATGTTATTTCGTTTAATACTTACTATATGAAATGCCCAATGTAAAGTGAACCGTAAATAGCTCAACACTTGTCGTCACGAAACTGACAGTGATTTAATTTTTTTTAACAGCTTTCGCTAATTGGGTGTTCCAAATTTTGAAAACTCCCAATGACGCGGCTTATATTATTGTAAGATTTAGTAATAGATTATTGATCTTGTGTTCTAATTATTTATTGGTTGTTTACAGTTTTGTTTTTACGTGGGGTGGCTGAAGGTTGCCGAGGTGCTCATAAACCCCTTTGGCGAAGACGATGACGACATAGAACTCAATTGGTTGATAGACAGACATATAAAGGTAATTATTTTTTTGTATTTACAAATACTATGCACTATCACAAAATGTCACTTAAACTTGCCATTTAAATTTTGGTTCGTAATATATCGACACCTTTAGGGGCATATCGTCACTACTTCGAAACTAGTATCATACTCTAACAATCAAAAGAAAACGCTGGCAACGTGGGAACTATGTTCAGATATATTACTATGTTATAACTATGTTATACTATCACAATCTTCCCGCCAGTCAGGTGTTACAAATGTTACAATGTCCCTGGTCAAAAAGCTCTAGTCTATAATAGTGACTAGTTGCCTAGTTGTCAAAATACTCAGTTGTGATAAAGTTCCGAAAGTATCTGACCAACACCCATTTTCTCAGGCCGCTTACATGATAGTGGACGAAATGCATGAGGAACACCCAGAACTGCTGAAGGACCAGTACTGGGAGGAGGTGGTACCCAAGGATCTGCCGTACACGGTGGCCTCCGAGCACTACCGGCGGCACGAGCCGCCCTGCTCCGCGGATCACTACAAGGTAATAGTAATAGTAATTGCCATAATAATTTTGTCTTCAATACGGAATCAATTATTTTTGGAGTCGGTGCCAGCCTCAAAGAAACTCGCTCAGTGCTCATGCGCCGCCTTGATATTACTATTACTTGATCATATTAGATGTCCGAATTCATTTTATTGTGTGTGTAATAAAAGTACAGTCAGCAGCAAAAGTTGCTAAGCGTTTGAAGTGTTCAAAATGACCTACACGCTCTCTTATTCTCTTGACAATAGAGACGTGTTGACCTCATTTTGAACACCTCAAATGCTTAGCTACTTCTGCTGCTGGTGAGCTCAGTGACGGACAAAATATAAAAAGATATAAATCGCTCGATTGAGCTCGTGGGCTGAAAATACCCTTGCATATAGATATACTGATTGATTGAGCCCATAGGCTGAGTGAGCCCTTAAGCGGAAGGTAGTGGCCATTTGAGGCCGCGGGCTGAGCTGACCCCTAACTGTGAATTACCGGTGGAATGGGCCCGCGGGCTCAGTTAACACATTGGGTCAAGTCACCCATAGGAAAAAAAATATGGTCAACTCAGCCCGCGGGTATAAGTTTGAGCCCATAGGCTGAGTGAGCCCTTAAGCGGAAGGTAGTGGCCATTTGAGGTTGCGGGCTGAGCTGACCCCTAACTGTGAATTACCGGTAGAATGGGCCCGCGGGCTCAGTTAACACATTGGGTCAAGTCACCTATAGGAAAAAAAATATGGTCAACTCAGCCCGCGGGCTGAGTGCCCTATGGGCTCATTTGACCACAAAAGGATTATTTCATGCATTTTCATTGGTTTTACAGTTTAAAAATGTGACATTATCTAGCAAAAGGGACCTTTTGTCGATGGCGCTTACGTCGCACCGCGTTGCGTTTGTATTGCGGCATCTTGAACAACGGCGTAAGCGCCATCGACAATAAGGTCCCTTATCATAGATAATGTCACAAATACAGTTTCAAATATTTATTTGCATGCCGTAAGTGCGGAACAGGCCTGTTTTTCCCATTCCTTCCTGTACTGTGCTGTTCTCCACCAGTATCTGTCGAAACTACGTAGCTCATCTCTCCATCTTGTATTTGTGTTTTTTTTTCTCCGTGTGTCTATTAGTAGCCACTCTTTTATATTGTATGTATCTTTTACCCCAGTTTTCTCTTATGACTTCGTTTCTAATTCTGTCTTTGATTTAAATTTTTACTACAAGGTACTTCGTCGTAATAATTATAAATTACAGCCTTCTATCGCTCACTCCTCACCATTGCTTACCATCAAGCAAACCGTTTGCTCGCTTACCACCTTTGTCATAAATAACATACATACAAAAAAAAAGTTCTAATTGATAACCTCCTCCTTTTTTTTAAAGTCGGTTAAAAAAGAATATGCCTCCTTTATGTACACCACACCCGGAACGTCTTATCGGCAATTACAACAAATCACGTGATTTCTTACATACCTACATCTTTCGACCCTGGGACATTCTCCGTCGACAGGATGAGTTTTGAAAAAAAATTGGTAAAAGTAAAAACAACAACTATAAGTAAAAAAAAACAACTATAAATCAGATTAAAACTGATAGGTACTTATACCACTTATCTTGAACTGTTTGGTCTTGATGTTGCACAGATATTCTCTTATAAGGTAGCTTAAGTACTATTAGAAACAAATCTGATGTTTAAATATTACGATTTTATTGAGGTAAATACTTGACATGATACAAATAAGTTTTCATATAGTCCGTAGTAGACCTTAATTAATAGCTTTTAACAATATAAGCCACGTTTGCCGCCTCGCACCTCTGCCGAACAATGCGGACAGCCGGGGCCGATGCGGAGTTTGCTGCGGTTAGAAAGATGGATAAATACTCAGTCCTTGGGGGAAACTATTATTTTGTTCCTCTTGCCTTTGTGACGATGGGGTGCTGGGGGTCGGAGGCATTGTCTTTCATTCGGGAAGTGGGGATATGATGCCCGCGCGACTTGTTTCCTGGTGCTAAGGTTATCCATCGATATTCAACTTGGTAACGCAGTTAGTGACTAGACTTATAAAGTATAAGTGGATTGGTTGTTGTTAATTAAAATTTATTGTAATAAAAAAGAATAAAATGTTTTAACATGATTAATTATTTATTTATTATGCAGAAACGTCTGCTAGCGAATATCTTCGATATTTACACGTCACCCATGATGACGTACCTATAAGACGAGGGATCAATAGAAAAAATTTTCTATTTTTCGTTCGCGTTAAATATCGAAGATTAATTATTTATTTTCAATATTTGTACATGTGCATTCATTATAATTTGCAATACACCTCAAATTACATGATACGATACGTCATCTTAGTACTCGCCTCTTTATAGCCTTTGCTTAAAGATACATAGATGGAGATTGTATTTAAATTTTTTGTATCGGTTAGGCTATTTGAATACTAAACTATGTATTTTAAATTAATAATAAATTACGAACTCTGCTAAAGGGTACAAAACATGGATGAAGTTGAAAGTATGCGCGATATAACCCGTTTCAGTTGCTCTATTTCATGAGCAAATATCACGGCGAAAGAAGAAAATATTAATAATAAATGTTGGGTAGATATTTAAATTAGGTATACAATTCGCAATTATGTCGGATATTGGAATTTAATTAACTTTTTTAATTCCGCTAAAGGATATTTACCTCCGACGTTTCCAAGACCACGAGTCTTAACCCTTAAATTGGCAGTGTTCAGCCGGCTGAACACATTATATTTTTTTATGATTCGAATTTTTAGAACTATTCAGATCTGCCAAGGCTGCAACGAACTTTTTTTTGCCAAATTAAGGGTTAACACGAGGACAACGTCGTCTTCGGTTAAGTCCCGTTCTTGTTTAATAATGTGTACAAACCGTGAAAGTTTAAATCAGTATTATGAAACCAACATCCTGTGGATTACTTATTCTTAATAAATAAAGCTAAGTTATACGTGTTATTAACATAATTATTCTGATTTACGAATAGTTGATCGTGGAATGATATGGTTTAATTTCTATTGAGTACTGTGTGTCTATTAAGTAAGTATTCTTGGAAATGCTAGGAGGAAAAAGCAATAAACCCAATAAACAGTTAGAATTTCTTTATTTGCTGAGCTTTAATATTTTATCTACGTACATATAATTAGTGCTCTAAAATGCGTCGAGAAACCGTACGCAATGACCAGCATTACCAACCATCAGAAATTAATGGAGATGAAGTTAACGCCAATTCCTTGTTTTTTTTTTTAATATAAATCGAACGACATTTGAACTCGAGTGACAATAGAATAGGGAGTTCATTCGCTTGTCTATGGTTTCAAAAAATATTTGACAGAGGTACATACCAGCTGTCCTTTGTTGGCTTTTTAATGTTTACGAGTAGCACTATTATAATGCATGTCATTTCCCTACGGTTCCCGACCCCATCTTAAAACACTTATGATATGTGTGTAGATAAAGTAGTGTATGCAACTATACATAATTAGGAATAACAACACTCGTGTGATGTTATTATAAACCCACACTCTTGTTGTAATGCCCTTCATTATGCACAGATGCATAAACTACTATTGCAGACTACATTGTAGCTAGTAACTTACTTAAGTCTTAAAGCATGGACAGAGATAATATTACAGTCTTTTTCTTACCCTAGCACTGTCCCAAAAAAGGGATGAGTAAAGTTATTTTCTTCAACAGCTACTAATAAATTTTGTTATCAGACTATTATATTATACCAAACAAAAAAATACGTACCTTAATTTAGTGATATAAATTATTTCTACATTATTTTTAATTAAGTTTTTTAATTAAACATGTCCTCTGAGATCTATTAATTGCGCCGTGATCTTTTTGATAATAGGACATTTGGGGCAATCAGACTTAATACAATATTGTTTATTTTATCCTAGGTTAGTAAACTACTGCTCCTAAGTAACTGGATATAGTTTTTTCTAGCGTTTCAGATGTATTTCTACTAATACCTCAGTGCTCATACTAATATTACGTTCCACCGCATCATTATAGATTGTTTTCTTGGCAGCAGTACCCGATCGTGCGGCTCGCCGACAATTGACTGGTGCGATGGATCAGTACTGCCACCCAGAGCGTTGGGAAGGCTTTTATCGAGATTGTTTTCAAACCCCGATAATTTTGATAAAGCGGACCTAGTGTTTTTACTATAATTAGAAGTTTCATCAAGCTCCTTTACATTGGCACTGTGCAGCCTGAAGTACTTCCTTACTTGGTGTTTCCCGCTTCTTACCTCCTGTTTTGATTGGTCGCTGTTTTTTGTATTATTTCCTTTATTTATTTCCTTTCTCATATTATAGTTTTTTTTGTTCGGGACACTGACCTGCAGATAAGTATTTTTAACGAGTTCTATGTCACTGTCATTGGCAAAGATCTTTACAGGAAGAAGTGACGTGCTTATTAATTCATTTTTTCTCTGCGAAAGCGGCACGTCCATCATGAAAGTCTTGTTTAATATCGGCGAGGACTTTGCTATCACTTCTTTCGGCTGCTCCTCTGATCTATAAACTTCATGGATTGCTAAAGTGTTATTGTTAAAAAGCGGCCCAAGAATAGAGAACAAATCATTTTCCAAAATCGAATCACGTAACTTGTATCGCGGTCTCTTACACGTTTTGATTATTTTTACGACTGATCTTTCTTTGATCCTGTTTAAAAGTCGATCTCCGCGTGAAAATGCTTTCTTTTGACTACTGGTGACCATTGGGTCATTGTCTTCTTTATCGTTCGACATGTTGGTCTCCTCTAAGCTGGTGTATTGTGTGTTGGCGACTGTGGTGACTACTTGGTCGTTAGCATGCTATAAAGATAATTTAGAATTAAAAAAATATTACAAAATTGGTTAGAACCTGGAAGCTGGGCCGTTATTCATTAAGTAAGTTTGTGGTAAAATTACTTAATGAATAATGTATGCACCATATAAAAAAAAATATACTTACTTCTTTGATAGGAACTGTTAATCCTCTGGCAAATAAAACGAAGAACACGTAAAACACTGCCAAGGCGTCGGTCATTATAGACAATTAGAATAAAGAGTATCGTGCTTTCGATTCCACGGCTCGACACTTATGCATTTGTGTTGCCGCACTATCGGTACATATAGCATGTTTTATTTACAAATAAACACATGTTTATATAGTGCATCATCCAACAACAGTGATGTTCTTTTGTCTACACGCCGAAATGTTTTTAAAATAATCTGTAACCAACCTTTTGTTTCTATGTCACCTATTTTTATTTGTTTAACAACAAAATACATTTCATTCGTCCAAGCTATGATTAGATGTGATTAGACTACACTAGCAACAAAGTGTTTGAAGAATATAGAAGAATGTTGAAGGAAGATTTTAAGTGTAATTTTGTACATTATTCCATGTTGTATAGGAGCTAAATTTGAAGTAAAAGACTGACTTGTTGCAGGTGAAGGCGGAGGACGCGGTCTACGCCAACGTGCAGGCCCCAAGGAAAAGTCACGACGAGACGTACGCTGATTACGTAAGTGCAGTTTACCTTTATTTTATAAAAACTATAAAAATGGTATGCCTTTTGTACCTAGGTCGTAAATCTTAGCGTTTTAGTTATGACGACTTGTTTACGCATTACTTTTTTTATACATGCAAAATATATTTTTACTAATGGCTGTTTATCGATTAGATTCGGTTTATTGCCTTAGGAATATTGACACATGTTAATCTGTATTAATAAATGAATGTTGTGTTTGTTTCGGCTTTTATAACTCGAGAACGGCTGAACCGATTAGGAAGATTTTGGGTTCGTTTTGATCGTCTTGGGCAAAAGTTTAATAGTATACTTAAAAAAGTAAAACAAAACAATCAATCAAAAAAATCCCATTTATAGACCTTCAGGCGGTACAAAGTTCGCCGGGACAGTTAGTTTATAATATAGTTTATTAAATGAATATATGCGATAAATGAATATAATATAGAATATATTTAATTATAAATAGCTTTGCCTATGCCTAGCATATTGCGAGTGCACTCAAAATTAACTTACACGCCATATTTATTACAATTTTATATATGTAATCAATTTGTTACGTTTTACTGTTTGCGTTATTTTTAATTTCATATTAATAATATTTGAAGAAAATAAGACTCTATTCTGATTATAAATGCTAAATATCTTATATTTCTAATATAATAAGTTGCAGTATGTCTGTGCTTTTCCTGTGTAATTATTTTGGCAATGATCGTGTCATAAGCTAATAAATTACTATACTTCTCTGATTTTTTCCTAGAAAGTTTATTGAAATAAGTTGTATTTACGCGTCTGTGGCCATTACATACATTAATACATTCTCATTCGTTGTAGCGCAAGCGCACAATATTTGCATGTGTATCCCAACGAAGCACAATTGTATCATAAATATCATAATTTACTGTTGTCATGTTAAATGACATTTTAGCATAGCAACTAAACATTGTGTTATTTAAATAATAAATTAGTTTATATCCCTGTTTATTCAAATTATAAGGCCGTGGGCAAGATAAATAAATAATAAGTATATTACATGTGTATATTTTTTTAGTTTATGGTTACTTAAACTAATCAATATACAGTTTAATGATAAACAGCGATTACTTTGTGACATTAGTAATTATTGTATATTGTAAACCGTTCTATAAATATCAGCAATGGTAAATTAAATAAATTGATATTGAAAAAACACACTACTGACTAATACTGACATCAATTTAAAAGTTAAGTAATCCACTACTCGAATACTTAACTACGTCCTTTAACAGATTTCTGCCCAGTAACCTTACCATACGTTGTGACTTTGAGGTTTTCGATAACGAATACAGAGTTTACTATCTGTGCATCTCGTTCGCACTAAAATAGTATGCAAGCGAGATGCACAGATAGTAAACTCTATACTCGTTATCGAAAACTTCAATGTCACAACTCATGGTAAGGATACAGCTATGCCTTTTATTTGACTTACCCTACTTACATTATAAATCTCTGTACGGTTAGAGATATAGATACTAATTTACGTTGTCAGCTTGTGGAGTGTGGTCCACCCACCCAGCTGATTACAGATAAGAAAATAATGTCAAAACGTTACTTTACAGGAAAGCGTGGATACGCCGTTAGTGGAGAGACGGAAGAACTGGTTCCAGCGTCAGATCTCCCGCATGGGGTCTGTGCGGTCCGCGTCCACGGCGTACTCGTCGGGCGGACTGTTCGGCCGCAACCGCCACAACTCGGTGGTGTACTCAAGTCCTGAGGCCGGCCAGCCCGCGCCCGCGCCTCCTCACAAGATGTCGCTGTACGAGAGGCTAGTAGGCAGGAAGAGTGGTCGTGGACAGCACCGGCAAAACTCAAGACATGGTTGGTAACTTTTTAGTATCGCGGTAGACGGAATGCTGTCCTTCATGTTCTGTGCTATCTGCATTTTAGATGTCGATGTAAAGAAAACCCACCTAATGTAATCGTGAAAATCGTACACCAATCGTACCTAACTCCATTAACCGTCATTGTTCGAACAGTTCAAATTTTCCATATGTCTATTATATCTACTTTGACTTCATTATCAGTTAGTTAATTACTTTCTCATATTACCTGTATTTACATATATAATTTTTATTTTTATTCTTATCGCGTTGTTTATGCAGGTATGTTGGTTAATGTTTTCAGGTGGCCAGAAAAGCAACGGCACAGCAGTGCCGATCACGCTCCGTAACCGGCCTCGGATCCCCACTCCGGACGTGACGAAGGAGATGGACCGCGAGAACCGACTTGCCATGGGCATGCAGAACATGGGCGTCATAATGGCCCACCAGGGATACCAGAACGAGGTGCCAGTTCTCGGCGCTTTAGTGCTGTCTCCTATCCAAGAGCTGGATAGCGGGTCGGTGAATAATACTTTACACGCCGGCCAGCCGGGTACTACGGCATTGGCGCAGGCGGTTTTATCTCCTTCGGGCTTAGCACCCATGCTGACAGCCGGGCCGATGGCTCTGTCTTCCATGGGAGTGACACAACTCTCACTGGTGGGATCGACTCCGTCAACGCCTAGAACCGAGCGGATAACGGGCTCGGCGGGATCCGGTGCGACGCCGCCTCCGCCGCGGGCCACGGTCACGGAGCTGCCCGGATCGGACCGCGACAGCGAACACAGCGCGGCGAGCACCGGCACGCCGCCGGAATTTACCAGGAAATCTAACTCGAAACGGGGAGAAGTTTACGTTTAACAGAATGGAGTACACTATGAAATCGTACTCAAGTCAGGTTTTAGTGATCGGTTTATAAGTACGTTATTAAAGCGGGTATCACATGGCTCTGGTCGAGTGGCTTACAGCTTTGTACTATGGTGTATGTAAACCGCATAACACACGGTATGCCTGTGGCACCCTATGCCGCGCTGTTTGGGGTCGTGTCGAAACTTCGTGTTGCATTGTACGCATTAGTGGGTGGCCATCTAGCGGGTGCCATTAGAACTTGTGTCGCATCTGCTCTATAAAGGTAGTTTTTATGATCTTTTATAAAATATAATTTTAAATAAGGAGCAAGCTCACTTAACAAATAATTTGTTACCACATTCAGTGCGGCAACAAGTCCGTTGACCCCCGCGAAAGTGAGACGACGAATCTCCGTATACTTAAGATTAAGTGTACACAAGATGTGTTAAGTTTACACACCATGAGAACAACATTTGTCTTCGTCGATGCCCTAGAAGTTTAACAGTGTCAGAGACAATCAGCTAGATAGATCAGCAGGTCTAACTAGTTCATTTTCTTGAGTGGTTTATAGATCGGAAATTTCGGCGATTAATTGACTTTTTGGTTTTTACCTCCGACATATAAAATTGTATTATTTCCATATTGTACTGTATTTTATGAGCACAAAAGAGCCAACGATAACAAAACATCTGCTTAATATAAGCTCTGATAAGTGACTACTTGGACACCCTCTAGACACTAATTGTTCTACAAATAAAACTTACAGCGTATTCTATTCGATAACTTAATTAAGAAAAAGATTACATTGCCATAATACAATTTGTTTTATCGGCATGGATTCAAATTAATTCTATATTTTCAGTTTTTTGTTCTTATGACTATAAAATAATGATTATAGAAAATGACTCTTTCCCTACACTTGAGTCTCAATGCCACTTAAAGATGGTGGCAAGATGACTTTTGAAGTGAGTGACAAGAAGGGTTATCTTTGGAGGATACGAGGAGTGCGAACCCCAACAGTTGATTTCATGAATTTGGTTTCGAGACCTAAACGTTTTGCCATATGAAGGAAAAGGATGCAGTACGAGTACCTATAGAAATCTCGAAATAATACAAGAAGTAAATTGGAGGCGTAAGAGATTCGACTAATAGACGGTATAACTACATTTGTGTATGCCGGTCTTATTATTAGCACACGTAATTATGTGTGAAATGAAGTACCTATTTTATAAGTTGTGCCTAGTTGATGATGATGAATTGATGATGCCCAAGCAGGTTATTTTTAATGGGATTTTTGTCTATTCAAACATTTAAATAAAATAAGCCAGGGTTAAACGTATGACTTGCTTTTACCATCATCAATATTAATGTATATATTTTATTGAATATAAATAAATGAATGTAGGTAGGAGAGATCGAGGCTTGTGAAATTCCGTCCTTAGAATATTGAAGTAATAGTGATTTTATTAAATCTTTAGCTTATGCGTATTGACAATAAAATACTTTTTAAATGTTAGCGCAGAGCGGATTAACCGTTGTAATTAATTTTATAAAAATATGCACAAACAGGGATTGAATTGTATAGTTGGTTGTATACATATATATTTTTTATTTTAATATATTTTTTTTATTTATCCTCGACCTGTTTCCTATCAACTAAAGAAATATGAGTTTAAAAAGATGAATCGTCTAAATAGAACACATGCTGGAGTTTTACAGAAATATGAAGTTTTAGATGGCATAAGCAGCCGAAGACTAACGGGTTTTTAAAGTCAACGCCGGATAATTGGTTTACCACTAAAATTGTGGAGACTATAATCGTGCCCTACCCGTAGAAACTTTCACTCCCTTATACCTAATCAGTCTTAGGATTAAAATTTTCTTAAATCTCTTCTAATTGACAACACTTCTCTGACCCTATAATTTTATGATTCTCTATGTTTTGTTTGAAGAGAGGAATATGCTCATATTTTTTGTTTTGCACAAGGGCTTGAATTTAATTTATTATTAATTAACTTATATCTACTAATTCTAAAATGGCGTAACTCCGTTTCTACGGTAAAGCCTTTGCTTTTGTCTTGTCTCGAAAAAAAGATAATTAACGTGACGTTGACGTTGTCAATTGTCGTATCATATCACCATCAAAACGCAACCCAACAATGCTCGACGTACTATCACACGGATTACGCGTTCTCGTTCCGTACAAACGCGTAACAGGGGGCAACAATGCTCGACCCATCAATCCGCGTACAAAAAAGTGGTCGTCATTTGTTAGGTTGCATATTACCCGGACTCGACATTAGCAATAGCAAATTTAAACAACTTTTTTTTTAAACAAGCCAATGATACTTCACCTACTGTGTCGTAGAAATCGTAAAATTATAATATTTTTTTAAATATTTATAGTAGCAATATTAAATTTATAAAAATATATTGCAATTTTCAAGAGGCTAAATGCTTCTGAATGACATATAAAATTCAGGTGTTTAAAATGTGGAATGTTGTCAATTACGTGTTCATACTGTTCATGTTGTGAATGTCTGAAAAATTAGCTCAACTTTGTAGTTCCAATAGATTCGGTCCTGCACTCCTGCACAAATACAAATTTTCAACCTCTTTCATCCCGTTCAGCGAGGAATTCCGTAAAATATTGTAATTAATTATTTTGTATCTAAATGAGAAATCCAGAAAAAGAAATGTTAAAATTCCTTTCATTCTTTTTCTAATGTCAAGTTTATTTAGGTACAGTCAGCAGTAGAAGTTGCTAAGCCGCTCAGGTATTCAAAATGATCTTTACACGCACGTGTTCTCTTAACAATAAAGTGTTGTCAAGCTCATTTTCTCTCTGTACAATGCAATTTCAGGAAATATCGGCAAAGACATATTGTAGGTGAAAAACTTAACTGAAGAACTATGTCTACGTAGTTGAATATAGAATGCCGTACCCTTACCATGAGTTGTGACATTGACGTTTTCGATAACGAGTATCGAGTTTACTATCTGTGCATCTCGTTCGCACTAAAATAGTACAAGCGAGATGCACAGATAGTAAACTCTATACTCGTTATCGAAAACGTCAATGTCACAACTCATGGTAAGGGTACCGATGCGCGTGTACACACACGTTACTACTACATAAGCCAGGTGCTTTATCTAAAATTTTCACCTATACCTGTAGGTATGTCTTTTCAATGTGTAGGTAACATACTAAAAAGGATTAGAAACGTCGGGATGTATTAAAAAGAATCAGAAACGTCATAGGTACTTAAACAGTTGAATTGATTTATTAAAATGTCAGCACAAATAAAATGACAGGTACTTATAAAACAAAAACTTTCCAAAAAACCAACACAGTGACATACTATAAACTATAAAGGCACACTCTAGCTATAGGTACATACATGAACTCAACTATAGCAGTGAACTCAACTGCTATAGATAGTTGAAAATTATTATCTTTTTTTTGTCTTCGTCCATATTCATTACCTATTGAACACAGTTTTATGAATATGATGAATATTACTCTATGTTTGTTGCACGAATTTATAATGACAATTCGTTATAATTGGCTGACCAACGCAGAGGGCCTACCACGAACATCTTAGTTCGAAAATTTCCTGAATCTTTCTCTTTTACTCCTATTAATGAGTAATTAAAGTGACAGAGATCATCGTAAGAAATTTGCGAAGTTTTAGATCGCGGTAGGCCTTCAGACTGCAGGCGCTGTTTTCGCTACCGGCCTCTTGGCGCTAGTTCGGTACTGCACTGGTAGCAAAGGCGACAACAAACTACCCTCATTTTGAACACTTGAGGTATATCCGCGTCTCATTTTTTATATTCTTTCAATATCCTCGTAAGGACTATCTGGAAATCCTCGGAATACATTAATCTAAGAAGTGTACCTTGTGTACCTAGACTTATAATGAAGAGCATAGACGTGTACAAACCTATCCACTACTAATCTTAAAAACAATAAAACTCAAAGTAGACCAAACTTGCTGGAGCTTGTATTTGATCGGTGGAAACAAATGAATCAAACTAATTAAAACAAATCGTGATAAAGCTTGAACTGTGATGGGCGTTTTCAAAAAATTGTGCACCCAATTAGTGAAAGTTGCTAAGAAAAGTTAAATCACTGTCAGTTTCGTGACGACAATTAAGCATTAAATATCGATAAAAGCTTGGTTTTGATGTTCGTTTTATAAACTTCAATCGATATTACAACATAATAGAAGGCAAAAAGTCGATCTTCATAAAGATTTAATGCTTAAGTGTCGTCACGAAACTGACAGTGATTTAACTTTTTTTTACATCTTTCGCTAATTGGGTGTACCAAATTTTGAAAACTCCCTGATACAACCTTAAGTTAAAACAATCATAAAGTAATTAAATGCATCCTGAGACGTAATATTTGCATTATTACAGTTAGAAAGGACTTCAACCGCGTATATAAACTGGAAAATACGCCTTTTTTCTTTTTTAATGTGGTCTCGGAGTATGACCTCCGTTAGCTCTCTGAATTCCTGGTAAGACTTAGGGCCCCCGCCCTCTTAGCGTCTTTTTAGACGGGGGCCCTTAACGCCTGAAATCTCGATATCAGACTAGAAGAGAACCTAGATTGTGACTTTGTGTTTATACACAATGTAACAGACTATTATGTTTTTAATTTACAACCTCAACTTTTAAAAGTTGGTAATTTAATAATAATAATAAAAAAAATAGTGTACCAAAATATAATATTTTAATTTAACGATAAACGAAGTTAACATTTTTAGTATAGGGTTAATTAAATGAACAATATAGGTAAGTACAGCTCTACTCGTATTTGGTTCCTTGATTTATCGTGACGTACTTGAGTAATGACCATGACGAAATGTCGACGTCCAATATCGTAAAAGTGACCATAATATGATGTAACAATAGCCAAAAGTGGTTTTTTCAACCTTTGCTATAGGTAGTTCAATGAGAGTTGATGCGATTGGATTACGCACACAACTATAGTTATCACTTATCGTTATCAAGTATCTATTGCAGAAAGACCGAATGAATGGAGTAAAAGTAAATAAAAAGTATAAAAATACTTAAAATGTATCCAGTGCCAGTTTCGTCATTCATGTTTGAAGAGGTTTAATAAAAAACCTTGGTCAGTATTCACTCAATTCGCTGTTGAAATTGGTATATAGCGGTGTGAAATAGTTATTTGTGCAACAAGAGAGGAAAGTTGTTTTTTCTTGCGAGTGTTAATTTTGAGTCCCGAGTAACCGCAAGATTCTATAATTGAAACACGAGCGTAGCGAGTGATTCTAAGTTAGAAGGCACTCAAAAACACGAGATGTAAAATAACTTTACTCTCGTGTGACACATACAACTTTTCATCTCAGTACTGAGTACATATTAAAGGTTAAATAAGTTTACAAACATGTCATTTTTAGTACAAGCTTTTACTGCCGACTGTACTTTTTTGCACAATCGCCATCTACTCTTGGAAAGGACTCTAATGAGCCTAAAAAACCACGGGTTTATCTTGTGTATTATTAGGAGTTGCTTTTGCTACCTTCTGGCTCCAGCATCAGATCAGATCAGTGGTACCATAATATTGCATTGTAACCGAACTTACATAAGTGTGCTAAATTTCAGCTCAATCGGTTAAAGATGTCTGCTTCAAAATTGAGTTGCAAGATTCCACCCGGATAAATATACAAATACATACATCAAGTTAAATAAAATCTTGTAAAAAAATTAACATCAAGTTAACCACATTAATTTAAGTGTTTATCTGCAACTGCACGGGCTTCATTACTTAATATTTTGTTTAAATATTTTTCATTATAAAATATGTACATTTGAAAATTATAATAATTATAATATTTGATTAATTTGTGAGGGTCCGGACGTGTTAGTGGTGTTTGGGGGGATTAACTGCAGTCAAACTGTTAAAACAGTTTTGCTGGCCTTCTGTAACTATGTAATTTTGTGAACAGATTAATTTTTTTTTAAATAAATAACAAATTATGTCCTATTATAATAGATAAATACATATAAATACTTAAATACATAGAAAACATCCATGACTCAGGAACAAATATCTGTGCTCATCACACAAATAAATGGCCTGACTGGGATTCGAACCCAGGACCACCGGCTTCATTAGGCAGGGTCATTACCTACTAGGCCAGACCGGTCGTCAATTAAAAAGCTACTTTGTCTCACTCCCTGGAGTGACAAATGTAGCAACTTTCATCACTCCCTGAAAGTAAGGAAAGTCTCTCTTTCCTCACTCCCTGGGAGTGAGGAAAGTAGGCATGTTCGAGTTGCTGAGGTGAAAAAAGATTGTAATCTCAAAATGTCACTATTTAATATTCAACTCTAGTGAAACTACATATACCACGGTTTTTACATGACAAGTTTGTAATACGAACAGTAATAACACAATAGTACATTTCGATACTAGTAAAAAAATTTTTTTTTCGACGAGGGTGAAAGTTGGAGCCCGAGTGAAACGAGGGTGACAATCACCCGAGTCTTAAAGAAGTTTAGTATCGAACCAAATTTTATACTGGATGTTACAAAAACGTGATACAAGATTATCAAACCGGCATCTGTTCATGATTTTATTGTGGGGTCAACTTTGTGTAAAATGAAAAGAGCTGTTCCATAGAAAAGTTTAAGTATAAGTTTAAGACGAATAATTTACAACGTAAACCCCATATTAAAAGTTGAGTAAATCATGAACAGATAAGTTTGATAATAATGATAATCTTGTATCACGTTTTTTTGTAACACCATGTATAAACTACTACTACTGGGACTACCTACTAAGGTAGATACATTTTTTGCGCTTTACAAACACAGCTTTCTGTTAAGTTTTATCAGATATATATGAAACGCAAAAAAGAACGATTCAAAAATACACAGCAGTTTGTGATTAGGCGTACTCCAAACCAGAATTATGATTGCTAATGATTAAAGTTTTAGATATATATATATATATCTATATTAAATTATCAATTATCATAGATTGTTTCTTGCTGGTCCTTGACCACCTTTGGTGTTATACTGCATATTTCCTGATGTTGCGGAAGATGTACTAACTCTAATACGAATTTTCTTTGAGCTCCTTCACATTGGCACTATGGAGTCTAAAGTATTTCCTTACCCGATGTTTTACAGGTCTTCTTGTAAATGGTGTTTGTAAATTGATTACGTGGCTTTTACTTTTAATGTTAGGATTACTCGGTATCGCATGAAGCCGAAGAATTGTATTTCTTACGAGTTCTATTTCACTCTCGTTCACAAAGTACTTTCTAGCAACATATGTGTTTAAAAAATCATTATTTTTCTGAATTTTGTTCGCCACGTCAGACATGTTTCCATTTAGTGTCGGGGTGGGCTTTACAGATACATAGTTCTCATACTGTTCCTTTGGAATATATGTTTCAGGGAATACACCAGGGCTAGTGCTGACATCGACTGGTCTCATACGTGAGAACAAATCATTATCCATAATTGAATCACGTAACCTGTATCGAGGTCTTTTACATTTTTTGATTATTTTTACAACTGACCTTTCTTTGATTCTGCTTAAAAGTCTATCTTCATTTGTAAATGTTTTCTTTGCTGAACTGTTGACTATTGGTTCCTGTTTGTACTCTTTATCGCTAAAAGCATTCTCCAAGAAGTTGTAAGCGCCAGTGTTTTCTTCATCGTTGTCTCGCTGTGGAGAAAATTAACAATGAAAACTTGTTATAACATTAAGTAAACTTACATGCAATGAGTTCGATGATACTTACTTTGACCATATTAACGGTTGATCCGCTAGCAAATAAAAAGACGAACACGAGTAGTACTGCGGATAGCTCACTCATCATAGACGTTTAGTGTATTGTCATTTCATTCCCACGATTCCAGATTAATGCACGGATCTTGGCTGAGTATTGATACATATAGTCTCATTGATTTACAAAACTAATTCATGTTTACATAAACACATCGATATGTTTTAAAAATAATATACTGTCGACCTTTTGTTTTGATGTCATCTAATTTAATGTATTGTTGTTTGTTTTTAGGGTTCCGTACTAAAGAGATAAAGAAGTAAGTTAGGTATAGTAGATATACTTATGACGATGAGAACATCCGTACGTGTGTTTGTCACATCGCTATACGAAAATATTTAATTTTAAATACATATGTCAGCATATACAGTGAGTCTACCGTCATGAGTCTGGTTTTCTGTAATTCCGAGGCCATTTGAAATTGTGGCTCGGCCAGTAGACGCTGTTTCTTAACAGGGCAAACCCAGATACATTGAAGACATTGATTTTTTTGGAAAAAGTAACTGAATTGAAGGATTTGTTTCTCAATACAAAGTATAATAAAATGATTGCATTTAGTATTCTCTTTATTCGTTTCATATCTTAGGCTATGTTGTTATAACATTTTTATAAAAGTAAAATATAAAAATACATCTAAAACGTATCAATACAATTTAAACATTATATAAAACCTAACCTAGAGTGCCGCCGGCAACGTAGCAGGGCCCAGGCTGCCGGTGGTTAGGGCTGCAGAGAGAGGAACCGGCGGACTATGCGCGCCGTGTCCAGGATTACCGCCTTCTGAATCTGACCCTTGATCCAACCACAACCACGTAGCGAGAGTCTCTCAAGATGTTGGTCGAGACTCTTCGCTATGAGAAAGTTCGCGAAAACAACTATCTAACGTTGGCTGTCACCGGCAACTAGTGCTGAAAGAAGAGGATAATGTACTAGTGTCCAGGGGCCAACCACGGAAATCGGGGTAAAAGCGAATGATGCCTGAAACTTCATATTACGCGATAGGTCTTCAGTATTACGCCTTCTAAACGGACTCTCAATCAAAGCACAACCAGCGTAGCGAGAATCTTTGGAAATGTTGCTTGAGGCTTTGCCTAAACTATTATTTTTTACTGGTATATTGAACACCGATTCCCGGAATTTATTAGGCTTTTCATATATTACTTCTTCTTCTATCTTACCTCTACAGACAATAATAACAAAATGATATTAGACATGCCTACATATATGTGATATAAAATTAAATAGTAAAACTGTCGTGTGACATGGAATAAATATAAATGTATTCTTCATTGCATCACGTTGTAGTAGAGTAGTATGCGTCGTTTTGGATTGTACGGAACCAGCGGCCCGCAAGAAACACTTCGTTGACTGGTGTTTTCATTAAACAGATTTGTCTGGATTCATTCAAGCTGATTAGTTTAGATTGGACTGTGTTCTTGCATCTAATTAACTATTCTGATAATCTGTTACACAAAGTTAAAATGAATATTAATTTGAACACTGAATTGTTTAAAGTAATGACGGAAGACGAAGTGTACGCCAACCTGCAAACGCCGAGGAAAATTCACGACGAGGATTATTACGTAAGTAAATATACGCCTGTTTTTTAAATAAGTTGATTATTCTATCCTCGCAAGTTACCCAATTGTGATAACTGATATCATATAAACTATAGGTACATAGAATAGGTCATGTTAAGAAACATTGTTCAAGCCCTAAAGTATTAAATATATTCAACGACAGCAAAGCGCCGAAACTTTAAAACGTAATTAACAAATATAAGAGAGTACCATTTTGTACCGTTTGGCGTAGAGACGCTATGTCCATGGCGTCCCAGCGCGCGCAAACTTTTTTGCAGAAATCGCGAAATTATATGAATAGGTATTTTGTATATTTTAAAATAATCTTCACATCTTTCCTGTGGACATTGTGAAATTTAAGGGTTTTAATTCCAAATTTTTGCTGTTACGTTACACTATACCACAAAAACGTAACTTGTGCCCACATAAACCGTTAACTATTGACCATAGAAAAGTCGATTTTTGTTTTAATCAATCAAGAGGAGCGCGAGAGTATCTCGCGGTAAGATTCCAGTACCCGTCCTTTTCGACGGCTCGAGATACCATCAGGCATCTCTTGTGCTAGGCCTACTGGATGATTCAAATTCTTTGCAGGAAAGCGTGGATGCGCCGTTAGTGGAGAGACGGAAGAACTGGTTCCAACGTCAGATCTCCCGCATGGGGTCTGTGCGGTCCGCGTCCACGGCGTACTCGTCGGGCGGACTGTTTGGCCGCAACCGCCACAACTCGGTGGTGCCTCCTCACAAGATGTCGCTGTACGAGAGGATAGTAGCCAGGAAGAGTGGTCGTAGACAGTACCGGAAAAATTCAAGACATGGTACCTAATTCTTTTGTTGTTACTACATTGCTCTGAGGAGTAATACATAAAATCCGGTGTGTACCTAGGTAATAATAAAATGAAATGGCTACCAATTATATAAATTATAATGAAGTTTTAGGTGAAGAAAAAAATAACGACACAGGGAACAGGATCGACCAAGGAGGCCAACCTTCGCCGTTGACGTATCACATCAGAACATGCGGAAATTGGGCGACACTAGAACTACCAAAGCGGGTTGCCAGTTTTCGGCGTTTTAGTACCTAGCCACAATATGTGCTCGATAGTGAGTGTGTGATTAACAATTTACAGCTTTAGCGCAGGCGATTTTATCTGCCTATTTTATCTATTGGGCTTAGTGTCCATTCTGACTGGCTGCTCCGGCTCCCACATGAGGACCCAGCTCCAGTTGTGAAATTTGATTGTCCTCATCGGAATCAGGCCCGTCAGACACTTCCTAGATTACGTGGATACTACCACGGCCTGAATATTCTAGAAAAAATCATAGTCGGAGTTTCCATTCAAATATTATTGCTTAATATTCATTGGACATAAAACATTTTTTATATATTTGTTACAAACAGTTGCTCTAATAAAGTTGTCAATGCATCATCTATGATATAAGATTTTAAATGAATATTTATGTAATACGTGATTATAATTAAACATGTTAACTACAGTTCGGCAAACCATCAATTTTGTCAGCAGCGTAGGTGAATTAAAATACCCGGCCAAGTGTGTGTCTTTTAAAAACTGGTCGCAGGACAATTTAGCTATGTAAGCCCGACGCTAATACCTAGTAGGATTGCCGGGCATTATAATAATTGTTATTTCTAACAATAAAAATTATATATTATTTTCAAGAAGATTACTTTTTACATTTGTTTTTAAATAACTACATGATAGTTATATATCTATAAGTTAAAACTGTCTGAACAAAAGTCGTCATATTGCTAAATAAACCCATTCATGGCGCGGAGTATTATTTTTGCGCAGTTATTTATAAAAAATTAGAGAAATATCTTTAAAGGTTGAAGAACCGCGCGGCTGCGCGGACATCTTATAATTTATTCTAACATATATAATAGGTACCTAGTTATATATTTGTACACTATGTATATAAAAATGCATAAATGAATACATTTATATATTATTTCAACTATTTATAAGTAATCACTTACAGACTAGTACAAGGTGTGATGCATGAAAAAAAGAAAAAAAAACAATAGAATGAAACATAACTTATATAACACAATAAACACAGTTGTTTAGTGGCACGTTGGCGACCTTTATAAATTAAGTCAGAATACAGTTAAAAAATGTTATAGGTAGGCCTGACAAGAGGCGAGTTTGCCCAGTACGTTACATATATATAATATGTATACTCGTAACATTGCGCGCAACCGGGTGCGCAAACAAACGAGCTCAGAATGTCAGGGTTTTGTTATGTAGCATCCCGCGGGACAGCGATGCTTCTCCTAGCTTTTAACTTCATGTATAGTATCCCGCCATACCTAAGGCAAAAAGTGTTGGCTACATCAGTGGCTAAAGCAGATACATAAATATTTCGGGACATTCTTACACAAATCGACCTAGTTAGTCCTACGTTAAGCTCAGTAAGGCTTGTGTTGTAGATACTAGACGACGATATACCTACAGTGTGTATTTTTCATACGGGCGTATATTGTAGTGGCGATTAGTATTGGACCTCAAAAACCTATTTACATTCATTTTGTTAAAAAAAATAGATTATTTTTATTTCATACATAAAAATAAAGCACGCAATGTATTGCATCCATAGTAATTAACGTACCGATGCGTCATGTCATGTCAGTATTACTTGTCATGTCAAAATAAGTTGAACTGCGTACATTGCTGCCCGGTCTTAAAAAAATCGTTACAACTATGTTATAACACTATTTAACAAAATTAATTAACATAATACGAGTCCTATTACTGGATACTGTATATAGGCAACTTATACGCCCGTATGAAAAATACACACTGTATAATACTGTATATAATAGATAGATACATATAAATACTTAAATACATAGAAAACATCCATGACTCAGGAACAAATATCTGTGTTCATCACACAAATAAATGCCCTGACTGGGATTCGAACCCAGGACCATCGGCTTCATAAGCAGGGTCACTACCTACTAGACCAGACCGGTCGTATATATTATTTTTCTAATATATGATGCCCATTTGTATAGTGACTAATGAGCAAAACTTCATGACTCATTTCAACTGCTTGATGTTATTCTTTTAGTTTTCTAAGGTTAGAAAGTTTTTTAGTGAGGCATGTGTTTAAAATAAATATAAACTTCAATATTTTTTAAACAAGCTTTTATTTAATACCTGCCTGACGAATCTATTCGAACATTTGTGTATATTCCAGATGAATGCGCTGCTTACCAGTCCACCTATACATTTACTACAAGCGCGATATATACCGGGTGATCAATCCAAATGGGTCAGTGGGGGCAAGTCAGAAACTATGAGAGATAGCGAAATCTGTTCTTAGGAACCATGGCTTCGATTTCACATTTAAAAATAATGGCATTAAACTTTTTTTTAAATCTCTCATACAATAACCGGGAATGACATTATTATTAAATCTGTAATCGAAGTCATGGTTCCTAAGAACAGATGTCGCTATCTCTCATAGTTTCTGACTTCCCCCCACTGACGCATTTGGATTGATCACCCTGTATATAGGGTCTTTAGCGCCGGAGGGTCACTGAAGTCCTTTGAAATGATAAGTTTTAATCAAGTTTAACTCCAATTAAGGCGTTATGAGAGTGACAGACACAATTTTTCGAAATTTAAGAATATCGATTTTCGCGCTCTCACTCGCGGAGAAGGCTATTGTTAGCACTTTATTTTTTATATCTAAAATAAATAGTATGTATGTTCCTATGTAGCACTGACTTAAACGAGTTAAAATACAAACTAAAAGGACACAATACGTACATGTAACATATTTATTTTTCAGAAGTGTTACACTCAGCTGTAGGCTTAAATACTAAAGCTAGCACCTACAAATACTAAAATAGCTGTAAAGTATTAAGTTAAACTAAATAACTTGGCATTATAATACATCCTTAAGTTTCTGGCGCCTTGGTATAACTTGGAGCGGAGTAATCAATACAGTGGTAGATAGAGAGGTGAATAATAGTCTGTTTCAGCGGAACGCCAACGATTATGGCACTGGTCCCACCGCGAACTAGTAAGCTATGAGCTATCAGCTATTTCAAGGTACAAAAGATTATCGCTCCCGTGTAAATAAAAGAGAGAAATCTACGTTCTCCCGGCTATGACATGTACAGTCAGCGTCATAGATGTTACCTAGATGCTACATCCAAAGTACTCAAATAGTTCGGTACACCATACAATTTATATGGTGTACCGACCTTTATGAGTACTTTGGATGCTACCATCTATATGACGCTGACTGTACGTCTGTTTTATTTACACGGGATCGATTATATATATTTGTCCCTTGAAATAACTGATAGCTCATAGCTTACTAGCTCTGGGTGGGACCAGTGCCTAAGTACTTAAGTATTGTTCAACTGCTGCTGGAACCGGCAAATGGAAGCAATCTTATAATCGAATTATATTATGAACCTTTATTATGCGATCATAAGAATTAGGTAATTACATTTTATTGAGGACGGAACGAAAATCGCTCCGTCAGGGAAACGACCTTCCAAATTTGTATTTTAGCCAGATGTAGGTAATCATTTGGGATGAAAGTGAAAAGGTATTTAATATATATAACTCAAACGTGACTGACTGACTGACTGACATAGTGATCTATCAACGCACAGCCCAAACCACTGGACGGTCGGGCTAAAATTTGGCATGCAGGTAGATGTTATGACGTAGGCATCCGCTAAGAAAGGATTTTGATCAATCCTACCCCAAGGGGTTAAAATAGGAGATGAAAGTTTGTATGAAACTTTGTCAATTTTAAACCAATCGGGCTGAGACTTTGCATGCATAAAGCTACTATGACGTAGGCATTTGTGGATAAAACGGCATTTTCCGAACACAAAGCAGGCATGCATACAAAACTACGTTTTGAACGATAGTGTGCTAAAAATAACTTAATACTTCTTAACGCGAGCGAAGCCGCGGGCAAAAGCTAGTTAGGTAATAATCTAATAATACAAAATGTTTCAAGAGGACGGGCAAACCACAAAGGTGTGTGACAAATATTGAGAATAACAGAATTTGTTATGGAAGAAACTCCAAGTAGGTAACTATAGGTACAGTCAGCGTCAAATAGTTAGTGGCAGCCAAAGTGGCCAAATACGAGTATATCTACCCAGGTCTTTATTTATATATCCGTATGGATGTCTTACGATATATTTGGCCATACTGACTGCAAAGAATTATGTGACACTGACTGTACATAGATACAATAAAACAAGGACAATCGATGATTTAAACAAATAATGATAATATTGATAATATGTTGGCTTGCTTCATAAATAACATGTATGTATTAGCTATATTTGTTGCAATTACAATACGTTCGCGTTATGAGCGTTATTTGTTCATGATTCATTAAAAAAAGTAATGAAAGCAAAAGTATGTGAGGGTGCATTTTATCCTCTTTAAAGTAGCTTAAGTATATACATGCTGGCAAGTCACAATTACTTTCACTGTGCGTCATAAACTGACATGACATTTTATATTCGCAAAATCGGACAAAATGAATTAGGGTTTTAGTAAAATTTCTTGTAACACAAAAAAAAATGAAATTAAATTGCAAAATATGTGAAATGCAAAAGGAGCTCCCGAATGAGCGTTTGCGTTCAAAAACAACAAGCACAACACAACTAAGAATCGAGTTGGAAGATTTGGATAACCAGGTGACACCCGTCGACCGCGCCGTAGTGCAATTTCTGCAAAGTTTCCTGAATCGTACCAAGCTGCCAGATATAATAGAGAACGTGAAAATAGAGGTGCGCGAGCAGCCACGGGGTAAGGATGGTAGGTATATTACCGAAGAAGAACAACTCGCTAATGAGCGGGAGCAGGAAGACCGATGCTGCCGGCGCCGCCGCCGCCGATGCTGCCGCCGACGCCGCCGCCGCCGCGCTTGCCGCTGTCCACGCCGGCGCCGCCGCCGCTGCTGAGACTGCGCACGTGTCGGTACCAAGTCGTTTATTATCATGTCGTTCATTTATCAGCAGTGTGATACTAGTGTGTCCAAGTTACTATGGAAAGGAAAATGATACTATACTTTATATCTGCAGGCTGTTTGTAGAATTAAATTGATGTTTTTGTCTTCACGAGTAACAAACCGTTGTGCATTAAGTTTTATTTTTAATAAATAATTATACATTTAACCTATTTTTATATTATAAGGCTCATTAGTCCAGGCCCTGTGCGCATATAGAGTAGATTAAAAAAATTGGAATGCCCGACAAGGAGCCGGGCCATCTATCTCTAGAAAAGTCTTTGATGCGCTACCCATTCGGATTGGTTTATTCCACGTTGATCCCAACACGGTATTTATTACAAAAATTCACGCGTAGATATTTTAAATTTGCTGCCTTTTTCTACAACCAAAAATGGCTTGTACAATAATTATTGCTTAGGCATAAAAAGCAGTAGCATCACATGGCAGTTAATTTTTTTTTTTTTTATTAGGCTTTGAAGCCCTCTCTACTCTCTCCTGAGCGTAAAATAGACTCCTGTTTATATTAGGTTTTTATTACTTGCAATCAGAAATATAATTCAATCCAGGGGTCGTATTTTTGAGCAATAAACTCGGGATACATGTCGGATATACCCATAAGGCCATAACTAATCTTATCAAAATGCTGCCAATGCTGAAATTAGAACGGTGTCCCTTCAGTACAATATGTACCTACAGATAAATCCCCATTAGAAATAAAACGAATTCAAATGATATAAAAAACAATACATACATAACCCTATTAACCCCATTTTCCGTCATAGGTTACATAAGGAAAAAAAAAACAACATAAGTAACATCATTTTTATATTCGTGAATGTGATCATTAATTTCCTGCTGGTTTTATGCTAATTAAATTGGCAATTGTAAAAATATTTTATAAATCAAAACTGCGTCCAGTTAACCATTCCACAGTTTGCCGTTGCAAAGTCTATGAAACATCATGGTTGGCAAAGTTTCATTCACTTGAAAGTGATGTACAGTCAGCATCAATACTAGCGTGTGAAACAAGCACCAAATTAATCTACCATTTTTAAATTACTTCACAAAAAGAGTGCAGATCTGTGCATGTTAACCCTTTTAACGCCAAGAACCACTTAAGTGGTCGCGTGATGTCAAAGCAATTGTCCTGCTGAGAGATAAGGTTTATATTTGTTCTTCCACAGTCGACACGTCGGCGTACAGGTCACATTTTCACGAGAGAGGAAAAACGTTCAAAAGGTTAACAATTGAAATGCTACAAAAATATCTCAGTGTATAAAATAAACTGGATGATGTTTTAGGTATTAAAAATGATCCCGACACACTCTTGGATAAAACAATAAAGACGTGTTCAGCTCATTATGAACACCTTGGCCGCTTAGATATTTCTGCTGCTGACTGTACAACTATGACAGTAAATGTATTGACAAAATACCATATTCCGCCTGTAGAATTTTGCTTAAAATAGGCACAAAATATTCTAAAAGCCATACCCGTTCTAGCAAAGATTACATCACCGCGAGGATAAATATTGACTACATATTGACAACTCAATCCGCACAAACCGTTGTCTATGTACAAGTGTATAAAATTGTTCATATTTAAAATTACTTTATATAAAACCATGTAGAGTGGAAACGAAATACTTAACACCTTATAGGCGCTTACAAAATAAAGATATCGTAATAAAATACTTAACTATGGAGCTTTTCACGAAATCGTCAACCGTACACAAACCGGAATTTACTAAAGACTTTACATATTGTGGCCAAAATAAATTTTGAAAACAAAAAACAGGATAACTGGCAACGTTACACTGAAAATGAATTCTGTTTACCTATAAATAGAACCTATTTTACTATTAGGTAGGTAATAACTTATTAAAGTGTGGCCAGTAATTGAAACCACATCTGAAAATGTATTCTTTTCAAAGGTAAACAGAATTTATTTTCAGTATAAGGTGGTCAGTTATTAAAAAGTGTCCAGTTACTGGTTTAATATATTTCATTTTTTACTACAGAAAACTTTTCCAAAAATAAAATACGGCTGCAACCCCGGTACACAAGTAGGCGACAGTCCATGTCAAGCTCCCTTATACATTGATTTTTAAATTACTAACCCTTGTATATTTTCAAGTGGCGTTATAGGCGATTGCTTCATTATATCATTATTGATCAAGTTATAGTGTTATGATTATAATTTATCAGACATGATCTATAAATGTTTACAAAACTAATAGACTCATTATTTGACACATATTTACATATAAGTTATGATGATGTGATTTTAATTAGAAAGAGAATAAAATTATCAAAAATTAAGACAATGGTATTTTTAGCAAAATAGATTTAGCACAGCTGCGCCTGACTGAACTACCTCATAATTATAAAAAAAAATGAAAGTAAGCCTGCTCAATTATTTAGTTTAGAAAACATTTTTAAATCTCGTCGTGCTCACGTTATAAGTTTTAGTACTATGTAAATCTACAGAAAATCGAAATTAATTTATCATACAGTTCTGTAAGCAGGCATACTGTTTACTGTAATACACACGCGTATTCTGTACACATTGTCATTTATATATAAAACAATAAGCCGGTAATTTAAAAATGTAAATTGCAATACACATTTGTGTGTAGATTTACAAGTAGCTAAACAAATTAGTAAGCAAATAATCAAATAACTCTTTCATGATTAGTTGATTAAGTATATGTATATTGGTATGAAATGTCAACTACCAAATTCCTTGCTTTCCACTAGTTAGCGGGCAATATCCGTCCAGATTATGTATTAACCATAGCACTCAATTCTATTTATTCCTTAACCTCTTGCCGCCCGGAAACCTATAAAAAGGTGTCCCATTGAATGCGATTTTGAATTATAACTATGACAAACCGTAGTTGCATTTGGCTTCACATGTTTTGATCTCTAGGCGGCTAGAGGATATAAGATGAGGTAGCATTCCAGTACGTACCATAACAGGTGCAAGTTTGAACCACGTTATAAAAGGAAAGGTACCTATTTTTTTAAAAGCTATACAACCTTAAGCCGATCAGTCGTTTCGGTTGTGATAAAATAAACGATATAGATAACATTCGCATTAACACGCAAGCAGTTCGCAAATGGCGCATTTGGCAGATTTTGACGTACGTACAGTCGCCATCAGATATATCGGAGCTGTAGAGGATGATGACGACTGTACTAACTCTTACAGCCAACGCCAAAGATACGTCTAAAGTGCCAAAATATGTATACAAGCACCAATTTCAAAGGTATACATAATTTAGCCGTATCGATATTTTTTACCTTGACAGTACGAGCTTTACGCGCCAAAAGCGGCCAATCACGTTGACGGAACTATGTGCTGACAGGTAAGGTTTATTTTAGCGCCAGAATTGTTTGACGTGGCGGTGAAAAGGTTAACTTGCGAGCGTCCACTCAGGCCTAACACTAAGGCACATGTTATGGCGAATGTAAAAGTTTCCTGAGGTTGAGACAGTTAGAATACATTGCCGCACTAGACTGCTATTGCCCGCTAGATATTACAGCCTATCGGCACGGCCACGACATTGCGCGAATTGCGGCGCGGCAGGCGTTTTATCTGTTCATTGCGTGTGATCCCAAGTAACCGCAGTGCATTGCACGCCTTGACCGCGCAACAAACAGATTACACGCTTGCCGCGCCGCATGTCGTGCATTGTCGTGGCCGGGCCGTATGACCGGCCTAAAGTAGCCGTAAACTAAAATATTCCGGTGTGTTACTAGTAAAACAACTCTCTTATGATATACTCAGCAAATCACTATAAAGAAACCTATTTACCACTTAGCTTGTCAGACGTTTAATTAACCATATCTACTTAAAATTACTGCCACTTATCCTAATGACCTATGTACGTATATTTCACCTGAATATCGTAATAAATAAAAATATATCTACTTTGTCTTAAGTATTTTCTGATTGTGTCGATTGCTTAAAAAGTGCATTTCATAAAGCCTATTTTTTGTTTGTAATTAATAATTATACTTAATTATGTCGACGACTGGCGCGATGAGAGCACACCTATGTTTATATTTTAGTCTGAGATTTGATAGAATCTCTCACCGAAGAACTAAAGAGATTTAAATTGGTATTTATTACCGTTTACAACATTGCACAGGCTTTCCGTGTTCACACAGGAGACTTAAAAGATATTAGATAACATACTATGAGTACGTACCGATAGAATTATTGTCAGTACAAATAAAGTAACTGTGACGGATATACAATAAATAACTGACTACATATTTGTTATTTTTATTCGTTGTGGATAAATATAATACTCACGTTTCCCCGCTTGAGAAGGATATCATGAATTATTCTCAAATTTTATGTCTCGCATAATTATCTACAGTAGAAGAGTGCTAAGCAGGTGTTCAAAAGATGACACACTCTTGTTCTTAACTATAAGATCGTGTTTAGTTCATTATGAACACCTTGACCGCTTAGTTTCTTCTGACTACTGGACTCCGTCGAATTATTAGTAACTTTAGTATAATTTGACGGAATTTAGACGCAGGAACAAAATTAGAGAATAATACGTGAATACCTACTAACCTAACAAAATGATATATTTAATTTAGTTTGAGCAAAGAGCACTCGTCGATGAAACGAGTGCCTATTTAAAGAGAAGGTATACATGGTGTCAACGTTAAGTGATTACAGGCGATTATTAAAAAAATAAAAAAACAAAAAAGTTTGTTAATATTGAACGAAAGCTAACCAATGCGTAAAATGACATCAAAAACTTTTTACATAAAATTCCAATATTAAGTGCGATAAGTGTTGAGGCTTTAGTTGACAATGGTAATGAATGTACTTGGTTATAAATTAAAAGTTGTAGGTACTAAAACTTTATTACAGATTAGTCATGTGAACAACTAATCATAATTCCGTAGACAGAACATTCTATATATATATATATATATATATATATATATATATATATATATATATATATTACTGTCAATAATTAAACCACTTAACAAACGCTTGTATATTTATTTTAAACGGCCAAACGTAATATTTACTACGCAATTTTTTTAAATGTCTATTTTTTTAATGTATTGGCGAAAATTTAACTTGCATAAAATTACGTTCAAACTCAACAAACAAACAAAAGTACATTTGTTTATTATGTCTTTTGTTATATTTGCGGAACAATCGATTGTAAACAATTTACGATTACACCGTGTATAAAAACAGCAACAAATGATACAGTCAGCAGCAGAAATAGCTAAGCGGCTGATGTGTTCATAATGAGAATGACGCCACTTTATTGCGAACAATGGCGTGACAAGAACATTTTAAACACTTAGCCCGCTTAGTAAGCTCTGCTGATTCTAAATATATACATAGCCGAATAGTATATATGCAGTAGGTTTCTAACAACGTTCCTAGACTAATAATTTACTACTAAAGTTTCCCGAAGTATTTTTAATAAATTTCTTATAATTATAAACAACACATTGAACCGTTATTCCTTATTACAATACGCGTAATCTCTAAAATTTTGACCATTCCATAAAGCGATAGATTATCCTAACCTAACTAATAGGCACTTTTTAAATAATTTATGAGATCAGAATACTATAAATGTAAGCAGCACAGTACGTTTTATGTATAACGACTTACATGATGGAAGATCTTTAGCTTATGCATGTGTTTATACGTGATTTCGATGAATACAATTTTTTTTTAAATAGGGAATCATATTACGTCATGTATCCTAAAACAAATAATTTACGCACACGTTAGAAGTCAATTGTTAGACCTCTCGACTTAATAAGTAGATAGGTATTTCGTGTCTCAATTATGTCACATTACATGTATAGAACTGACGGCTGTCAAATTTAGTGCGTGCTCCCATCGCTCCGTACCTACTCCTAACATATAATACACTAAACATTACGAAACTATTGATATTAATTGTATAATGAATCATAAATCGAATTACTAAAATAAAACATGCCAATGAAATTTATTGGACAACTATTCGATTTAGTTACCTAAACTCAATATGCTATCTGTACCCTTACCATGAGTTGTGACATTGAGGTTACTATCTGTGCATCTCGCTTGTACTATTTTAGTGCGAACGAGATGCACAGATAGTAAACTCGATACTCGTTATCGAAAATCTCAAAGTCACAACTCATGGTAATGGTACTGTGTACTTATGTACACGCCCTAATTTTCAGTCCGTTTTAGACACATTCACTCGTATACAGTCAGCATCATATGGCAGCATTTAAAGTACTCAAATAGTTCGTTACGCGATATAAATACTATGGTGTACCAAACTTTATGACTACTTCGGACGCTGCCAACTATATGACGCTGATAGTACAGGTAGATTCACCAGAGCTGGCACGGAAGGATTAAATGAGTAGATGTGCATGTATGATAACTGTTAACGATGGATCTAATCTGGTGCCATTTTAAACCAACCATCACCTTTTGATTTATTAACATTAAAAATATGTTAAAAATACATATTTATAATACCCGCTAAGTCTCTCAACGTGCAGATTATTAACATGAAATAAAACAACTGAATACGGATTATAGTCCCGTATACTAATTACTTAGACCCACCCCATAACCACGAACGTTGCTAAATCCATTCATTTCCAATTTATATTTTAGTAGACTTAGCAACAAAGCACTTTCGAATTGTCAAATAACATATCAACATTTAAACTAGTACTCCCAGTACCTTAGGTGAAGGCTATTTATACTTACAGTGACTATCGTTCAATCCATTAGTGCCAGCTCTCGTGAATCTACCATTAACGCGCTTCTATTTTAAATTGCTGATACTACCTAAGTCTCAAATGTCATTAGCTTTCGTTTGTATTCAATCCGGAATATGGCCAGGGCCGACCAGTGCGCCGTAGTTAGAATTATTCGAGGTATATGCTATTATTGTTATTCCTTCACACGCTTCTTACACATTATGAATTCCACACAACTGACATAGTTTAAGTCACTATGCGCGATGCTTCATGTTATAAATTTCACATAGCATTCGATCACATTCCGTTTTTCTTATGAGGCCCATAGTAAGCGACCACGTTTCGTGTAGCTGGTATGCCATTGCAAAACGCGTTGCACATTTTGACTAAATATACGCTGAAACTTGGCACAGGTTATCCTAGACCAGGAACCATCTAGAGCCTTCGCTGGTGAGGGGGGGAAGGGGAGAAGCTTGACGCGCTTTATTTGGAGCTATATATCTTTTAAAACTGGATTCATGGCACTTAACTTACTGTGCAGATTGGCGAAAAGGTAAATAAATGGCATATAATCCGAATAATCCCGTAGTTGCAAGTCCCCCGTGATATCGCAATAGTCTTTTCATATGTTCATTATTTTATCTACACTATTCTTCAATCTTACCAACACCTTACCCCAGTGATACAATTAGCGTAATTGTATAAAGATTCGTGTTACGTTTCAGTTTAATCTATAGTAAAGAAAGAGACCATCAATAAACATTTAAGACCAAGAGTATGGGCATGTCAGTGAGGCCCTTGAGGTGCTTAGCTGTATCCAACACCTGGGGTGTTATGTGACGATCACAGCCTATATAGTTCGCACTGAAATAGTACAAGCGAGAGCACCGATAGTAAACTCGATACTCGTTATCGAAAACCTCAATGTCACAACTCATGGTAAGGGTACATGGACAGACCAGCGAAACAATCGCAACATGGTAATGCTACGTGTGTACTATCGCTTCTAAGCATAGAAGATTAGCGTCAAATATTGGATATCATACAAACAACCAATTCGATTTATGGGCCACTTCGTACCCAGTGAAAATCTATGTGAAAGACGCAAAAGATCTCTTATTAACGTCACTGTGGCAAGGTTCGAAGTGGCCTAGAAATCTAATTGGTTGACTATACATGTTGTGTCACTTTCAAGGCACCGAAAGTCGCCCGTCATGTTTAAATCATAACTCTTTACAACAGAGACTCCTTTATGTCGCATAACGTAATTCTTATATCGATTATTCTATCGGATTTTTTATGTGAAAAAAAAACACAGTCGCGATAAGGTTCTTTTCGATTAGTGTTATTAAATCGTTTAAAATATATCAATTGTAATAAAACGGGATGCTCCCGTGACGTTAGTTACCCGTTTCAATATAATTACATCATAAGGTAATCTCCGTTGTACGGAACAAGGTTATATTTTCATAATTAGGCTGTGACAATGTTTACTTCGCTATATGCCAAGCGCTTGGCTTTTGTATTAGGGCTATTGCGATCTTAGAAGTACAGTCAGAGTCAAATAGTACAGAAATTTATATAACAGTAAGGATGTGTTACAATATATTTGGCTACTTTGACTGTTACTATACGACACTAACTGTACCACTGATTATTTTAAGATTCGGAACTCTAGTTCTATAGAAATAGGATTTCATGCCTTCGCGTTAGGAAAGTTTTAGAGGAATCTGTGCAGTGTTCAAATCTTTTGCAGTTTACCCCAGTATACATAGCAAATGATTGGCGCGACACACGACTACCCGTCTCATTTTAAGTATGTTCAATAATGAGGGACGGGTAGTTGTTGAATCATTTGCTAGGTTCGCTTAAATAGTATTTGTGATACAATAGCACAACACTGAGTCCTTAGGCAGTCACCAGTCCATCACCAGTCGGTGCGAGTCATGCGCCGAATGAAAGTCACGAGTCACGAGCCTCGGAGACCAGGTTCTGGTCCGTGGTGTCTTTCAGTAGAAGATTTGATAGAACGTTCTGAAAATGGGGAAAAAAGAGTTAATTTGCTTGAGCAGCACGTAAGTCACTTCATGCTCCACAACAGGGCCACCATACCTTTTCTGAATATAAATATATAGGGAAATATCTACATAATGTCTTAAAAAATCCAGAGTAGTAATAAAACATCTATATCACTAGCTTTGTTGTGACATTTATTTTATTGTGGCGCTAGACCTAGTATATGAAATTAAACACACGGACATATTATGACCCCTCAAACTCATTGCGAGAAAAAAAAATTGCAGCGCCTGCGTTAAAATTCTAGGCAATGACGCAAGAAATGTAAAACTAAATAATCTTCTATAGGCGTTTGTCCATGTACGTAGTAATTATTTAATGTGGAGCATGTCATGACAAGGTCGCAAGTGATAACTGGTTGTTTGTATAATAAATTACCTTCTCTGATTCGCCGATAACGTCGAGAAGTGAAGACATCGACATGCCATTGAGCCCCTCTTGTCTTTTATTAGCTTGCTGTAATAAAGAACACATAATAGTACATTACTGCAGAGGCCGTGAAGTAAGGGATCTAAGGACGAGATTGCGATAGACGGCCGAGTAGGAGACGAGGCCGGATAAATTGGGTCTTTTAATCCCTGTTCAGGCCGAAGCCTGTATAGTGCTTTTCTCAAACATTTCAAGAAAATAATAAAATTAAAATAACAACAAAGCAATCAAGTAAATAAAATTTTTGAATTGCCGCCTTTTAAATTTTTTATACAAAATAAACAAATTCGACAAAGCTATTCGGAAACCCTTTTTTAACTGCTTATAAAAATATAACTATGTATGAATCATAGATTTCGTTTTTTTTTTAATGAATTTACATTGGAAAAAGCTATTCCAGCACCATGTTTAACTGTTTATTATAATACCAATTATGCTTTCAAAGAGATTGTAACTTGGATGTATGTATTTTTTCCTTCGTTAGTCTAATGTTAGTTGGCAAATTTAAAAAGTTAGAGCTGCGGACAATAATGTTATTTTCATACTAACTCCATACATTTATTCACGGCCTAGTCCATAAATGTGCAACTACTTGGCATCATTTCGTGCCATTAACGCATACATTTCGTAGTATGTTTGAGAAAAAAATATTAAAAAGAGTACAACAAACTTCAGGGTAACAAAAACAAACAAGCTCAAAATGGCCTACGTTACAGCCACATTGGAGTAAGATACAAAACCTTGACAACATTTGATTTTTTTAACGTTGGCGGTAATCACATTAATTACTTACCGGCTTAATAAGCGACAGGAGCACAGAGTATAACAATTGCGACTTCTTCGACAAATGCGCCACTTTATTCTTGAGCTCTACCGTAGACTGTCTCATGTTATCAGCCTTATCCTTATTAAATTGCAACCTGCAACAGAAGTGTCCTGTCATTCCTGGACTTTTACGTTGCACCAGGGTTCCGTATACATATCAACGGTACCCCCATTTTTGCGTACATCGCCCATCGCTAATGCACAATATATATACATACGAGGCAATGCTACATATGAAATCAGTTGCAGCAAAACGGATACGGTATTCGACCAGGCATTTCAAATTTGAAATTAAGTAATAATGGCGGCTTGGAACTAGGAGGCGGTACGCGGTCCTACCAGGCCCATTTGCTTTAAAAGCTAAGCTTTTATCGTAAACATTTAAACATAATAAAATTATTATACTAAGTACTAAAGTTAGGTACAAATCTATAAGTAGGCATATACATGAAAATAATAAAATACTCCTTAGGTAAGTTAATGGTTTTTAGACGTTTAGTATGTCTTGAAAGTGCCTACTTCTGTTATACCGTGTGTGGCCTGTAATAAAAGTAATAACTTTAAGGACTTCTATACCACGTACGTAACAAACATTTGTTCTATTTACCTGGGTATAACTTTTAAAAAATGCGTAATTTATTACTTGGGATTGTATTTTTCGAACAAAATAGTATTTTCAATGAACAGCGTCCAATAAACTAGTTGACATTTACTGTCAGCCTACAAACTTCATAGTTATCACATTATACTGCTTGCTTGAAAAATCTATTTAGTAAATAAAGTCATTTTCAAAAGTCGAGTCGTATGATGCTACGTTTGTGGCGTAGTATCGATGCCTAAAGTTAATGATCTTATTAAGTTATTACAGGCCACACCCGATACAGATTGTTGATTGACTTGATTGTATTAAGCTAATTCTGCACTTAAGGTTGACTCACGTTAGAGCGACCCGTAGCCGAGCCGAGGCAACCGTCCCTACATTGGGTATGGAATGAATTACGTGATCACCGAGCCCTCCGAGCACGGGCTCGGGCCGGGCATGCGACGGCCGTTACAGTTATGTAAAAAGGCTCTGCTCGGCCCGGTGATGGAAAGGCACCGTGATATCGACGCGATACCGACGGGTGTATAGCGGTCTCGCCACTAATGACTGCATGGAACTACGCTCGTGTTAATGTGAATATTCGAGTGTCCAGCCGCTCGGGCCCAGACCGCGCCCGGTGGGTCAACGGAAGGCTCGGGCTCGGAAAGTCGACGTGTAGGAGACGCGACGGTGTAACGTGAGTCATCCTTAAAGCAGCAGCCGACTGGAAGTCTTTGTAGATCGAAAGTATAAACGTCTTATTTTGATAGGAATTTGACATTCGTGATGGCACATGTAGACATGTAATACAAAATATATAAAAATATAAGCATAGTCTATAGTCGGGGCCTGAGAGGACGCACGTGGCCCGCAATGGCGCTCAATGGCAGCGGCACGAGAGAAAGTCGCCTGCGTTCAGGTAGTCTTAAAAGTCGTATAAATAGCGGTCAAAATGCGCGTTGACGGCCTACACCTGCACACCTGCTTTTATTATTAGTTATACTTATCCGATTTTATTTCTTAAAATTATAATGTAGACTCGTATTATGCATTCTATTAAAGAGCACTATTAGAAACCATAATTCTCTTATTGTAGCACAATAAGCGCCGTTCGCGAAGCGTTTATACGTTTTCCAACTATGATTACGCGATTTTATTTTTAATTGCAGGTATTGTCGTTGCAAAAATTAGTGAAAATGTACCCGGGTCGTAGAAATGTAGATATGTACTTACTGTTGATAATACAGTGTATATTCTGACGCGATTTAACTATGTAGCCTCCCTCCGAGGGTTGAAAGCGCAGTGTACCTATTGTCCTTACAAGAACGACAAAAAGATAATAAACACGATTTTTTTTTTATTTGCAGATAAATTGCAATTGCTTCGATGGCGGCTTTAACGCAATTATTTGATAGACACCCGGCGCAAATTCGCTAGTGCGCACTTTTACTCAGACTTAAATCAGAGTTAAAAATGTTAAAAAATAATAAATCCGAATTTGATTATATTTTTTTCATAAATGATTAATACATTGGGTCCATTTCATAAGTATTGTAAGAGAACGTAAACAAATACAACCATGTGTTTTAGCCATTCTAACACGAGGTACGACACATTATTGAATCTATAGTATCATGTTATTGTTTGTTTAAATTTTCTGAATGCTTATATAATGGACTAACTTTTATTAAGTGGATGATCCAAGATTGATAATGAAATGATGAACGTAGATGATATTTGTATTATTGCTAACAATGACTATTACCATATTTATACTGCTTCGTGTAGTCGTTTTGGTTAATTTTACGGTACAACCTAACATCAATTACCTAATCAAACTGGTTGGTAAAGTTGTTACAACTAGTTTTTTTTTTAATAAAATGCTTCTTTTACAAATTTAGTTGTATAGACAACTTAAAGGTTTGCAGGCTTGCCGTGGTATTTATATGAAAATGTATTCAATAAATTCATTTATAACCAGTAAATACCTAGTACAGTAAATACTCGATATACAATCATAATTGGTCACGTGCAGAATTTTTAAACTTAAATTAAGGCTTTAAACTTGTTTAATTGTATCAATTTCGTTACAAACATTAGTCATACATTTAAATGTGAATTACTTTAGTAACGACTGTGATAAAATAAAACAAAACAATAATTAAGGCCTTAATTTACATACAAAAATACTGCAACAGGCCTCATAAGAGTCATGAGCGATAAGAAATTAATACTTCAACTGTTTCTACTTACTCATTACCAAGTCGAAATAACTAGAAATTAGAAAGCTATAGTACCTGGCAACCAACCTTTGTTTATCTGATTGACAATCTTGTAAACTCTCAGGTAGCAGTTGGTGTATGGATGCTCATAATGATAACAAAACTTCGACTCTATTTCCATTGCCGTAAGTTCAGGTTGGCACGGTGTGCTCAGTTCAGGATCACGTCTACCTACCTAAATAGGCTAAATCGATAGAAATACGCTACCTGTCTACCTTAAATTAACTATAGCAGAATCCACCACCCATTCAGTACATTCTCCAGCCCAGTCAATGACTATCAAATTAAACCTATTCCTAAATAACGGGGATGGATGAAAAACTACTTACTTGTTTACAATTAATACATAGGAAAAAGGCAAACTTAAGCATTACTTAAATTAATATATAATGCATATTCACTGAACGAAAACGAATAGTTAGCTTAATGTGCTTTTACTAGTAAAATTTACGCATCGTACAGTCAGCAGCAAAAGTGGCCAAGCGTATGAAGTGTTCAAAATGACCTGCACGCGCTCTTATTCTCTTGACAATAGAGACGCCGTTGACCTCATTTTGAACACCTCAAACGCTTAGCCACTTATGCTGCTGACTGTACGCAATAAATAAACAGATAGAGAGCAATGACAAATTCCTTCTTCCATCAGGAGATCAAAAATCATTAGCAAGTTAAAAACCTAACCTATAAAACAACATTTTCAATAATACATATTTACGTCGTAGGAAGTAGTGAGTTACGGTGGGTTAAGATTAATACAAGTTTCTTGTTGTTTTACTATACTGTCCATGGATCGCAATCGCAATGGTACCCAAAGCCACGTGCCAGAATTTGTTATTGGACAGCGATGTCGTGTGTGTCTGTTCGAAATCCATTTTACAATCAATTGGGTTTTTTAACTCAAAATAAAATTAAGTTTACATTATCCATGACACGTTACATAAATGTGAAGTAAGTTTTATTTTGTCTAAATTTGATTATTTTCTCGTGAAGACGGTCAACTTGAAGACACTATTAATATATTATAATAGTAAAGAATAAACATATGTAAATTACGATATTACATTGAAATTATTTGTATGTTTACGTTCACATAGTTCTCATAATGACATTTCTTAGTCCGTGGTAAAAATACCCCAACTATAATATTCATGAGTCATCATAGCTTCCAACCGAGCTGATGACTGAGGTAATAAAATTATTAGGTTTACGTTATCTCGTTCTCATTGTATTTCATGAATCGAGATCATAGTATAAATACTCTATAGTGATTTCATACACCGCAAATGATTATTAGGTTAATGATAAACTGTTTCTTTTAATTCTAAGGAAAGGTTAAATATAATATCTTCAATAATAACATTGAATTGTAGTTTATTATGAGTTCTGACAATCAAATTTCGAACATCTATAAAAAAACAAAGGAATTTTGTTTAGGCCGAATTATGATATGACGTTTTATTAGGAATGAAATGTGTCAGACCGTATGCAAATTGGACACGATTCTAGTGTTATGGAATTAAAAATTATAACTATGGTTGTTTGGAACTGTTTTCATTCGTCGCTATTTAACGCTAACTATTCGTTTAGCTTTTCGTATGCGATTACAGAAATTATTATTGAGAGTTGGGAGATTATAATATTAGTTTATGTATCTGTGCATAATGAAGGGCATTACAACAAAAGTGTGGGTTTATGAAACGAGCCGAAGGCGAGTTTCATAATAATATAACACGAATGTTGTAATGCCTAATTATGTATAGTTGCATACACTACTTTATCTACACACATATCATAAGTGTTTTATGATTTTCGAAAACCGTGTTTGTTTCATTATGTAGCACTAACATAAAAAAACTATTATCTAGATTCGTATCATAACTTCCTTACAATATGTTCAGAAATGATAAGCTAATGGCGTATATTAAGAAAGCTGTATCTATGTATGATAGCATCCTAACGGTAATTACATCCAACTTTCGAACAGTTTCTTAAAAAAACATATTTGATTGCGAACATTGAATTAGTCGATTTATAATTCTAGTTCTATACGTTTTTTAAATATCGAATGTAATATTCGATATAAGATTCGAAATAGACTCAAGTCTAGATTATATTTGAATTTGATAGCTATAGGTATTTATACGCCTGTGATTTGTTACGATCATTCAAAAAACGGTGGAAAAAAAAGTAATGATGACGACATGATGACAATTCCGGACATATTGATGAAAATTTAAATACACAGATGCATATCATAAGTACTAATTAAGTTACATAAGGAGGCATCAGAACTTTCGCGTGGTTTTATTAAATCCACGCTTGTATTTATGTTCATGCCTCTCATTATGCGCCATTCATTATTACGGTATTAATATTATAGATAGAAACGATATGTATGTACGCATGTACTCGCAATAAAAAATAAACTAAAAATACAATAAAATCACGCCGTTTATGAAATCATCTAGGTAGTAATAAGGTAGATTAGGCATATAAGGCCCACCATTATTTAAAACGAAATATCTGTCGATATAATCAGGATAACAAGTAAAACTCATTCGATATAGACGACACGTTTATTTAAATTTCTTCATAAATCAAAATAACAGTGAAAATATTAGTGTATTTGAGGTTACTGAAAGTTTTTTTAAACTACTGTTTTGGGCCTTATTAAACACTATGTAGGTAATAAAGCCCGCCAAAGAATTGATCATATTAACGTAAATAACATGTTTTTGAACTTTTTAACGTCACACTTACACATGAAACAATATTTGGTACCTTCATAACATGAAGATATTTATAATTTGCCTTTTTATTTGCCTTTGGGCCTTATTATACTAAACATATAAGAAATCAACGATTTTCCTTTAAAATAGTAAGAATTAACATAAATTTAAACCTTCATTTGTTACAGCACTGGTAACATTAATATTTAACAAAAATAAAAAAGAATCATAATTTATCAATCAACCATAATTTTGTGGGCCTTTTTGAACTAAAGGCTTTATATAGAAGCTAACAATCTTGTTCTTGTGTTTTTGACGAAGATTGGTGCTGACAGGTGCTGTCGGTGACGACATTTTTGTCTGGAAAGAAAAAGTCTAAATACATTAAAATTTATTTAGTTAAATTGTCAAAATTAGCTATTTAGTGCTGTTTTTTATTTATTTATACCATTACGTCTCATAGGTTTAATAAGGCCCGGGGCCCGGGCCTTGTTACCTACTCTAATAGTGGGCCTTATTAGCTAAAGTAAAGGTTCTAGAATAATGACGATTATTAAACATAAAAATAGACAAGAAACTAAAAACTTACCTTTCTACTTACAGCCAGGTTAACCTCTGTTTAGATCCAAATTAAAAAATAACACAGTGCATAATCAAAAACCTCGAAAAAACGCAATTTTCTTTTAGCAAAATTTACATCAAGCGCAGCCGCAACCTCACCCAAAGACTGTTTGGAAGGTATTGACAGGATGACGGCGCGTACGAACCCAACCGCTGCTGCCAGCTCGTTTTATCGACTTTTTCTTTGTGTACGTGAAGTGTCGAACGGATTATACTATTGGAAATGTGATTTTTGGCTTCTGGGCCTTGTAACCAGCTGGGCCTTATATGCCTGACCTACCTTAGTACAATCTAAATTAACTTTAATTGCTAATCAATAGACCCCGGATTCTTGTCGCGATGACGTATAGGGTAACTTGGGGAGTAAATGGAACGATTAAAAAAAAATACATACGTAAACAAAAAATAAGATATGCTAAAAATATATTCATTGCACCAGAATAATAAAAATACAGTTATTTACCGATAAATTTTAGTCAATCACAATAGAAATTGGTCAGCTAACGAAAGAACGTCGATAATTTAAACAACTGACAATTGATTTATAGAAAGTTTCGCAGTAATATACCAAAAATAATAAGTCATTTTATTAACATTCATTTTCATATTCATTAACACATGACTTTTTTATCTTATTTTATCTTAATAAATCCGTATTAATTATAAGGTTCCATTTACTCCCCAAATTACCCTATAGTGACGTCATCGTGACAAGAATCCGGGGTCTATTAATCAAATAGCACGTATCTATTACTGCAGTCGACTATTTATTTTACTGATACATACATTGTTGTGTTGATGAATTATGATTACATAAACTGTAATTTTAGTTTCACTTTTAACACAAAAATCTAATGATTGCATATTTGAATAAAAATCAGTAAGTATAGACCTACGCCAAAAGACATCTGTTACCTAGTTTGTATTTGTTCATCCATCCCAGTAATATAGCTCTATGTTAAGTGATATATATACATACAATATTACAGATGTATAAATAATTAACATAAAGGCTTTACCATGTGTGTCGCGAAACTCTAGCGTCTTGATTACAAATTAGCACAATACAATTTTCCTAATAATTAATTCAAATGGCAGAGCTTTTTTGCTTGTATAAACAGTAACAGATATAAAATAAAAATAGTCACAAGTGATGCAAAATAGCAAACCTGAATTCCATAGTGTCACAATTTTTGCATTTTTTTGGCTTGTTGTCGATGTCGCGCGGCGCTGGGGTGACTGCAGACAAAAATCAATAACATATAACAAGTCGCATAGCGCAACAGTCGTCGCTCGGCAAATCTCCAGCCCATGTGATAACACCTATAATACGCTAAGATATCATTATTAAGCATCATACGACGACAAGAGCAAATCATATATACTTCGCAGATCATTTTGTTAGGGTGACGATGTTTGCACGTTTCAATATCTTCTATTAAGGGCAACGGGGCATTGATCCGTTTTATCTGGGTAATTCTTTGTGTCGGTATTTACGTACCTGCGAACTACGTACCTGTGTCGACCTACGATAAAGAAATTCCTTTTTTTTTCCGTACTTTATCAAGAAACTTTATACACAATAGTGTTTTTAATTAGCAAAGAATTACCCAGGTAAAGCTACCTGCTTGTAATTAGATATACGTTTTTATTATATTACTCCCGTTTAATAAAGTTATTTCCTTTCTCTTTGTCTAATTACAAATACCATTACGTAATAGGAAAAGTATTAACTAGAACGATTAGCAAATGGTGTGGAGTAATATACTAATTAAATAGCAGGCGAAACAGATAAGTGACAGATCACAAGTTATGTCTTCATTTCCGATAATTTCAATAGATTTCTATATTTAACTATGTCCAAAAAGTATTTATGCCTATAAGTGTATAAGTATATTTTAATAATCTAAGTGATATTTGTAAATTCAAACAAATACTGAATGGTTTCTTGGATTATCTAACTCGTACGGAATTAGGTTACATACTTTAATAAATTGCTGGCAAAAGTATACAATTTTACTTAATATATATAAAATTAGAATATTCTTTTTGTAGTTTTATTTATTTATATCTAATAATCATTATGGGGAGTTTATTATGCTCATATATAACTTTAATTCATGACAAATAATAAACATTTAGAGTTGAAACTATAATAACTTATAAGTCTTATAACATTAAACTACGAAATAATAATTATTATTATTTTGTTACTTGTTTAAACCAGTAATACAAAATATATATGTTTTTCTTGTGGAACTTATCGGAAATAAAAAGACACCTTTATAATCTCGCGGTATCGTAAACCGTATTACGATAGTAATACATCTGACATACTCTCTAATTACTTGTCTAGTGTACTTTTCATTCATTCGCTTAGTCTTGCTGTGTATTTGTTAATGAAAAAAAATTGCACCGCGAGTTATCCGAGAATTAAAATATAAAAAAATCATAAAATGCAAGTGAATATATTCTAATATTATTTTAGAAGCGGATATGTAATCAACGCAAAAAAAATTATAACGTATAATTTTGTTTCTATAGATGTTTAGAACGACCGTTTTAGGGTAGGTTCGTACTTGAATACCGAAAGTTAGAATAGGACCGAAAGGTTGTACCTTTACCCGGCGGTTAAAATGCTTCACGAACAAAGGGTCTTGTCAACTGTCCACAAATAATCGAGCCCAGCAGGACATCTTTTTTATACCTCAAACCGTACCTAGGGTTCCACCGGCCCACGTGTTTACGGGTAGGCCGACTCCTAATGCAGCAGAGTAGGTACCTACCATTTTTTTCAACAGTTTCGTTTCAATATACTAACCGTTTTAGCAGCCGACGGACCAAATTAGTCGATGAAATACTATGCAATCTCAACCTAGTTCGAGAATAGAAAGTGCGTAAACGCTTAGCATAAGACATACAAATTTCTTTTATAGCAGAATTTAGAAGTACCTATAGATTCTGAAATTTCATCGCAGTCAGAACGTTTGCTGGTTGTTTTACTTATTATCTGCCATTGCTATGTATCATCTTAGCAAAGCTCAAGATATCACATGCCAACGCCGTCGTTAATATAATATGATTAGAACTGAATAAAATACGAACACTGTTAACTGAGATTTTAACTAATTACTAATAAAATAGCCTAGGGTCGTACGCGTAGAGCACAGACAATAAACCTATCCATGGTCACATCTCTTTCATTTCTCGTTCCATGTTTCTTATAGATATGAAGAGAGTTCAAAGAATTAGAAATACAAATAAACGCCTCCTTTGCGACCATCATGATTCATGATAATCATGCTGAAATCTCTAAAGTTTTGGAGCTCAAGTCCCCAATTCAAACAATATTTTTTTGGTAAATTTCGATAAGGCTGCAATTCGACACAATGGCGACTATTCTTGTCTCCTTGTGATAATCGGAGAGGCATCCAATTTATTGTGAGTCGCCGAAGCCCGAAGGCCATACATGCCCTACCCGCAAAATTACTTTAAGGATGCCTGCTGGGATCGGTTTTATGTGGATGCCGGCAGTATCATTGTTCTATGGTTCTGATATTGATATTACACCTTAAGTCTAAAACGTACTATAGTTCAAAAAAATACCATATAAACATTAAAAGGCGTTCTTAAATTGAGAAGTCCCTGCTGGGCTTTCATTAAATTATTATACTAACCTAGTACTGTTTGTCGATTTGTAAACAAAAATTACTGGCTATTATATTTTGTTGTTTTATTTTACATACGAAAATATGTTGAATGTTTGTCATAAACAAATCTTTTTAACTTGAGACCACTGTTACATATTTTGGCCATATATGAAACTGTCTTATATGAAATATTTACTCGTGGTATATAATAAATATATTAAATGGTATGGTAAACAACTATGCTGGCAATATAATTTAATTACAGATATTGTGAGAAATGATTTTCCTTCGGGAAAACTCGGATATTTATCGGAATACGATGACACCCGAACTGTCAATGAATAATCGTATATGAGTGACATTTTCATATCCATTATTATGGAACATGACATGTGACATTAAACAATAAAGTTCCATATTTATTATGTTATGAAAATATCACTCATTTAATAAGTCATCGATGGACAGTACGGCTGCCGTCGTATATCGATCGAGATACGTTTACTTGATGGAAAATAGTTTTGCATTCTGTATATAATTTACTTGTACTTTTTTAATGAACTCCTAACATCAACGTGATAAACGAAACAAACAGCATTTCAAAATAAAATTATAAATACCTTCATTATTCAAAATATAAAATAATTATCGATTTTTTATGTCTTTTAATTAAAACTATACAATTTAAGTTGTATAAAATGTTGTGTTATATTTATATATTTTGATATCAAACAATAACTAGTTTTTATTTTCCTTATGTTTTCTATCGATTCATTCGCTGTAACATAGATACAATTAATTAAACGGTGACTTACTAATGAAATCGTCGATAGGCCGCGACTCCAAGTTGGCGGTGGGCACACAGGAGATAACAGGTTTGTCAACACTGTAAATAACAATTACTGTTTTAAACACAAAACCGTCGTGAGATTGAAACATATTAATTGTATAAAAGCGGGTAACTCGCATTTTATCACCCTACTATTGACTAAAATGAGGGTAGTCAGCTGTTGCCGGCGTCGAGTGCACGGTCGCAGAGACCTGCGGCCCGCAGTCTGCGTCGTTATGCCGGCACCAATGCTTGGCAAACCACGTAGCTTGTCACTAAAACAACTATGTTGTTTGCCAAGCATGTGGAGCCGGCATTAGCCAACGCGAATGGCTCATGATTATGCTCCTCGTTACACAGTCAAACATGTCGAGCAATATTGGACTTACAATGCACGGAATACACGAGGCTAGTTTTTCAACAGACATAAAACGTGAGTTTACCCGCTTTTATACAATTAACAATTACTGTATTCAATAGGAATGCAATATTAAATAGAAAACCGTTTTTCACTCTTTTTGATGAGTTGACACTTTTCAACATAATATAAGCAAAGTTGTGGTTTATTCGTATTACAACTATCACTTATCGGGATACTAACCAATTTTAATGAGTTTAATTTCATGTCACTGAGGCGCAAATCTAACTCGTTTATCTTTAAAAATGAAAAATGTAAATCTATCACACATTTGCATAATCTACATTTAGCACTTACAATTTTGTAATCTTTTGTTCGCTCAGATTTCAATATAAACAAGGGACCAACAGCTACGTGCTACACGTGGTAAGTTCGACACTGATGGCTTTAGTTGTAGTTGAGATTACATTTTACACAATTTAACTACTAATATTTATATTTATATATGTATATATTTACCTGGGGATTAATACAGGTGGAGGATTTGAAAATATAGGAACTTCTACAGGTATTGGACCAGGCGCAGGCTCTGAAAATTAAAATATTATTTAAAAAATTTTTAATTGACAATTATTAAAAGCAATTGTTCTAGACAATAGGTATGAATAAAGTTCATTAACGTTACAAAAATAATTATAATTGAAAATATATTTTTTACATAACAATGAAATTATTCATTAATAATTATAGAGTAGTATACTTAATGCGTAAGTAGGAAGTATTTTATTTACCTGGCGGTGGTGGTGGTGGCGGGGGTAGTAGAGTAGGGGCTGGGACTGGGACAGGTACAGGGGCCGGATTAGGGGCCAGGGCTGGGGCCACGACTGGGGCTGGGGCCAGAGCTGGGGCTACGGGCCTCTGCTTCTTATGGTGTGCTAAGGCATGAGGCGGCAAGACACCAGTTCGGTAAAACCTTTGCTCTTCAAATATTGTGGCATGCACATATTTACAAAAGGGATATGTGCAACCAGTGTTCTGGAAGTTATAACAGAACGTGTATACACCAGGTAACTGAGATAAATCCCTCTCATGGGCATATCTGCATGTGCCTGCTCTAGTACATGTGCCCCTAATAAAATCCCTGCACATTGTCTTTTTAGGTTTTTCACTAGCTTCACGGGGAGCTTCATAATTTCTTACTACTTCATTGTTCTGCAGACTTAAGGTTGGAGAGCCTGAACTGCTTTCATATTCGTGATCCACAATTTCTTGCTTATGCGGAAGGCTAAAATCTATTGGGGTGGTGGGTGGGGGTTCTAAAGGTAATGGAGGTTTAGCAGGCTTTGCCTTTTCTAGCAAGGCTTTCTGTTCCTCGAACGTCACTTGTTCTGGAGAAGTATTTGTTGGTGAATGTTCAGACCCATGCACAGGAGAGTAATTGCAACTCTCCGATGAGTCTATTTTTGACTTTAAGAACTTCTTCATATTTTTAAAATTGGGTGATGGTCGGAATTTTATAGACTTTACTTCCGTTCCAAATCTGGAGCCCTTAGCAACATCTGAAATGAGGATAGACATAGTTATAGCATTAAGTAGGTTCATGGTAAAAATTTTGGAAAAATCTAAAGTATAGTGTGATATTTTCTTTCAATGACTAAGAATATCAATATCCTTGTATGCCCCAGTATACGATCTTACAATTTAAGGGAGGGTAAATTGCAATATGGTATTTACCCTCCCTTCAAATATAAATTAAACATTATTTATAAACAAATTACCTATAGAATTTTTCCAGTAATTATTTATTTTTCAAATAGTTCAAAAAAATACATATTTATTATATAAATAAAATACATTTTCAAAAGGCCTCCCTTACAAGGATAAATAAATACATAATGAGGTTATTTGTTGCTCATAGCCCCAGATCTTACCAAACCATACAATTTATTTCAATACTTTTCAGGGATTTTATAAAACAATTCAACCTTCTTCAAGCTATGTCTCTAACTCTCTACCTACATAGTTAAATGCTATAGTTAAATAGTCCTTTCTTTAATTCAAATACAAAGGCTACTAAATTATCAATAATGTAATAGGTTTTATAAATTAATGCTATACTAGGTTCTATTACATCTTATTTAGGTTAAATGTGGAGAACAATAATTAAATATATTACCTTTTTGGGGTTCACTTTACATTGGGCATTTCGTAGAGTAAGTATTAAACAAAATAAAATAGCATGAACCTTAAGTGGTTCAACAATTAAAGTTGGTCACTGTACATAAATAGAACCTCATAATAGCTTTATTAAATTTACTCTCCCATCACAATATTAGTTTATTTTTTTAAAGAATTGGCTTTTGCTGCCAGGACACATTGTCAATATCCTCTCTTATTCTTGATGAGAGCGTAGGACCTGAGGACGATTTTTGAGAGACATGACACAAATTCAAAAAACTTTGAGGACAAAAAAACGCGCACAAAAGTTTCTAACTATATTTGCATTAAATGTATATTTTCTATAATCACAATCTTTATGAATCATTTTACTAAAAAACCATTGGTTTGTTTCTGATACAGTTTACAACGATGATAATAATCGAGTACTCGATCCTGAATAATTGCCCCCCTTATAATGCCCCCGACATAAAACGAATCTACTACATAGACATACCATTAACATTTATTCCTCGTAGATCTACTATTATACTATTGTATATGTGTATGTATTCACCCTTATTATGACAGGCTGTAAATTTTTGACAGTATATTTTATATTCAATAGAGAAGAAATAAAAAATAGATCTGAAATAATATGAGTTTTATAATGCTTCTGTTATTTTGAAACGTTTCCAATTTTACGTAACGGGAATTAGCGACATACCTACATTCTGATAAATAATAATAATGATGAGCTGGCACTTCATAAATTAAATAAACCCATTCCTATGAAAAACATAATCAACTTTTTAGGGCACATATGAAACTATGTAAATAATACGTACCTGCTACTGAATCCTGCATTTAATTTACAAATATACACCTTAATTATATACACTAAAAGTTGGCCTTTAGGCATTGCCAAACATAAGTCAATAAGTCCCTTCATACAACAATAATACGTAGTTATGCCATTAGATAATATATAACACAACATAAACCGTACCCACACAACAGTCTAATCTAATAACATTACAAAATGGCAGGCACCTCCTGACAGGGTAGAGGCTAGGAAGCCAGGTAATGGCCACGCCTGTCAGATAATGACATGACATTCACGAAATGTATGAAAGAAACAACAACATCTTAAATCATGACACTATAAATTTTAAAAATAAATACATTTTCTCGCATGAATTCTAGACTCTAAACATGGAAATATAAATAAAATGTGATCAGTTATTTATTAAAATAAAATAAGTTAATTAGTGTATACTATGCTTGATATCTTAGTACATACTTAGTAGCGACTATTTTCTCTTTCACTAAACTGCGTAAATTGTTCGAACTGCGCGAATTTCGAATTTAGCGATAAGCCTTCTAATGCTACCGCCACACATTCGCGCGAGTAGCGAGGCGAATGGCGATGTATGTAATTTTAAGAATTGTAAATAGATTTATTAAATAAATAATAATAATAAAAAAAATGCGAGCACGCATGTGTACGCGGACGTTTCGCTATTCCTCTCGTCCCTCGCATCGCGATTTGTATAGGCAAAGTTTCGTCGAACGTTTCGACGAATAGCGAGGCGAGTGACGAGCCATCATGTCTAAACGCGGAGTTAAATCAATACCGCAAGATGATCTGCATGCGGGAAACGTGTAATATATTACACCACAAATTTACAGTCACCATCAGACATATTGTAGCGCCCAAGGTGGTTACATATATTGGAACAACGCCATGCTGGCTCGTCACTCGACTTGCTATTGGTCGAAACGTCCGACGAGACATTGCTTACACAAAAACGCGATGCGAGGGACGAGAGGAATAGCGAGACGTCTGCGTACACATGCGTGCTCGCGTTTCGCCTCACTACTCGGGCGAATGTGTGGCGGCAGCATAGGGAGACAAAATGCATGTTCAGATATTTGTGACCTACTTCACAGCTCCTATATATCTGATGGTAACTGTACATATACGTCAGTCAGCAGCAGAAATTATTAAGCGGACCAGGTGTTCAGAATGATCTTGAGACTCTCGCCTCGCTATTCGTCAAAACGTTAGACGAAACTTTGCTTATGTCTAAATGCGGAGTATACAATAACGCGATGCGAGGGACAAGAGCACACACATGCGTGCTCGTGTTTCGCCTCGTTATTCGTCTCGCTACTCGTGCGAATGTGTGCTGGTAGCATAACAATAAAGTAATGCCAATGACCAAGCCCATTTTGAACTTCTCTGCCGCTTAGCAGCTTTTGCTGCTGACTGTACCTACAAAGAAATGAAAAAGCTTTTTGGACATAGATAATAAGACTTATATGTAAAATTCTCACTGGAGACGGACGCGAGAGAAGTTATTTAATTTATTTAGGCGCTGTGTTGTTCATTCGTAAATGCTTTAAATATTCTGCTCTATGTAGTCCTTACTTTAAAAAGCCACACAGCACAGAGGTGCTTTAGTGTAGAGATCAAAGCACGTTCAAAGATATTAATTACGTATTATATTATCTACTATATATATATATACGTCTGTGTATAATAGGCGTAGTTAATTAGTATGATTCTATTAATGATGGATGCTGCTGCCATCTATAATTGCTTTAACTCAATGCTTATTTATAGTTGGTAATGTCAAAACGGTTCGTTTCCAAGTTTCGTCAGCTTGTAGCGTTGTGGTTGTCACAGACTAAGAAGGTACTACGTATGTAGTAGTGCTTTCGCCCTCGGATTCCTGCGGAGTCGAGCAGCCATTTTGTTTGTTATTGTGTTGTGCGACGGCTGCTTTATCTGGTTTGATGCGACGAGCAGGCGGTGATAAATGCTTATTACTACAGTGCATTTTCAACTGCAAATTTCGCCATTTCGTCAAGCATTAGAATTTAGAACTATTTATTAATTACATCTTCATTCCCGTAAACTAATATAGTGGATGAGTTTATGGTCTATATAGAGGAAACAAGTGAAGTTAAATTAAATGCAGGATACACAGACAGGTTCGTATTCAATTATTAAGTGTTCAATTATAACAAGTTTGCATGTGACAATTATTAACTTCTTGTTTTTCCAAAATAGTGTTTACGGTCCACGTACTCGGCCAGTGCGAATATATTTTGTAACTTTAGACAGTTGCTAGGTTAATCACCTTCATTGGCAATTATCTAGGTTACTTTCTTTATTTTGAATTTAAATTAAATGATTTTCTTTCCAGCAAAGGTGTTAACAGTCTTATTAAAATATACATTCAAATTGTGTAATCTACAGATAACCTTCGTGTATATTTTCGTCTACTAGTCTACTGAATGCTCTTATGCTCCCCTTATTTTTTTGGCTATATATATATATTTTTTTATTGCTTAAAAAATGTAATTTTTTGTTAAATGTTATTTAGCATTGCTATTATGATTAATATTTAATGAGCGACTGAGTTCCATTATTTTATGCAGAATCATTCTATAAGGTGTCCCACAAAAACATATGTTATAATACATTGTTATAACTATATTGTGTTTAAGATGTTTGTTTATTCTAAGCAGTTTGGGGTCTATTGTTAATAAAAAGATATTATGAGCTGTAGCAAAATGCTAGGTCAACATGAGGAAGATGATGATGATTTATTTATATTGAATATCACTGACAAGTGACCACACACCTACCTACAATCACCTAGACCTAGACTAACTCATTTTTGTTGTATGCTCCTCTAGGTTACTCATAATAGACAATAGAACATTACAATACAAAGGCAAAGAATAGGAAATTTGCAACAAAAGGCAAGAAATTAAAACATGAACAAGGCGTGTGTCTTAAATCAACACAAGTTGCAAATTATATATTCACACATGTATCATACATGTGTGAATAACTATATCATGTATTACACACATTTTACAGTATTTTATAGTATATTATGGCCCTTTGAATTTTTGAAATAGATAAGTAATCTGTTAAATATTGCACTAGGGTGGTAATGATACCTGCTTTAGCTGTATGGGTGTTATACTGATCTAAAATGTTAAATTTACGAATTTAATGTATTAATCTCACAGTATTTGGAGGCAGCACATAATTGCCTGACACAAATTAATATTGTTCTAGTAGTTTGAAATAATTATGTATGTGTCTCTTTTAACTACTTTGAATGTGGTCTGTAGAAGCTTGAATGCAATTGCAGTTAAAATGGAACAAAATATATAGACAACAGGTTTGGCATAGTCGGTAGTGACATTACCTATGAAGCCATTAGTCCTGGGTTCAAATCCCAGTAAAGGCATTTATTTGTGTGATGAGATAGATTTACAGATATTTCTGCCTGAGTCATGGGTGTTTTATATTATATGTGTATTATAGTATTTGAATATTATATATTATGTTTGCTGAGCATTCACAACACAAGCATTCTTGAGCTACGGTGGGGCTCAGTCAATTTGTTTAAGATTGTGATGTAATATTTTTTTCTTGTATTTGCAATCAGCCTTAAGACCAAGAGCAAGTTAGTCTTGTGGAGTGCCTTTCTAATGGAAGAACCTACTCATTTGCTACACAGAGCTACTGCCAGACCTCTAGCTCTAGAATATATGTTTTAGTTATATAACAAATAAACTATATACTATACTTTATGCAAATTTATCTGGAGGTGGAGTTGCCATATTTTCCATGTTTACCAGGCCAGTTTGCAGAAGCTGTTGAATCGTTTTTGTTGGTAACTGCTGTCTAACCATCAGTTTTTTTCTGCTTGCTGCCTCTTAGGACACTTGCAGGAATTATACAAGTCTTATTTCATTTTTAACTAATTGTTTCATTAAAACATATAAGGTAGCTAAACCATTGGCACTTGGCCCTTTTTTATTAAGACTTCCCCCATTCCAGATGTTAATTATGAATGTGTGTGATTTTCCCATACATTCTAAATCGGTCATTTTTTTAACACTTGCAGTCTAGTGCCCCATACATGGGTCACTATAACCAACAAGGTATGCACTAAAATCAAATCACTTCTAACTGCATTCAACGGTGCTCATAGTATAGATATTTCTCTGTCAATATTTTTTATAGATTCAACAGCATTCTATATAAAATATTGTAATAATCAGACTGCTACCTGGGCGTTTCCTAGTGACCCATAAGTGGAGCACGGACATGCAATGGAAGTAATTTGCTTGCACATAATTATGAGGATATCAAATTTTTTTGTATGGTCTGTGAATGTGTTTACATCAACATCTGTAGTTATCTACTTTTTAGGTAATCAAACTTAAATAATATTTTTGTCTCACCAGATCCTGACAATTGTCGGAGACTCGGGGTTGATGAGCAGTACATAAAATTTCGGCCCTCGCCCAATTTCAAGAACATGAAGAAGTTTCTGAAATCAAAAATTGACTATTCAGAATCGTCAAGTCAATCGCCGCCGGACGGTAGCTCTGAACAGAGTACGCCAAATGCGGCTGAGAGCCCTCCCAGGAACAACCAGCCAATGGATAAGGAGGAGCAACCTTCCCCTGTGAAACCAGTAGTCCATCCGCCTTTACCACTAGAACCGCCACCCCCTGACATTCAACCGGTCATGCCCGTACCTATCAAACATGAAGTGATTGATAATGAATATAACGAACAGGAAACGGGACAGGAGTCTCCAAACCTATCCACTACTGAAACGGAAGAAGCATCACTTAGATTAAACCCAGAAGAGCAAGACAACACATCAATAGAAAGGCCAAAAGTGACTGTGTGCAGAGACTTTATTAGAGGCACATGTGTAAGAGTAGGCTGCAAGTTTGCACACCAGCGGGACCTGTCACAGTTGTCAGGAGTGTATACATTTTGTAGGAATTATCAGAATGCTGTCTGCACACTACCTATATGTAAATATGTGCACGCAACAGTTTTTGAGGAGCAGGAGTTCTACAGGACCGGAGTGCTTCCTGCACATGCCCAATACCATTTAAAAAAGGCTCAGTCCTTCTATATGCTGCCGCCACCACCACCTCCCCCTCCACCACCAGAAGGTATATAAGATTGCATTTCTTAACCTATACTACAATACAAGTAATCAATACCTAATTTACATTCAGAGATTGAGCCACTTGTCCGTAACTTACTTGGGTAATGCATGACTGAACAAGTATTATAGCGGCGGAAAGCCAATCAAGAGGTCAGACCCTTAGTTTTAGAAGTAATATTGCACACATGATCAATGATTTTTTTGTATTAGCATAAATTATTTAATGTACGACTATGTAGCGCAGACGACAATAGAAATTCATTCTAATCAAGTTAGGTACTAGTTAAAAATCAGTTACACATTTTTAAACTGTGTAACAGACAAGTGTTGTATTGAAAGTTATGTAAATAATGTTTAACTTTTTGACAACAAACTTCAAGTTTAGACGTATGTTCCTTGACTATTAAGAGTTGAATTAAAACCTTTTTATTAGTTGAATCTTACCATTAAGTTGTGTCAAGGTTGGTAAATCTTCTATGCTTATAATATATTGTGATTTTATTTTTTTTTCCATCCTGAAATATTGTTATTGTAACTGGAAAATTAATGAGATAATTAGTTTTTTTTAACTATCTTTTCTAAAATACAAAGAGGTCAAATTCTTATTCTGGACATAAGTGTCTGTGGCTGTGGGTCATGAAGCGAAGTGACATTCATTACATGCTCTTGACTGCATTTTATTTTATGTAAAATTAATGTTTTCAGAAACCCAAAAGCCCCCCCATACGTATGCTGATGCTTTACGACGCTCAAATACGTAAGTATATTTATTTTTGTTCAAATGTGGACACAAAGTGATAATGTGAATATATAAATAATATAATTGTAAAAATTTTGTAGTATGTTTAATAAATAAATAATAATAATAATAATATGTAAGAAAATAATAGTTCATAATTTTGATTAATACATACATGTAGTATAATATCTGTGTAATCTATTAATTAATATCAACATAATATTGATCGGTAATATTCTGTCACATAGTTTGCTTGTCTCGGAGTGGGCTGATTGAGGTGATGTGGAGTGTGTAGCATTAGTCTAATGGTATTCTTTTGTGTTCTAGAGCTGATAAACCTCTCATAAGCTGTGTGCCCGTATCTAAACTCGAAAGTAAACCGGCCGAGAATGATTTTAGAAATATGCTGCAAGCTATTACTTCCCCCCTGAAAAGGGATTGGAATTCCATAGATCCATGTAAGTTTATTTTATGATTGATCAATTACAAAGAACAAAGCAGTGTAAAATTCATTACAACTTAACTTTTGATTGCTAAAGTTCCAACCATATTTTTAAGTAATGGCAGATCTGTCCTTAGATTTTGGGTCATAATATTGTAAGAAACTAGACAGTAAGTATGATTAGCTGACTAGAAAGCACTTAACAATTACTGCTATAAGATTTCTCTAAATTGTATCATTTCTGTTTGTCGTAAAGCTGCTTAAGTTGTATTTTATAAATATCATTTGAATATTAGTGATGTGTAAAAATTCATTAATATTTGCCACCTATGTATGACAGGTTCGAATCCTGAGTGTTTCCCATAGATCCTAAGTCAGATTCTGTTACATAAGACTACACTTATTTTTAACGTACACATGACTGTAGTCAAAACTTGTTGCTAACAGATAATATTAATAGCAAGCGAATTTGTTTTCTTGTTTTTTCATTCACCTGCAAGGTCCTATGTGCTTAACGGCTTAACAAAATTATTAATTGTGGCAACACAAACACTTTCTTAGCATTAACAGTTGTAATTATGATATGATTGATATGCAGCATTCCAAGCATTTACATAAACATGTGTATTTTGCAATACATAGTAAAAAGATTAACTGATGCTTGGCTTTGATTTGAAAGGGTGATGTAACTGAATGCCCCCTTATGCTATTGCTCTTAAAAGTTAACATGTTCAATTATGAAATTGACTGGCAACTGTTTGCCAGTATCAAAGTTGCCATATGATAAAATGCTGAGACTTAGCAGAGCGCAGTCTTGATGGGAAGCCACATCTTGGTCGGATGCCGTGCTAAATGAGTTACTGGATCGTTGCGCTAAGCGACTTGTTATATTCGATTGATTTTGTCTGCAGTCAGCCCACCGCCGCGCGACATCGACACCAATGAACTCCACGCAAAAAAATGTAAACAATGCGACAGTACGGACTTCAGGTTTGATATTTTCTACACATTGTATTATCTGTTATAATTATGATACCAAGTGTATGGGCAAGTCGAGCGTACTACTTATTTGCTGTGGCATGACAATAAATACAGATGTCAATCTGTGTAGAGTATTGAAATTTAAGCAAGTTATAGCGTATTTTTATTTAAAGAAAATAATTGTACGATTTTAAATTGGTGCTGTGCAACAAATTTTCATACTAATGCAAGCTTCCCATTCTTTACGTTTTGGGAGTTGTCCAAACAAATAAAAAGCTATGGCATCGCTGGCGTCGCCCCTCAGTAGTCACCAATGAATGGGAACTACAAACTATTTGTACACCTACTTTTTTCTACCATGAAACTAAAGACGCAGCTTACTGCTTATTTTATATTGAGTGATGTGATCGTCATTATATTTATGGCGAATTATACATATTATAATATTGTGGTGGATTGTTTTGGGGTATGTACTGAATACGTGCTCGGAGACCGCTCTGCCTTAAATCCTAACACAGGAACCTACTGCACACGGGCGCCGTCCGTGTGTCTAGAATATTATGCCAAATTTATGAATGTTACTAACTTACCAACATATAAAATTGAAAATTGAAGTTCTATAAGACCTGATAATAAATTGCTTAAGCGATATTAAGTAAGTTCTACAAATATAACTATATGAATTAATAGAATAAAGAACGTAAGCTTTTTTTACATAAGTATCTGAATATTCACAAAATAATATTTATGTTATGTATATATATAAAAATTTATCTATATTTATTTGAGTGCATATTTTCCTTGTATTTTTAAAAAGGTTAATCCAAATTGTACATTCTGTTACAGACTACAGTATAATAGAGAAAAGCTGGAAAGTATGGAACGCGACAGTAGAGAATTAAAATTAAAAGCAAACCTTTTGAGTCAGAAAAGACAAAACTTATACACGGTTCTCCTTACAGTCATAAAGGAGGTAAGAAATGTTTTGTCTGTTATGTGTTCTAAGTACAAGGCGGGAAAACACAGTGGTCTCGGCGTAGAATACAATTTTTCCCATTCGGCGTCGAGACCCTTAGGTCCATAGGGCCCTGGCACTCTAAGTCTTTCAAAGAGGCTCAGACCGCTGGCAGCTACCTCCCTCTACGTATCAGCCTCACGATTCTGCGAGGAAATGCCAGCGTCTTCGGCACTAGCCGCAGCTATGTAACAATACAAAGCAACTAAAATGAATTATGTTACTTAGTATGTTAGCAACTAAAACTAACATACTTAGTTTTAGTTGCGTTTCTAATTGTTTTTGTACATGAAAATTCTCATACCTCCTCATGACCTCCTTTATCAGTGCAATACATTTATTTAGTCCTAATTAGGGCTTTCATTTCATCATTACTTAATGGATTTACTTGTGTTATGATCATTAGTCGTATAATTATATGGGTAACTTTCGTGATCAATTAAGAAAAACATTTTAATTCACCCTTATAGGTAAATCTTGCATTTTACTTCAATGTAATGTGTTTAAATCATAAAACATGGGAGTTAAATATGATTATTTATATAAGTGTATTCTAAAAATCAATAGGGCAAAGAAACTGTTCCTTCATTTGTTTTAAAAAAAATCCTAGATGACCTGTTAAACTTCGTAACACCCGTAACTTCTCGTTTTATCTTATTATGTCTATAGTTATAAATTGGCATTGGATTGTCAATAATTGACAGGTAGGATCGATTTGTATGGGAATAACAAATCATTGTTTTCTAATTATCATCACAATATTTCCGTGTTTTTACACTGCCTAAACTTTCTGCGGTCTAATACAAACATTGCAATACCAAAATTACCTAAATTGGTTCAGCGATTGTCGAGTTTATGGGTAACTAACAAACGCATTTCATTTTTATATATATTGATAGCTTAAAATTACAACGATATTATAGAATTACTTAATATTTACAGCAAGCCGCGTCAGTCAGCGGGTACAACAAATTAAAAGCTAGGTTAAGCTTGTGTGGTGAAAAGGAAAGGGTATGTATGCATCCTTATAATATGCTTGAACAATAAAAAATATTTTCACCTCACTAGCTAAGATCAATTTTATTCTTTAAAAACATAGCAAAGTTGCATTTTATTCACAAGAGTGTAAAGTAGTTTCATACAATTTGTTTATAACTTATCGAGTGTTTATTTATATTGTGTATTGCGATGTTCTTTTATTTAAACTTATTGAATGATAAATAATGGAGGTTAATAATTTTGAATACATTTTAAATGTTTTAGATTTAATTTTTTGCTCGTGGTAGTGAGGTGAAAAATTATGTGTTGCACGCGGTAGCAAAGTATGTTCCCCTCTCGTGCTTTGAAACCCACCCAATGCTCAAGCTTTCGCTAGCTCGGGGTCTCAATATTAGCACGAGAAGGTAAACACTAACTTATCTCTCTCGTATATCAAATAACTATTTTGTAGTCCTATGTATTATGCATTTATAGTTAATTTTGTAATTAATTAATTTAATCATAATTAAACTTTGCACCTCTTTGACATGTCTCATTATGAGAATATCATTAGGCAATTAATGGCGGACGCCATTTGCACATCTTTATTTTTGTGACATAAAGTTTACATAAATAAATGGTTACTTATGCTAGTCTACAAACGTCCCACCGCTGAGCAAATCTCCTCTCAAAGCATTAGAGGGATTGGTATCGGTGACTATTACATTCTTGAATTGGGGGGAAATTTCGTAAAGCCATGTACTATACGTGGGTAAACTAAATTTCCCCCCAAATACTTATGCTTACTTATATGCTTATCCATGCCAATCAATAGATAAAATAAGCTTAACCCATTTATGTTTCAATTTTTCAGGAAGTATTGCAGCAAGTATTTGATCACAACAGCACGCACGCGAGCAATATAATGTAAGCAACTGCCATATTTCATATGTACAACAGTCAAGGTCAAAAATATCGATATTGGCAAATGTCAAAATATGTATACACGTATCTTAATATCAATACAAAAAAAAAGTGCATGTATACATATTTTGGCGCATTGACCGCATTGATATTTTTGACGTTGACTGTACTAGGACGACTACCGATGTGTCTTCCACCATTATTATATTTAGCGCAGATGATAAGCACAGAACGATATGTAACCAATATACTGGGTGTTATAAAAAACGTGATACAAGATTATCAAACCGGTTCTGTTCGTGATTTAGAACATATTTTACTATGGGGTCAAGTTTGTAAAATTAAATAAAAATTGAGCTGTTCCATAGAAAAGGTCAGGTATAAGTTGACGAAAAGGGCTTAGCCGTGTTTATATGTTGTTTAGATAAAAAAAAAATGAAAACCAATTATCGTTTTTTTTTATTTCTAAAAAGCCTGCAGCAATTCAGGTGTTTTTTTTTAATGAAAAAACACCTTATATCGGGGCGTATATAATACCCAAACGGCAATCGATTTGGCTTCTGGGGCCAACGACCCGTATAAACACGGCTAAGCCCTTTATGAGAGAGTTGTTTATTTTTGACAATTTACAAAGTTGACCCCATAGTAAAAATTGTTCCAAATCATTAATTAATTGAATCAGGCGTTACTTTGCGGAAGTCCATATTATTAACAATAATAATATTCCGTTGTTTAATAACGTGCTAGTCAATCAGTGCCAACCCGTTATATTTACTTGCGTATTTTTTTCCATGAATTAATGTTAAAAAATTAAATACGCATATAAATATACCAAACCACCACCAATAATACCAAAACTCGACACGTGTTTCACCTCTCTACGAGGCATCCTCAGGAGACGCTTGAGATGTTGTCGGTCTGTGACTTGTCCAGAATGGTCGGCCATATTTATTGCATCACCACCCCTTCTACCGTGAAGTGCGAGTGAGATGCAAAAATTCGAAGTAACGGTGATGACACAATGTTCAACTGTTCGTTAATCATTAAACCTCTATTTTTGTACCTAATTATTTCTAACTGTTCCAGAACATTCAGACGCAATCCTTTTTCACAAACATGTAAAAGATCAAAGGAGTGATCCTCAGATATAGAATGGGAATTTTCATGGGAACAAATGTTTCGCAAAATTGGATCGTTCTGGATGGTTATGCATATATGAAGCAACATGTTCTTTATATCTTGTATTAAAACTGCGACCCGTTTGCCCCACATACACTTTATGGCAGTCATCACAAGTTAACTTATAAACACCAGATTTTTTCCCATTCTCAATTCTATCCTTCCCATTACAAATTTTTGACCGCAAAGTGTTATTTGTCCTAAAAGCAACATTTATATCGTTAGATTTTAAAATTTTGTAAATTCTATCTGACAACTTTCCAATATACGTTATGCTAGCTTGAAACTTTTTAATGGGATCTAAAGATCTTGCAGCATACAACATATTGTTAACCAAATTATTTTGCTTCGTCCTGATAATACGATCTACAACAGACCTATCGTAGCCATTCGAAATAGCTAAGTGATAAATATTATTTAATTCCATCTGATAATGCTCAGCAGAAAGAGTGCCACGGTTAACAATCTATGCAAATAACAATGAAAAGCAGCTAACTTATGCTGCCATGGATGAGTGGAGGAAGCCGGGATGACCGTGTCGGTATGCGTAGGCTTGCGGTAAATATTGAACTGATGTTTGTTATTTACTTTTGAGAGTGTTAAATCAAGGAAATTGAGTGAGCCGTCTTGTTCTAGTTCCTTCTAAAACTTTATCTTTGGGTGCTTGTTATTAAGATCAGTCACAAAAGTGTCCAGCTGTTCCATACTTCCCGCCCAACAGATAATTAAATCATCCACATATCTAAAGTAATACAAAATATTCCCATTACCCACAATGTGCTGGTTTTCAAAATGGTCCATAAAAATATCCGCCATTAAAGGACTCAGAGGGAAACCCATTGCTAAACCATCACTCTGCAAATAAAAATGGCCCCCAAACCTGAAATAATTTTGTTTCATACAAATACTAGTTAACTGTATTAATTCATCTACTTCCCCTGGATGTAATCGTTGTTTTTCAAATAGATCCCTAAGAATGTCTAAAGTTTCCACATATGGTACATTAGTGAATAAACTATCTACATCTAATGAAAGAAGGATAGAATTTTCCGGAACATTCATTCATTCATTAGTTTGGACTTAATGGATAGAATCAAAGACATGAATGTTGCGTATTTTTTTTTCTACTGAAAATATAATTATGTTTTTAGTGATACATTAGTAATGATTCGCATAATTAGCATTATTTATGAATTTTGTGTCTGCTTAGTTCTCTTGCTCCACGACCCTGAAATCACCATGTATATCAAATTCGTAATAAAATAAATTTCAATGTTCCCTCAATGAGGCCCGCTAAAATGTCTGACAAAATCGTATTTCTAGACCGTAACGTGGAGTGAAGAGCTTCAATATCTTACCAGACAACATGTTATGGAGACCTTCCTATAGAATTCGTATGCCTAAACCCTTCTATTACGTCTTGGTCCAGTCTTGTACGCTTGTATCAAATACGCTTCCGTTTTCAACCATATTGAGCACTAGAGTTTAAAAGACTAGAAAATATAGTCAAAACTATACTTGAAAGCAATAAGATGTATGACATGGTCTGTCTGTAAAACAGTAGTAGGACAGCGTGGTGGATTATCGACCATTATGTTTATAGAATTGTCAAAAATAACCCCCGTAATCCTTCTACAACAACGTTCACCCCCCGCATCCGTCCCGCAATAACGTCAAACCTCGTATCTCCCCGCAATAACGTCAACCCGCCCCATCCCTACCGCAATAACGTCAACCCGCCCCATTCCTCCCGCAATAACGTCAACCCGCCACATCCCTCCCGCAATAAAGTCAACCCGCCCCATCCCTTTCCGCAATAACGTCAACCCGTCCCATCTTTCCCGCAATAACGTCAACCCGCCACATCCCTCCCGCAATAACGTCAACCCGCCCCATCCTTCCCGCAATAACGTCAACCCGCCCCATCCCTCCCGCAATAACGTCAACCCGCCCCATCCCTCCCGCAATAACGTCAACCCGCCCCATCCCTTTCCGCAATAACGTCAACCCGCCCCATCCCTTTCCGCAATAACGTCAATCCGCCCCATCCCTCCCGAAATAACGTCAACCCGCCACATCCCTCCCGCAATAACGTCAACCCGCCCGTCCCACCCGCAATAACGTCAACCTGCCCCATCCCTCCCCCAATAACGTCAACCCGCCTCATCCCTCCCGCAATAACGTCAACCCGCCCCATCCCTTTCCGCAATAACGTCAACCCGCCCCATCTCTTTCCGCAATAACGTCATCCCGCCCCCTCCCTCCCGCAATAACGTCAACCCGCCCCATCCCTCCCGAAATAACGTCAACCCCCCACATCCCCCCCGCAATATCGTCAACCCGCCGCCCCATCCCTCCCGCAATAACGTCAACCCCCCGCATCCCTCCCGCAATAACGTCAACCCCCCGCATCCCTCCCGCAATAATGCCACGCATCCCCCTTATACGCAGTTTTGGAAAGGTTAAAAAAAACTTGTTACAAATTCATAACATGCGTCTAGAAGGTATCGGAAAAAAAATACTGTTTACTTTTTTAAATATTAACTTTTAGGTTATGTATGCACAAAATCATGCGATTTATTGTTTTAAAAAATGATGGGGGAACACTGACGCGAAAGGGTTCTTCATCCTAATCAAAGATTTTTCCATTAACCTATTCAGTGCGGATGGCACGACAGGCGAGTCGTCAATGTTTTTAACGTGTGGCATTTGACACGAGAGGAGTGTCATCATATTCTATAGCGTAAGGCACGCCTGCGGCGTCATGAAATAATTGTTCGCCGCCACAGACAAGTTTTTGCAAATGGAAGACGCAACGAATCGTTTAACTACGCCATAATATCCTTACTTATTTGTAGAATTCTTGATTAATGAACGGCTGATGAAAATAAGATGTCAGATATTACTGCGCGCTTCGTTAGACAGGGCATCATGGCGAATGACTTCTGTGTATTGCCGGAACGACTCCTCACTATGTGAAAGAAAAAACATGATAACAATATGGGTATTGGACTACGCTACATGTAGGTACTACATAGTACGTTACTAAGTTCTGTTATCAGGGATATGACTTGACACTGGCGAAAACATCGATTGATTTATTGATGGAAGCCATATTTTTTTATTATTCATAACTTTGGAGTTAATTAGTTGACGATATCATCACATTCAGTGTTGTAAAATGTCATCAAAAAACACGCTCATGCATGCTTACACTGAGAGTATAAGTAGTACATGAATGTTCCGGAAAATTCTATCCTTCTTTCATTAGATGTAGATAGTTTATTCACTAATGTACCATATGTGGAAACTTTAGACATTCTTAGGGATCTATTTGAAAAACAACGATTACATCCAGGGGAAGTAGATGAATTAATACAGTTAACTAGTATTTGTATGAAACAAAATTATTTCAGGTTTGGGGGCCATTTTTATTTGCAGAGTGATGGTTTAGCAATGGGTTCCCCTCTGAGTCCTTTAATGGCGGAAATTTTTATGGACCATTTTGAAAACCAGCACATTGTGGGTAATGGGAATATTTTGTATTACTTTAGATATGTGGATGATTTAATTATCTGTTGGGCGGGAAGTATGGAACAGCTGGACACTTTTGTGACTGATCTTAATAACAAGCACCCAAACATAAAGTTTAAGAAGGAACTAGAACAAGACGGCTCACTCAATTTCCTTGAATTAACACTCTCAAAAGTAAATAACAAACATCAGTTCAATATTTACCGCAAGCCTACGCATACCGACACGGTCATCCCGGCTTCCTCCACTCATCCATGGCAGCATAAGTTAGCTGCTTTTCATTGTTATTTGCATAGATTGTTAACCGTGCCTCTTTCTGCTGAGCATTATCAGATGGAATTAAATAATATTTATCACTTAGCTATTTCGAATGGCTACGATAGGTCTGTTGTAGATGGTATTATCAGGAAGAAGCAAAATAATTTGGTTAACAATATGTTGTATGCTGCAAGATCCTCTGATCCCATTAAAAAGTTTCAAGCTAGCATAACGTATATTGGAAAGTTGTCAGATAGAATTTACAAAATTTTAAAATCTAACGATATAAATGTTGCTTTTAGGACAAATAACACTTTGCGGTCAAAAATTTGTAATGGGAAGGATAGAATTGAGAATGGGAAAAAATCTGGTGTTTATAAGTTAACTTGTGATGACTGCCATAAAGTGTATGTGGGGCAAACGGGTCGCAGTTTTAATACAAGATATAAAGAACATGTTGCTTCATATATGCATAACCATCCAGAACGATCCAATTTTGCGAAACATTTGTTAGAAAATTCCCATTCTATATCTGAGGATCACTCCTTTGATCTTTTACATGTTTGTGAAAAAGGATTGCGTCTGAATGTTCTGGAACAGTTAGAAATAATTAGGTACAAAAATAGAGGTTTAATGATTAACGAACAGTTGAACATTGTGTCATCACCGTTACTTCGAATTTTTGCATCTCACTCGCACTTCACGGTAGAAGGGGTGGTGATGCAATATATATGGCCGACCATTCTGGACAAGTCACAGACCGACAACATCTCAAGCGTCTCCTGAGGATGCCTCGTAGAGAGGTGAAACACGTGTCGAGTTTTGGTATTATTGGTGGTGGTTTGGTATATTTATTTGCGTATTTAATTTTGCCGTGGGAGGGAGGGAACATTAATGCATGGAAAAAAATACGCAAGTAAATATAACGGGTTGGCACTGATTGACTAGCACGTTATTAAACAGCGGAATAGCAAAGTAATATTATTGTTAATTCCAAATCATTACCTGATGCCGGCTTGATAATCTTGTATCACGTTTTTTTATAACACCCGGGATAGTCTCCGCTGGGGTGCAAATTTGGACACCGCTTTAGTTATTATTGAACACGACTGTACACAACTTCTGATTGGCAGATGGTTGTAGTTTTTTCCGCAATTATAAAGCTATATATGAGAGTGTAGGTTCAGGCAATGATGTGATGTAGTAACACCGCCTGGGGCCTATTTCTCGGTCGCTTGTAACTTGTAATACAAGCGAAACTCGCTTTTTGTTAGAAAGAGACTTCCGCTTGTATTACAAGTTACAAGTGTTCGAGAAATAGCGCCTGGGGTCTAGCCAAGTAACAATTATTTATCTACAACGCCGATCGAATCTCTCAAATAATTTATGGGAATAAGCATATACTGATAGTGATATTTCATAGTAGATAGTTCACCGGATAAACATATCAAGTCATAAGAAAAAACAATATATCGATAAATGAATATTCTCTTTGTGCTACATAAACTTCCGTCTGATCTACCATGTGAATTTTCTTTCACAGTTGTAATTCAGTTATTTTATTTTTACTAATCGATTGGTTTTGTATGAACTGTTATCTTGGCATGGCACCTGTTAAGTTCTAGCCGCCTATGAAAATATGAGTTATGGTGAAATTGGTGTTACTACATTGTATAGGGGCATATCGCTTACACGACATAATTACCAAGAATTATACTTAGTTCTTGCAGAATGTATTCATGCTAAAATATACACAGAACGAATGGATCGCTTTGTATGGAATTTTATAGAAAGTGTTAGAACTGCAGGGCCGGGAATATTACGTGCGGTTTTTGAAAAGTTATAGGGAGAAAAAACCACTGTTTATCGATATATCGGTTTTTTTAATAATATCTCACACTTTCCTATGATACATACTCTTTTCAACGGTCTATGATGAAAAAAGTTCGAAATATCGAAATAAGACGGTTCCTACACGTCATTTTGTAAAGAAACTGTCACGTAAACCTCGAAGCTATTTTTTACATACACTATCATAAAACTCGATATATCGATAAACCGGTGTTCTCTACCTATGACTTTTCAAAAACCGCACTAAACTTTTCGGACCCTATAGTAATCTGTACATTACAACTAAAAATAATCGAAGTGAAAAGTCTAAAACACAGTCCACACCTGTAATATCATTATGAGTGACGATTTTTAATCATTGTTTATGAAATTAGCCGAATATTGTTATCTCTAGCCGACATACTGTTTTTATGCTCTGCCGTTCATGTGCTTCGCCGTCCTTTAAAACTTCAGGTTGCTTAAATAGCGATCAAATTACTATATTATAATTGTCGTGTAGTTGCATCTAACGGTCAGTTTCAATATGTCATAAAATGGAATTAATGTGTAAAGTGGGAAATATGTTTTTTACGAGAGGTAAGATTTAGGTATTGTACCCTTACCATGAGTTGTGACTTTGAGGTTTTCGATAACTACTATCTGTGCATCTCGTTCGCACTAAACTAGTACAAGCGAGATGCGCACATAGTAAACTCAATACTCGTTATCGAAAACCTCAAAGTCACAACTCATGGTGAGGGTACAGTAAATCTCACCTCTCATAAAAAAACATATTTCCCACTTTACACGGTAAAGGTACTGGCGTGGTGTGGCGATGTAAAAGTCGCCTATAATATTTAATACGGGAGACATATAGGGTGATTTCTGGGTAGTGATTTCTGGGTACCAAATTTTCTAACTCTGTAACTGTTCTATATATTATCATATGGTAGTATATTTGATCAAAACAGCGTTAATTATTTTTCAGTATTTCTCAAGTCCATTTTATCTTGAGCTTATCAAATCATGATCATCCCTACACCTTTTGACATATATACAGTATTGACAGCGACAAATCGTAATATTGAGTGAGGTGACCAAATTGTAAGCATACATTTTTTTTCTACTGAAAAATAATTATGTTTTTCGTGATACATTATTAATGATTCGCATAATTAGCATTATTTATGAATTTTGTGTCTGCTTAGTTCTCTTGCTCCACACCCTGAAATCACCGTGTATATCTAAATCGTAATAAAATAAATTTCAATGTTCCCTCAATGAGGCCCGCTAAAATGTCTGACAAAATCGTATTTCTAGACCGTAACGTGGAGTGAAGAGCTTGAATTAACTTACCAGACAACATGTTATGGAGACCTTCCTATAGAATTCGTATGCCTGAACCCTTTTATTACATTTGGTCCAGTCGTGTATATCAAATACGCTTCGGTTTTCAACCATATTGGACACTAGAGTTTAAAAGACTAGTAAATATAGTCAAAACTATACTTGAAAGCAATAAGATGTATGACATGGTCTGTCTGTAAAACATGAGTAGTAGGATAGCGTGGTGGATTATCGACCATTATGTTTATAGAATTGTCAAAAATAACCCCCGTAATCCTTCCACAACAACGTTCACCCCCCGCCTCCGTCCCGCAATAACGTCAAGCCTCGTATCTCCCCGCAATAACGTCAACCCGCCACATCCCTCCCGCAATAACGTCAACCCGCCGGTCATCCCTCCCGCAATAACGTCATCCCGCCCCATCCCTCCCGCAATAACGTCACCCCGCCACATCCCTCCCGCAATAACGTCAACCCGCCCCATCCCTTTCCGCAATAACGTCAACCCGCCCCATCCCTCCCGCAATAACGTCAACCCACCACATCCCTCCCGCAATAACGTCAACCCGCCCCATCCCTTTCCGCAATAACGTCAACCCGCCCCATCCCTTTCCGCAATAACGTCAACCCGCCCCATCCCTCTCGCAATAACGCCAACCCGCCCCATCCCTTTTTTTTTTTTGACGAAGTGAAATGCATTTATGCATCCCCCCAGCCCCGGGGTAGGGTCTTACGGGGGGTATGTGGGACTCGCCCTTTCAGCCTCTCCTATTAAGGAGGGGGAAGGGTATACCCACTAAAACACTCCGGGCGTACTCGCCTGACCGTTCAGTGGGGGATGTCAGGGGGTCGCTTTTAGCATTCTGCCACGACACCCCCCCGGTCGCCCTCCTATTTGTGGGGGGCAGCGCCTACTGGAGGGGAGGGTTACTGAGCCCTCCCCAACCCGCCCCATCCCTCCCGCAATAACGTCAACCCGCCCCAACCCTCCCGCAATAACGTCAACCCGCCCCAACCCTCCCGCAATAACGTCAACCCGCCCCATCCCTCCCGCAATAACGTCAACCCGCCACATCCCTCCCGCCATAACGTCAACCCGCCCCATCCCTTCCGCAATAACGTCAACCGCCCGCATCCCTCCCGCAACATCAACCCACGCATCCCTCCCGCAATAATGCCACGCATCCCCTTATACGCAGTTTTGGAAAGGTTAAAAAAAACTTGTTACAAATTCATAACATGCGTCTAGAAGGTATCGAAAAAAAAATATACCGTTTACTTTTTTTAATATTAACTTCTTTTAGGTTATTTATGCACAAAATCATGCGATTTATTGTTTTAACAAATTATGGGGCAATACTGACGCGAAAGGGTTCTTCATCCTTATCAAAGATTTTTGCAGTGCGGATGGCACGACAGGCGAGTCGTCAATGTTTTTAACGTGTGGCATTTGACACGAGAGGAGTGTCATCATATTCTATGGCGTAAGGCACGTCATGAAATAATTGTTCGCCACCACAGACAAGTTTTTGAAAATGGAAGACGCAACGAATCGTTTAACTACGCCATAATATCCTTACTTATTTGTAGAATTCTTGATTAATGAACGGCTGATGAAAATAAGATGTCAGATATTACTGCGTGCTTCGTTAGACAGGGTATCATGGCGGATGACTTCTGAGTATTGCCGGAACGACTTCTCACTACTTATGTGAAATAAAAAACATGATTACAATATGGGTATTGGACTACGCTACATGTAGGTACTACATAGAAAGTTACTAACTTGAAAATAATAATTCATAACTTTGGAGTTAATTAGTTGACGATATCATCACATTCAGTATTGTAAAATGTTATCAAAAAACACGCTCATGCATGCTTACACTGAGAGTATAAGTATTTTAGATAATACTTATACATACTTTTTATCACTGGAAAGTCTTGTAACAGAGCATAGTAACTGGGTACCTATCATTAAAATACAAAATGAAAGGATCTCTGGGTCTTACACGCTATTTTATTACGGAATATGACGAGGCTTTATGCCGATTGCCGCTATTTTTAATAAGCTTTGACTTTGGGAGCCTTCGCTATAGTCTACATTAAGTATAATTATGTTTAATATTTATGTTTTTCCTGGATACGTAATTTCTAGAAGCTAACGGAATAGTACCAAACAAAATAGTACATAATTAGGTATAGTCATGTGTAAAGTAACACGTAGTTCTACGTAGTAGAAATTTAATCTAAGATACTGTCAACTGTCTGAGATTTGGTTGAGAGAATGAAGCCAAACTTGAAACTTTGCATGAATGTAAGTACAAAAGTAACTATACCGTATGCCATTCGGTTCAATTTTATCTACCTAGTTCTATCTCGCTCTTGCATGTAATTTTTTATTTCTATCCCGTTTAAAGTATGTACTGTAAAATATTATCTGTATCAGTTTAATACAACCTTCATATCGTCTACATATTTGAGAAACTGGCGCGTATATCTTCGCCGACCGATTTGTATATTTTGAATTCAATTAATGAAGGTAACATCACTGCTATGGCTACACATGTATTTCTTTGCGACTGTGGACATATGAAATGAAACATATTTATTTGATATCTGGCGCTAAAGCAAACTAAGGCAAAACAAAATATGTGACGTTTTTTAGGGTGTTTGCTAAACTCGAATCTGGTTACCTACGCATTAATTAGAATAGAGACAGATGCCAGAAATTTCCGAATTTAGTTTTTCGCGATAGTCCTGCTGTTCTCCTTTCTCTCCGATGAATACAATATTTTAGTAATCATTACACACATGATAAAATAATAAGCAAAAATTTAATAATACTTGTTTAGATAAGTGATTTCTAACTAGATGGAGTATATTATACATTGATAAAATATTGGACAGGGTTATTAACTTATTAAGTAGCTTAACAGCACTATTTCTAATTATAATTAATCTGCAACGCCTTAATTAGTACAAAAAGTATTACTTGCTTTTTATTACTAATACAATTAAAAACTAGAAGCAATAAATAAAATAGTTATGTCTTGTTTGTCGTAAATATTGATGCTACTACTTAGTTACAAACGGATAAACTCGCGTGTATTTATATCGCATTAGGCGATGTTTCGGGTTTAGCTCTGGTACCCATTTTCAAGTAGATTCAGGACTGATACTCGGGGTGAGGGTGTATCACTAACTGCTGTCCGCTGGCACACGGCGTCCGCACGGCGCGCTCGCCGAGAAATTAATTATTGATTAAATTAATTTATTTTTGGGTTCAATTATATTAAACTTTACGCTGGTGTATAATATAACTACAGCATTAAAATCCTCTTGTGTTATTAACACGAGAAAGGCAAGCCACTTTCAGTTGCATAAAATAAACCTATAATTACTCTATGCTGTGCACCTTAATTGCCGTAAACATGTTTTTATACACCTATTTCATTGATATGTTACTATTTTTTATATGGTGTAGTGCTCATGCTGACGTTTAAACTTGTTTTTTTTTACTGCTTATGCTTCTTCAGTACTTCCGTATTCCAAAAATACATTTACACGAAAGGGCAATTCTTTAAAAGAGCAGGTCTTTAAATATTTAAATCTATATTCGATCCTACCTATTATATGTTTGGCACTATTTATCCTATACAATAATGTGCATCGCTTTTTCTCTGCTTTACTGTTTTATCTATGGGTTTAATATTATTATTTACTACGCCAGTTGGTACTTTAGCAATAGAAAACCGACGCCGAAGTAGATAAGTAAATGAAACACTGTACCCTTACCATGAGTTGTGACATTTAAGTTTTCGATAACGAGTATCGAGTTTACTACCTGTGCATCTCCCTTGTACTATTTTAGTGCGCACGAGATGCACAGATAGTAAACTGGATACTCGTTATCGAAAACCTCAAAGTCACAACTAAAAAAAAGGTACTTATGAAGATGTTGTCAAAGTCGATAACAAAACAGCATATATGTAGACTCGTTTAGCATTGCTATTTTACTAACTTAATGAAAGGCGATCTAAGATGTCACAGAACATTAATATACTGCTAGACTCTAGATCTTTCAATATATCTGTATAAATGAAATATTATCCCAAAGCTTTAAACAACTGTCCCCTGTCCTGCTCTAGCATTCTGCAGCCGATCGTGGCCTATTTAATAATAGATACTTGGTGACAAAAACAAACCACCCTGTCCCATTTACCTCTTAGATACACCGTTGTTATTTTTAGAAGCTTCCTTATCTTAGTTTCCGTATTTGAATTATTTTCACAGAAGCACCAGTTTTGATACTATTTGTACGTTTTTCTATATAGTATTTGGTAGAGATCTATATTCTACAATAATGTATATAAAGTATTTTTTTTTTCATTCAAATCTTTCTAAAGCTGTGACGAAAGTGAAAACTGTCAAAATGATTGCATTTAGAGAGAAGTATGTGGTTTTCTAATTTGATGAATTTAACTGCGGTTGGTTCTTCTGTCAAGCTTGCCATTCATGCTTTTGACGGAATATGATTCTTCCCTAGAAAGTAGTCGTGACTCGCGCAGCATGTTTGTTCATAGATTTAAACTGCGTGAATTTCCGCCTAAAAAATATAACTTGCATGTTAGAAGGTCCAATCTCAGAATCAAAATTAGCAATTAGGAACAAATTGGAATTTCCGAATATTTAATATAGCATTTAGAATACTCTGCTTTTAATTTATACGACGAAGCGAATTATCGTAAAAATTACAATATTGTACATATGAATCAATTTAAAATAATTTATGTGTCATTATTTTCTGCGCAAATTCGTAAATATCCGAACCGTCAGCGAAGCTACGTACATTGAAATTTGCTCCAGTGAATTATAGTGAGAAATAGTTTGGATAACTATGAATACGTTGAAAATGAAATTATTCGCTGATGGCTTCATTAGATTAATTCATAAGATTGACCTTAATTGATAAGTCTGCGTAGCGTCCAAATGCACATGACATGATTGACATGAATTTAAATTTTAAAGCATCAAGAAATAATTCCGTTCCTAACACATGTGAATTGCAAACAGAACATAAGAAACCGATCCAAGTTTATTTCTTGACCGGTTTTGGACTCCTTAAATCACTTTTGGGCACGTACCAACTAGGGGGCGATTTTTGAGAGTCGTGCACAATTTCGAAAACTTTGGACGAAAATGTTCGCTCACAAAAGTTTCTTACCGATATTTTTGCTCTAAATGTATAATTTCGATATCCCCATTTATTAATTTCTATCATCCATGTTTCCAACACTATTTCTATGCTTTATAAACTCGACACTCAAAAATTGCTCGCCTGATGTGCAGCAGTGCACCGCTCGACGACTGGAGCGCGGCTTGACAAAAAAATTATAAGGACTGGTAGAGTTGTCTTTTGTTAAGTCTAATTCTCAATGATAGTTTCTGTGGTCGTGTTCCCAATTAATGGTACAATCAATGTCAAAGTACACTCAATGTCGAACGGCAGATAGTGGCAACGGCTTTTTGTGACTCGAATGTACTGATTCATGTGAAAGATAAGCGCGAATGTTTTATATTTATGATTAAGGTGACTTTGAAATTTGTCTGTGTGTACGCGTTATTTTTGTAATAACATTGCAATAAACAATTGTGAATTTGTTAAACCTGAGTTTTTCATTCTTCATGCTTGATGTACAGTCGTCATCAGATATATCGGAGCTGTGGTCACTAATATCTGAGCAACGCCTCTATTGTCAAGGCGATAAAGTGCTCCGATATAATTGATAGCGACTGTACTGGTACAGAATTCCTTGAAGTTTATCCGTTGGTGCTACTTTAAACATGGTGAAGACAAATACTGATAAAAGCAGTATAAATAATAATTATATTATATTTTACAGAGGGCTAGTATAAGAAATACACTCATAAAGCACTCTTGGCGTCTGCGAGAATTATTTAAAATTAAAGTGGTGCCGTAAAATTTCTTATGCTTGCCTTGCTGTTTGCACTTGCGAATGAAAATAATAGTATATGGCATTAAACATCACACATATTTTCATTACTTATATTTGATAGCAACCTGAAAATGGCAACAAAATCTATAGTTACTTTAAAGCCCTGGTTACTTTTATTAGCTTGCTAATGTTAAAACAGATAAGTCAAATTCAGTGGTGTTTAAATGTGGCGTGGTTAGTGTTAGATTTCACCCAACCTTTTATTTTATGTGCATTTTATTCAAAATCACAAGATGTTTCGATTCTAAAAGGAAAAAGCTTCCCAAAATGGTTATTACTTTATTCGTTGCTTTTAGTTACAGCCATTAAGTCTATGATGTATTATATCGGAATGAAACAGAAAGCTTGGGTCACTTTGTTTTTCGGATCAGGATCGAAATAACTTGTGATTCGACGAAGGTTTCAAAAACTAGTTAACGGCACAGCTTTAAATACGCGCTTTTGCTGAAACTGTGTCTGAAAAACTCAGTAAACGAGGAATTCATGAAAATCATGAAGACAGTATGTTTTTAAAAGAAATGTACTTAATCCTAATGATGAGATATAGTGAAAGGTTCGAATCCTTAATTTTTTAATGGTCATACTCATATGTTGCACTTTTTATTCGTGAGCAATGAAAATTGGAGCGTTTCTCAGGATTAAACTTAATATTCTATTTTAGAATCCTAATCTTTTCAATGCAACAGTCCTACTGGCTTGTATTACAAACTGCTATAGCATGGGCATTGTTATTCAGGGGGCAGGTTTGTGATGTGTTGATTTGAGGTATAATATAACCTTGTTTGTGACACTTTTTATTACAGTTTGCAGGCCATTGTCCATAATTGTAGCTGTTGGCACACGTAGGCCAATTAAATTGGAGAGACAGTTATGCGTTAGAGCAAGTTAGAGTTTAGTTTCCACCTTGTTGCTACATCCATAAAAAATAAAATGCAGCGGCGCTACCGCGAACAACGATGTTCGTAAATTTCGGACGATTGTCTCAGTCACCCATGACACCTTCATTGGAGTAAAAGTGAAAGATGCCCAAAATATACGAATTTCGATGTTCGCGGTACCGCTCCTGTTTTTTTTTTTCGATTTTTGGCTTACGTGTGTCTCGCAGACTACTTATGAGTAGAAGATACTACATAATATGTGTGTGTGTATATTGACAACTTGATACTCGGTCACACAAAAAAGCGCAGTTTGTATGATTTACTGCAGAGTCCATAAGGTTTGTTATTTTATTAAGACGTAAGTAATAATAGTAATAGGTTCAGCGACAGGAAGCAAGAAGGTAAAGTACCTAGTGCGCGTTAAATTTAAATACATGTGTAGGTAGGTAGTAAGTAGCTACTTATAGTCATATTTTGTTCCCGATCTCATACTCGAAGCAAAAAGTGTCTCGCATATTCCTTAGAGCCACGGGAAGTTGTTTGCTATGACTTGAGGCTGATCTAGTGGGCACGCGTCATTAGTTATCTGTGGTTTTTAGAAAGGCAGTTAAAACATTCTGTCCTATTTCGCCTTTAGCATGTTCAGTCCTGATGACGTTAGTGAACTTATTAAACCTTCTCCAATACCAGTGACACAACGTCTATGATAAAAAAATATCGAACTCCTATGCCAGTGACACGTATTTGTGCCTAAAAAGATCTTTCCAAGGTCCAAATAAATCCGGCCAGTGCCGGCGACACATCAGTTGTGTTAAGAAACGTTTGTATTCCTATACCACCGGCATAGAAGTAAGAACTTTACGACAACCGCATAGTTTTTTTTTTTTGTATAATGCCATGCTCTAAGTTATCGAGATAATTCCCATTTGAATATTGTATCTACGTAAGGATTTAGTAAAACAGTATCAGTGTCGAAATTGTTAAGAAGACGAAGCAGGAAACTGACTTAACATTGATATTAATTCAAAATTATACCTAGTCATACAAGTCCTAACTTGAGTAGGTACATTTGGTTACAAAACGATAACAGTCGGACAGCAATAGTCGGAACTCAGTTCCATCCGGTATAGTTAGATAGGATACTGAGATACACACGTTTGTAGGCTTTTCTGTCTCAGCTAGTGTGTTACACAACTGAACCGATTTCGTTGAAACTTGGTATCATATAAATTCTTACATACATAAGTAGTTAAAAAAATCTAGGTGGCTTATATTTCAAGTATCTAGGTAGATATTGAAAGTCGAAAATGTCTTCGACGTCCATACCCAATTCGCCTTCAGTTTCTAACAATAATGAGATTTCAGACTACACAAATGAGCCTGCACCAAATGAAACTCAACCAGCGGGTCCAAGTGGGATAGCGGCTGCCAAAAGAAAACCAGCTTCAAAGTTCACAAGAGGCGAAAAATGTTTATTTACTCATTTAGTTGTGACGTTTGCCGTTCTGCTTGTTTTGTTCATCATTTTCGTGGTGCACTTGTACTTGGTTAAACATCACGGAAATGAAATTTTTGATGGTGTATTGAGGAGAAGAATAGGTATGAAAAACATCATGAGTCAGTTTATAATATTATTATAGTTAAGTCAGGTAATACATTGTATTAGTTACGATATTGTTCATGTACAGGTAGCATTTTCCGCAACCAGCATTCTCTCAATAATAAGGCATAGATAGTGCACCCGCCCTACATACGTAACGATGCGTCCTTCGAACTCGATTTCCGTCGGGTTGAGTAACTTTCAGACAGTTGTGTAGTTTTCCATTAAGAAAAAGAGCCATAATAGAGAGAGCTTGTCTGGAACAAGCCGAAATTGTCAGCGGTAGTTTTTTATATTAAGCAGAAACGTCTGCTAGCATATCATCGTTATTTAAATCGAAAGAAAAAATAGAAAAATTTGACTCGCAGCGGAACTGGAACCCTTATGGGTTCCAGTTCCACTGCCGATACCGATGCCGTAAAGAGTTCAATACTCTTTGGGTAGATGTCGCTACTCGTCACCCGTAATGACGTATACCAGGAAGGATAAAATAGAAAAATTTGACAAGTCCAAGCGGTACTCGTATGGCACAATTGGTTGTGTACTGGGCTAGTGATCCAGTGGTTGTGGGTTCGAGTAACGCTGCGAGTCAAATTTTCCTTTTTTTTTTTGTTTGATTTAAATATTGTTGTCAGCGGTAAATTATAGTTTGTATCAAGGATCATAGAAATAAAGGATTGACCCTAATTCTGGCAAACGCACTAGCGCCATCTATCATGTTTAACAGCAGTAGGTCTCGGTTCTATACTACTTCCATGGAGCAGCCTCGCTGTCACAATAGCTGAACTTGAGTTCGTAGGTGGCGCTGCGCCACCATAGTTCCGATAACAGACAAATAGCCAGAATGTTGAAAGAACGCGACTTTTTACTTTGACCCTTGGTTTATATAAAAAGATGAAGAAATATGATCTCAATTTGATTAGATCGTTTTAGATTTAATGTACTATGTAGTTATTACAATATTGTAATTATTGTATATAATAAATACATTTCAGCCGTATGCAGTCCACTGTTGGACATAGGCCTCCCACAAATATGACTTGTATCATCTTGTGGGTAGTTGCCATAGTCGCCAGGCGGCTTGGCGACCGCGGTAGCTAAAGATTGGGTTTCGACAGACGCTGCTGCCCGTCTGTAGAATTTTTCCCTTTGTCGCCGAAGAGGAGATAGAGTGGTGCTATTCTAGTCAGCCGGCATCACACGGCAATAGAAATAATATTGGTATAATAAATAAATCACACTATTTGAAGTCATTTCACATATGAATATTACTCTATTGGGTTATCATTATAGGGGCAGAGCACTCAGACTACACACCAGTAGGGGTGGTATACGTACTGCCCGATTACTACATGTGCAATTGCCTGCTTTTGCGCCCTCGCTGGTCCCTGGCACCAGCGCACTGCGTGGCTGCGCGGTCCGATCCTGATCTAGCCTATGCTTTGCCAAACTGGCGAATAATGTACGGACGGAATAAGGGGTCTGATGAGACAGGTACCTACGCTGGATTTAATGTGAACGATACGTAGTCCAAATTATGGCAACTGTCAAACATAGCTCCCAAAGAAAGTAGTGTAGCCATTCTTGTTGCTAATAGGGTATTGCACAATCAGAAGGATTTCCGACTTTTCCGAATTGTTATTTGTCGATGAATAATGAATAAATGTCAAGTAATAATTTGCTTTACACACTAACGAGTGGTCGTATGTCAGGTAAATGTTTCTCAGGTTTCTCTTCGATTAATTAAAGTAACAATAATTGTTGGAATAGTGGTTTAACCCTTTTCCGCGCTCCACCAATCCGAATGGTTTTCCCACAAATCTCAAAAATATAGTTACGTTTTGGTTATTTATTTTATTTAAATAGAGTAAATTTTTGGGATAGTCTCCAATCTGATATGAACCTTAAAATCACGCCACACATGACACGCATGTGGTCGATAAATAGCACTATGCCTGGAAAAGGGTTAAGAGTATTGTAATAGGCATCACTTTCCATTTTAATATAGAACATATAGGGTAAATCGCCAGTTACTGGCCACCTTTCAATAACTGGCCTTATACTGAAAATGAATTTTGTTTACCTATAAATAGAACACATTTTCAAATGGGGTTTAAATTACTGGCCACCCTTCAATTACTGGCCACCTTATACTTAAATGAATTCTGTTTATAGATAAATAGAGTCCATTTTCAGTATATGGTGGCCAGTTATTGAAAGGTGGCCAGTAACTGGCGATTTACCCTATTACAGTGTAGCATTGAAACTTATATCGTTTAATCGGTCTACTATTTGATAAGTATCATGCGACATTTTGAATTTATGCAATGCTAATTATGTTGCGACACTTATACACCGTGGGCTGTTTAAACCCGACCGATTTTAAACATAGCTTCCTAAGCTTAAATGAAGTAAAAAAAGTGGTACAACATGTAGTCCAAAAACGGATATTTTTTTAGATAATCGCGATTTTAAGAATTTACCAAGTTGAAAAATCTCAAGTGTAACACACCCTAAGAATGTAAAGTAACTTAAAACGTTTCTGCGCAGAAACACTAAAAACTCTGTTCACACTAATGACGTGTCCATTGCTATGGTTAAATTACAACGAAGCTCGGTTAGCCAATGACCGATCCCGCGAGGTGCACGGACGCTGACGTTGCCATGGTTAAATTACAACAAAGCTCGGTTAGCCAATGACCGATTCTGCGAGTTGCACGGACGCTGACGTTGCTATGGTTACCTTATAACAGTCCCGTCTTAGGTAGAAACATTAGATCCTGTCATCAATGTCAAACTGTCAGAATTTTCGTGGCTAAAGCCCTGAGATCGGTAGAAATGGCGGACTGACCGATAAAAGCCGATTAGTATTACACGACTGTACCTACATACTTGAAATTAGTTGTCATAAAGTAGCAAACAATCTATGACACATACTCACTTTTCACTGACAGTGCATCGTGTTGTGTCGGAGTGATTCGTTAAGTGTTTGCTTACTTACTCTGTTTCTCTATCAGGAATTGGATTTTCTTATTCACACCACAAAATAGACAGATACAGAAGTCAATCAAATGTATGTACTTCATATTTTATACCTACTCCCGGCGGTCGCTCTAGGGTTGCCAACTTATGCTTATGCACAAAAACTATCGTGGTACTGGCGCTCCTATCTAGTTGTTTGTGATTAATTGTCGAGAATGAAATGGAAAGAATCCTGACTATATAACTATCCTAACTAATATTATAAATACGAAAGTAACTCTGTCTGTGTGTCTGTGTCGCTTTCACGCTATTTTTAATAATATTGAACCGATTTAAATAAAATTTGGTATGGAGAGTGTCTGAGTCGCGAGAAAGGACATAGGATAGTTTTTGTCAATCATCATCATCATCACCTTGATTTTATGCAGACGAAGAATTAATAATAACTACAATATTTTTATTTTTATGTTATTATTATATTACAAATTTGTCACAGCAAATATCTTGCGACGATTTCGACATTGGCAAAAAGCACGATTATTATATTTTAAAGTGTAATAAGTTCGCATTAAATAACGTAACCAAGAAACGGATGTCTGAGGCGCTACCGCCCAAAACGATATTCGTAATTTGCGGGCATCTTTCTCTTTTACCCCAATTAAGACGTCATGAGAGTGACAGAGACAATCGTCCGAAATTTACGAATATCGTTGTTCGCGGTAGCGCCGCAGTTATAATTGGAGAAAAGAGAAAGATGCCCGATATATGTGGCATTATCTATGAAGAGGGACCTTATGGTCGATGGCACTTACGTCGAACCGCGTTATGTTTGTATCGCGTCATCTCTAACAACGTCATAAGCGCCATAGACAATAACGTCCCTTTTCATAGATAATGTCACATATATGAACTTCGATGTTCGCGGTACCGCGGTACCGCTCCTGAAGAGATGAAGTGTCTCTTGTCATTCAATAGAGATTTTGACAGCCATATCTTAGGGAATAAGGGCTAATTTATTAACAATTTGTAAGAAACTATCGCCTTAACAACTTTAGTGGTGGAATAATATAAAATACTCGCAAAGAAGCGAAAGATGTATGAAATCCTGCGGCGCTTCCGCCTTTCTCGAACGATGATAGCAGAGACCATTTTACCAAAACGCGTAAGATGTAAGAAATCCTGCGGCGCTTATTGTTTTTTCGAGTTGATAAAGATTGTATGGGAGAAAAATATCCTCGTTTTTCTTTCGGATGGCACGCACGCTTGCAGTGGTCCGAACTGGTCCGAGATATCGTGTCTGTGAGCAGTGTCTATGTGTGCGTTGATCGAGCGCGCTTTGTATGGAGATTGATTTCTGTATCTGTCTATTTTGTGTTCACACTCTGACCTAAAGATTTATTCACAATGAAGTGCTAAGCTTAATTTATTTATTTTGTTTGAAAATAAAAATAAAAACTGCGTAATTAGGCCTATGTTCATATAACATTATTTAATTGTAAAATCGTCAGAAATACGTGGTTGGAATCGGTCGTGTTTAAATAGCCCACCCTGTATTACAATAAAAAATCTTCGTCATACATAGTACCTAGCAGTGGCGGCGCGTTTATACAAGCCGATTCCCGCCGGTGTGACTAACTTTACTGCAGCTCAACGGTTTTCCTTAGGCTCAAGAAGAAAAGGCTAAGACATATCGGCTCCATCTTGCCTAAGAAAAAAATTGGCGCCCCGCCACTGGTACCTAGGTACCTAATATTATTCAGAATAGGGGTTTACAGTCTTCTCTTTTCTAAAAGCCTTTTCAGAAACTCTGATAACTCGCAGCGTAGCTCACCCTCATTTCAACAGAGACGATTTCCGTAATAACATTGGAATATTTCAACACGCGGATTCTTTATTAGATGTGGTTTCAAATGTTTGTGAGTATGTTAGCCTGTCCATTTCAGTAGTGTTTAAATATTATTTTTGTTTGTTATTGACCCCGAAAATACAGTAAATGCGCTGATGAATGAGATATGTATAGAATAATGTGTTAGTATTCATTTGTAAATAGTCCAAGAGGTAAAACAAATATTACTGTGGTCCGGTTGGGAGGATGTTCTGTAGCAGGAACACTTTCCAAAATATAGTAGTTATTAAACATGAACGGGACTTAACCGCGTAGGTATATTAAATTTAAAATTTTACGCGGTATATTAACTTTAATATACGCGGTTAAGTCCCGTTCATGTTTAATAATGTATACATACCGTGAAAGTTTAAATCAATTCAATATATTAGTTAATTAGATTAGGTACAAAGAAACTTGACATATATATTTTTTCCAACTGGACATATAGTATGTGGACGTATAGTATTATAGGGGAGCATGACGTAATTATCCGCCTGCACACAGCTTATATCGACCTCATCTGTTATTCATATAATCATATTAAATCAGAAAGATTACCTCTCGGGTTATTCTACTAAACCCGCCCAAGGCCCACCATACAAATAATATCCTACTCGAATTTGTTCTTTATAGTGTTTGAAATAAAGTAGAATCTCTTTTGTGTCAAAATCGAAGGAAACAAATGAAATTCAACTCTGTTGCAATTGTATAAAATTCAAATTTTATTATAATAATTAGTATTACAGGTAGCCCCGTGGGCCTTATGAGGCTTCGCCAGTGCGCCCACGACTTAAGTCTAGTTCAATTAGCCAGAAAAAAATAGACACCATTATACTTATAAGTATATCAAAGCACTATTTTTTTAATGCTGTACTTAATTTCTAGATATGAGCGATGTCTCATTAAACGATGAAATACTCGATAAAAATGCTAAAGACCTAAACCTAATCGGTTGGGAAGACACTTGGGACCTACATGGTAAGTTTAAATTAAATTATATTAACTAAATCAAAACCAAATGATATAAAGTTATACATACTTACAGCAAGAGGAGTAGTACAAAGATTATTATTACTTATGTTTAGTATATATTATATCACAATTAATAACAAATTAAATTAAAGTACAATAGTTATTTGTTACACAAGGGAGCAAAGTTAGTGTTTACCTTCTCGTGCTAATTGAGACCCAAGCTAGCGAAAGATTCAAAATTGAACCACGACCATAGCATGTGCTGGTTTAAAAAGTGGAATCTTGAGCATTGGGCGGGTTTCATAGCACGAGAGGGGAAGACACTTTGCTACCTCCAACTCACTACCGCGAGGAAAATATTAACTCTAAAACTTTCAAAATGATTGGCATCCGTCATTTATCATTATAAAGCCTTAAATAAAACATCCAACCAGCTAACATCAAAAAAGCATTTGATTTCAAATTTCAAAAAAGAATTCTACTGACAAAAAGCTAGTACAGGTATTTTTTCATAAGGTCACATCACAAAAAATCCCGTTCAGCCGCTGCCGACAGAAAAATGCAAGCTGTACGTGTCTCCGGTCGTGGACAGAAGGGACTATGAGTACTGCGTGACCATGGTCGAGAGACGAAATGTTACCATAGGTTGGTATATAGGTAGTTCACTGTTATGTTCATATGTATATCTTGGAGCATATAATTTTATCTAAAGAATGCGCATTTTAAGCTGTAAAGGAGGCCATGAAGAGGCGTTGGCGATAAAACGGCTGGTGTAAATGGGTAGTTAACATTGGACAAAAGTCTACAGTGGAGTCCTCATATAACAAAACTCGCACATAGATTAAGTTCGGCCGCTTTCGCCGTTAGGAGATTAGGCAACTGTCGAATATTGAGACAGCTCGATTAGTTTATCATAGTTATTTCCATAGTGTAATGTCATATGGTATTCTGGTTTGGGGCAAAGCAGCTGACATACAGACTATATTTGTATTACAAAAAAGAGCCATTCGTTTTATGTATAACTTAAAAGCAGGTGCATCTGTTAGAAAACTTTTTAAAGAAATTAATATATTAACTGTAGCTTGTCAATATATATATGAAAATATTATGTACGTTATTAAAAACCTTCAGTTGTTTACCAAAAATTGTGACATCCATACCTATAACACTAGAAATAAGAATAAGCTTGCTATTAGAAAGTGTCGTGTGCGTAAAGTGTATAAATCATTTTTTGGGCAATGTATTCATTTATATAACAAGTTACCTGATGATGCCTTAAAATTACCCTTCCCAGTACTTAAGAATTACTTAAAAAAGTCTTTGATGTCTTAGGGCTATTACAGAGTAGAGGATTATTTGACAGACAAACATGCATGGCCCAAACCAGAAACTACCAAAACCACCTAGCAATTAATTCAACAATTGTATGTACTGCCAGCTCATGTAAATGACACAGGTCAGATAAGAAAGCATATTAAAGTATGTCTATTTTGTGAAGTCGAATTTGTTTATACATTATTATTTTTACTTTTATATTTTTGTATTTTCATATCTTGTAATAAACTGTTTGATATGTTTTCTTATCGGACTACGCATAATTATGTAAGTACTTTAAGATTTGATGTATCACTGTATTGAAAAAATAAGTCCCGCCGTCGTTTCTTGCCGGTATCTTCACGGGTCAGAGGTGTAGGGTTTGAACCGGTGTAGATTTTTTTTTTCTTTTGACGTTCATAAGTGCATGTAATGTGCCTAAATTGAAAAATAAAGATCTTTTATCTTTTTATCTTTTAGTTGGACCACAAAACATAAATATTATGCTCGAATTCACCTTCCCAGCCGGAAGGCGAAATCTAAAACGTTAGAAGGGGTAGTCACGAGTTGTCATCTTTGTCTACGCTGTCCTAATCTCAGTTTTTTCTTAGCCCCCGGAGCTGTTTTGGCGATGAAATCAGAGTACGTGGGCATTTTCACGTGGGGCGACTCGAAAGGCAGGGGGCTCCCGTTCGTTGTATTAGACTTGGCACACTATAAAGACTGGATCCTACATATTGTCTCCACTTAGTAAATAACTCAATATATGATATTACAATCTACATAACTGACACGTTGTATTTTTTTTTGTATGTGTATTCCGTACACGGAACAATGGTGTTCCGGACATTTGGGAGACGTATGCGGACGCGCAGAGGCACTTTGGACAATTTAATGAAATGTAAGGGGTACACGAAGCGGATGATGCCCCCTCCGTGCCATAGGACGCGCAAAGAGACAGCACCCGCCATGGTGTAAAGACTATTGATTTTAATGCCTAATAAAATGGTATCCAATTTTATTTCCGGCAGACGGTGACTCGCACTGTGCGAGATGGGCCCCCACAAAAAGCGACATCAAAGATGGCTCAAGGGCAACACCGGTGCATAGGGCTAAAGGTAGAGAGGTGTCACTGGACTTTAAACATATAACCAACTCGCCACTTAGGTTTCCACATCTACTCTCGAGAACGCAGCTCTAGCGACCCCACTCTGGACGGAATTTTTCCAAGATCGTACTGAAAGATACGAGAATTTGAATAATTTTTTTCGATACCTTCTCACCGATATTTTTTCATGGCTAATTTTTTTGGAGCTTACACTTGTTTATTCTCGCGTCAGAAAAAAAAAATACAGCTGAGCCCACACGAAAATTACTATTATTTTGGTACTTTTAATTAACGATGGCAGCCCATTACCCCTTCCGATCGATTTTTTTTTTGGGTGCATAGAGCCTGAAAAATAAGTCGCTGAGCCTACATTTTTTTTCTTTTCTTCCCCCCCCACTACACCCGCACCCACCGCCCGCGGCCTGCCAGCACGAAGATTATACGAAAAGGTTGTTCAAGGAAGTAGCTAACAGTTTCAATACAGCTGAAGCCACATGACCGATTTGGTCGCTAGCTCTTATACTATAATGGTAGCAAGTATTAGTTAGCATAAATCCTCTTTGATTGTTAACTGTTATGACAGATTTTAGATAATGAAGAAAGTAAATTGAAACAAGTAGGTAATGTGACTCATGAGTTGAATATATCTTTTTGTAATTCTTTTAAAAAGCTGCAGTTATGGATGTTATGAATTACCTAATTACAAATAGTTTTTGCCACATTTATACTTGTTTATGGTTTTCACTAATAGCGCCATCGTCGAAGCCTTTGGGAGTCGCTGTTGCAGATTCAGGCTTCGAGCCGAGGGAGGAGGCGGAACGAGTCCAGAGGTTCAAGTGTAAGTTTCTGGTGACGTGGTTTGGGGGAGTTGACTGACGAATGTTAAATTCTCTTTGATTGCAATACGGTTGGACAAATCACAGTCACTGGTAGTGTTATAGTACAAGTACAGTCAGCAGCAGAAGTTGCTAAGATGGCTAAGTGTACAAAATAACCTTGACACGACTTTATAGTTAACTTGTAACCATTAGGTAGGTAATATATTTTCTAGTAATATAAATTTAAAATTTTAAATGACATAGTTGACGTATTTTTTTTCTACTCGGCCGCCGCTATGCATCCACCACGTCATCGCATAATGGGTATAAAACATACATAAAAGCATGGATTTGTGATAAAATATATACATAATATAAAATTATGTGGTAATACGTCCGTATTTTTAGTTATTATGAAGTAAAAAATACAAAATTAGTAGTTCTTGAGGAAAGGACTTTGTAACATCTAATGTTTGGACAAATATAACAGGTTGAGGACAATTGCTTCTTGATTTTCCGAATTGCGAATCTTAAAAAACGGACTAGTTAGTTGCTTTACTTTTACGCGAGGGATACCAGCACAAAATCTTAATTACTCCAAAAATGAGGTAGTTTTCTTTTTTTTTACATCTCAGATGTGACTGAGCATTAAAATATGAGATCTTTATTGATAAAACTATAAGTTATATTATGTAACTTATATATAATTAATTGCTCGTCTAGGAATAGATACAAATTCAATAAAATTGATCATATATACATTCGACTTCTGAATCTGTCAGTAAATGTTATATATATTTATCATTACAGCTTACCTTTCATATTATTCGTTTTATTGTATTCCTTTTAGTATTAGGTACTTGACCTTCTCCCAGTTGGGATCTAGCTAATACGTAAAATAAGATAAGTACTTTTTGTTACAATTACCTATGTATTAGGTATGATAAATTTGAAATGAAAGATCAACCCTGGCTGGATATATTTTACTACCTTAGCTATCCTTGCCTTTTTGAACCGAGTCACTACAAAAGCGAAACAATACAAACTTAAGTTACCTACATACTTTTTATTGAAATTTTCACTATTAAATCCAGATCCAATAAGAATTTAATAGAATCACAAAATTTGTATTGATACATCTTAAAATTAAGTTCATGCACGCAAACACCATGGCACGTGAGTGCATGACTTATAAAAAGTCCACTTCAGGAGTAATTAATAATTATTGTTTTTTATCATAATGTAATATAATATGTCTTGTACACGGAACAATGGTGTTCTGGACATTTGGGAGGCTTACGCGGAGCCGGATCGAGCCAACGCGCAGACGCCCTTTCGACAATTGAATGAAATGTAAGGGGTACACTAAGCGGATGTTGCCGCTGTCAGTATCATGGAACGCGCACAGAGACAGCACCCGCCATGGTGTAAGGACTATTGAGTTTTAATGGAATCTAGAATGTACTAGGCTATTGGGTGGAAAGGATGGACTAGCTACTGGGGGCTATTGGATAAAAAATCGGACGCCTGCCTAAAAATATGGTAAACAATTTTAAATAATATGTATTATTATAGGTACCCACAGCAAATTAATGATAATGAGTAATGTGAATTTTGGGTGCTCCTTTGACTTCTAGTAATCTAATAATAACGGTAACGATGCTAATCTTATTTTTTCTGTCTGATATTTACACACAATCTTGGATTGGATTGTTCATTAATAAAAAACTATGACTACGACTAATCATAATCATACTCGCCCCGAGAGCGCAACCGGAAAAATTCATATTCATAAATTTCGAACGATTGTCTCTGCCACTCTAATGATAATGACGCCTTAATTAGTAAAAGAGCAAGAAAGCTCGAAATTTCAGAACTTCTGACGTATTGCGTACCTATAAGATAGCTCGCTAAAGTCGTAAATAATGGGGTGTTTTTTACGTGGTATCCCGCGTTTTGTCCCTTACGGGCGCACGCAGACGCGGACTCCACTCCATCCATATCAATTCATTATTCCTCCGAGTCGCGGAGTAAGCTGTAGTATACTCGTAGTGTACCTTGGCTAAGTTAGCATTAACTGTCTTATGTCATACGTCAAACAAATATAATAAAATTGGCGGACAAATATCTGTACGATCACCATATTTAACAGAAATACCGTAATTTTCATGTTTACTGGCTAAATTACAAACGTTGCCCTCATACCAAAGTACTCAAAGTAGAAAATATTAAAAATAAAACGCTATATGACAGATGAACATACCAGTGCTGCTGGAATAAAATAAAAACAATTGCCAACGTAAAAATTACGTTAAAACAATTTTATTTATTTTTATATTATTTTAAAAAAATGTATACTAAAATATATTAATGAACGTTTAAAAAGTAATTTTACTTTAATTACATATTTTATTACAGGTCCATTAATCATTTGAAAAGTACATTCTTTTAAATTAATTTTATGTACAAAATCTTAGCAACTCTTTTAAAATAAACAACATTTTGGAATTTATTTTGTTGATATAAAAACTACAAATTATAATATTCATAATATTGTTCACATAAATATTGGCCGCTAATTTTGATCTATACACCAGCCATAAATCTCGTGAAAATTAAATCTCTCTGATTGATAGAAATCAACTTCAGACAAAAAAATAAGGACAAAATTTAAAAATCCTCTTATTTTATTTATATTTTTTTACAACTAAAATATTTCTTATGGATGATTTATAATATATCACTTGGTACTTTTATATAGTTTGTATGGCCGAAGTGAAGTCGTGAATGTTGACATTCAATATGGCGGTATGTCGTCAGTGCTATGCTGTGTCGTGGTGAGATTTAATATTTTCGTCGTCTTGTATATATCTCCATCTTAGATTAACATATTCAAAAATCGTAATTAGTATGTATTTTTAATTGCCTTGCCTTAAATAGAGTTCATAGATAGCATTTTTGCATCGACCGATGGCGATATAATTTGTGCAGATCTCGGTTTGATCGTGCGGCCGATACCTACCTAGATAGCAATAATAAAATGTAAAACTGAATTTCGACGTTGGGCTTTGTTGCAATTATATTCTGTTAAAGCGTTTTTGATATTGTTTCGAGTTGTGGAGATGTGTAGGAAATTTTTTACTAATACGAATGTCTATTGCAGCTTGTGAGTGTCGGTTTCGGACAAACGGTATAGCCTATAGATAGAAACAGAATATACGATTACCTTCAACAAGCCGATGAACCACAGAGCTCCGATACAGCAAGCATTGAAGACATCTGAGGATCTAGTATCATAATCATAAGTAGATTTATTTTTCAATATTAGTGGTATTTGTGAAGAAATTGTGACACTTGTGAAAGAGACATGTTGGTGTTCCAATGAACACAAAGACTTAGAAAATGTGATTTATTTTCAATAAATTGTAACCACTTTTTAAATTACATTATTCTGTGATATATTCATAAATAGAGCGTTTTTTCGAGAAATATACACAGAAGATACTGCATTCAACAAGAAATAATGTCAAGCAATCCTCAGTGGAAGATGTTCCAGCCGCCAGATTCACATTCGTCACCCCTGCAGGATATTCTAGATCTCCAGCACTCTAATATGCAGGCCAAACAGGCCTATCGAAATGGTAAGTTTTCCATTTTTACTGTATTTGTTCCTATCATCATACAGTATTTTGTAGTAACTCCAAAGAGTAGCGAATGCAAATATTTTCCTATCTAATGATACTGCCAGTTGTATTTAGAAAATTACGTAAATATGTATGAAAAATTTAATATTTTTAATAAGGTATTTTCAACAAGCTTATAATAATTACTATTTGAGGGTAGGTTTGACAAGTTTCATAATTTTACTCGCAGGTATGCAAATTAACGGTTTTTAACATAGTTCAAACCCTCTAGTTCTACTTAGTAAAACAGTTTATACCAATTATAAATATAAAACTGTTGTTTAATTACTCATTATATTTCATAATCTTCTAAGTTAAAATATATCCATTTTCCAATAAGAATCCATTATGTTAGGTTAATCATTCGTGCTGCATGATGGAATATGGAAATAGATATACAATATGTATATTGAATTTAAAAAAAAGTATGAAAGTTGTCATTTTAACACTGTGGCACATCAGGATCAACCAAGAAGCAAAGCAAAAAGCAGCAAGGGTGATTGCTGCCATTTTCGCAACCCGTTGTGACTTGACCCTTAATTTGGCAAAAAATGTGTATTCCAGGCTCGGCACATCTGAAAAGTCCTAAAAATTATAGTAAAAGATAAAAAAAGATGGTTGAATAATGTGCACATACTGGTTTAGAATGCCAAATTAAGGATTAAGAGTTTTCCTTCTTTCTTATTAAGATTTTTATATTTTTGTGCAGAACTAGATGGCATCATATTTCATTTCATGCTTCTCTCTCTGCTTGGTTTGCCCTTTGTGCATTTAAAGCTACGTAGTGAACCTAGTCTACCTAGAAGATAAGTACATCATTTGCAACTACTTGTGAAAAAGAGTGAAAACTCTCAAGTCACAAATGGTTGTGAATCATTGTTGTGTAAAGAGCTGGAAAGAAATTACAAGCAGGACTTTGGTGTATATTGACCACTAACTACTTTCTAACCTCCTCAATTATTAAATATATATTTAATAATATTATAGGAATATTCCTATAATCTATTATATGAGTTAGGGGCATTTCTATTAAGTCATATTTTGGTGTATATGACCTAAAAAGTAGTTATTTTAAATTCAAAACCAAATCAAAAGTATGTTAATTGATTATTTTAATAAGTTACATATATATTTTCCCTATTAACATTCAATAACTAAAGATTCAACCAGAAGCCTGTTGCATAATTACTTGTTACTTATAATATTAGCCGAAGTCCCTTTCCAGTTCCTTTTATTAGAAAAAGAGTTCTGCTAATATTATTAGTTGTAAATTGTTATGCAATGGACCTCAGGGTCCATTGAACCAAAGGTAGGATAGGAATATTTTCACAACTGAACATTTTGACTGGACATATTGGCAGTCAACAACAACAATGATATTATAATTGTTATAAGTTATATTATAATACCCAGCCATTTTGTCATTTGTGCGAACATGCCTCTATAGGGCTATAATTGGGATATGATCAAATTCAATTATGTAAAGATAAATGTTGGAATATAACACTTATATAATTTGCTAATAAAGGAACTTATATAAGAACTACTTCCTTGACTAATTGTAAAAACAATCAATGAGCATCAACTTTATAAAGTTTAGTAACAACAAAATGTGATTCATAGTTAATTTCACTAAAATATGCTAGGAAAATGTATTACTATTATAATATATCCATAAAAATTATTATTCGTTAGTAATATCTACTTTTAATTAGGAAGGAAGGAAGCTTTACTAAGTAGGTATAGATGTAATTTCATTTAGGGGAAATTAAAAACTTATACATCAACTTAATTACGAAATGTGTGTATACTGTACTTTATAAACACATTGAATAGCACCTATTTTAAAAGTGTTCAAAAACGGTGTTATTCATTAGATTTTGCATTAACTGTTAGAAATAGTAATTTTGTAAGCCAACTTTCTATGTAGTACACACAGCAACGCTCATAGCTATACAATATACATTGCTGGACTTTATTATATAAAGCATAAGGTCCACCGGTGTACAGCTAAGAGTGTTGAGTGTACAAATATGATAAAATATAGTAGGAAAATAATATATGTCCTAGTAATATACTTGTATTTGATGCTGAGTAATATTACACGAAACATGACAAATACAAAGAAAATTTGGCATTTGGCGATCCTCACATGCACGGACAGACGTCTTTATGTGAATGATACAGAATATTCATGTACCTGAAATCCGCATCTAAAAATCACCTTCGGAAAACTGGGACTCAAAAGTTGCCAGCAGTTAACTCTTCTGAACTGATACATTTCAACATTTCGAGTGGTGAAAACGCGTAATATGTTAGTGCTTCCCAGGACTTCAATATTTCTATAAAATACCTAATAATTTGTTGAAAAACACTCGTTGCTTATGGAGTTACCCACGAACAATTCACACTTACGTTTGTTCTTAATTGGCCAACAGGGACATTCAGCAGTGACTATCCAAGTTCTCCAAGAGACAATTACAACAACGTGGGAAAGACGGGCGGGGGTGGCGGCAACCGTTTCACTCTCGCCAACTACAACATCGACGGCTGCCCTATGGGCGACTCGCCAGGGGTGTACTCTTCTAGCTCCAACAACACGTCATCCCAGCAATACGACTCTGCCAACCACCCGCCTATCAGAGAGACTGGGATTATTGAAAAGCTTTTGGTGAGTTACAATACAACCTTAAAAAAATTATGAACATTCCATCAACTCTTCTTATTTCATCAACATGTAGACTGACACTGTTAAACTAAACCCTTGACACTCTTGACACCCTTGACACGGTTAAAAGTGTCCAACTTGAAGTCAAGTAAGGAAAGAAAGTCAACAGCAATATAGGTGAAACACTTAACAGCAGGACCATGTCTATGTAGTTGTTCAGAGAATTAATATGGAACTTATGGCAAAATGTGAAAATAGATGTCGACATGCGTGTACAGTCAAGTGCAAAAATACGTACCGAAAGCATCCTTTCATAAATTCTCCTACAACCTTATTTACTGTACAATAGAGTTGTTCGGTACATATTTTTGAAACTTTGGCAGTGAACGAATTTTTACACTTGACTGTACACACACGCTGCTACTACATTGGCTTTATCTAAGTTTTTTACCTATATCTATTGTCATACATATGTGATGTTCGGTGTTTATGCAATTAGTAAATTAATGTTAGTAGAAAAAAGGCGTTACTGCCGTAACGTATATCAAACCAACAAACGTGGTTATTCGAGCACAATACAGAAAGACGGGTGTTCTGGGAAACATTAGGCGTCAACATTAGTTAATTTATATTTTGTTCTTATCTGTCACTTTGATCATTGTTTTTGTATGATAACAAAAAAATATTAAAAAAGGTATGATATACGTTTTTCAATAAGATGGTAAGAAATCTTTTGTATATTTCTAAAACGGGTCTTATACGACCTTGTTACCTATTCCATAGATTGTTTAGTCGTGTTTTTAATATTCGCTAAACAGGCTCCCTGCCCCATGCCATGAGCCACATGCGCCTCACGGTCAAGGAACGACATGTCCTATTACGAATGCTTATGATTGTTTAAATGTCTATGGGATAGGGAACTTGTTAACCTAAGGCCCACCATACAAGTAAAATGCTACTCGAATTCGTTCATAGTGTAGGAAGTAAAGTATTCCTTTTGTGTCAAAATCGAAAGAAAAAAGAAGTTCAATTCTGTTCCTATTTTATGAAATACAAATTTCTTTAAAGTAATAGTACTACAGGAAGGCTCGTGGACCTTGGGAGGTTAAAGCAATAAACAATCACCAGTAAATAGCCGGTCTATAATGTTTTATAAAACGTTGAGAATGTTATGGACATGGCACTTGTGGAATGCTCATTATGATATTGTTAGGTTTTAATTATATTTATTTATATTAGCGAAAACGCGGACTTTCCATTTTTATAGATATCAAAAAGGGTTTTTAATTCTCATTTTCTTTTTCGAGTCTATTACGCGGTTACTCGGGATATTTAGTAAACTGTACCTGTGAAGGTTACCGTTAATAATATTTTGAAAACATATATGCGGGTTTATTTTGTCATTTATTTTACATAGCATACTATCTAAATTATTAAGTCCAACCTACAATCATAAAGTCATGATTAAAATGATCGTATTTTTGGCACAATAGAGAGCCTATCACCTAAAACGAAGATCGAATTTCAGGCATCTTTCTCTTATACTCCAATTAGACGTAATTAGAGTGAAAGAAACAATTGTTCGAATTTTGCGAACATCTATTTACGCCTAGGCGTCCAGGTTTCGCCCGACATGTGGCGCGAGCGACTTAATTTTTCATAAATAATGAAAACATTTCGAGTTTACAATTATCTCTCGTTAACGTTATTAATCGCGTGCTACACCAGAGAGAATATAATAAAGTTCTAAATTTACTACATCTTCAACAGTAAATTTTATTGTTAAGAAGCATTCAGAGAAAGTATTATTATTATTTAAATTGAATAGCTCGTTGTTTCTGTAAAACTAAACAAATAGGAATTTCGTAATATGTAAATCAAAATATTATCGATTATTATCTAAACAGCATAATCAATTTTGTAATAGATCACAAATGTACGGGGTCTGCCCATAATCAATCAATGAAAAGTAGTCATAATTATGCTTTTTAATTTAGTAGTTGCGTTTTAGTTTCAACAGTAGGTACTTGTACAGTTAGCGGCGAAAGTTGCTAAGCGAGCGAGGTAGTCAAAATGAAATTGACACGACTCAATTGTTAAGAGAATAAGAGCGTGTCAAGTTCATACTGAGCGCCTGATCCGCTTAACAACTTATGTTGCTGACTGTACTAACACATTTACTGTATGCGTGTGTGTGGAACTATTGGCGACCCCAAATTTTAACAACGAGCATTCATTGGTGTTATATTCGTCCTTGAAAGTTTGAAAGAATGACCATGTTAGAAGGGTGCGTTTAGTTTGGCGAGTGGGTTCAGAATCTGTAGCGTATACCTAAAGCTACATGGGTATTTCAAATATTAGTACAGTCATAGGTATTTAACGTCAAATGTATCCAAAAAATAATATTATAAAATTGCACTAAAGCCTGTCTTCGTTTCTCCATTTAAATGAAATGCTTACTTAACTTTAACACATATCTGGCAGACAAGCTATTACTATATGTGCGAACGCTTAAAGTAAGCCATTTTATCGTATATTAACATTTAAAAGGGCGTACTAATGACGACCCGACCTTTAAAACTTTAGGCGCGTCCAGTCGTGGTTTAAGCGAGTGTCCACGCATGTTTGGTTCTAATTAGAGCTCTATCCAATGAAAAACGCCCAAGAGAGCAAATATGCTTTGCTCGATCTGGACGCACCTAACGTCAGATCGATTTATAAGGGACTATATTTTCCGCGTGACTTCGTCGGTTAGCCGTGCCCTTCTTTAAAATATGGTTGCGGGATTCGAAGTATCATGTCCTTTCTAGATCTAACTCTCCATACCAAATTACATCCCAAGTAGTTCAGCGGTTTAAGCGTGAAGAGGTAACAGACAGACAGAGATAGTAAGGATGGATTACAATGGATGGATAAAGCGAGAACTTTAGCTAAAACTGTAGAACCGTTTAACTCGTGAAAAAAATGTAGGCATATATATCTCTTTATACATATATGTGCTAGCAAAGGAGAAGAGATGTACACTCAAGTATAATTGGATGGGACAGCTTTGTGGTGCTCCTCTCTTTCTCTCTCAGACCGAAACGAAATACTTCCTTTCTTTACATTTAAATCGGTCTTTTAGTTCAGTAGATTTTAGTACAAGCGAGACGGTGCGAATGCACGATTGTGCTTGTGCGACCAGGAACGGTGGCATAACAAGGACGCAAACGTCGCGAAACCACCGACTGAACTAAATGAGCAAAAGAACTAAAAGACCGAACTAGTTCCTTCGACCGTTTGACCGACATCGGAGCGCTCCGGTTACTGAACAAACAGACACAACTCTAGTATGGCTTTATACTATTTAAATCCACGTATGCATTATTTTATATCTACGAGCACAAGGCCGCTTCTGAGGCGTTAAGTTTTCCAGGTTATAATACGATTTATCAACCTCATTCGTGTTAGTTGAATTTCAACCTAAGCATTCGAATTTGATGTTTATGTTAGGTTGAACTAGGTATCGCAAAAAAACTCGATTTAAAATGTAACTATTTAAAATATGATTTGGATATATGGAACAACTATTTCGACTCGACTGGTGCTACCTGGAAAATTTAAATTTACTGTGTTATGTAGGGTTTGACATACGTTTATTAATCATTTTTATATTAAACCTATACATGACGACTCTTTCAAGGCGAAATATTGAGTTTCAGTTTGCAATTTTTATTTTGAATGGGTATCTTTCATATCAAAAATACCGGAATGCAAGCCCTATAGTCGTATTGAATTTTTGAACGTACTTTTGATACGGGACAGCACTCGTACAACGTAAAACATGCGCAGTGCATTTAAAGTATAAAAAACGAAACAAGCAATGACACAACTATTACGCTTACCTTTCCTTTTCTCGTATCATTGTTTTGGAATATACGATGTTAATACACCATACAAACAGTTACGTACTACACGCCTATCTAAAACCGGCGTTGTGATTCAATAATTTTTTTTTCGATTTATGTGACATTTCCAAGTTGATAAAAATTGATCAAATCGACAAATTTACTTGAAGGAAATACGATAAAATTAAATCAATTACAACAAATAATATACATACCTACACAAAACAATAAACAAATAAACGTTTAATTAAAATAAATCCCAAGTATAATCGACCCGACTAACCTTTGAAAATTCTTAATCGCTACATTTTGACACAGTAAATTGCCTTAACTACAAACCTCAAATGTCATATTTCAAAAGTAGGGTCTTTGCTAATGGGATTATAGTGTTATGGTCAGCCGAGCTACCGAGGTGACGTGCTTACCTCAAATTATCTGGATAGAGTCGCAGTCCACTTACTTCGATAAAAGCTTTCATAACACGTAATTGTCTGGCCGTCTCTCTTGTGAATTTAGTATTTACATTGGTAACTATGCATCCTGTATATATAGTACCTACAGTCGCCATTAGATTTGTCGGAGCTGTGGAGGTGGTCACCAATATCTGAACATGCATTTTATCGCCTTGACAATAGAGGCGTTCATATTTGTGACCACCTCCACAGGTCCGATATATTTGATGGTAACGGTGAGAAAACATTGTCGCTTCGTTATCTGTACGCTTTATAAAGTGCACACGTGCGAAGCCGGTGAGGATCGCTAGTATATTATAAATATATAAAATAACATGTTTATTGAACGTACCTATACACAATTTATTAAATTCAAAATTACAATTTACAATAACTACTTAGCTAAAACTTAATAAATTAAACTTAACATTTTTTTTGTATTTTAATCCCCCCCTTGAGAACTGCATTGGAGACCTGCTAAACCAGAAAACATACAGAGCGAGGATCGCAGCCCTTACACACACTTTTTCTCCCTATATCATTGCTATAAGTATAAGGTGAAAACGTGTATGTATACATATTTACTGTATTTTGTCTTGACTAGATCTGTATAACTGACTGTATGTATCTGTTGTGTTATTAACCTAGTTAACATACAATGTTACAGTGCTAGGTCTAATCAAATGACTTATAACTATAAATGTCAATACAATTAAAGTTATCAGTATCACAATACTGATCAATCGGTTCGCCCTGATTAAACTATTCAAATATATATTACTTGGACATAAACCGAAATTATTGTCAACTAATGCAACATGTCCACTTGTCCAGGCTGTGGGCGACATTTTCGGTCTGACTCTTTTTTATCGACGGATTGCAAAATTCATGTAACATAGCTAAAATGTCAGCATATTTCAGCAAACTTAAAAAAATGACGAACGTAAATGTTAAATTTGACAAGTTTTTATGAATAACGTCTTAAGTCGCATGAAAACAACGTCCGTTGCCTGGCAACCACTTCGATTCTTTGACCGCATTTGGTAGCAATGCAAACAAGTCGCTTTTTATGGAATTTTGTGTGCGGTAAGCCAGGAATTTATATTCACAGTTACTAGAAAACTTAATCGGTAACCGACTAGTAAATAGGTTATCGAACCTAAACTAATGGGACTTACACAATTAAAACTGTACTAACGAAAAATTGGTTTCTAGTATTTTTCAACTGCATTTTTCAATATAACATCTATATAAAACATCTGTACATGAAGTGATTGCGCCATTAATACGCACCTAATTAGCGCAACTGCGGCATCGACTGACCGTTTTCTAGTCAATAGTCGCGTTATTTTTATCTATAGGTGCATCCATTTGTATTTTACGCTGAGTTTTATAGGCACTGGTCCCACCGCGAGCTAGTAAGCTATGAGCTAACAGCTATTTCAAGGGACAAAAAATAATCGCTCCCGTGTAAATAAAAGAGAGTTGTCATATATTTATAGCTCATCGCCCGGCTATGAACTACGATCGCCCGGCTATGACATAAATGTCTCTTTTATTTACATGGGATCGCTATGTCCCTTGAAATAGCTGATAGCTCATAGCTTACTAGCTCGCGGTGGGACCAGTGCCTAAACACTGATAAATATGTATTTTCTAAATTTAAATAACATAAGAAAATTCTATAATTTTATATATTTCAAAAAGTCGTATTTATATGCTATTTGTAAGGGATAAACGAACTTGTCCTTAATTATCTGGCCACGATAGAGCGTATACTTATGTATACCTAGCAGAAATGACGGTATTCCTATATTACCTGAATCAATGTTCGTATCTCTAGAAACGTTTAACTTCTAAAACGGACACCAATTAGTTAGAGCCAAGGTAGCCTTCATTACTAGCAAATATGGTTGTTAGATAGAACATCACTACCCGACCCTGATGGTTCAAAATTGGTATTTGATAAAACTAGTCAACTCAGCTACTTTCTTGCTTTATGATCTTGTATTTATGTTCATTGTCCAGGGCTACCTACAAACCAGCTATCTCTTATCTCTATCGTAGCATCGTGACCTCGCTTATCATCGCACGTTATGCGATTTGTTTTTAAACAGTGTGAATGAAATAGTTGGTATTGTGTTTGTTTAAGTTTTACTGCCGTTCCACGTCAACGATTCTTTCACCACCCGGGCCATTTTAATTAAAGTTGTATATAATATTGTCTTCGGTTGCACCCGATGACCACGAACGCTGCTAAAGGGTTCAAAACGTCGGGATGAGTTTAAATTAGTTTACGCGATTTAATACGTTTTAGTTGTTTTATAAATGTGTCCCAAGCTTGTTTATTCCATTCCGTTACTATTTTCATATATTTTATATGGCGGTAACGGAACGGAAGTAATAAAAAATGTATAAAAATATTGGGACAAAAAAAGTTGAGTATACTTCAAAAGACCGAGAATTGTGGGGGTCCACGGGAGAGGCCTTTGCCCAGCAGTGGGACACTATAGGCTAAAAAAAAAAAAAAAGAAATACTTCAAATAAAATGGCTCACTCGCGCTCGGAAAGGCGCTATTTTTCTTATTTATATTGGAAAAGTAATCGAAGACAAGGTTTTACTTGCTTTTAGTGTAAATTATTTAAAATAATTACTTAGGATTAGAATGTATGTTTTATAACTTGTTTTTTCTTAGTGGTTGAATAGTAAATAATGTTGAAAATACTTGCTCTCGCAATGCTCAAGATTCCACTTTAATTTTTAATCAGTAATCACTGTCTACGCTCGCGGTTCAAATTGTTGCCTTTCCTCCCTCTGTCCTCCCTCTGTCCTCCCTTGTATGGTAACTATATTATTTAATTGTAGATACTCATTTAACCCTTTTCCATAGCGAATCCTAATGATTTCCCAGAAATCGCAAATATATTGTAAATAGTTTTTGCTATTTATTGTAAAATGAACCTTAAAATCGGACGCTTAGTTTGAAATCAAATTGACACGCATGTGGTCGATAAATCGGATTATGCCTGGAAAAGGTTTAAAAAGTGATAATTAAAGTTGTGAACTTTAATAATCACTTTTTAATAATGTAATTTACCGAGCTCTATTCTAGATTTATCCTCTATGAAACCACAGTTTTACTAGTACATCATAACTTTAATTAAATAAATGTTTAATATAGTTTAATTTTGACATTAAAATTGTATTCATATACATTTATTATGTAAGAGGTGGTTATGTAAGTAGTGATATTATGAAGCAGGCTAAACGTCGAGCACTTGGAGGGTTTACGGGTTATTTGCTCTGTGGCTGACTCAAATAACTTATTATAACGAAAAAGAGGCAAAATAATACTATATCAACGATATTATCAACTTAAAATAAGTTTCTGTCAAGAATGTCATTTTTGGTACGAGCTTTTATTGCAGACTGTACTTTTTTGTACAATCATCAATTACTCATTGAGACGATTCTAATGTAACTAAACAAGTGTTTATCACCAAACTTACATATGTGATATATTTCTGCTCAATCTGCTACAAAATTGAGTTGTGAGATTTCACCCGAATTTTTACATATTTATATACTTACATTGCAAGTTAAAGAAAAGGTTTTAAAGATAGATTAGTGACAATATGTTATTTTCCCTTTTATTTGACTCTTAGTATCCTGGACTTTAGTGCGCATTCAATCAGACTGATTATTTGTTGTTATTACTTAGTTAAAAACGATTTGCCTAAAATTACGAAAGTTAATAATACTTCGTGCCCATGAAATCCAAAATGTCTGACTATTTCAATTTGAACTTATGTAGGTGTTAGTACTCATGTCAAAGTACTTGAGAGTGGATGGAAAACCAATCCCGGCCATATACATTATACATACATATCTCACGCGTGGGCGGAATACGGAAAGCTCGGCTGGTCCATCTATTTTAAAGTGGTGAATGTCAAACCAGAAACTACTAAAGTGATATGCTCGAGGGTTTGCTTTGAACAATCTCAATTCACATTTTGCGTGATTTTTTTTTATAAACCCCAAGTTAATCCCACTTCTGTTTCTGTAATAATTTTTTTATAACTTATAACTGAAATCTAACGTTATTGCGAGACAATCGAATAAAATCTTTTGTATATAAAATTTCGTGAGACAGTACAATAATTAACGATTATTGCGGTACTCACGTTTATTTTATAACTCGCGCGACATTTGAATAAAATCTTTATGAATTCATATAAACCATTCTCTTAATATATTGGAAAGTTTATCGCACAATCTATGGATAAATGAATTAATTACTCCTTTTGAAATCTGTTCAAAATACTTCTGAATTTTAAAGTTATACTTCTATAACACTTTACTCGTGGATTACATATAACTACTGAATATACATATGTCAATACATATGTCACGTACATATGTATATTCAGTAGTTATCTGTAATCCACTTACTTATTACTTAATAGAAAATAAAAAGTCAACAACTAAACAACCACTAAAATGCCATTCCAAATGATATCTTCTCCAAATATAATATAAAATAACCAAAGCAAGTTTTGAATTTTATAACAAAATTTAGTTATATGTTATTATATGTTTTATGAACTTTCATTAATTAGGACATGTGAATTCAGGATCATATTCAAATCATATTATTCATATTACCCTACAATTTAGTTAGAGGCCTTCAGATTGTTTGGCGTATCTCTGACCATTTAAATTATTTTTATGTAATTGGTCCGTTACAGACATTTCATCCTAAAAACCGTTGACATATTGACGAAATCTTGTCAAGTAGCCAATTACCTCAAAACTGCTTGACATTATGGTGTCAACATTGTTTATGATTATGAATTTCATATGAGATTTTTTATGCGACGGACTACGGATGACAATGCTATATATAGAAATATAAAAAACCTTTTGAATTGCAAAACGGAATGTTCGTGTCGGATTGAATTCGTATTGATTCTTATTTTCCTGTTTTAGCATTCCTACGGATTCATACAGTGCTGTGAGAGGCAGGCGCGCCTGTTCTTTCACTTCAGCCAGTTTAGTGGAAACATTGAGCATCTCAAGATCGGCGATCCCGTGGAGTTTGAGATGACTTACGACCGACGCACGGGCAAGCCCATTGCCTCTACAGTCACTAAAATAGCACCTGAAGTGGTAAGTAACTTAACTATTATTTTATATTTCCGAAGTTTTTAATGATTTTTTTTTGTAATCGCTAAATTGTGAGGCATCAATTTTTAGTTTTTTCTGTGTGGTTATGAATGGTGTTTATTTTCGACGTGGAACGCAGTTCTCACTCAATAAGTGGACAGTTAATGAAAAATGCTTAATCAATAAAATTTTCACAATTTTCACTTGCACAAATTGTCAATATGGATTCCGAAATTCTGGGATCCTAGCCGAGTAGGATCTATTCAAGTCTTCGTATATTAATTTAATGTAACATCCGAAATGCGAAAACATTCAACCGTCTACGTACTTTACAAAAATCTCGCAGGCCCTGACATCACAGGCAGCATTGATGCGGCAAACAATAAAAAAAAATTGATTTTTGGGAGTTTCATTTTGGTTTTATCAAATTCGCTTGTTAACTGTAAAGTTACCATACCATTTATTTTCCTGTTTACAGCACAAGAGGTCTAAAAAAAGTAGGTATTCAAAATGTAATTAAAAAAAATTAACATTTGTACCTATATTTCCAAACACTATAAGGAGATAACTATTGCGAATATACTTTTTTACTATATTAAGGTGTCTTAGTCATCGATGTATAATACTAAAATTGCTTGAATACCTTCTAAGAACAATTGCGCTGATAATTGCACGCCCTATGTTTCGAGTCATGAATAGCTCCGTAAACGAGGCAAAAAATAATACCTAACTACGTAGTAAAGTATTGCATATCATATTTTTGATAAGTACTAATTAATAGTTGTATAATGTGGCGAAACACGAACACTTGTGGCGAAAATTTGCTTCTAATTTGTTAAAATTCACATTCACATTTCTCAGAAAATCATGAGATGTTCATGAAACAATCAAGGAACCAAATTATTCCAATGCCTTTGTCACTAGTATGAAAGTAACATGTATTTTATGAAAGAAAAAAGCAATAATTTTCACACATACTCGTAATTATAAATTTATTAGCGGAATAGTAAGAGTAATGAAGCCAATGAAAATTTTAATAGAGAGAATGAATTAAGATTTCAGCGATGTAAAATTTGGTAGTAAGTGTAAAGGTCACAAAGTACCCTCCGACATTTTCTCTTCTCTTGTCGAATAACAACACACTATATTGATGAAAAAGAGACTTAACTATGTTTCTCCTTGCGTAGGTATTGAGCGAAGCCCGAGTGACGGGCACGGTGACCACCGAAGTGAAGGGCGAGGGCTCCGGCGACAACACGGGCAGGATATCGTACGAGAATCGCGGCGAGTGCTTCTTCCTGCCCTACACGAAGGACGACGTCGAGGGCAATGTTACGCTGCACACTGGCGATGCTGTCAGTTTTCAGATCGCTACTAATCAGAGGTGAGTCACGGGACGCTGTTTTTTACTGGATTTACATAGCATCACTTAACCTTTTTAACGCCAAGCATTGAAGCAACTTGACGTGCCGCCGCAATGAAGCAACTTGACGTGCCGCCGCAATGAAGCAACTTGACGTGCCAGCGCAATGAAACACAATAAAACTTCAAAAACAATAGTGATTGCAAAACAAGATGTCGGTATTATTATTGGTTTCGTTGTTGACGTGCTTAGATTAGAAGAACCACTACACAGGAATTTTACAAAAACGTCAAAACGGGCCTGTTACATTACAGATGTAGTGCAAAACTATTTTCCATCGGGAAAACTCGTATTTCGATGGACATACGACGGCAGTCGAAGTGTCAATCAATGACTATTAAATAAGTAACATTTTCATATCTATTAAAAGCCACAAAACTAACGTAATGCATCGGACGTGAACTGACGTCCTTGGCGCACAGAGCAGTTAAACTGTTTTTAAGCAATAATTTTAGTATCGTCACAGGTTCAAAGCAAAACGGCCTTGTAGTATAAAAATGTTTAATAGGGTTAAGAGAGTAAACGAGAAGACAAAGTAAGTTTTTAATAAGCGCACATTAATATAATATTTTAAGCTAATAAACCTTAAGAAGCTGTCATTTTCGATTTTATTCTACTGAATAAAAAATGGACTGTATCGACAAGTGTCAGTGGGTGACGTCAAGTGCCGTGCGTAGCGGTCAACAGGTTAACGGTTGTTGTGTATGTATGTAGGGTTGCCGGTTCGGTGGAGTACACTGTTTTGACAAAATATGCAATAGTACATTCAATTATTATTTTTCCTAAGTAGTGCGTAAAAGTGCATTTTGCGCACGCTTCACGTACGTAAATTTCACATTTTAAGCCACTTGTTATGAAAAAATTCCTGAATAAAGTTTCTTCTGTTCTATTCTGCGGTTCATGAGCGTATTAAAAAAATCAATGTATCTTAATTGTACTACAATAAATAATTTTTGTTTGCCATATATATTTATTATATGATATTACGCGTGCATCCAAGAATCTGCCGAAATACTGTGCTGGATCATTCCAGTTTGTGGTCATAAACAACTTGTTTAACATGGCTATTTAGTTCCATCTATACTTGTCCATATTTGAAATTAATGAATAGGAAAAAAAAATGTTCTGTCATCTGACCCAAGAATACTTTCACAAATACATCTATTCCTAAATGCGTATATCAGAAATATATCACACAAATATTTCAACTTTTGCGTGTTTAATGCAAAAATATAGTAAGTATTCTACAATAAACGAGTTTACGAAAATAGACCTTTATATTTTTTTTTTTCATATAGTAAACCTACATTATTTTATACCCCTTTTCATAGATACATTTAAATAAGGTATTACCTTTGTCTTTATACTCGTATACTATAAAATGGATATAAGCTTTCGCCGTGAATAAAATTCAAAACTTTTCCATTTAAAATCCAGTTTCCACAAAATTGCGTTTTATAATAGAGTCGGGTTTCACACAACCCCCACAAGGCTTCGTCGTTTGTGGAGTATCGAGCGGTAAACTAACTTAGTGTTTGCAGCGACACGCTTTGTACCACTCGATGTATATACTGATCTCATTGATTAGATCTCTCTCGCATATCGCAGAGGCGTGCAGATCCGGATATGACGTGGAGTCGGTCTTAGATTGATTCTCTATTTATGGTAAACTCTATTTTCTGATTCTTCTCTATTTGTGTACACACAAAGGTTTACATTAAAAGGGCATTGCTTTTAATATAATTCTTACAAGGCTACTTCTGTAGTACATCTTGCATTTAAGCAGCCAACGCGTTGGTGCGGAAAATTAGCACTTTCTGTTACTATCAGTACAGGAATCTACACAAATAAGTATGCACTAAGGCATACTCGTAGCACTGATGATGTGTATTTAATACCGAAAGTCAATAAGTATTATTATTTATAACTTTTATAAGATAATCTTACACAAATCGACTTATTCCATGTGTTAAGTCAATAAGCCTTATGTTTTAAGTAGGTTACATGAACTTAAAAATAAAAACTACATAGAACTTGATCCGCTTTGATTAGTGGGACAGAAAAGTAACTTGTCTCATCTTCCCCGCGTCGTCCCGGCATTCTGATGGGAGTTTTAAAAATTTGGTACACCCAATTAGTGAAAGATGTAAAAAAAAGTTAAATCAATGTCAGTTTCGTGACGGCAATTAAGCATTAAATCTTTACGAAGATCGACTTTGTGCCTTCTATTATGTTGTAATATCGATTGAAGTTTATAAAACAAACATCAAAACCAAGCTTTTATCGATATTTAATGCTTAATTGTCGTCACGAAACTGACAGTGACTTAACTTTTCTTAACAACTTTCACTAATTGGGTGCACAATTTTTTGAAAACGCCTTGATACGGCTCATGGGAGTCTGGGGTCTGGTTGACAAATAATCCCTGGAATTAGCTTAGGCCCTAGTTTTGACGAAAGCGACTACTATCTGCCCTTCCAACCCAGTGGGTTTACCCTAGGCTAGGCCTTATTCCGGTTTCCTCTCGATGTTTCCCTTGACTGATATATTATTATTTATTAATATCAATGATATTTCGTACATAAGTCGAAAAACTCATTGCTACGAGCCGGCGGTATGAATCCACGAACTCTGATGCTTGCTAGTCGCTCTTTCCGCTACCAGGGCATCAGAAAAGCAACTGTCTATTCTTTGTGTAATATCTCATTCGTCTGCAGGGGCACCCTGGGCGCGTGTCACGTGCGCTTCGAGAATCCCGTGCACCCGGTGAAGTACCACGGCGTGGTGTGCTCCATGAAGGACAACTTCGGCTTCATCGAGCGCGCCGACGTGGTCAAGGAGATATTCTTTCACTACTCGGAGACCAAGACCAAAGAGGAGCTCGCGCTAGGCGACGATGTCGAGTTCATCATTCAGACTAGAAATGTGAGTAACCATGTTTAAAAAAAAATAATAACTTAAGGTACTAAACGGCTACCTTTTCTTCGCGTCTTAACATTTTTGTAGCTGAATTAGGTTTGAACTGGCGTGAAAAAAGGAGCGAGGTACAGTCACGTCTAATAATATGTATACATTTAAGAACGTATGTCTGAGGCATAAGGATCGAAATCGTGAACATATTTTTGGAGCCGACCGTACACAATTAGTCTGTATTTTACAAGCTTTCGTTTACTTTCAACTGCCCCGTCTTTTGTAATGAAATATAAAAAGTTAATATTGACCTCTGAGACCGAATTATACCTACGTCTACAGATTTTGTCAGTCATCTGTTGTGATTATAGATTAACTATTATATTAATAAATAATTTACGAATTTTTACACAGATATTACGCACTTTACCCAGGATGCTTATGATGTTTGCGTACCAGTACAGTTGCCATCAGATAGATATATCGGAGTGGTGAGGTGGTCACAAAAATCTAAACGACGCCTCTTATCGTCAAGACGATAAAGCGCCTGTACAGATATTTGTGATCACCTCTACAGCTCCGATAAATCTGATGGCAACTGTGCATATACATCTGATGGCTAATGGGCATCAAGACATCTGGGCATCAATACTTTATTGTTCCAAAAAATAAAAAAACTATAAGTAACACATTTTTTAATTGCACTTACTGGGATAATACATTTTGTTGTATTACTTTATTGTGTTATACTCTTTTAATGATAAAAAAATACATGTGTGGAAATATTGTATTAAGCACATACATATAATGAACAAAATATAAAGTACCTTCGTGCCTTTTCGCTCCTCGTCGCATCTACATTGCGTCTATTAAAACACAATCTTCTGTTTATATTTTTAAAATTATGTTCATAATTTTAATAAGTAATTGAAAGTCTCAGAAAATATTTTCCAATAGTCCTTACTTTGGTTTCTAAGTTAACCTTAACCTTGGTTAAGAAAAATAATAAATTTCTAAGTGAAATTCGGACGAAAAAGTTTTGCTTAAAGGCAGAATTCTCTTGTATTTTTATGGTTTCTGTATCATTGATGGTATTACACGAAATACTAAATTGACTTTGAGTTTATGAATAACAATATTACTCGAAAAGCTACCTTGAAAAACTTTATAACATGAATGTTTGTCCTTGCACAGAAAAGTTAGCCAACCGTTTTTATTGACAGAAATTGAGACATACCATTTTATAAATTACCTTTTTCAACTAACTTCTTTTCCCGGGCTATCGAATGAAGAAAAAATGGTGTTAAATTTAACAGGATGAACAATGAATGAGGTCAATGTGGGTAAGACCGGCATACTATATTTTTTAGGGAAGTCCGTCATATGACACTAAATACCTATGAGATAATGGAGGAAATTGGTTGGTAGACGGCCTTTCCAGATAGACGGTCTTACCCACATTGACCTTGATACAAATACGATTGCAAAGTTAAATCACCTAGCTCCTATTTTTCACCATGCCGACAATTGTCCGACACACGTAAAGTACTCACGTTACAGGTGACCGCTTAACATGGGTCTGGATGTATGCTACTTACTTAGTACTTTGGTGGTGACCTCTTGGAGAAATCATGTCATGATCCTCTGAAGAATTTTCGATATGTTTCGACATTACATTAGTCTTGTATCGGTATATTGCGACAGTTGTAGTAGGTATTTCTCGTCAACAATTGTCAAGAGCCCTTCACCAAAATATAAGTATATAGTATAATATAGGTATATGTATATACATATTTATTGATGATATAAGAAAAGTAATGAGTTGCTGGCTCAAGGATAAACACACATCTTATCCGACGGTCAATGTAAGCAATGTCCACCTGCAACGTAAGTAATTTACATATGTCGGGAATCGTGACAATTGTGTGTGCAGTGAAATAGGGGCCTGGTTTTTTTTTTTTTTTTATTGTATTGTCACAAGTTTGTGATAGGCAAGTTTTTTAACACAACACTATAAAAAATAATTATTACTCTTTAATGTACAAAACGATAACGAAAAATTTACCAAGGCGAACTTATCCCTTTAAGGGATGACATAATTTTTACAGGCAACGGAATTTAATTAGCTACAATAATAAAATTAATAAAGCCGGTGACTAACTTTCCCATCGCAATTATATCTACTTTGAGCAGCCTTAATTGGTTCTATTCTAGTTCTAACCATTTATTAGTAACACCGAGATTTCTGCGTGATTAGGTTCCAGCGGGGGGTATCGTTGCTGTCACCGACGTGACCAAACTAGATGTCACTGTTTAAGACCGTACGATAGAAAGAGATAGCCACATTAACGCCCGGCTAAACTTCATAATTTATAAGTTTCATCATTTAGTATCGATAAATACTATATGATTGCTATTTATGTTTCCTTTGCTAATTTACGAGGTTGCGTAATTCTTGACGGGTTCAACAGGCATTCAGACTAATTAAATCAACCATTGTAAAGGCCGTTAAAAAAACACACTTTCAGGAATACTCGAGATATGTACTGTTACTCCGCGTCGTTTACTTGCTAAAACACGTATATAACGACATTGGTAATAAGTCTAATATCGATTAGTTTTTGGTGTTTTACTTTCTATTGTAATTTTCAGGTTACCTGGAGATTAGATTTCTTTTCGGATTTTCGGATATTACCAATTCGTTTACATAATTACTATACTATTTGCATTAGAGTCTAACTGTGTTGTTTGATGAGTTTCTGATACAATTAGGTCAACATTTGTATCTTAATATTACAATTTTAGAATTCAAATGTCTTGTATAAATATTAATACACAATCGTAGTATAATAAAAACGAAGCGTCCAAATTAATGTCCTGACCCGAGGGCGACGTTGCTCGATGACCGGCCGGCTTCCTGCGAAAAGGATAAATGTACTGTCACTACCAGGAAAGTTTTATTACCGTAACGGGCTGGAGCTGCTTGAAACCGATTTTTACCTATGAGATAATAACTATACTATCCACAAAACTATCTGGCCGGTAGGGTAACGTCCGCTACCGTTAGGGGCGTAACATGTCGATAACTTATAATGTAAACGTCGATATAATTATTATATTTTCAAATGAAATCTTATATCGGTATTGATATTGATATTGTTTTTAAAGTTATCTAATGAATAAGACTAATAATTTAAGATATTTCTTAAATAATTAATTAGCTAAATACGGTATATATTGATTAAGTAGGTATTATTTTATTGTAATAATTTAAATCAATAGTTAAATATACCTATTTATATTTAGATTGTAACTATACAATACTGTTATATAAAACACCACGTAATTTATATTCTTTGTTTCATTACTTTATCGACATTCCCTTTTATGCGTTACGCTACTGCCCTTTTGCTGCTCGGCCCGTGCAGGTGTGAAAGAGATAGCACAATTCCGATGATTTATTACCTGACCGGCCAGATAGTTTTGCGGATAGTATAGTTTATGTTTTGTCATTATTATACAAAAACGATTGTCAAAGTTACAGATAGGGACACAACATAAATTAACTATTGTAAGTTTGTTTATGAATTATGGGACATATGTGTACCTAAGTGTAGTATAGTTTTGCGCGTGCAGCTCTTGTTTTAGTTTACTTGGACCCCTACTTGCACTAATATTGACTTCATAACTGATATAGGTATTTTCACGTGTAAAAGTATTATGCCTTGTTTTCTGAGAACTCGATACCATTATGTGCTCTCAGTGAAAAATGATATTAATTTTTGAATACGATTCGTGGGATTTCGTTTCAAGTAAAACAAAGCAGAAATTTTATTTATATGAAAATGTTATTCATTAGCAGCAGGGCTGATGTACTAGTGCGTATGTATAAGTATACTTCAAGTGGATAAACTATAGTTGATGTTATATGACTAATTTACTAGTATCGAGACAGAAATGCTGTCCAAACGAAACGACTAGGATTTTCTAGGATTTCGTTGCAATTAAATTCTCGGAACGCAGTCAGCACACAGTTATACAGCTCCGACACCCACGTTATAGCAGCGTGTAGGTATGTACAGTCGCCATCACATATATCGGAGCAGCCAAGGTACTCAAAAAGATGGAAACATGAACTTTATCGCCTTGAAAATAGAGGCGTTGTTCTGATATCTGTGACCACCTTGGCCGCTTCGAAGGCGACTGTACCTATATTAGGGGTCAGTAGAAAACGCAATTAAAAAAAAACATCCATGGTTTTATTGTCATTGTATACACATAAGTTTGTTACTTACTTTCTTGTTTAGTTCAAATATGTAGTAATTCAGGAAGAAATTTCTTTAATAATATTTTGTCTTGTGTCAAATGTTTTTTTTTTGCCTAAAAATTCATTTGTCAGTCAGCCATATTAGTATTAGTTAATATTATTTTCGTTTTCTATTGACTCCGATTATAGGTTGTTCATTACCTGATTGTATAATATAATATAACCGGGGTGTATGCGGAATTGGTTTTTAACGAGTTCATGTGACAGATTCCTTGTCGATAATAGGCTGATAATGATTACCTACGATATTTTTTCTTAAGTTGACATCAATGACAGAAGAAAGAGTTTCAAGTCCGCCACTACCAGTGCACATTGGTGGAACTAAAACAGCGTCTTCTACACTCGAAAACTAACAAAAGTAATAAGGCTTAATGGGATCACAACAAAACCCGAAAATTGGCATATATATTTTTTATTTCTGTTTAGTCTCATGCTGCATTTTTCTTAGTATAAATAAAATCTTGAAGAGCGTAGAATTGAAAGGGGTTGCGGCGTTAGTCTCACTTCACAATTCAATTACGACAATTACATATGCAGCTGGAATCGACCGGCTGCGCCACATTAAGCTCATTAAATTTGTAAGACTATTAGGACGTCTTGTGTAAGTCCCATTTTTTCAGCACTATTGCCGGGTGTTTATTGTTCATCTGTTACACTCGTGGTTCATAATGTAATAAGTTAAACCAGCCAGTCTGTTAATATAATAAAAGAAAAATAAATAGACAAGAATTTTTTCGTTTTTATAATTGTCTAAAATATAACCTTCGTCTAAATCGTCTTGAGGCCGTCCTGGCGATGTCTGCAGACTCTTCGTATGGCTGCACACTAATGTCACCTTCTAACTTTGTAGAACATATGATATTATCTAATAAGTCTTATATAAGCCACGACTACGTCATCAAAAGTGTATACATGCACTACCTACCCTTTACTATACTATACTTACCGCCACTGCTATATATGGGTATAGCGCACATTCACATAATTTTGATTATTTAAGGTATAGTTATATTTACAATACAGCTAGGCCGAAAATGCCAATCTTTCGAGAACTGTAAGTAAAAATAGTCTATTCCAAGCAGTGTTTTTGTTTTGTTTCAACAATACAATAGTGTTTTTTAAAACCTTTTCATCATTTCTTAATTATAATTATGAAGTCAGAGGTGATATCACGTTAGATGAATAGAGCTCGTGCCTAAGTCTGCAATATGTGTCGTCCATTAAAAAAAGTAAAATCGTCAGGTTGACATTTCACCGATTTGAAATTTATTTATTATTCGTTTTAGTTTATTTAACGAAAAGATAATAACATTATAGGATTGCTTTATTTACGAAGATATAAGAATTTCAATCATGATCGTCACATTCGCAATGAAAAAAAAAAGAAAAGAACTGTGATATAATATTATCTCCTGTATAAGTGTGGCCTTCTGAAGGGTTAATAATACATTGTCTACTTAGGGAAAGGAAGTGGCGTGCAACATAACGAAGCTGCCAAGCGGCTCCGTGGTGTTTGAGGACGTTAGCCCGGAGATGATGAAGGGTCAGGTGCTGAAGCCGCTGGAGAAGGGTGCCGCCCGCGCACCGCAGAACGACCCGCTCCCCGGCCGCATACGGTACCGCGCCGCGGACCACTCCGAGGTTGAGGTCAGTGCTTGTGGTTACTAAGAGCCAGTACCTCACTTTTGCTCACTGTTCTGTTGAGCCCGGAGATGATGAAGGGACAGGTGCTAAAGCCGCTGGAGAAGGGTGCCGCCCGCGCGCCGCAGAACGACCCGCTCCCCGGCCGCATACGGTACCCCGCCGCGGACCACTCCGAGGTTCAGGTCAGTGCTTGTGTTTACTAAGAGCCAGTAAGGCTTGGGTATCCTATTTTATGCTATACGCGACGTCTGACGTCAGCGTCAACGTTTCTGAACAAAAAAGACGCCAACGTCGACGTGTGAACGAGACCACAGCAGTACATTTCTATAGTAAACATTGTGACGCAGACGCTGTAAGCGGCCGATGACGTTTATAGGAGACCTTAGCCTAACTCACTTTTGCTCACTGTTCTGTTCATTCTTCCAGATTTGGACGTGCCAGGGCACATTTTTCTTAGAATCACGAGCTTTTTCGATTCTAATTATAAAAAAAAGTGTCCCTAAATTCCCGTTCCATTACGCCACCCTGTTAGTATGAACTTTCAACTGATGGTCGCGTAATGGAAAACTAAAATTTTGTATGAAAATTTTGGGACACTTTTATTATTAATCAGGATCGAATAAGCTCGTGATTCTGAGAAAAATGAGCACTGGCACGTCCAGATCTGGAAGAATGAAGTTTGGAACAACGTTTTTTTGAAAATGCCCAGGTACTGATCTGAATAAACGGCTGAAGTAGCATTTCTTTTTGTATTGAATTGTAGTACATTGTATACTAGTTGGTATGTCCTCGTAATTAGGCTGTATACTATAGTTCTCTCAAACATGCAGAACAATATTGACATTATGTTCCTTACAATAGGTTGTGAAGTATCTCGTTGCGGGTTTGGCTAGGAAACCCTTCTTTTTTAATTGCCATTTCATCAAAAAGACAGCAATCATGGTGTTTTGCCATATAAGAAAATATAAGATATATTTGCTGGTTGGTCTGATAACATTCTGCCACCACGCGTATTAAAAACAATATAGTCAATTAATATAAATTCACATGTACATAACAAATTAGGCATGGTTAACAAATCATCATCATCAAATCCTATTCATAAAAAATGAAGAGATTATGATTTTGATTGCCACAATCTACAAGAATAATAATAATATTGACAAACATAAGCTGTTACATATAATAATTAAAAATTGAGATATACACCAAATAAATCGCGGGAGAACAAGGGAATAGTTCGATATTCGGCAACGTTCTAGTGTTATGTTCCCTCTAATTTTTAGACGAGTGTACCGTGTTGTGTAAACTGTACTTAAAATAACTGGTGTTCTTAGGTTCCGTTCGGCGATAAGGACCAGTGCGGCGAGTTCACACTCAAGCACGGAGATTGGGTGCAGTTCCAGGTGGCCACCGACCGCAGGGATCAACTCAAGCGTGCTACTAATATATCCTTGCTGGATGAGTCCTTCAACGTGTCCGGAGAAAGGTAAGAGAGACATGCTTCTAGTTAAACTTTTTCCGGAAGGAATGTCGCACGTTGAACTGTCTTTATTTTTATGTGTCGCTTAGACGCAATGCATTGACCAATCTATTGCCGATATTGAAAGTGCATGTAAAAATAATAAGAATTTTCCGTTTCTTTTCTGTTTGACCATCATTGCAACATACAGACAATTTATCGAGATTTGCGTCAGACTTAACTTAAAAAAATAATGTAAGTATGTAACTTATTGTGCGCCGTCAGAGACTTATTGGTAGTAATCTGTGCAGGCGGGAGCAAGGCGTGGTGTGTTCTCTCCGGGACGGCTTCGGCTTCCTCCGCTGCGTGGAGCGGGAGCAGACCATGTTCTTCCACTTCGCGGAGGTGCTGCGCTTCGGGCTCATGGCCGAGAACCCCAAAGACCCCAAGGACCCTAACAACGCCAACAAATATATACTCAGCGTCGGAGACGAGGTACGTCTTTACTGCCAAATATAAGAACAAACTTTTATGACTGGCTTCTGGCAGGAAAGCCCGGGGTATTACTTCGGGATAGTTTCGGTTTACTGCGTGAACCAGGAGCGGACAAAGTCCCTCTGTCTCCTGCCCGAGAACCCCAAGGATCAACGTCAATAAATTCATACTCAATGTCGGCGACGAGGTAAAGGCTGATTAAGACGGCGCGCGAACTCGCATGCGACTTTCATTACATTGCGGGTTTTGATCGGCTGGCTGAAATGCACATGACCAGCAGTTCACAATGTACCTATATGCTAGTTCCTAATCCCATGCTAGTTCGCGCGCCGTCTAAATAAGCCCTAAGTCTTTATTGCGAGATAAGAGCACGTTACTGTATTATTGGCACGTTTCTCTGAGGCGGTGCCTGCATTTATTTTATACGAAAGCATCACAAATACTACAAATGTTATGCAATGATTCTTTCAATTTGTTTTTTGTAAATCGGATAATGTTAAAGAAAAACTCAGTCGAGTAAAGCCTTTACTAGTTTTTATATTTCACGGTCATAAAAGAAAGGCTTTGAAATGTTTGGAAACACCTACCTACACGTTATACGGTAGAAGCAATGTAAAAACATTACGTCAGGGCGACCAGGCGAACTGGCGAAGTGTACAAAACATTTTAAACAACCCAACATTTGTTTAACCCTGAAGAAAATTGCCTTCGTTTCTTTCGTAACTTTAATATTTAGACCGTTGCGTAACTTTTAATATTAGCAGAATTGTTTTATTTGAATCAAGAACAGATTTCACCTACTGGTAGGTATTAATTACAGATTGTTATGCAGTAGACCCACGATCTTTCTTATTCTTGCCTTATATTGTTTATGCTGCGCGCCTAATTTGTACTTCATCGAAAAAGGGCGTTACCTCACTTAGGTCTTTATTCAGTTGACTTTGTATTACAGACAAAAAACGCAGTTTATAGAATATGTGAATAGTCATAAGACAACTTAAAAATACAGCGACGCAGCACTGTCAGATTGGCGCGGATCACGCCTCTCATTCTATTTAGTCTGCATCAAAGCTAATTTAACAATTTAGATCCCTTGTCGCGGTTTATTTAAAGCTGATGCATCCGATCGGCGGTGAAATTTGCGGAGGGTGCGTAAGGTCACGGAGCATTATCATTTTACTAGATAAACTTTGTCTCCGTCATTTCGTCTTATAATAATCTGAAAGTGACGAATTCGGTTTCAATATTAACTGAACACTGGTTTAAACTTTTTACGCATAAATTAACTTTAACAATTACTTCGAGACGTTCCGAGAACGAAAATATATTTAATATATATAATATATGCCCATTGCGCCACAGCTCAAAAACTATGCAACATAAAGTAATGACTTTTTGTTTAGGGGAGGTAGAGGTGCATTGGGTAGTCAGGAAGGTTGGGCGCCACTTTGTAAATGTCTCGATATTCGCTATTTACGTTTATTTATTAGAGAATCTAGTACATTAAGGCGTGTCTAATACTTTAATATTAATATGATCATAATTCTGTTACGCAAGGGGTGCTGTGATCGATATTAGACCTTTTTATCAAGTTGAAAAGTATATCCATATAAGTTGAAGAAAATGTATGAGTTTTTTTTTACAATTTACTCAGTACAAAAAAATATAAAAGCCCACACGTGTTCCCCAGGTGGAGTTCACCGTAGACCCAGTGACGTCGTTCTCGAACATGAACACGCGCCAGAGCGCGATTCGCATCAAGCACCTGCCTCCCGGCTCCGTGCTCTTCGAGACCCTGGTCGAGCGGGGCGTGCGCGGCGTCGTCACGAAAGAGGCTCAGCTGTACAGCTCCAACACCAGCCCTACAAGGAACCCACCACCCGTAAGTCTTCTGTATGCTGTTAACCATTTCGTCCCGGCAGACGAGTTAACTCGTTTTGTGCGAATAGCTCTTAGATCCGATAGACGAGTATACTCGTGTTCAATATTTTGTCACTACACCCAGAAGAGCAATTGGCAATTGCGTCCGCAACCGAACACATTGCGTCCTGAACTCTAGGCCTTGGGTCATGCCTATTGTGGTATTGCCAACTAGGTTCACAGTGAAAAGTGAATAAACTTACTACCCCTAGAATATTCGTTACGCATTTGTATTCTGTTGCTGTTAGTACATCAGTTAATTTGTTCAAAATCCATATACCGGGTGTGGCTTATAACAGAAGCAGTAAGAGGAAAATTTAACATATTGAGTCTTCTCGTGAATTATTGTGAATGAGATGTTTTCCCGCTGGAAAAAGTAGCCTATGTGACTCTCCATCCCTTCATTTACAAAATTACGTCTTTTGTCGCTCCTTTTTGCCTTGAAATATGGACAAACAAACAAACACACTTACGCATTTATAATATTAGTATGGATAAACTTACGGGCCCAAATAATAGAAATATAACGATATGGCGCTGCGTGTTTTATATTGTGTACAGCTTGTGCTTTCTTGTGACGTTATATTATGCCGTTTGGAAGTCAAAGGGTTAAACGAATGCCGTGTTTTTTGCACAGGAGTACAATGGCGTTATTAGTTCTCAAATCAACGGAACCAAGAAGAATCTTACCTACATGGCCAAGAAGTGCGACTCCAAGATGCTGCCCCGAGTTGGTGATAAGGTCATTTTCGACATTTATCAGGTATCTACTTAATATTTCTTTCTACTCTTCATATTATAACGTTGTAATATTTATCACTACTGTGTTTAATGTTTCATTACCCTTTAGCTAGCTTACACGAGTGTGATGTGTGATGATGATGACCACATAACACTGGATAGAACAACAGAGAGCCTATTCTCGTGTGGCTAAAAGTTGTGTCAACGGCTCCATTGCTCGCCACACATTAGTTACTAGCCGCGGTCTGCTTGTGATGTCAGGTTTAAAAAAATAAAAGGACTCGTTCGATAATGACCTGTTCAACCACCAGCCAAAGGTGAAGGATCGAGGTATTTCCATCACTAAGTTACACTCGTCAAAGCACCAAATCGAAATGTACCAAACTGTCCCTACATATCGATGGACGCTTGTATATATCTTTTTGTGTCCGCTTGTTAGTCTAACACAATCGTTGGCCCTAGGTGAAGAGAACCAAGGAGCTGGTAGCCATGTCGGTGACAATCCAGCACAGCTTGACGAACGGCGGCGCCAGCAACGGCAGCGCCGCGTCTCGGGGCGTGCTGCACGGGTTCATCGCCGCGCTCAAAGACGGCTTCGGCTTCATCGAGACCTCCGACCACAGCAAGGAGGTGTTCTTCCACTTCAGGTAACATTACTTCGCTGCATTAAGATTTGTATGTGTTGATTACTAGTGACCTGTCCTTGTTTTGTTCTTTTGTCACCGGCTCCTATAAGGCGCCTATATGGGTACCATTTCGGCCGTTTTCGCAAGTGGTTTCGCAATAAGTTGTGACTTAGGAGTTTTCACAAACAGTGATTTTATTTTTTTGTACAAATCCAGTTGCGATCATATTTCGCACTATTCGAAAGCTACGGCCTTGTTATTCAGCTCGGTTTGCCCTTCGCGCGTTTAAAGCTACCTAACGAACTTCACCTACCTTCTGTTATATACTTGTATGGGTTTCCTCCCAAGAATATAAATCCTAAATACGTGAAAAAGTAAATCCTCCTAATTCACAATTGGTTGCGAAACGGCCGGAAGGTATGATACAGTCAACTTCGTGTGGTTAGTACAAAGTGACCAAATATATCGTAATAACTCCTTACTGATACAGATCTGTACCCGATATATTTGTCTACATTATTTGGCACTGTATTTCGTAGTCGTTGTGCAGATTCAGACCTGCCACACTATCACGTATATACGTACTATACGTAGAGTACTATATGTATGAAAACTCTATTAAAAGGTCTTCTATTCCATTTGACCTGGTGACTGTCGTAACAGACTTAAGGCTAAACCTTTACTATTGAAAACCACATTTATGCATCTGCAGAGCGACTAAACTAACCTTGTATTCTATAATTTTGAATTCTTATTCATTTCACAATGGGGATACCCATTGACATGTCCATGTGTTTGCCGATGCTACGTACATATACATAAAAAATAAACATTAATAAAAGCTTCCTTCTTCAGCTTGAATACTCCTACGCTTGTTGCATGTCGTTTGATCTTTATTACTTGTGTGCATATATAAATTGCTTTGCGCAGTGAGTTTGCTTGGCGAAATAGATGAAAGCTTTCAGTAAATAAAAGTTAAATTGAGTAGAGTTCTATCATATTATAATTATGTATAACAAGCACGTTATTTTGCGTAATTTTTAATCGTGAGTTCTGGTTAGCAGTTATATCTATTTCGGCGTTTAAATCTGGACTAAAAATCATATTAACTTGTAAATATTATGTAACAGCTTTTGTTGGAAAATGAATAGAAGATTTTACTTTTTGTACAGGATATTTACCTTTAGTCCATTATTTTGTTTAATTAAGGACGCAATCTACGCCCACCGTTTATTGTATTGTATTACAAACCACAAACCTTCGCCGACACGTGCTCTGTTCTCACGAGGATCGTCCATGATTCATGTCGAGTATCTGTTTTGTTTCATATTTACCTGTTGTTCGGAATATATTTAAATTAAATACAAGGCATATTTTGATTGTTAGGTACTATCCCCTTTAAATGGTAAATTATATCGACAACAACACGGGAGAGACGAGGGCCTCGCCGCCGCGTACCATTGTATACAAATTTCCGCCCACAGACTGTTCTGAATAGGCTAAAGTATGAATCCTTATTAAAACAAAACGACTGCTATGCGCTCTTAATATATAATTTATAATCGTGGTGAAAGTTTATTGAAATAGCGATCAAATAATTTTATTGCTAATGTACTTTCATCGGTTTATGATCCAGCATTGCGAACTATTGTTGAAAGTGAATACACACTTTTCTAATATAAAGTAGGCATATGATTTGATATTATGTGTAGCATTATATAAAATAGTGTTCAGTTTAGAGGTAACAATAACTTCCCATGCAATACATGCTTTTGGCGCAAAAATAAGATAGTATATGCCTAAACGAGTTGGTCACCGACGCGTATATTCCTTACTTTTACCCGCCACCAGTACCTTAGATGTATTCGTAGTATTTAGTGGCTCACCTTTTGCCTCCGACGCACATAAGAGTTCTGAACTTTGAAAAGTTGTGCTTAGGTCTAATATGTTACTTATTTCTTTAAAACAGGGTGTTCCTTTTGTTAGAATAATAATCTAGTCAATACGAACAAACCAATGACGAATTAGTGTAGTGTGTCGGAGGCACTGGGTAATAGTCTGTTGAACGCGCATGTGCGTATGGGGCATACAGAAAAGTGTGCCTCAACTATGAATTGAATACACCTGGCGAATGACCAGGTAAAGAGGGTACAGGGGCAGTGAATGCGTTAAACCCTCGATCGCCCAGCTTTTGGACCCGGAAGCCACGACGGGGTCATTAGTATATAAAACTAAAATCTCCTTATTTCTTACAAAATGGTATAAAAGATGATCCAATTACTATTAACCTCTTGCCTCCCAGAGACCTACATAAAGGTCTCCCATTGAATGCCACTTTGAATTTTAATTATGACAGAGCATAGTTGCATTTAGCCTGGCAGATTTTGATCTCTGGGTGGTTAGAGGTTAATAAACTATGCTATAAAGCTGCAAATGACACTGTACACAACTTTCCGTTGCCCTAATTTTCGGTGTCCAAATAGTGTCTGCTAGTCAGTTAGTAAGACTAAATTTTCCATTATTGAACAGCAACCTGGAGGGTAACCCGGACAACCTGGAGCTGGGCACAGAGGTGGAGTACGGGCTGGGGCGCGCGGGCGGCTCGGGCGGCGGCTGCGCGAGCGCCGAGTTCGTGCGCGTGCTGCCGCGCGGCACCGTGCCGCTCGCCAAGCCGCTCGAGCCCGCGCTCAACGGCACCGTCACGCGCACGCTTAGAGCGCTCAACCCGGACCAGCCTAAGTACTGCGGTATGTACATTGTTCAGCTTACTTTCTGCTGTACTCTTTGTCAGCCCCCAAGGTCAGACTTTAATACATAGAAAACACCCATGACTCAGGAACAAATATCTGTGCTCATCACACAAATATATATGCCCTGACTGGGAATCGAACTCATAGCTTCATAGGCAGGTCACTACCCACTAGGCCAGACCGGTCGTCAATTCGTCGTCAATAATTTACCTATATCGAAATAACCTACAATTTCAGGCCTGATTCAAATGGAGGGTGGCACATCGTACGAATTTGGAATCATGGGGCTGGCGTGCAAGCGCGAGATCCTGCAGGTCGGGGACCCGGTCACCTTCCAGGCGGACGCCGAGGGCCGCGCCACCAACATCGTGCCTATACGCAAGAAACGACGCGCCACCGTTGACGCCATTAAAGGTTATCCTCGTTTACTTTCTATCTGACACCGCGAACGTCGTGCTGCCGAATAGTACAGGCACGTCTGAAAATATGGCGACATGTGATGGGCATTTGGACATATATATGTGCCCCAATTTTTTTTGACGCAGTGGGGAATGCCCGTCCTCCCGGCCGCAGGTAGGCCATTCTGGGAGGGGTATGTGGGGCTCGCCGCTCTAATCCCCCTCTCCTAGTGAAAGGAATGGGGGGGGGGACTCAGCCCTACAAATTTATGTGCCCTTAAGGCACTGGTCCCACCGCGAGCTAGTAAGCTATCAGCGATTTCAAGGGACAAAAGATAATCGATCCCGTGTACATAAAAGAGACATTATGTCATAGCCGGGCGATCGTATAGTTAATATATAGCTGATAGCTCATATATTACTAGCTCGCGGTGGGACCAGTGCCTAAACGATCTGTCGATGTCGTGGTAGATAGAGTCTCTCCGATCCCTAGAAATCAGAATGAGAATATTGGACAAGTACAATATCACCCTAATAAGTATGAATGTCACAGGAGGTTTCGGTTTCCTGTCGCTGTCGGTGGAGGCGGAGGAGCAGCGGCGGCTGTTCTTCCACATGTCGGAGGTGCGCGGCAACCCGGCCGAGCTGCAGCCCGGCGACACGGTCGAGTTCGTCATGCTCACCAACCCGCGCAACGGCAAGAGCAGCGCGTGCAACGTCGTCAAAGTCAGGTGGGTTGCCACTAAGTGACTTCTCCTATAGGTAGTTGAACGAGAGTTGAGATGAATGGATTACGCACACATATGAAGTACTGATAGGAAAAAGAGTGAATGATTCAAATGAATTAGTGAATTTAAAGAAAATTATAGATGTATAATTTAACTAGACGGAGCGTGCTAATATTAATACCACGATTGAAAGTGATAGTATTATGTAACTTTCCATAGATATGGCAAAGATGACGCTATTTTTGTCCATCCTTGTCATAGTCTCACATATTTTTATTCCCCTCCAAACTGAACCCTTCAGAACTGTCAAAGTTGGAGGGATATAAACAAATACAATTAAGAGTTTTCTTGTGTTCTCAACCGAAGTTGCAGTAATGAATACATAATAAGTTAATATTATAGCTATAAAGAGTGTCCTGTATAGCAAAGCTATAGTGTGTTGTTACATTTTGGGCCGTAAAAGCCAAAATATCTATGTCCCTTACTGGCGCTCGCGGTTGCGTTCTCCAGTCGTTATTCCTCCTAGATAAATACTGAATGCAACATGACAGCGTACATCGGCTGTTAATTTTCCCGTGTGTAAAAATTGTGTTATTGCCAACAGCAGCGGCAAGACGAGCGCCAAGCCCCGCCCGGAGCGGCCGGAGCGGCTGCTGGCGCGGCTGCGCACCGCCTCGCTCGAGGAGTCCTCGCCGCGCGTCATCGTGGTCCGCGGTCCGCGCGGGCCCGACGGCTCGCGCGGCTTCCGTCCGCGCCGGCCCATCGCAGGTACACACTCAACCACCACAGTCATGAGCAGAAATCGGAAAAATTGCGTCATTGCTCGCAGTAATGTGGACATGATTTGAAAATTAATCAAAATGTTATTCAATTAATCCCTGTTCAGGCCGAAGCCTGTATACTATAGTGCTTTTCTCAAACATTTCAAGAAAATAATAAAATTAAAATAACAAAGCAATCAAGTAAAAAATATATCTATCTATGGTTCATAGATTTCGTTTTTTTTTTTAATGAATTGACATTGGAAAAAGCTATTCCAGCACCATGTTTAACCGATTATTGAAGCTTGCTTGCTTTCAAAGAGATTGCAACTTGGATGTATGTATTTTTTCCTTCGTCAGTCTAATCTTAGTTGGCAAATCTAAAAAGTTAGAGATTCGGACAATAATGTGCTTTTCATACTAACTCCATACATTTATTCACGGCCTAGTCCATAAATGTGCAACTTCTTGGCATCATTTCGTGCCATTAACGCATACATTTCGTAGTATGTTTGAGAAAATTAGTATTATAATAAAGGATAGATAATGACAACATAAAATAGCTTTCTTTCAACATTGTGGCTGTTTATCTGTTTTCCATACAACGTGGCGAACTGCCATCTATGGGTTCATGTTGAGTTATTTTGACAGCACAACATCTACATAGAACTAGTATAGAACTGAGACCTACTCCTGTTAAACATGACAGATGGCGGCAGTGCGTCTGCCAGCATGAGTAGATCGCGGATTTTCAATCCACGTGTTCTATGATCCAGGATATTGATGACTATTCACGATAATGGTGATTGTTTCCAGAATTGTTAGCCGAGTGAACATCAGCGGGCGACGCACCGCGGCCTCTGGACACCGGCAGCTACGTTTGTAGGTAAACCTCCTAATGGTTTGATTTTCAATTCAAATTGTTTCATTGTATTCACGAGAGACTGACTGATTCTCTTTTCTTTAGCAGCATTTAGAGAAATTGTTTTGTGATTTTTACTAATTGTAGGAGAAAAAACTGTTATAAATTGGCAGCTGCCATGATACCGATCAAGTTACATCCACGTTGCGGCTTGTGATCAATGAGCGATGAACATATCAACTTTAACCGGACCTTTATTATTTGATTAATTACAAATTTCTTTATGCGTTTGTAAGAGGTTCTTTTTCGCATGGTTACGTTGTTCAAAATTCCGTTTGACCCTTTGTATGTTAGCTGTTATTATGGTTTGCCAAGTTCAGTGCCCGTGGTATCGAGCTCGAATACTATTGTAAATACTGGCCGCTGCGCCGGCCATCCGTTTTATATTTGATGTCGTTGTTTGTAAGGAGAAGAATCATCTCTGACTCGTGATTGTTCTGTGCCCAGGACACATTCTCTATACGCAGGTGACACATAACAAATGAGGGTATTTAGATCTCACGTTATTGTAACTTATTGCAAGTAGATCTCTCTCGGTTTAGTCTCTTCTGTGATTTTGTAATTTTTTTTGTGCAATACATTTGTTAAACAAAAGTTGGCTGTATGGCGCGTCGCTTGATGCTTTGTGAACTCGTGTGTCGACCGGTACAACAAGCACCGAGCGACGGTAACCTATTTTCGAAGAATTAAAGGGTGTGATTTCACTATGTGAATTAATTATATAATATACTCACAAGCAATGTAATATTATACAATCACGATACCTGATTCCATTGCTCTTGATTATATTTTAAAGGATTTTGTGTAAGATGGCATTGTATCACAAATAAATTATATTAGTTCACAAAATCATAATCACCCCGACTATGAAAACAGGTTCCTAGCCGAAATGTCTTATAAGACGCAGTTTGCCCTTTTTGGAGATGTTTACGAGTAAGTAGTGTTGTAACGTTTGTGTTGCCTAAATCACTTAAATATATTGGCAAGGATTTCGTTTATAAATTATACTGGGGAGGATTAGGTTCTTGTTTTATACCAAATCGATGTTTACCAAAGGACTAGAGGATCATGGAATACTCAAACTCGATGTGACGTGCCTGGGTCAGTCGAACAATACAATCAAGCTCAGCTGATATATATTATTCTGAGGCACCCAAGCATATTTTTTCTATAAAATTTAAAAGTGTATGAATCATGTTAGTTAGACATAACTATATTAATGACTATTATTTTAAAATCAAATGAACAAAACAAAGACAGATGTCCTTTTTTGTATAAGATTTATAAGAAACATGTGTGAGTTGATTATTAAAATTTGAAATCAAATAAAATAAATGTATTATAAACATTAAAATGTAATAGAAAATTTCGTTTCATGTCGTTGAGTAAAAATCTAATTTAAAAAGTATTGGTCCTTTTAATACTTGTAGATGAAATGTCCTAATATCTAATTATTCCGTTTTTTCTTATTTATTGCAGCTTTATGTAAAATGTAGACCTGCACTTTATACTGTCAGTACTCTCACAAAATTCAATGTAAGGGGTACAAAAGGGGGGTAAAAACTGTCTAATCCAAGAAGCTGTACACTCTAGTGACGTATGTAGAACCGTACCGTTGTAATCAAATCGTTGTAGAAAATGTTGTCAGAGAGTGTCGTCGTTCAGTGAATTGTAATCGTCAAACTAACCTCATTGCTAATCACAGATTTGTTATCTGTTCCTTTGTGTGTAATACATTGAAGTATTCCCGTATGCGAGTGAAGTTGAACTTGTGTGTCGGCACCGCGCGGCGTCGGCGCCGGCCCGTCTTCATCTGGTATGTGTCGCCCGATCCACGAGTGCCGATGGTTAAATCCCAATTATATGTACTACTTAAAAACTAAATGAACAAAAATCAAATTAATCGGATAAAAAAAGCATTTATAGAAGTATGCAATGTACTGGAATGGAACCAAAGACTGAAAAAAATATTTATTACAATAATAATATTGGTGTTAGATTATTTTAATTAACGGTATGTTATGAACATTCACTTTGCGGTCGTAGTAATGTATAGTTTGTCATCTTCGATAATGTTTTAATGGCAAATAAAGTATCTATGACTGGCGGATGTGTGGCGCGTTGTTACGTTAATTAAACGTTGCTTAGTATTTTTAAATCAATTCGTGTAATCAGTAGATGTTGATTCCTAGCGGCGTCTAACTGTCAGTTGTGTGGACTGAAAGTATATAAGCAATACGACCATGTGTTCACGATCGTATTCCGACGAAGGGATACGCCAGGCTGGCGAGGGCAGGCTCCCTCCTGCCGACGCCCGTGTCTGTACCTCGGCCGTCTCTCCCTTCCTTTTCCTCTTAATTATGAAATGCTTTCCTAGTGCTTAATAAACTGCGCTGCGCTTAATTTTTATTAGGTACATAAATTATGCGATTATTCTTTTAAAATATTTAATGTAAATTTTACATATAAGTTAAAAGAAACTTGTATAGAATAAAAATATGTAAAAAAGGAATTTTGGACAAACGTTAAAATTGCGCTTTATACTACAAGATTTTAATTGCTGTATCATATATATGCTCATGTAACCATAACTTAGTAATAGTCTTAATAATACTTGGTGTTGTAGCGTACGAAGGTAAGCCCCGGGTCTGTTCGGGTTATAGGTATTATTATTATACTAGTCTTAAATCTTAAACGACTACGACGATTGTCACACTGACTGCGCAGCGCGCGCCCGGCGACCACTTGCCGAGACACCCACTCACTACTCGAAGCTGTAATTTGGCGAACCACTTATTGGAAATGCCAGTGCCTAAAAGAACCTCTGAAACAAAATATGTCTAACAAAAAAAATGTTATAAAAAAATATATAAGCCTTTCAGAATTACAAACTTTTAAAGTAATCATAAGAGTTTATTTTAATTTAGTTGGAATGTATTCGTTAGTCAAGATATCTATGCCAAATGTTTATACACCCTGTACGGTTTTTGGGAACGTGAATAACATGGATGTAGGTTACGTTTGTGGTCTCCTCCCGCGCTGCCTGCGCGGCGGAGCGCCGCGGAGCACCCACGCTTCTCACCCCATGCCGACTGTCCATTTAGTTTCACCATCAGATGTATTTTACTACGCGAGTTTCTTATAGAGGAGCCATTAACACGGTACAACTTTCGAATTTTAATGTTAATACGATAATTTTTATATATTTGATGCCTTTTATAGGAGTTGTTGAAAACTGGCTACTTTACACAATCCGTTAACGTGTTGTGAAAAGTGCAGGTCGCGGTGCCGCTCGGGCCAAAAGTAATCGTAATCGGGGCAAAAATGTTCTCACTTTCCTATTACTTTCTCAGAATCATGTACGTATCTGTTATGCGTTATTTTGTAATCAGACCTTCTTTTTCTAGTTATGTTTCTCATTCCACTGAGAAATTGAATAGGATATAAGTGAGGATGGCTCGGCAGCGTCGCGTCTCGTGATTTTCACATCATATTCGTCAGAGACGCCTAACGTGAGCCCTGAGCGAGTGAGCCTCGCGTACACCGACGTCTGCCGTGAAAGCGAAATGACAACGACTCGGTCGTTAGACGCTGGGCTCGTTAGACGTTTAAGACATTATACGTTAGAACGAATGCATATTCTAATGTTCTTGTGATTGTTTGCCGTCGGCCGGCCTCGTGGGCCGGCACACCATGTTTATAGCTTGTACGACTCGTGCGAATAGGTACATACATATACCAATAAACGATGTGATTACGCCAATACAGTTCTATTATTTACTTTGGATGGTATACTCGGTCTCAAATAGTTAGTAGCAAACTTTAGTTGTGTAGCTGCAAGCATGTGCTACTAACTATATGACGCTGTTTGTACTCAATTGGAACCCCAAGAGCCAATAATGGCGCCGACTGAGGTGTACAGTCAGCAGCAGAAGTGACTAAGCGTTTGAGACGTTCAAAATGAGGTCAACACATCTCTATTGTCAAGAGAATAAGAGCGCATGTAGGTCATTTTGAATACTTCAAACGCTTAGCCACTTTTGCTGCTGACTGTACCCACAGTACTAAGAATAATATATATATATACTACTATAAACGGCCTAAGTTAGTGCACTTGTGCACATTTTCCCTGATTTGCTGATTTTGCACCACTTTGGCCAGCTATGGGCTTCTTCGCCTCGATAATGTACTGTTACACATCTCAATAAAGTAACAATGTACAGTCAGCGTCATATAGTTCGTATCATCCAAAGTACTCAAAAAGTTCGGTACACCATAGAATTAGTATGGTGTACCGAACTATTTGAGCACTTTGAATGCTACGAACTATATGACGCTGACTGTACAGGAGTAGATCAACCCTAGAGTTAGACAACTTCTCGCTAGGAAGCGGTCAATTCAAGAGGACCAAATTAGCGATAAAGTGAAAGATAATCTAAGAACAATTTACTAAATTATAAGAACACATTACATTTACATCTTTATTAACCTTTTCGACGCCATTGACTTGATATAAATTCAGAACAATTCGTGGCCCACGTACGACTTGATATCAGGTCGAGGCCTTGGACCTACGTACTGAGAAGTAAGAGTTATTTGTGCTTACTTGATTTTTTAACCCTTTACCAGGCGAAGGGATATATGCCTCCCACAGCTTATATCGGTTACCGATGTTAGGTTTTAACTCCTAACCTCCGACAAAATATTTTGTATATCCCTGACAATAGTATTTTATGATCTACATTCATAACACGCTTCTAAATAGCGTAATATATCTTTGGCAGCCGTTTAAATTCACTTGAACGCTAATTTCAGTAAACTACGGAAAAATTCGAACAATTTCCTTAATTTCTATGAAACAGAAGTACATCATCATACAGTAGGTCGAACAATTTTTTTACATTTTGTAGATTTTGAGTGTTGAAAGGTAATGTAATCGTAAACATTGCTAAATATTTACGCATTATTGTGTATGACCAGAATTAGGATGTGGGTTGACATTATCCCAAGGCCTTATTAGAGTTTAACTGTGTGGGAGCTATTGTTCCCATGGCCCGGTAAATTGTCTTGTCATGTCATAAAAACTCGCGTAAGTAATAAAACTGAAGATCATAAAATAATGGTTTCAGTGACTGATATAATGATTCGTTTGGAGTTAAACCTAGACTGTGATAACCGATAGGTATAAGATGTGGGAAGAATATATCATATCCCTTCGCCTGATTAAGAATATAATAAGACAAAATCGAGTATGACAGTTAATTACTTAGACAGGTGATGGGATAACCGTAACCCACATTTTTATTTCTGGTTTAAAGGAGCATCTCCGACTTTCGTAAATGCATTTTTTACAAGGCGTTCAATACGGTTGTAACAGTATATACAGTACGTATGAAGACACGCTAGTTTTTTTGGGCCTGGTAAAAGGTTAAAGGTTTATGGCGATTAACACACTGCCACGCATCACGGTGCATGATGCGTTTTTTCTGTGTGTTAGACTGTGCATTGTTTCCACTTTGGGGTTACACTCCCCATACTGAAGCATTACATCATTAGCTTAACCAGTTGTACATATAAATCATGAATATTGCCCTAACACTCATCTGCCCTATTTTTCGATTCCCTAATATGACATAAATTATTTTTTCGCCCTAATAAATATTATATTTCTTAATATCAGTTGCCATATTGATTATTTATCCTCATGAATTAAGTTTTATCTTCTTTGGCAATATACGAGGGGTGATCCAAAAGTAATGATAATGACTATTATCTAACGAAGTTATTAGTATTATATATATTTTTACTGTTACATAATCTCCTTATTAGTGTATGTACATACATTATACGAGAACATGCTGTCATCTAGTTAATAAAAAAAAAAGAAAAACTTTTGTGGGTCGCAATTTGCGTTAATTTTTCTTTCGCCGCTAGCGATAGCGAATTATTGGAAGAGTTTTTAGAATCAAAGTATAGTACGTTGTTGCTAAAGATTTAGACTTGATTACACAATAGGCAACTTACAAGTTCAAGCGCTAGGTACTGAGCAGCATACTTGGTGATCTGCGAGATAACTGAGGAAAATAACCATCAAACTTCCTTTTTTTTTTTAATTTGCTTTTTATTTGTCAACAATTTAGGTTTGGTATAGGATTATGTTATATCGACCTTTATTTATTTATTTTTATACATATTGATGGATTTTGACCACAAAATTTACTTGTTTAAACAAAAACGTCTTTAAAGACCAAAAACTAGCAACCTTAAGTTAAGCAGGGCCCTTGAGCCCTAAAATTAGATTTTACGAGTATTTTTTGCCCTACGCCACCACAATAAACGTAAATTTCAATTCTAAGTACATGTTATTTTACTACAGTACTAAATTTTATAACAGCATCGTTCCTAACCGACACAAAAACGCGAGCGCATTTACTGAAATTTCGATATGTGTTACCCTACTGTCTTTGTTTCTTAATAACATAAAAACAACTTAATAAATTATTATATTTATTTTTATAATTTATTGATGATAAGTGACATAACAAGACCAGTAATCAAAACTTATCATAATATGTCTCGATCATACTCATTATCATTACTTTTGGATCACCCCTCGTAATACAAAATGAAGTAAGTATAACATCATCATATAAAAACATGTCTCGACTTCAGTACCTAAACTGAAGTTAGAGTTGCAAATTTGTAAGCATCATTCATCATCATCATCATCATTGAAATATGATTGTGCAGATCTGTAAACATTTAATTATCAGGCGTCTATAAATAACTAAATTTAACACTATTAAAAACGATAAAATAATTCCTTAGACATTGTATCTACGACGACATCGACAAATTTATCGACTACTGCATAAAATATGTTACACTCATAGCTACTCCATTATGGTTTATTAGAAAAATATTGGATATGTGATTTTAAGAGAAAACCAACTTTTCTTATGTTTATTTCTACTTTAGTTATGGCAAAAATACTTTGGGTAAATTAGTATAGGTATAAGGACAACCATTATGAAAAACAAGTACAACTCATCATCAGGGCTATTGACCATTAGGACATTTCGGACAAACAGTCCGTACCTAAAGGTATGTTTCTCGTAAGATTCTGGATTCATGGGAGTTTTCAGTATAGTATCGTAACTATTATCATGTTGTATAATATATTATCGTCTTATCGTCACAAAACTGACATCATTCGACTTCTTAACTCAAGTCCAATTAGCATTTACTTAACTTTTTCAGAAAATGAAGGATGCGTGACCCGTTACGGGCAAGGCACGGGTCGTCGGATGCACATCTGACAATCATATTTGTTGTGCCTCATTTTATAATTAGGAAAATTAGTTTCGTGTACATCTAATTTGTATACCTGTAACAAATGTAGGGAACCCATATGAAAATTGGTTGAATAATTAATTGCATCCCTCTAAGCTACTCTAAGCACAAGTGTTCAGATTGCTTTTGGAACGTTCTTATTTTCTTTACAATAAAGTAGTGTCAAGTTCATTTTCAATACCTTGCCCGCTTAGCAACTGCTGCTGTTGACTACATCAAGAAAACTATGTAGATATGGTAAATATTGTATTTATCGAAAATATAACAATAAACAAACCACATTACTCGAACTTTTGCATCGAAACTGAATTAACACTGCATATATTCATATTTTTTACATTACTACATCGACTTGCAATCCGCGAAAATGTCAGTTAGATTTTAGTTATTCTGTGATCCATTTTTATCGGCGACGGCGCCTGCGGCGACAGCGGCAGGCACGCCGGCGGCGGCGTCGGCGTCGCCTGCGCCGACAACACCTATCACTTGGTTCGCCGGCAGCAGATCCCGGTGGGCTTTGTTTCGGATCAAACGTCCTTAATGTCCCTTCACCTCTGGACAGCCGACGAGATTTATCATCGTCATGCCGAAATCTCAAACGCTTCGCCAAGGTGCCAAGTTTTCCAGTTCCGGAATATTGCAGGTATTGGACTACCGCTTGGCCAATCGGAGTAACCAGTTGGTCCAAATCTTCCAACTCTAGTTTCAGATCAACTCCCCTTATTGTTGTGCACGTGGCCTGCGTTGTTACACCCTTACTCATAATTTGGATAAATAAGTGTCTTTTGTATGCCTAAATTGACTCCTGTGCATTCTTTGACATGATTAGAAATGACATTCAGAACAGATTTAAGTTGTTTAAATATTTTGCCTGCCTGTACGTAATTAGAGGTGCACAGAGGATTGATGTACTATTATTATTATTAAAGAGAAGGGATGGAGTATTATCAAACCGCGTTTAGATAGGGATTGAGCTCATACGACATTATTGAATTAATGCATGATATGATTTTGTCAGTGGTTGAGTGTGCAGTTAAATTAAATTGTTTTTTTTAGTACAGTCACGTCTAATAATATGTATACATTTGAGGACGTATGTCGGAGGCATAAGGATCGAAATCGTGAACATATTTTTGGAGCCGATCGTACCATGGACAAAATGTCAAATTATTTTACTTCAATACTGAAAATAATTACCTCCTCGAAGTTGGCTCTTCCTAAATGGATAGGTTGACCTAGGTATATATACCTAAATGAAATGTCCTAATATCTAATTATTGCGTTAGAATTTTCTTATTTACTGCAGCTTTAGTTCGGTTCGGGTGCCATCGTGTTTCTATCGACATCCGAGCTTTGCCAAAGGAAATAGTTTTGCACTACATCAGGCCTGGTACCGCGAACATCGAAGTACGTATATTTCGAGCATGTTTATAATTTCTGCATGATGGTAGTTCTGTATAGGTATTTAAAAATAAGTAAAATAACAGCATGAATATATATGTATAGCTTCATGTCTGACACAACTGTATATCAAGAGCAAATACACTGCCAACAAACTGTTACGCAGTTTGGCGGTTTAATACTATGTAATTGTTAATGTGTCTTTCCTGAATAAATGATTAATTAATTAATTATTTAATCTTTTCCTCCCATTATGGCATCATAAGAGTGACAGAGACAATCGTCGGAAATTTACGAATATCGTGTTTCGCGGTAGAGCCGCTGTAATGTAATGACGAATGACAGATTATTAAAGTTATTTCAAACAATTTGAATCTGAGAAATGTCGATATGAAAACCATTGACGGTGTTCATTAAACGCCATCTATGGTAATTTATTGGCAAACAATTGGATGGGTGAAAAGCTAATGTAATGCAGTGAACCCCTTAAAAATTTTTGACATACTAAAATTGCGTATTTCTATAAAATCCCTTGATAAAATCAGACTACGAGGGCCATCTAGTGAACTGATCAGAAATTAAATAGTGGGTTACAATTGTTTATTTGGCTTTGGCACTCTATATACTGGTTATACTAACTTTTTCAGCAAATGTAGGACGCGTGACCCGTTACGGGCAAGTCACGGGTCGTCGGATGCACATCTGACAATCATATTTGTTGTGCCTCATTTTATAGTTTGGAAAATTTGTTTCGCGTACATCTAATTTGTATACCTGTAACAAATGTAGGGAACCCATATGAAAATTGGTTGAATAATTAATTGCATCCCTCTAAGCTACTCTAAGCACAAGTGTTTAGATTGCTTTTGGAACGTTCTTATTTTCTTTACAATAAAGTAGTGTCAAGTTTATTTTGAATACCTTGCCCGCTTAGCAACTGCTGCTGTTGACTACTTACATCAAGAAAACTATGTAGAAATGGTAAATATTATATTTATCGAAAATATAAGAATAAACAAACCGCATTACTCGAACTTTTACATCGAAACTGAATTAACACAGCATATATTCATATTTTTACATTACTACATCGACTTGCAATCCGAAAAAATGTCACAGTTAGATTTTAGTTATTCTATGATCCATTTTATCGGCGACGGCGCCTGCGGGGACAGCGGCAAGCACGCCGGCGGCGGCGTCGGCGTCGCCTGCGCCGACAACACCTATCACTTGGTTCGCCGGCAGCAGATCCCGGTTGGCTTTGTTTCGGATCAAACGTCCTTAATGTCTCTTCACCTCTGGACAGCCGACGAGATTTATCATCGTCACGCCGAGATCTCAAACGCTTCGCCAAGGTGCCAAGTTTTCCAGTTCCGGAATATTGCAGGTATTGGACTACCGCTTGGCCAATCGGAGTAACCAGTTGGTCCAAATCTTCCAACTCTAGTTTCAGATCAACTCCCCTTATTGTTGTGCACGTGGCCTGCGTTGTTACACCCTTACTCATAATTTGGATAAATAAGTGACTTTTGTATGCCTAAATTGACTCCTGTGCATTCTTTGACATGATTAGAAATGACATTCAGAACAAATTTAAGTTGAAGTTATTTGAATATTTTGCCTGCCTGTACGTAATTAGATGTGCACAGAGGATTGATGTACTATAATTAAAGAAATAACAACGGACTAGTAATATTAAAGATTACTAAGTAAAGTACTAAAGATAGTGCTACTATGATCGACACGAAATGAAACGGGGTAATATTTTTTGACGTTCCGGCGTTTAGGATAAAAGGATAAAAAAAAACAATCGTTCTTTTCTTTCTGATTGTTTCATTTTTTTATGACATTCCTATAAAATAATTATAGGAATTGTGATCGATTCTCAAAAGTTGCCTCCATGTAACAGACTTGACCAACCATTCATAACAAACGTGAGGGTAGCATATGGGAAATAAATACATAAACCAATTTTATGCGCTTTCACGTCTTGTACTTATCCCACTCCTGTGTCAGAGATAATGGACGGTTCACTCGTACCTCGTTACAACTGTAATTACTAATCAGCTTAGTCTACCCTACCGATATGGTTTTACACCCAAGAATATCGACCGATATGGTAGTGTTTGGATTGAAAGTCAAATTTAGACGGCGATAATTCTGGACACAGCGCGTGCAGTCTGACGGTTCGCTTTGCAGTCCTAACAGAGTCCTTAGGTTCCGTTTATTTATTCTCGTATAGCGTTTTTGTATGGTTTGGACTTATATATTCCATTTCATCAAAGTTGATGCTACAGGCTATCGAAATAAAAAAGATAGGTATAAAAAACAAAGTAACTTAAGTTATGTGTTGTAAAAAAATATTTATTAAACTTAATCATAATTGATAAGGCAAACCTAATTTATCGTATATCTCCTCGCACTTCATCTGATAAAAGCTATGAGTCCGCTCGTAGTGTTCTAATTTTTGTAAAGCACGGTACAAGTTGCTACCAGGGCTCACGGATTCCTGGACGTCCTTGGCGGGCAGGATGGAGTAGTCCGGGCGGAGGAAGCCCATTGCCACGCCGTCCTCCAGAAGCATGGTGAACCGCTGCAGCTGGAGGTCGGTGACCCGGCTGTGGATGGGGAGCTCTTCCCTGTAGTCCCCTGGAATAGTCCACTATCGTTAGGATATTACTGATGGTAATACAAAAAACAAAACCAAATGCCTCTTCATGTGTATTCTGTTTGCTTTTGATAGAATCAGTATACTCGTAGGTTGTGCACAGTGCTCGGACAAGTCATCGCAGAAACAGATATGGACATGGAAGAAGACTCTATAGAGCCGAGACTTTGATCTATTTTGTCGCATCTGTAATGGATTTGTCTTGTTCTGTTGCCGTGTTGCGATTGTTTTGCGATGACTTGTCCGAGCATTGGATGTGCAATGGGAAGAATCATTGATTATGATGCGTGTGCTGCTTTCTACAAACCTACCGCTCTTTGTTGTTCAGCGTGTTTATATTTATACTCACACCCCGGACCTTAAATAGCGAAACTTGGGCTTACGAAATATGAAGGGGGTCATTGTTTTAATCTGTTCAACCATAAAGTGTGAAGTGTTGTTAGGTAGGGGTTTGAAAAAGAATTGGGGATTGTCTTAAACATTTTTTGATTAATTTAATATTTTTGGTAATAATCGCTTTGGAAGTTAAAAGAAAATATGTCCCCATCTAAGGTTTTCACTGGAAGTCCACAAAATATGAAAAAATCATGAAAGTAGTTATAGCTTATATATAAACTTTCAAGGAAAATTAATTTGAACTTGATCGGTTGAACCGTTTTTTAGTTACGGGATGAAAACTACCGAAACCTACACTAAGCATGGCCCGACATGTTCTAGACCTGATTTTATTATTACATTACTTATTTGCAAGTTTATAGTCATCTATTCCCCATCCCAATTAATTTCCCATCTGCTCGTGTCAAAATTCATACGCAGACAATAATGTAGTTAGTTTAATCATGTTGTTTTAGAGTTACGATGGCTCCGTCGCGGCCAACAAACCCCACTGTAATGCAATTAAAATACTTATTGTTAGACAAACATGGAAATTAGAAGGTTCTGTAAGTAGGAACTTACCTATGAACGCCACGCCCAGAGAGCAACGGTTGAAACCAAACGTGTGCGCGCCCTCTCTGTTCCAGCCTCGCCCCTGGTACACCCGTCCGTCGTTGCCGATCAAGAAATTGTAGCTGATACAAGAAGATAAAGTGTATTTAAGCGGGTTAGTTATTGAAGCTACTGGCAGGTTCGGATCGCGATCTGCTCCGAGTTGAATTAGAAGTGCTTAACACTTTTTAAATAAAACTATCGTGAGATTCAAACATATTCATTGTACCTATAGAACTAAGCGGGGGAATACTAGACTTACAAAACGTGAGTTACCCGCTTCTCCATATATCATTAATAAGTATTTAACACATTCAACCCCGATGACATAAGGACACAATGTCTGAGATCTTATGAACCTTTATCTAACGCCAGGAACACAACGTATGTGATTAAGTAAAAATGATCGAACTCCAATGCCAGTGACACATGTTTCAAAGCGTGTGTTTAAATACAAAATGTACCGGCCAATATACATATATAGGCAACACAACAGTTGTCTTAAAAAATGTTCGCATTCCTACGAGTATACCACTGGCATAGGAGTCGTATACCAATGGAATAGATGCCAGTGACATTCTCTGAGTGATCCAGATAATTTCTACCGGCATATTGTAAATATTTAGTAAAACAGTACCGATGTCGAACTTGTTTATCGATACCCTGTTTGTTTATTTAGGCCACGATTACAGATAAGATAATTATTAAGCTTTTGTAGCTAAAGGAGATTATATTAGTGTTTTGTACTAAGTTTTCAGTAACACTTTTTCACTGTTGCCATAGTCGCCACGCTTTGCAGGCGGGTTGGCGACCGCAATAGCTGTAGATTGGGTTTCGACGAACGCTGCTGCCCATCCGTATGATTGGATATTCCCTTCGTCGCCTCTTACGACACCCGCGGGAGGAGATGGGGTGGTGCTATTCTAGTCAGCCGGCATCACACGGCTAATAGACACATATATTTATATTCATACATATACTTTTGTATTAAACTTCGACTATTGAAACCAGTGAACGGAAATAAAACATGGAAGCAGCATGCGCGTACATTACCTTTAAAATTATTGGGACAATTATCTCACAGACACAAATACGCTCACATTGAAATATGACGTTATATATACACAGCGTTTATTCGAAAATAGTAAACGAAATAATAGTCATCTCTTTTACACTGTTCTAAATAATAACGTGTAAAAGAAACGCATATTTAGGCAATAACTACCAATCTCTAAGTGCACCAACATTTCGGCTAATAGGCTTTTGACAGCAGCAGAAATATTCGCCAATCATACTTCATCAGGGATCCTATTTTAAACGACATCTTTCATTCGTTAGTCTATTTACCTCTCTATTGTTCCTATATGCAAGAGCGATAGAGACAAACGAACGAACAAGGTGATTAGCAATAGCCCCTCAGATGACATGGATAGGTTTATGCAATAGCAATACATTAAAGTGACAGTCAAATAACTGATACCAAATAATAAATACATTAAAATGTTGTTGTAAAATATAAATAAATTTTTTATAATCAAATAATAATTTTAAATTGTATTTTTATGCGTTATTTACTCCTTCTTCCGTTTCAGTACTAGTAAAACTAAACTAAAGTACACGTGATGTGGTCTTGGACTCCCCCCTCCCCCATCGTGATCAATCGTCATTTTTCGTTGACCCCCTCCCCCCCAAAAACGATAACATGATTTTTGAATGAGCCCAAAAAGCGACCGGTGCATAGGGCTAAGGGTAGAGATGTGTCACTGGACTTTAAACATATAGCCAACTCGCCACTTAGGTTTCCACATCTACTCTCGAGAACGCAGATCTAGCGACCCCACTCTAGACGGCCGGTTAAAGCAAGCTAGAGGCAGGGGACCTGTCCCACCTGTCCGAAAGGGCACCCCAGGTAATTATTACTTATCGTTTATTTATCTTATTTCTTACGTTAGGTTTTTTACAATATTTTTATAAAAATAGAATATAAAAATACATCCAAAAAATATGCAAAGAGAGGAACCGCCGGACTATACCCGCCGTGTCCAGGATTACTGCCTTCTGAATCTGACCCTTGATCCAACCACAACCACGTAGCGAGAGTCTCTCAAGATGTTTGTCGAGACTCTTCGCTATTAGGAAACAACTATCGGTACAATGATCGCCGAATTAATTTCTCACATGGCGGTTACCTCGTGAGCCAAGTCTGAAGTACTTGCTGGATTTGTCCTTTTCGGCCTTCACAAGGTCCACGTCACATGGGACGGTGATATCGACGAGCATTGCCCGGTGCTGTGATCGATCTATCAACACGATATCTGGCTTATTGTCTCTCAAATCGAACATTTTTTCCATAGATCTTTAGGAAAACTGAATAAAAGAAAACAGTATTATAATTACTAATTGTGAGTTCAAAATACAATCGATAGTTAGGAATCTGTAACAACCATCGTCATCCTCTTAGCGTTTGTCCTGGCTTTTTGCCACGGCTCAATTGAACCTGAGGTCCGCTTGACAGCCTAATCCCATGATTTGGCGTGGTAATAGTTTTTCCGGAAGTGACTGCCTTCTAACCTTTCAACCCAGAGGGGAAACTAAGCCTTATTGCGATTAAGTTCAATTTAGGTACTTACTACGTTTTTATTCACTGAAAAGCGACTGGTAAATATCAAATGATATTTCATTCATAATTTCCGAAAAGCTCAGTACATCCCGGCTTTGAATTGAACCCGGTACCTTTATACCGACCTAATCTCTAACAATACACATACTAAATTTTAAAATCCAGTTACACAATATAATAATGTTCTTCATTTGGCATAACATCATCCCCATAGAGAAAATGACGTAATATCAATTTGCATATTTCTGTGAAATTATCCGTTTAAGTACATGTGTAAACTTATCCCACTATCTTTAGAATTATTGGAATGGCTTTTGCACCACTTCACTGCACATGCGGGCATGTTTAACTAGTGTAATTGTATTTTAAAACATTGTATTAAAATACAATTTTTGACATCCGTCACTCACTGTCATACGAATCGCACTGAAGTCGACTCAGTTGAAGTCTAAGCTAAGCCCGCCCACCCAGGTAAACTATAAGCTAAGCCCGCCCACCCAGGTAAAGTTTACGTGGTGCTATTATTGAAGGGACAGAATGCTTCCATGTTTTATTTCCGTTCACTGATTGAAACGAATAGATTGACTAAGATTTTTGCAATGAATTGACAACATTTCATATTTTCAATAAGCCTCAATTCTAATGGTGTTTTATTAAACATGTGTTAAGTATACAAAAAAATATTTTTTTGGATTTTATTCGCTTGAACTTTTGGAAAAAAACGTAATTTTGTATAAACCGGAAGTATGACGTCACATTACCAAAATAAGTTATCTGTACCAGTACTCATTTTCTTACGGTTGACGTTTGATAATTTGTTTGTCAACAACTGTCATAGCCATAACTATTTCTTGTTCAAGCTCACTTGCCTCATAAATGAAATACATACATTCATACGTTGTTTGAGATAATAAATCACAAACTACTTGGCATTCACTCACTGGACTTAGATACCTCTGTAAAAATTACAGACTTCGCATTCTTTAACCGAACACCAATATACCTATCTAAACTCATTAAAATTAGGAGTGCGATTTTCAACCTCAAAATCCTGTTTTATCTAGAGAGGTAATTCCCTTTTAATAAAAGGCCGTGGATGTTCTGAGGTTACATCTATCTAGAAGAAGTAGGTATACAATAAATTCCGTATCTAAATTGTTTACGAGTAATAAGTAAAATGTCCGTTTATCTACATCCAACCTTAAGTTAACTTTCGCACTTGCAACAGCTTGCACTACTTTTTTTCTCCAGCACGCCCATCTAATTCAAGGAGACTATTACATACTCACGGTATATCGTATCTGAGATGATCTGAGTCCATGAAGTAGTTCTGCAGGTTGCGCAACTCCGCCGCGCAGTTCGTGAACCGATGGCATTCGGGGCTGACGGAGTGTTGTACCACCACCAGCTTGAGTGGGGCGAAGCGCGCTACCGTGTTGTTGCCCGACATGGGACGAGCCAGCCAGTCTTCGCGGGTTATGTTCCACTCGTGAGGGGCTGCGAATGCCAACATATTTTCAGGTTGTACTGTGTTTAAAGCCAATACGATCAAAGACCCGGACCCGGGTATGTCCTTAAACTACGTCCAACAATGAGAGGTAGGGCACAGCGAAGTACCATCAACGCTTGAATCTGGGGCAGCCCAACTGGGGAAGTACCTCCTCCTTACAGAAAACCACAGCCATAATAGCACTGCTACCTTTCAAGTATGTAGTGTTGTGTTCCTGATGGTGAGTAAGGTTCCAGAGCTCTAACCCCCCCTAAGGCCGGCAACGCGCTTGTGACTCCCCTGGTGTTACGGGTGCCCATGGGCAACGGTAATTGCTTACCACCAGGCAATCCGTCTGCTCGTTTGCCGCCTATGTCATAAAAAAAAGACTTTTTTAAAGTACATTTTTGATAACTTTCCTAGCAGCAAATGCAGTGTACGAGTTATAGATTTAAATTTAAACGGACTATTAACGAGTTTAACTAGAGTGTGTATATACAATTACTTCACATCCTAAGGGGTATCGACATATGTCGTCATTATAAGCAGTCATGTCACGCAATTTTATTTTCCTTTTAAAATGTACAGTACGATGACAATAAAAATAAGCAAATTTAACTAAAGACAGTTAGAAAATACGGAAAATAAGGTAATAATTGATTTATTATGATGTAGCAAATGACATCAAACGCCACTGATGTTATCGTATTCCGAGAAACACGTATGCAAAATAAACATCCCCTGATACTCTTAAGATAAGCAAGAATTTGCTCATCCACTGACTTCTATAAAGTGTATGTTTAAGTTAAAATAAACATTATTGGTTGCACTGATAAGCCAGACGGTTAATGCGTTACAGAAAAATGTATTTATGTCATTAAGGTGCTGATATGGGCCATAAATATGGCCGATATGGGATATGGGATCCTATGACCCGGGTATGTCCTTAAACTACGTCCGACAATGAGAGGTAGGGCACAGCGAAGTACCATCACGCTCGAGTCTGGAGAAGCCCAACTGGGGAAGTACCTCCTCCTTACAGAAGACCACAGCCATAATAGCACTGCTACCTTTCAGGTATGTAGTGTTGTGTTCCTGATGGTGAGTAAGGTTCCCAGAGCTCCAACCCCCCTTAACGGTCGGCACCGCGCTTGTGACTCCCCTGGTGTTGCGGGTGCCCATGGGCGACGGTAATTGCTTACCATCAGGCAATCCGTCTGCTCGTTTGCCACCTTATGTCATAAAAAAAAAACCATAAAATGTTACTTTCAAAGGGATATAATCCCTAATTGATCCATCAATAATTTAATCATGTCAAAAAAAGTTTTTGGGGCCGACTGTTCTTTTTTGCACAATCGTCATCTAGTCATCGAAAGGATTCTAAAGAGCCTAAACACTACGGGCTTATCCTGTGTATTTTAAGAGTTGCTTTTGCTACCTTCTGGCTCCAGCATCAAATCAGATCAGTGGTACCATAATATTTCATTGTCACCGAACTTCCATAATATGCCAAGTTTCGGCTCAATTGGTTAAAGATGTCTGCTTCAAAATTGAGTTGCAAGATTCCACCCGGATAAACATTCTTGTTATGTACGAGTTGCAACTTAAATAAAAGCTTAATTTTTGAATGTTTTAATCTTGTAGAAAAGGTGAAACATACTCGCGCGCCTGTTACATAATATTCTTTGAACGTCGTCCCAGTGTCTCGTAACGCGGCCACAGAACGCTAAAGCTCCACTAATACGTTTAAGGGCATTTGATATCCTAGCGTCTTAAGTTATTACTTTAAACGTCTATTCTTTGCTTTAAATATCTATCTAAAAGCGTACTGTTAGGTGGGTACCAACAGGCAGATAACACAAAATAATCTTTAAGCCTTATCTATGTATGAAACTAAGTACGAAAGAATGACTTAGGAAAAAATATGATAAACAGAGGAATGCCTTACCAGGATTTTACTGCGACGACGGCTTAGGATATGGATGCGTTTCGATTTATAGCTTGCTAGAGGCTAAATTGGGCTGTACGAGTAACTACTCGTACAGCCCAATTTAGTCTAATATAGTAGTGGGTTTTTGATTTACTCGCACATTTCACAGTAAAGCATTGTATGATACACGTGCGTAAAGATGATTTCCGACTCGTATTATTTATACAATTCCACTATAATAAAATTCCACTCATCGGAAATCTTCAACCTTCCGCACTTGTTGCATAAATAGCTATTTCAGGTCAGGTAATGAGCAATACGAAAAGTACCTCTATCGACGACGTTGAGCTCGCCTTTCTTGGCCACGAGCGTGAAGTAGAGTATGAGCGCTGTACACAGCGCGAGCGCCAGCGCGGCGAGCGCGCACGACAGCCGCTCGGCGCGCGACGTGTTGCGCACCACCGTCCACACGTACAGGGGGCACGGGTACGCTGCGAATAACATTTACGTCACACTGGGCGGTAAGATAAATCTACCGCGGCGGGACGGAAAAATTCACTTTACACCCAGATGAAGACGTAAAACTATGTACGCACCACGGGCGGTAATAGAGAAGGCCTCAGATCGCTTGTTTATGGCATATCACAAATACCCGCGATCTGAGCCATTCTTTGTTTTACCGCCTTAGGTACGTAAAATACTATTAAGATGCTTAAAAAAACTGATTATGTTAAGACAAATTACATTGTGCTTGGCATTATGTTAACTTCTAAATTGTTTACTATTTTCAATTTATTGTTTGCGAGTTGCGATCTTATCGCCGCTTCCGACTCCGGTCCGTCACGCACACGGACGGGAACGGACACTCAGCACTGTTAGTGCTTGAAAATAGAGGCCTATATTCTCCGAAGTGACTAAATAAACGTGAGTTGCCGTTATAATTTTAACCAATTATATTTTTTTAGATTATCCCATAATTTATAAAAACTGGTCTGTTTTTGTGTAGAGATTTTATAGGAGGCTTTTATGGCTAGAACTAAGTCATTTTCGAGTTTCCTTATATCGAAATATTAAGGATCTACACATAACAACAACATGGATGGTTTCGGGCGTTGGGTATCGACGTTACAGTTACGCGTGTCTCAAAGTGACGGTTGTAAGTACTATACTGTAATACGATAACTCCATCCATCTTGTGTCTTGTGACAAATAACATAGGTGCGTTTTTCTATGCATCTGCTTCGGCTATGTCTATCACGGTTGAAAATTAAGCGTAGCTGCGCACGCTTTTGGAATTGATTAACTTCGATGTTTTGATAGTGCAAAATTGCCAAAAAAAAAAAAATTGAAACTAACAACTCTGACTTATTACGGGATTTCTTTTTCCACTCAATTCATGTTTTCTATATGATCTGTGAAAATGTACGAAAAGTTTATTTACAATAATTACATTAATTAAGATACGAGTGCTTAATTAGTTGTTGCATTAAACATTAAAGTAAATGTATAAATATAAAATCAAATCCGACTGCGTCATTGGCCAATGAAATGTAACTCAAGACTTAGTCACGTGGTTTTTACCAGATTTTCTACGGTTTACTTAATGCTTTTGATGATGATTCCATTACCTACTAACAACTTATTATATACATATATGGTACATATACCAAGTTGCAAGTAGAATCTGATATGACACGCAATATGAAGACTATTTCTATAGTTAGGAGCAGAAAAAATAACCGATTGTTACATATGATTTGACTAATATAAATAGTAGTTGCGTCTGTACGTAGGTACATGTACAGGAGCCATCAGATATTTCGGAGCTGTGGAGGTAGTCATGAATATCGGAACATGCACTTTACTGCCTTGACAATAGAGGCGTTGCGTTGTTCCGTTATTTGTGATCACCTCCACAGCTCCGATATACCTGATGTCCGCTGTACCTACGAGTATGTACAGTACAAGTCTATACAATATTTTGTTGAAGCCGCAAAATTATAACAGAAATGTTATTTTCGTATTCATCGGTACCAATATATGGGTGTACTGCTACCTATAACTGAGGGTGTTAATGCAGATAGATAGTTTAAAATGCCTTCCATCAATTCTGATAATTTTGCTAGTGTCAAAGTAATTTTGGCAAATCAATCGAATAACAAAACAAGTTTGCCCTTACAGCATGTGAATGTACGGTAGTAGGCCTTGCGTTTTTTAAAGTGGTAGCTGGACACAGAAAGCCACTAGGCGACTTCGGCCCGGGGACTGCCGGATGTAGACCATAATATGGCGTAGCGCGTTTGACATCAGTTCTTCATTAACTAGCTACGTAAACCAAAATGTTGGTAAAAAAAACTCGCCACCTACTTTTATATCTAGTGCTATGAATGTGTTCCCGATACTCGCGCCAACTATCGAACTCTGTTTCGCTGTCCTCGTCGTCCAGCAGACGTTGCAACGTTGTACCTACCACAAACAACTCTTTTAGATATACGGTGGTACAATGATTCGTGTAAAGATATGGCGGAAAGGTATTTAATCGATTATCTATTTTAACCTTTTGAACGCCAAGCACAACTAAAGTGGTCGCGTGATGTTGTGCCTTCCACGCCACCGACCACTAAAGTGGCTCTGGCGGACGCTGTTAAAGCAATTGTCTTGCTGACAGATAAGGTTTATATTTGTTCTTTACAAGTCATACCATGGCGTACACGTCACATTTTGACACGAGAGGAAAAGCGTTGAAAAGGTTAAATATTGGCATAATTACCGGAACGTTTCTTCTTACTTTAGCAAACCTAATCTTACAAAAAACTTGTTCTTCTATTAGCATCAGTTCCGTAGCAGTTGGCTTTGTAGGACAACCCTTGGCTTATTAGTGAAACATGGTAATTTTCACCAAATTACCCTGCATTTAATACTGCAGTTTCACAGGTTTCAGTTACATAGCGTTACCTAATTCTGTTCATAAACAGGTAAACTTTTAGCTTACTTATTCTAACGCTGAGTTCATAATGGTAAATTTTAACCTATAATTTGCTGCCAACCCGACAGCAAGCACAAAAAACTGGCAACTGCCATCGATTTTTATTGCACGCATTTCTTTATAGGTAATATATCTGTGTAATATAAGCCAAGCCAACATGAACATACCTGGGTAAGTACATAATTGAACTATTTTATAAACTCTTTGTTACGAGTATATATGTATACCAACGCGAGTATAAAATCAGTCAGCAACCTTCATACTCCATTCGAGTTAAATAAGTGGCTTGCGCAAATACTTCGTTACATTATCATTATCGTTACAGTTTATAATTAGGAGTAATATAAAGATTATGTAACAACGTGAAGTTTACTAGTAACTAATAGTAAATTTCTATACTTACTCTGGTTAAACAGAAAAAATATAACAAATTAAACAAATATGGCTGACTGACGAATTAATTTCTAAGCAAAATATCCTTTTCGGCTTGGCACATTTTATTTTATTTCAGTGCCATTATTTCCCAAAATTTTCTTTATTAAAAAATGTGTTCAAACCCATGTTCGATTTCAAATAAATCAGTCAGTCAGAAATAATAAATGATTTATATATATTCATACCAAATAGAAGTTCTCTATGACTAAATTGACTAACAATCACTGCATAGGCGGGACAGACAGACAGAATAGACATGGCGAATCTATAAGGGTTCCATTGCGGTTGAACGTGGCAACACGGCGAGCGTAATGGGCACCTTTGTGTCTGGCGGGCCTCGGAACGGGTTTGAGTTTTTGTTTGTTGGGTTAAGGTATTTAAGTTTAAGTTTTAAAAAAGGTAGCATTTTGTGCAAAATGCAGCTATTGCAGCAGATTAGCCACGCTGCAACGGCGCAAAATATGTGCATCGAGCTACCAGGAGTGCATAGATGCAAGCAGTTGTTTTCAAACTGCATACCTACTTCATATTGAGGCACGACACCTACAGTTATAAACTTTATTTCCTAGTTCCGAGAACTTCACTTCAAAGTCTAGATTCTGGTTTACATTGCTTAGGTATATCAGGTAAGTGCACAGTATTAAACAGTGTAGTTTGGGAGTTTTCAAAATTTCGTATGTTATATATATATATATATATTTTCGGATGTTCGTTTTATAAACTTCAATCGATATTACAACATAATTGAAGGAAAAGTCGATATTCATAAAGATTTCATGCTTAATTGTCGTCACGAAACTGACAGTGATTTAATTTTTTTTTAACAACTTTCGCTAATTGGGTGTACGAAATTTTTAAAACTCCCGTTTATGTTTTTGTCGCTTAATTTCAATAGAGTCAAATGACCTTAAGTATGTAAGAAATAGTATGAATATTAAAATACTTACAAGGTAAATCTAGGCAGCTAGAGTCTGGCTAACCAATTATTACTCGATTGTTACTCTTAAAGTTGAAAAAATAAACTATACTCATCCCTTTTTTTGGGGTCGTAGTGCAAGCGAAAGAAAGAGACGGTATGATTCAATCGTCTATGCTTTAAGTGAGTAAACCAATTTTTTTCACTGGCCAAACTCTATTTATTTATTTCAAATATAAAACACTGGCCACGGGTAAATTATTTCCATAGGCAAATAAGAGCCAATATAACTGCGCCTTCTTAATTTCATGAGTCCAAGTAAAACTGACTGATAGTCAGTATAGCCGGCGGGAATCCGTTTGAATTGATGTTCCGCCAATTATACAGTGTAGTAATTGTTAAATATTTTTTTCGTTACCAGTATAGTGCACTCTAGAGAAGGATCACAAAATGGTAAGAGGTTAGGCACAGTATCTTAGTAGTTAAGTAATGGCCTAATAGCACGGATGCAGACGGACTGGGACACTATGGTAATCGATGGTCCAAGATAATTCTTATTAAAAAAGTGCAGGCCGTTTAAACACGCAACGCTTAATGACATAATCCGTCGATCTCTTGCCACTATCAATGTAGTGCCTGCTCTTCTTGAGTCGACCGGCATTGTCAGAGATGGCAAGTCTGATGGGGTATCTTTGGTTCCTTGGGATTTGGGAATACCTGCGTAGACACACTAGTACCGTCACATCTCCAATGAACTAATGTAAACGCGGGTGCAGAGGCGGGGAGCGGCGAAATTTTTAAATGTAACAAATACAAGAGCCTGGGCAGAGAATACCATTTTGTACGGTTTGGCGTAGAAACGATAGGTCCCAGCGCGCACAAACGATAGGTCCCAGCGCGCACAAACTTTTTGCAGAAATCGAGCAGCGTTTGGTTGACGTACCTGGTGACCAAAGACCTGGCAGCTATAGTAAATAGTTAAGTACTAGTACTAAAGTTAAGTGATATAATGAGTACCTAAATAAAATTGTCGGGGTTGCTGGTAGAATTTGTACCAGCAATTTTATAGAAACGATATATATTATACCTACCTAGGTAAATTAGCTACTAGTAGTGTAAGTAGTATGAGCTACACTAACATAATTTGTTTTCTTAATTGACTAACAGTAATTTAAAAAAAAATCTGCCTTAGGTAGGCTGGCCGTATTCCCGCGCTGGATAGCAATGCTCCTTAGTGCACACTAGCCTTAATATAGGGTTTACACTGCGCAAGTCTAGTGCATCCAACATATGAACCCTGTTCGTACAGTTCAAACGGGGTGCAACGGGAGGTACCACCCCTCTGACCTAGTAACGCACTTTCATAATTATTTAGACGTAACTCACATGTGGCAAGTTAAGAAACAACAACCCTATTGTCTAAGTAATACATTCTATAATCATTTAAAAGTGTCAGGAATTGTGTCCTAATGCATCTATGCTTGGTTACGTTGAACTCTTCGGTTGGAATAGCATCCTGGTAAAATGAATTCGCAAAATGGTAAGAGGTTAGGCAGTTCCGGCGGTTAGACCGCGCGTTGCAAACGCTGTTGCGTTCTGAAGAATTCTTCATAGACTTTTATGACTAATTTCAGATACGTAATAAAGGGAAACATTTTAGTGCATTTATTTACCGGCCTGAAGTAAGTCGCATACGCGACTATCTCTTTCTAGCGGAGTGCATTATTGCATATGTGTGCAGTTGTAAAATGGAGTGAGACAAGGTGGCAGCGGCCATCATGAAAATTCTAAAGTCATGGATTGCAAACATACTGGTTTTTCGGAAAGGCTTTCAATAAATAAAGAGGTTAATAAATAAAACACAACACTAACGTAATGCATCGTACGTGATACACCATATTATATCATATACGTAAGACGTCCTTGGCGCACAGAGCAGTGCAAATGACTCTAACGCTCGCGTTAACCCCAGGGTTGAGAAAGTGTTTTTAAGCAATTATTTTAGTATCGACATGAGGTTCAAAAGAAAACTGTTTAATCGGGTTAAGAGAGTAAATGAGAGGACAAAATACGTTATATTATTATGTATCATTGGAACTAAAGGTTCCCAACCTCTGAAGCGGAAAAGAGATGCCATATCATCGAGTAAGTATTGAGAGACAGAGATGCAATGTTCAACAGGTGGCACGCGGAAAGCATACTCGAGAGGAGCTCATTTCATTAGTCTCTTACCTGCAATCATCACAGCAGACGCTTAACTTGAACTACTTTAATACATAAGTAATACATATTTTTCTTGGGTCTTACACGGAATAGAACTAGAACACACAACTACTACATCGGCTCATAGTCCATAGCTCAAAACGACCAAAAAACAAAATTACTACAACACTATTTTTGGTTGCTTAGGCCCTATGAGCCGATACTAAACATACATAACCTAAATCGACCTATGTGGCCAGTTGGCAAATTTTTCCCAATATCTGGCGTTTTTTCGTATTACTACAACACAATCGGGTTGTAGTAATTTTGTGTTTCGGTCATTTTAATTTATGCACACAAAGCCACACTCTTCGTTGTACATTGGTGGACCTTATTATATAAGGCATAAGGTCCACCTATTTACTGCTAAGACAAGTGTTGCTGTTAGTAGTATGAGCATACGGAGTCGTTTTGTGTTCTAGTCCGAGAGAGACCGAAGCTATTTTTCTTTCTTTATGTACCGTAATATGGGAAGTAACTTGGATTCATGGTGTAACATTGATCACCTATATTTTTACTACAAATAGTTGACAGTTTAATAATGTGAGCTTGATACTTGATATATACATTACAATCACACATTATTTATAGTTCAAAAATTTATGACCTATGAATCAAAGTAGTTAGACACGTGTAGTAAGTTTACGGTATCTACTTATTTCCTATTTTGTTACGCTACTTCCCTGTCCGTCCTCTTCTTTCAGATCTGACCCAATGTTCATAGCTTCTGTAAAATTTTATTGTAAAGGATTAACCGAAAATATTAGTGCATGTACGAACCTGAATACTACGAGTATAATTAAAGTATAAAAACTGTTTATAAACACAAAAAAAAATGAGAATTAAAGCTTATTGACGTGTTCTACTTTTTTAACTGCACGACTGGAACTATTTGTAAAAACACAGTCTCCCTGTAGTTAACATATATGAAGAATTATTCATAACTCTACTATGACATGTTGAGCATTATGAATGTCTAATCTAGTTTCTCAACTGCCTAAGAAAGATTTCGTATTACAATAAATATTAAGATATAGATTCTGGTTTTCCTCTGTATTTAAAACCGATATGGACTACCAAAAAACGTACAGTTTATATAATATATATTTAGTATCGAGTATTGTACTTATACAGTGTGTAATTCTTATACGGGCGAATCTCGTAACGGAGGATAGAATAGGACATAAGAAATATATTTAGATAACTTTTGCTTAGAAGTACAATAAAAATTTTATCCATATAAAAAAAATCGTCCCGCAATGTAATGCAACGCACTCGAGTTAAACACTCGTTGACAGTTAGTTTCAAAAGCTCATATCGCGTAATGTTCGCAGTACATTACTGCTCAGAAATTTTACAAAAAATAATTACATATGTATAATAGGTATAATAAAAGAAAAACTTTTTGGTTAATGATTATACTGATAAATCCTATGTCTGGTTTAATTCTTCGCCCGTATTAGACTTACACACAGTATATTTGATGTCTAAATAATAGATGTTGTGTACTTTCAAGGTATGTACCTAAGAATAGTCAACCGATTTGATTTCTAGGCCACTTCGAACCTTGTCACCGTGACGTTAAAATGAAATCTTTTGTGTCTATCATACAGAATGTCACTGTGACAAGGAACCAAGTGGCCCATAAATCAAATTGGTTGACTGTAGATGTATAAATTATTTCCTTCTATTGTAGTGCTTTAGAAGGTACTCGCCGACCTACCAGGCTACCATACGGCTCTAAGTATATTGAACTAAAAAAATGTTTTCCTATTGGCGATAATCTCATGTCGCATCATAGCCACTAAGTTGCTCCTCGGTAGTATGCTCGCCTGGTGTTACCGAGCGCTCTCTTTACCGGCCGTGCTCAGCCTGCTGTGCGGCAGCCACACGTATCCAGACTTTTGTTCGGCGAGAGACAAATATTGAAACAACCATAAGCCATAACTGTGTAAAAATCGCTGTACTCGCTATTTACTATCTGGTAGCAGAAAGTTATGGAAGCTTCTCGAAGTTCTAGATATTTCGCTACTCGACGACCTTTCTACGATGACAGTATTGACAGTAATGACATCTATCGTCGAGTAGAAGAACTAATAGTACTGCGGCAGCCGTGTCGAGAATTTCGCTGTTCTCTTTTTTATGATACCACTAATGTTAGCTGACGGACCGGCGTGCCACCAACATCGAAAATTGAAAAATTTGGAACCAATGTCTATGTCTCTTTAACACATTCGCTGGCACCCCCTCCAATTATGTATGGAAATGAATGCACATGTGCGTTGGTGGCAGTGAATGCGTTAAGTATACCTTTATTCCAGTAAAAGTAAAAATTGCCCGAAATCTTTGAACTTCGATTTTTACTGTAGGTCCGCTTATTCCGCCATACAAAATTCTCACCACGAATTCATCCTCTAAAAATGTCTAATTTGTGGATGCCTACTTTACAAACAGCAAACAGTGAAAATTTCAGTTTTCTATTGTACTAGGTAGTAATGAATAATAATTAGTGAGGGAGGGACTGTTCGTAGATTTAAAGCAGTCAATGACATTCCATTGTACAGTCAGCAGCAACAGTTGCTGCGGGAGCGGTGTTCAAAATGAGATTGAAACAACTTTATAGTTAAGAGAATAAGAGCGTGTTAAGATCATTCCGAATACCTAGCCCTTAGTAACTTGGTACACCCGCTTAGTAACTTCTGCAGCTGGTTAGCTCCACACTATAAATAATATATATACTTGTATAAACAATAACTACTACATTAAACATAAAAAAGACTTTAAATCATTATGTCAAGCATGCTTTCCTCGTAGTATTGCAACGTTGTGCGGGGAAGCCGTCAGCTCTTAGATCACCAGTTACGTCAACCAGATCCTTTGTAATTTCTGCCAATGGTCATTGCTACCAATTTAATTATGAAAATAAATTAGATATTTAAGTAGGTATATATTGTATAGTTTTGGTTAAAAATAACAATAAGATTGAGGTACTATCTGCCAATTTAAGAGAAAAATATACGTTAACGTTTCTAGACACTTAATCTCACTCACCATTCCTAAATAATTAATTACATTTAACTGATACTAGGTGTCTGTTATGATTTAAGGAATACATGTCTCGTTATCAACGTACATATTATCATTTGACCATAGTTATCGCGATTACTCGCACATATAACTAATGTGTTTATCAAATTAAACAGAATTTCATTTACAACATGTTTTTCAACTTTATTTGAACATAAAATTTATTCTGTTTATTCATTTAAAACAAAATAAATTATGGTCAAATAAGGATTCAAATTATATCTTTCATATAAAACTCAGATTCACGGGAGCGAAGATGTAAGTACCTTGAGAACAAAACATTAACAATCTGGGTCTGCTTACCTATATACCTAATGCTTAAAAAAACATAATTCTCCATTTCTATGAGCCGGGGATAGCAGATTTTAGCTTCCTTCGACTTACACAAGCCCTTCAAGTTACCACGTTGAGGTTTGCGTAGTGCAACGTTACAGAGTTTCCAGTGGGTACAGTATTTAATAACTTTATTACACGAGTGTTCAACTAGTTTCATAATAAATATAATTATTAATTATAATTTAAAAACCGGTGTGTTTAATATCTTGGTTTATTAGCCAAAAATCGGTGTAATTAATAAAAACCATGTTACAATGTCCTGATTATATATTGATACTTACAAAGTGGAACACTTATAGATAAACACAACATTGAATTTAATTAGGAGATCAATTTACCGCGAAATTCCTTCGCTATCAGTCTAGATAATCTAAGTTAATCTACTAATACCATAAACACAAAGCCGGCATTTTGCAATGCCCTCATTAACGTGACATATATGACAATGGAATAATAATAATTAAAAAAACAATGTGATGATATCACCTTCTAAGAGAAGTTAAATAATTTAGTAACTTAATGAAATCATTAGAAGGACAAATTCGCTAAGTAAGGCGCAGAGTACGCTGAAATTGTTACTTAAATAATATTCAGATATATTACATACAAACAATTGATAAAAAAGTTTTGTAATACTTTCTGCATCATCTTCCTATCCTTGTCCCGGCATTTTGCCACTCTTCATGGGAGCCTGGGGTCCGCTTGGCAACTAATTTCAGGATTTGGCGTAGGCTAACCCAACCCAGAGGTCAAACTAGGCCTTATTGAAATTAGTCCGGGTTCCTCACGATGTTTTCCTTCACCGAAAAGCACTTTAATTTTAATATTAAATGATATTTGGACATAAGTTTGGAAATCCTTATTAGTACAAGCCGGGGTTTGAACCAGCGACCTCCGAATTACAAGTCTCACGCTCTTACCGCTGGTGCACCAGCGCTTCTAGGGTTGGGTTTTGTAATACTCTCTAGGGTTCCATAACAAATAACCAGTAAATTTTAAATTTTTACCCTACTGGTGAAACAAACATTGATTTGTTATGTTGCAGCAATATGTTGCTAGTTGCTACACGCACGTTACATTGTGTCCCTCATGATTATAAAAACAAACTTCTTTCATAAGAACTGATATTCTTAGTATTTAAAAAACTTATTATTAATATGCTACCTAATAATATCTTTTTCTGTCCAGCCCAACAGTAACGGATAGAACTATCATCACACTTATAATACACCATCACTCTTATAGTCTTTCCAAGTCTGCAATCACTTTACACACACAGAATTTTAATTTTCACTTGATCTGTTTCCCTACGAAGCCCTAAAGTATGTGAGGCAAGTGTCTGTATGCGCCGGGTCCCATCGCTTCAGCTTGTTTAGTTTTTCCAGCACATGTCGGCCGGGGGGCACCGTGTCCGGCGACAACTGGCACTGGCCGTGGACCGCGTAGTCTCCATCTAGCACCTTTTCTCTCACAAGCTGCTCTATCAGCTTATTTAAGTGGTCGAACTGTATATCTGTACTCATATCAACATTGTAGTCTCCTATGAACATGATGCTTATACTCTTCGAGTTCCAACCCTTCACCATCGCCCCTAAGACATTGGCTCCCCGCCCTTCGAAGATCGTACCTTCAGCGCCGATCAGAAAATTAGGTACGATATCGTCAAAGTCTCTCCTTAGGTTGTCTTGCTGTGTTGCTAGCATGCTTTCAATACAGCGACGAGTTTGGTTACAATAGCCTGAGCCTGTGTGGCCGATGACAACGTTGTGGACTGGCAAGGATAGGAAGTCAATGTTGTAAGGTGGCATTGCTTGCCAATCGTCACGTCGAAAATACCAGGATTCGTTTAGACCTAGCCGGAAAAGAAGACGCATTAGTTATAAGTATGTTTAGTTAGTCCTAATTTTGTTTTTAGTTACTATATACAAGTAAAAGCTAATTTGGCTGTTAATTTGGCTGGAATTTATTTATGCCTTTTGAGGGCCGCACGTTGCAAGTAATATAAATTGTGTGACATATTTTTTTTGCATGTGTAATTTTGAGGTTGGGTTGGATGGAAATGCTCTTGTTTAATTATGCCGTAGTGTTATTATTCATTCAGAGATATACGCTCGAGTTATGAATATTATACGTAAGATATATCTACGCAATAACTGAAAGAAATAGGGAATTAATAGGATAAACTGTAAGTTATACACAGGAAGAGATAGAAACAGAGAAGAGATACAAATGTGAAGTTAGTGTAAATGTAAACGAGGATGAACTTGACAAATGTTAAACCATGATGTTCAAAGAGCAGGGGATTAGGTACAGAATATTTTACCTAGGTCTAGTCTGGTGGGTTTGGTGGCGAGTTGGAAGAGGTAGAGGCCGAGGCCGACGGCCACTACGAGGGCCCAGCAAACGAACACGGCGACGCTACAGCGGAGGCCGTTAGATTTGGCCGGCGCCACCAACTCTAGGCCCAGTATTCGGCCTGAAACATTAGCAAACAACAAGTTTTAGAATTTTGCGAAGGTTTGCAAGAATCAGGTACATGGAAAGACGTGAAACACGTAGATCACCTTGGAGATATTTAGGTACTCTAAATGCAATGTGTCACCAACCTATGCTACGAAACATTTCACGCGGGTGACTAAATGAAGGGGAGTGTAGCCGTTATTAACATATTTTCTGCAATTATAGGGACTAGATTTTAGATTTGTATACACAAATCTTGTCTTGATAGAATAATCGCATATCCTACAAATGAAAACGTACTCATACAAATGTCCCCAATACGTTCTCAAATTTTGGGGACATCGGATCTTGGGGCTTTGGGCTCCACAAGGAGCTAAAGACAATTTTATTAAAACATTCTGTGAGCTAAGCAAACGGCTAAGGCTCACTTGGGCCCTCCAGCCGCGTGGTATGACAGCGTTGTTCGACACTCGGACTACAAGGAATTTTATTTTCCACTTAGTTTCGATACTCGGCCTACAAGGTATTCTTATTTTCCACTTAGTTCGACACTCGAACTACAAGGAATTCTTGTTTGCCACTTAGGCCGATCACCGAACCACCAGGAATTCTTATTTTCCGCTTAGTTCGACCTTCAAACTTAAATTTCATATATTTCAATTAATTAAAACACCCATGGGTTACTGAATAATAAACACAAAATTGAATTAATTGTATGTCCTATTTTTTTATGTTAGTAAATCAACTATTTGTTGTTGTTATTCTGACCATCAGCCAGGGGACATTTTGTTTTAGGAATTCTTTTATAGCATTCTACTTGTACTTATAATAAGCATAAGTAGTAGATGATCTGTAGCGTATTAAAATTAACATGCAATATACAATTACAATTAGCATGTTTTGTGAATTTTAATGCAAATTAACTAATAAAACAAGAGAGATAAAGCATTTCATTTGAGTTCAAGAGAGATAAAGCGTCTGGTTGACGTAACCGGTGACCGAAGAAGGTTCCTCGCACAAAGAAATAATATAGCGACTATTACCTATATTCAGCGCAAACGAATTTCTATGATAAAATCAGCATTGTGATACGAGGAAGTCCAGCAAACTTAATGCCTCAGAGGCCTTTGTTAGCTTAGATCTAAAGTAGTCAAGTACTCGTAGTTATAATAATGTGCATTATTGTAATTTTGAATTAAAAAATAAAACAATTAATGTCGACGAGGTTTTATACTGTTTTACTGTTTGTCTATATCTTTATTTTGAATACTGTTTTTCTATACATTCTACACAGTTGTCAATATATTTTTTTGCCATACGGTCGCCTTTTAGTCTTCAGCCCATTTTTAATACTCTTCTAGCTATCGAATTCTCTACAATTAAGGTCTTAAAACAGTTGTCCAGGAAACTGTTACTATGGTAATACGGAAACGTTGGTTGACCCAGTTGCACAAATGAACATTTTGGTACATTGCAAACTTTAACATTTCCGCACAGTTTCTGGAAGTAATGTCTTGTTTTGCTCGGTAACTTGTCCGAGGAAGGTGAGACGTTGTATATGCTTCATGATAATTATTACTCACACTTGTTTTTGTTATGTTTTTTCCTGCCTGTTGCTGTAGAGTAGGCAACAACTTTTTATTCAATCAAAACAGACTAAATTCGATTTCTTGAATAACCTGGGCAGAGAGTATCATTTTGTTTGGTCCATGGGCTCCCAGCGCGCACAAACATTTTCCGGAAATCGCGAAGCGTCTGGTTGATGTAGGCAACTGGTGACCGAAGAGCTGGCGGCTTCCTCGCACAAGGTATCAGCATTGCAATACAACTGAAATGCCGCCAGCTTCTTTGGTATATTGCCTCAAGGGCCTTTTTTATATTTTATACTGCAACTAGTTAAGTACTTGTAGTTATCATAATGCGATTGAAATTTCTGTAAATAAATGTATTACAGTATTTATGTAGGTACATACAATGATGTAAGATGTAACTAATTAATGTTAACGACCGGATATATAAACAAAGGAACGAAAATAATTATCCTGAGATTATTAGACCTCACTTCTCATAAAATCGCAAGTTATCTAAATTAAATCATATCAAGAAACTTACCGAAATAAATAAAAAAGATACATAAATTTGTTACTTGCATTCTTGTTTACATTTTGTTTTACTAGTAAATGCGATTTTTACCTATATCCAGCGCAAACGAATTTCTATAATAATAATATTTTGTCATGTGTCACTTTTTTGCTTATAAATTCAGTTGTCAGTCATAATTGTTTACCGGATTTTATTTTTCAATTGGACTTGAATATACATTGTATAGTCCCATAATATGCTGTCGAAATCCTCCAATCTCTCTCTTCACAGCATATGTTCAACATTCTACCTACTAATAGTAGGTATGTCGGCCATTCATTTGACCCAAAATTATGTGTTTCTCCACATCTATAGCATCCATATTACAAGTAAAAATAATTGGACACAATTAATTCACTTCAAGTCCGGGGAGTTCTTTTGTGAGATCCAATTTGGCCTAATACTTTGCCAAACAACAAATTTACAATGAAAAACGGTATTCATATAATAAATATCGTAATAAGTACTCGTAGGTATTAATAGTGTAAATATTAGCTCCATGGTCATCAAATATTTCAACAAGAGGCACTTCACCTATTTAGATTAGTAATTGATGTATTTATTGTTAAGGCATTTTATTTGATTTATTTGACATTGAAATTTTAAATTTGCTTATTAAATAAGGATAAACTTAATCTGACCTGTGCTATATTTTATGAATAAGTGGATATACTATACGATAAATTATATGTGAGTTCGTACCTCGATTTAGCGACACTGATAAGCCGGATGTTAAAAATTGATAGAAGCTAATATTAAGGCCGTGACATTCGCGTTATGATTTTTAAAAAAGCGTCAAAAAAAAAAATTACGTAAATATGAACCTACCAGCTGTGCCCAGCGGTTTATGAAGAAAAAAAAATTAGCCAATGTGTTAATCCAGGGTGTGAGCTAACTCCATACCAAAAATTTTAAAATAGCTCCAGCCGTTTAGACGTGGAGAAGTAACAAACATTCACACTCACAAACTTTCGCCATTATAATATTAGTGTAGTTTATATTAGTGACCCACTAGTAAAGACCTTTCATTTTTTTTCTTCATTCGGTCCTGACAAGAAGTGTTTCCTACCACTCAGTGGAAAATGCGACCAAGCGTGACCAAATCGTACCGTCATCTCTTTTTGATATACCTTAAAGCCTCGGTCAAATCAGAGGGCGTGACGCCACGCCGCGGTCGCGCGCGCGACCGCGGCGGCCTTAAACACATGCTAACAGGTTAGCGACGTCAAACAGACTGCGTCCCGCTGCCATCGCGCCCCGCTTCTGTCGCGCCCCGCGCCGCGCCGCCCCTTTCGTCCAGACGGCGCGGGCGCAGCGCTGCGCGGCGCGGACGCGACGCGGACGCGGCGGCACGCTGCGCCGCGCTGGGTCTCCTCAGTCGGACGTTAAGTGGCGCGCGGTGCGTAGTGCGAGAGTGACGCCCGCATCGCGCCGCGTCCACGCCGCGTTCGCGCGCGTGATGAGGGCGTGTTGAAAGCGCGAGGCCGGCGCGGTCCGCGCGCGCCCTGTTTGACAGTCATCACGTCGGCATCACGCGACGCGGACGTCGCGCCGAGCCACGCTCTCTGATTTGACCGAGGCTTTACCCAGACGGGCTTGAGTGGTGTCGCGTGGATTTCACTCAGTAACTATTTATACCATCTTGAAAATCTCAAATGTCTTTGAGACTAAGAGGTGACATGTGATTTTGCATGGTCAGAATGAGCACATCAGTTGCTATTAGGTTATTATGTACTTTATTGCTCATTGTCTATTTGATTATGTTATTAGTTTCAATCACGACGAGTCATAGCACTAGACATAAAACTATCATTGGTACTAGTCTCATTACTTGCTGCTATGCCAAGAGAACCTAAATAAATACTGACTACCATCAAAGTTTCCGTACCGACTGTTCGCTTGTGGTTCAGGCAAGACAGATCTTATTAGAATTGACTTTATAGTCATTTTAAATAATTGTCGCTTAGTTAGTTGTGTTAGTTCCGGCTTTTGGGACTTGGACAATTTTGGGTTCGTTGTGATCGTCTTAGCCAAAAATTTAATAGTATGCTTAAAAAGAAAAATAATCAATCAAAAAGACTCCATTTAAGTATAGACTTTCAGGCGGTACAAAGTTCGCCGGGACAACTAGTTTATAATATATGGGCATACCTAATGCCAATATAGGACATCTATGTTAATGATTCTATTCTGCTGGTAACATAGTAAGATAAGAAAAGAAAGTCGTGTTCCGAACCATCGACATAATGATTTAACCACCATACATGTTGTAACGACGATACTAAACGTCTCTTAAGTTTGTCATTGGCTCAACAGGACAAAGGATCGAAGGAAGTGGCGTTCACTAAATAAATAAATATCAGCATAGCAGACATGTGTACATACTTATAGTGTCCAGCCGATTGCATCGAGGAATCATTGCAAAGTGTACCTTATAACTATGTTCGCAACGCTTAAAATTAAACGCCCATTGATTTACCAGCACAGAAGCCGGTACCGCGAACATATATGTTCGTATATTTCGAGCATCTTTCTCAATTAAGGCGTCATGATAATGACAGAGACAGTAGCCAAAAAATCACGAAAATCGTTTTTCGCGGTATCGCCGCTGAGGTTGACTTTGGCTGATTTCTACATTCCGTAGTATCTATTGTTATACAGTCGCCAACATGAGTTAGTAGCGAGAAAATAAAGATCTGTTCCTATATATCTGGGTACTTTGGTTACTACCAATTAATGAATCAGATCTCTCCACAAATGAAGCAATTCTTTTAAATTAGTTAATCTGCAAGGATATGTTAGATACGAGTTTATTATTATTTGCCTACTTTGTCTGTTACTAAGCTTTATATATCATAAAATCTCATAAGGAATGTTAAGAAAGATAAGGGCGAATATAGTACGAATATCTAGAAGCGCAAGGCATAAACGAACAAAAGAAAATCGCAGGAGCATATGAGCATCATAAGTCAACTATCGTAATAAATAAATATCGTTAGATCATTACTCACCCTTAACCAGTTCAGTGTTTTCAACGTTCTGCGTGACCGAGACAAACTTCGGGCCGATGTGTACCCGCGAGGACTTGGTGATGTTCATGTTGGACACCACGGGCGCCGTCCGCGCCACCAGCTCCGGTGGAGCCATGTCGGACATCACGACCACCTCCGATCCCTTGCCCTGTTCACTGGGCGACCACATCACTGTAACTATACACTATGACTCACACACGATGTCTCTGCGCCGGTCTCATAACGCGACTGACTTCACGCGATAAACTTAATCTGCGCGAAACGTTGTTTACATGTGATAATGTTTATAACTAATTATAATTTTTATTCGTAGCGTCTCCTTCCCGCTTAGCGCGAGAGTATGTTGTGTCTCTTTTTGAGGATATATTGCTGAAATAATTCATTGTAGTCTGAATATATGACGGCACGTACGGATAGTGAGTTACGACCGGTTGTGTAAAGTGTGTTCTGTAGACCGCTGGTTGTCCATAGGCCGGGTTTCCCGAGCTATCTGACGTCAGCGTCGATGTAGCTTGACCTCGTCGTCGGCGTCGCTGCATTCTTAGAATTGGCTATTTGTTTTTTATTGGCTAACCAGTGTTTGATCACATAACAGCCGAACAAATATTGAATAAATTTGGTAGGTACTTGTAATCCTCCTCTCTCCTAAGCCTTTAGGATCAAAGGTATACAATTATTGTGTCACAATAATATAACTTTGTTTGTTTTTCGATTTAGGTAATAAGATAATACCGTGTGCTTTCTTTACAATAAGTTTTACCGCGGTAAATAATTTTGAAATGTTTTGAATGTACTCGTTTACGTTACTTCGTATAAAAAAAGAAAAAGTGTAAGATGCTTATATTTAATTCATATCCTTTTCTAATTAAGTACGGAACTCGATGCAATTTCTAGTTAGATATACATACAGAATCGGAGTGCAAATCCGACCCGGAATTGATATTCATAAAATGTTTTAATGTAGATATGATAAGATTTAACAGCAAATTAGTTCAGCTTTAAGTGTCCTAGTCCGATAACGCGATAAGGAAGTAGCTTCACCAATATTCGGCGCGCCTCTAAATTTCGGCAGTGCGATAACAAGGTTCTTCCCCGGAGCGAGCGTGTCTTTTTAATGCGCACGAACCTGCTTACCAACTCTGCCGTACTAAGACACCGCAAGGACGACTTTTGTACAGTCACGGTCAAAAATATCGATACAACCAAAATGTAAAAGGTGGTATACATGCACCTTATAGTCTCGATATTAAAGTACATGTATACATATTTTGGCATCATGGCTGTAATCATCGACCTTGACTGTACATTGCGCTGCAAGCACCATTCAAATTGTGACTTTAGTCAGATTTTGGAGCACAAGTTAGTTTGTATAATACCACTATCGTTTTCAACAAACAATATATTCCAATAAACTTAATTAACTTAATGTATTTAATATATTTTCAAAGATTGTAACCGTATCGCTAATCGAGCTGACGCGTGGCCAGAGGGCTGGGTCATATCTCGCTCAGCGGATCAGCATTACGATTCAACGTGGCAATTCTGCCAGCCTTCTGGGCACGCAGCCAGCAGACGGCGATTTGAGGCTGATTTTCTATTTATAGTTTTTAGTTTTATTTTCTTAATCTTTAGCTTTTAATCCTTATTTTAGTTATAGTTTTATTTTTCTTACTTTAATGTTATATATTTACGATACTTACAATTGTAAAACAAGATATATGCGTTATCCGAAACACATTTTTAAACACATTATGGGCGCTGAGATCTCACGGGCCAATGGCATAAAAATGTACTTAATCGGAGCCGATACCCCTATATATTTAAATTAGAAGTAACTTTGGACTCATTTTACTACGTCTACGTATACTTCTAGTGTAATGTAACAATACCTAATAAACTAAATTAGACCAAGGTGGTAGAGGGACTGGAAATCTCTTAGACTGCTTAGATCCTTTTCATGGGAGAATGAAAGAAAAGGGTTTTTGAATGACGCGCTTCAAAAGCAGTTTTTCCTAGGAACTACAGTATGAGGTTCTTCAAAAAAGGAGTGCATAGGTTCTTAAAGGGTAGTCTGCTTACCATCAGGCCGACCGTATAGTTCTTTGCCACCGTCGTGTTATAAAAAAAGCAGCGGCGAGCGATCTTTTGGATAGACAACCAATTTGAATTATAGAGGCCACTTGGTTCCTTGTCACAGTGACATTAACATGAAATCTTTTGCGTCTTTCATATAGATCTTCACTGTGACAAGGAACCAAGTGGCCTATAAATCAAGTGAGTCGAAAAATTATTATACAGTTCATGTTATGTTGTTTATGTTATCATCTCATAAAATTTCGGTACCTAATTTGAAACAACATATAGTATATAATACAAAGAATATTTCTGTTTGTGTTTTATGATCAACTAGCTGACCCGGCGAACTTCGTACCGCCTAAAAAGCGACAAGAGTAGTGATAGCTTTTAATTATCTAAAACATATATGATTTTAATTCAATAACTATAATGGCCACAATGGCGACCATTCAATTGAGGTCATATTTATTTTTCTAAATCACGGGTTTTTTGTGACTTTTTAATACTTAATATCTTAATCAGGGCTGTGACAATTCTAACCAATCCTAAATCATTTGAAACGGTTCAGCCGTTCTCGAGTTATAAGCGGTTGAACACACCCCACTTTCTTTTATATATATAGATATTTATTTATATTTAGTCACTTAACCTTGTATTTTTTTCTAACTAAAAGCCTGCGTTCAACAAAATTATATTTTTGACCCAATGGTTGATAGCGTAATACGTCTTTGAGCATTAAATTAGCCAATTGTATATGGGAAATATGCAGGAAATAATAAATAAACTGGGTTCCATACTACAGCGTAAAGTTAAAGTTTGCTACGCCTACTCATTGTCTAATGGCAAATACTCGTAGTCCGATATATAGTGCCTCCAGTGCTTCACTCACCACCTTATTCTAATAACAGTAATAATGGCGTAGGGATGTGACGACCCCATCGCCCACTTGTTTTCTCCAGTGCAATCAGTCAACGCAGGGCAGCTTGTGGCGAGCTGTGGGAGAGTAGCGACTCCACGTACCTGAGTGCCCTTGGGGTGCCCTGTCGGACAGGTGGGACAGGTCCCCTGCCTCTGGCTTGCCTTCACCGGCCGTCCAGAGTGGGGTCGCTAGAGCTGCGTTCTCGAGGGTAGATGTGGAAACCTAAGTGGCGAGTTGGCTATATGTTTAAAGTCCAGTGACACCTCTCTACCCTTAGCCCTATGCACCGGTGTTGCCCTTGAGCCATCTTTGATGTCGCTTTTTGTGGGGGCCCATCTCGCACAGGGCGAGTCACCGTCTGCCGGAAATAAAATTGGATACCATTTTATTAGGCAGACGTCCGGTTTTTTATCCAATAGCCCAGTAGCTAGTCCATCCTTTCCACCCAATAGCCTGGTACATTCTAGATTCCATTAAAACTCAATAGTCCTTACACCATGGCGGGTGTTGTCTCTGTGCGAGTCCCATGATACGGACGGCAACATCCGCTTAGTGTACACCTTACATTTCATTAAATTGTCGAAAGGGCCTCTGCGCGTTGGCTCGATCTGGCTCCGCGTATGCCTCCTAAATGTCCGGAACACCATTGTTCCGTGTACGGAAAAGACATACAAATAACATAACAATTGATATTTGGAATATTCCTTCTAGAAACTTATCGAAACAAGTCCGGAATCTACACCATGTTTTCGTATTTATTGATGAGTCTTCCATTCGCTATGCTTCAATATCTACGTATCTACATAAATTATGTATTAAACTCTCTCATAATTTGGGAATAATATTAATTCTTTGTGTACAAGAATGAAGATGATACCTATAAATTTTTCGTCCTTTTTAATGAATTTAATCGTTATTCATACGTGATACTGTTTTTGCTGATGTTATGCCGTCATATGCATTATTTAAACGCACATAATGTGACAAATAATACAATCAAGATAAATCACAGCTTATGTTGTGTCTGGTAGTTCTAACCTTAGGACCTTGAAATTTGGTATAAGCTAAATTTGCTATACCTAACCTATAGTACCTATCAGGACATGCTGGATACATCAACACATATGAGGAACAAAACACCTAAGTCCCCATCGGTACTCACGCCATGTTTGTTAACACTTCATTGCAATAAAATAACTGTACTAAGGTCCACAATAATCCTACTAGGTATGTCCCCCTGAAAGTATTGATATAGGTTAATAGAAACACGCAAAGACCAAACAATTTCTATGTTTATTTTCATCACAAACTCATTCACATCGTTAATAATATAACATAATATTTATTCAAACAAATAATAATTGTTATCTCAAAAATAGAGCAATTATATTAATATTACGGGCTACTACTAATTTAAATCTACATTAAAATAATAATATGCTTATATTTATACACTTTACTGTAATTATCACGTGGTTTTGTTACCCTAGCAATCGGTACTCACCTCGTCGTACTATATAATTTTATTATAAATTAAATTATATAAAGCTGTGTAGGCCAAGAAGAGAATTTATATATTCTTACAAACTCCGCCCCAGGCAAAGATCAATCTCGTCACCTAATGTCTAAATTGTAAGTGGTCACAAAACATTTCGACATCTATCACCTGTCCGAACAATATTGCATTGATTTTTCATTATTTCGTTAAATAATATTTATTATCCTCGATTTCTTATTATTTTTCATTTATAATTGTGACCGTGGTTATTTCGATATGTTCTCTTTTTCCCTCCTTCAGCACACGGGTATTTATTAAAGTCAATCAACAAATTTAAGCTTACTTCGGTCAAAACTATAAGAACAGTTATACAGAGCACTGATAGTTCCTCACAAAACATACGAGCAAACTTAAGTACCTACCTAAGTATTTATTTATAAGCTTGTAAGGATTACATAATTAATTTATTTGATCTAAGTACCTACGATAAGACCCAGAAAGCTATTACACCGCACCTCCTAGGTCTGTTTACGATCGACATATTTCTGTACACGAAAACCTGTCTCAAGATATTATCAAAAATAATTAAAAATAATATCAACAATCTTACCTTCATAACTTAATATTATATGAATGGAGCTATGGATTTTATATTATTGGAATCAAACGTTTTAACTGGAAATACATATTACTGTCATTGTAAAACAATAATGTTATATTAAATCACTTTTCAAACGAATTGAGCAGTCTTTACCGTATTGCTTCATTTTTATTTAGTAATAATGTTATTTATGAATAAAATAAAATAAAAGAGTCAAAATGATTAACATTTAAAATAATACTAGTGAAGCCGCTGTATCGTTATGAGCATGATCCAAGTAATACAAATATAATACTCAACAACAGACCGGTTGAAGCCCCGCGTCACTTCCTCCAGGTGGGATGGGGGTATTTGGAGCTCGCACCTACTTGTTATTGTTTAATTGCTCACAAAACACGCAAAACAGTCTATAAAGACCACAGTCATCCGAACAGAAGAATAAAGCGCGCAATTACGGACAAACAGTCAACACAGTTGGTAATGCGCGGGCGCAATCACCAATATATTGTGCTGAACAACTGAACAGCCGGTATCAATTATAATTTGCACTGCGTAATCGATAAAAGAATTTCTCTATTTTTCTAATAAATAAATGGGTGGAGTCATTCTACAACAACCTCAGAGTTATCTTTGACAATCTCGCGAGCCCGGGTACTCCGGTCACAACGTGAAGTCTCATAAAAAATAAGTCGACATGACCCCTGGTAGTTTTAAATGCTTGCGCTGGCACTTGTGATGTTTCCGATTCGGTCGAATCCGAAATGTGGGAAATTTGTACTTTTTAATACTCATCAACATTCATCTATTGGAAATATAAATAATTCTAAATAAATTCGAGTCCTTAATTGACGGACCAAATGACCGGAATAGGTAAAACATGTCAATATTTTTGTTTAAATAATAACTTGCATTCCATTTCAACAATCTCATAATAGCTTAACAAAATGAAAGATACATGGGCTAACTTCTTGCCGGGAATGGCACTTGCAGTTTTATAATTAGGGCTACTTCCCTATAGTTCTATTTAATTCAAACTTGATAACGTCGAGTTTACTGTTCTGAGAACAAATGGGAAGAAGCCAAAATTATTGTCAATTTACTGGTACACAATATAAAAATGTGGACACACTAAGAGTATCCTTGTCTGAGATAGCCAGATGTACCTTTTGTTACATAAACCTTATATTTGTAAATATTTGTGTGGAGTCCTTTTGGTCCGTGTGGATTTGTACCGCGTAACTGTCCTGCCCTGGGCAGTAAATTCGTCCGTAGGCGAGATTCGGTAAAAATATCCATTATGAGTAAAGTTGGACGTTTTCACGTTATAGATGCTTCAAGTACCAGTTTTAAACGGAACGTCCCTTTTTGCTGCGGACACATTAGTGTCCCAGGGCAAAGTGCGGTTGCGGTTTCACAGGTGTGTGATGACGATCTCGTCGTCAATCTCGTCTTTCTCGTCGTCCTCTTCGGGAGGCTGCTTGGCGGCCTCGGCTGCCACGGTCGGGTCCTCGGCGATCGCCTTCAGACGGCGGGCCTGGAATAATACATTGCGTAAGTAAAAGAGGTCAAATTTTATTCCACTAAGATATCCATCAATCTATATTTCATAAACATTGGTGTTTTAATTGTTATATTGCTAGAGAAAACGGAACCACAATATTTCTCCATTGAGTGTACGAGTATATTATATCGTCGCTACTTTGAAAATAAAACTCGCATCTAGTTTTCTCAATCAATAGAAAAATGTGCTGCTTAATTTGGATGCAAAGAGTCACTGCTTTTAAGTAGCTGTGGGGTTTATGAGAGGTTTTAAAATTTAGTGACAATATACAATGTTACAATTCCATTTCTTTAACCGCAATGAAAACCGATTTCACCAAAGATCATCCGGGTATAGTCAGCTGCAGAGAAAAGAAGCCCCCATACGAGTTTGTAAGGCACGGGGGTACCTTTTCTCTGCAGCTGACCGTCCATAGCTTTTTATACCTTTCTCTTGTGCAGGATCTCGACGATGATGTAGCCGACAAATCCTATGAGCAGCACCACCATCATGACGTATAGCTTCATGCGCGCACACAGGTGCGTGGAGTAGGCGTACGCCACCACGAATCCGGCGCTCTCCCACAGGCGGAAGTTGGAGAAGGCAGCCTCCTTGTTGCGCCGGAACAGAACGCCGTACAGTCCTGGAATGGCGGAGGTACCAGGTAAGACTTGAGTGCAAAGCGCAAAATACGAGAGAGATTGCTGGTTCCAACGCTGATCTAACACTTTAGGCGTAGGCCTAAAGTGTCTGCGTCAGCGCAGTCATCGTACTTCGAGAATGTCAAGTACATTTCGTTATGGTAGTGACAGAGACAATTTTAATACTATTTGTAATGCTAGCGTATTACCCGACGGGTATGCTTAGTTATATTTCTCGAAAAACAATGTACTTAGGTATTTCGTAATATAAGCATAGACAAGTGAATGAAACTACAAGATATGTCACTGCTAAGAATTGAGGATACATACTCACAAGCACAGGACTTTTTAAGGACTGAATTTAAGAAATATCTACTTAACATATCTAATCATCTGGACGACACGTAACAGGACTATACAGACACAGCAGAAATAACAGTATTTTATGTTTTCGTTTTTTGTAGTAGTTGATTTTTTATTGACCGATTTCTGGGCCTTCTGCGTTATAAAGGAGTTACTGTAGCCAAGTTCCGAAATAACAGACCCGAGTATACTTTGTCTTTTTAAATTTTATTGTACAACAAGAGTCCAAAATTCAATCGCATTCAATTCAATGAGTTGCAAGCTGTGTCGCGTCCCTGACGAACTCGGTAATGCACGTCATCAATAAGAAACACAATCATTATTAAGTGCAATGAATCCTTTGACGCACTGCACTCAATTAGTGTTACTTATTTCTCATGAAATTGCTGCGTGTAGGTACATAAAGTTACATAGCTGTCCTGACTTAACATAAAATGACATATTTATATAATTATATGTCTTAGGTGGTATTAGATTCAGAACGTACGCAGGTGTTTGTTGTTAGGGGCTGGCAGAATGGTTTGGCCAATTAGCAGGCTTGTTAAGCTCTGAGGCACCAAATGGAACGTGATCTATCAGTTCGCCAGCGAGATCCATGCAAATTTGAGATCCATAATGAAGGTGCACAAATGTTTTAGCTGTCCAGCCACATTTCTTTAAACATTTTAGCAGATCTATTTTAATTACTTGTTTTTATAATGATATGATTGAATGAATTGAATAAGGATATGATTTAGAACGTAAGAAATGTTTTTACTAACTTTAAATTCGCTTTTCTAGAAACCTAAATCCGACTATCGCACGATTTTTGTAATCGTGAAAAAATCGTAGTATGTAAATTCACAACAAACAAAGTGGTCCTTTAAGTTCAGTCTTATACGACTTCAAGTTATATAACAGTTCTTTAGCGGTATTTAAGTTGATTATGAGAATCGTTGACTTGCCCACGAGCAGAGAACGGCTATTGTAAATAACTTTGGAAGATGCTGTTGTCCAGCAGAGAAAGCCATTCAATAAATATACTGTTTATCTTAAATTAGCGCTTAGGTATTGTTGTAACCTGTAGTAGCATGAGTGCTCACAATATTGAACGGATAGCATTGTATAGATACTAATTTATGATTTTCATGAAAGCTTTATACATTGATTGGTATGAATAGATATGGATGCATTTAGTTATTACATTTATTCGCATTGAAAGTTAAGGTTGTACTAAAAATGAAATAAATAGGCTTACTGGAAATAGTCCATTTACCTCAGTAGCTCGGAAAGAACTGTTATTCTTCAAAAATAAACAAAGTTGTATTTTATACACTATTTTTTATGATTTTAGTTTATTACTAATCGAGCGTTTGTTTTTGTATGATAAAGGATGGATCCAAAATATTTTGAATACATTTTTAAAGTTTTAGAGTTATTTTTTTCCACGCGGTAGTGAGGTGAAAAATTGTGTGTTTTACTCGGTAACTAAGTGTGTTCCCTTGTCGTGTTATATATCCTCCCGATGCCCAAGATTCTACTATTCTAGCTATGTTCAATTTTGTAATCTTTCGCTAGCTCGAGTTTCAAATATTAGCACGATAAGGTAAACACTAACTTTGCTCCCTTGTATAAATAACTATTATTATATGCTACATATTATATAAATCTCCTTTAAAATTGCGTCATTATACTTACAAAGCAGCTTACTAGTAGAATATGGCAATTAAACTTAATTATTGAGGGTGAGTTGTAGGTTGTGACCGCATCTCGCATCACCTGAGCTCACTCGGACCGACCGATCAGAAAAAAATAGTTAGAAAATTTTGTTTCCATTTAAACATCAATAGGGGAGCAATTTTTGAGCGTCGAGTACTCGCGATTGTGACAATTTAAGCTCAATAACGTAGAAATGGTATTTCAGAAACATTAATGATATAAATTAATAATCGCGGGTATCGAAACATACATACCTACATTTCGTGCAAAAATAATGGTGAGAAACTTTTATGTGTCATTATTTTTGTATCCAAAGTTTTTTACACAAGTACACGACTCTCAAAAATCAGCCCTAAGGACGGAAATGTCTTAAGTTGAAACTATTAAATGTCGCTTGTTACAGCCAATCTCGCTAAATACCTTGACACCCTAACTATTGCTGAAATTCAATAGGCCTCTAATAGATTTCTCGATTGGAGTTCGCGGATGAGGTCACAAAGTGGTTGAAGTTAACAAATGGTCTTTAAAATTGACAGTAACTGTCATTTTACATTACGTTTCATTGTTTTCTATAACGCAGTATAAGTATATTTGCAGCATTTGATTTGAAATAAGCTTGAACGCAAGTAACTAATTTACCATTCCATAAGCACTGGTCCCACCGCGAGCTAGTAAGCTATCAGCTATTTCAAGGGACAAAAGATAATCGCTCCCGTGTAAATAAAAGAGAGAGATATATATTTATAGCTCATCGCCCGGCGATGAACTACGATCGCCCGGCTATGACATATGTCTCTTTTATTTACACGGGATCGATTATCTTTTGTCCCTTGAAATAGCTGATAGCTCATAGCTTACTAGCTCGCGGTGGGACCAGTGCCATAAAATGAAATAGACAATGGTTGTGTTCCGGGTGCAAAAGAATGAAATGCAAGTGACAGCCCTATTGTAGCAAATATTACTTGCAGATTGGTATCTACTGATGGCCAAGATATTGTACGTGCAACAGGAAGATGCCTCAAGGATGTGCTGACCACATTACAAAATAACACTTAATTGTCTTATGACACTACTTTGTCAGGTCTATTTCTATACAGGAAACTTATTAAATATCACATATGCCGGTAGTCGTTTATTATTCATATAGCTATACGCCATTTTGATTTTACATGTTAATGCTCCTTTAAACATCCTAAAACCTATAACATATTACATTGAAAGACATTATACTAATTGCGACGGTCAACCTAGTATTTGGTACTAAAAGTTCAAAGTACTAATCAATGTATTTTTTTTATGATATAGGAGGCAAACGAGCAGATGGATTGCCTGATAGTATGCAACTACCGCCGCCTATGGACACTCGCAACACCAGAGGAGTCACAAGAACGTTGCCGACCTTTAACATCTCTATACGCTCTTTTCTTGAAGGTTTGGATGTCATATCATGTATCTATAACTACTGTCTAAAATTACACAGCATGGCACACTTTTGGTGCGTTATTTTATTATATAGGTTAACATCGATGCTGTAAAGGTTCCGTTTTTGTCATTTTGCTTAAAATTACCTATAGTTTTAGGTGAACTTGAGCTTATTATAGTATAAAACGATGAAGGACAAGAAGCGTGGGTCCCTTGTGCTCCTTATTAACGTTTCATAAATATTGTTTTATAACAATATTTTTTGGCGCATACGTAAATATTTTGTACCCAGTAGAGAAGGCAAAACGTAGAACGGTTTCGAGAACGTTCTACGTTTTGCATAGAGCACAAGCCTAGTACCCAGTACCTGAAGTAGATATTTTTCTTCACCAGCCAACTGTGAACTCGCAATCAATTCACAATCTATGATATCTATTCTATACTGCAATGAATGGTAAAAATGCGTGTCGAAATCATAGATACGTATCTTACAATGCACTTATTATTGCACGGCCTTCTGTTACGTAGTTGCACTTACATTATCTTTTAGTTGCATTTATGATATGTGCAAATTGAAATACGAAATACCTGCAGCTTTACGACTTTTTATATTTGAACCGTTCCAATAAACGGGAATATGCAAAATTTTGTACACCCAATTAGCGAAAGTTGTTAAGAAAAGTTAAATCTCTGTCAGTTTCGTGACGATAATTAAGCATGAAATCTTAATGGAGACCAACTTTATGCATTTCATTATGTTGTAATATCGATTGAAGTTTATAAAATTAACATCAAAACCAAGTTTTTATCGAAATTTAATGCTTAATTGTCGTCACGAAACTGGACTGTTTAACTTTTCTTAACACATTTCACTAATTGGATGCACTATTTTTTTTAAACTCCCAGATATTAATAGCAATTCTATAAATCTTGGTGGACACGAATCATTATTGAGTTACAAATAATCTAAATAACCCGACTTTAAACTATATCAATATTTAAGTACTGCCTGCAATAATAAACTACAGAGTAAATTTGAGGTAATCAGTAATTTTCTCATAAAACATGGAAACGCTTAGAATACTTTAGCACTGTAAGTATAGGTGTACGCAGTTAGCAGTTAAACACATTAAACGTGGCATACATGTTTTTAATCACCGTGTTTTTCACAAATTATCAAATGTGCTCTCCAGTGTCGTAAATCACGACAGTCACGTATGCAATAACGTGATGCAGCACGTGTGTAGGTGCCCTAAGCACAATTATGTCCAAGCTGTATATAATGTGGATATATGTATGTCGTTACGATATATTATATGGCAGTTTCCAGAAAAAAATACTAGTAAGTATTTGGAAATATTATCAAAAGTTTTGGTTATTTATGTTCTAATAGGACTCGTGCTCTTATGCATATAAGTATTAAGAAAACCGTCACCAAACACAAGAAGGACCTCTTTTTGTTGCTATGTAATTATTTAATCCTGTCTTGGAAACCGGAGGTCTTCGTCACTTTTTTTTTTTAGTTATACTGGGTGTTATAAAAAACGTAATACAATATTATCAAACCGGCTCATATGTTCATGATTTTGAACATCTTTTACTATGGGGTCAAGTTTGTAAAATTAAATAAAAAAATAGCTGTTCTATAGAAAAGGTTAAGTGTAAGTTGACGAAAATTTATGAGAGACACAGCATAGATAGTAAACTCGATACTCGTTATCGAAAACCTCAAAGTCACAACTCATGGTAAGGCTGCAACGATTGCTAGCCGCATACTCTAACGTAACGTATCGTCGTATCTGCCGAAGTTAATCTGTGTTCTAAGGCCGAGTTTAGTATCAGAACAGGTTCTGGGATGGAAATAGGCACAGCGAAAAGCACGGGTGATATGCCTAGGCGTGAGAGTCTGCGGAGACTTGCAATACTTGCATACAGCGTTATACAGGGCAACCTCGATAACAAGATCTTAAAGAAGCTATTAAAATTAGATGTTCCCACCGATTCGCTTTCAGATTATTGGTTAATAAAGACGTTCTTGGCTTACAGCTAAGGGATGCTTTTCGCTAAAGTTAGTTAACTACTCGAGTTTTAGGCTTTGATGAAAACGGAATAACAGTTTATTTCGTGTTAGCGATGATTTGATCTTAGGGCGTCAATTTATCGAGGTTATACTGCAATTAAAACTGGTTTAGAGACAGCAAGCGGAGCCCTCGCATATTTATAATGCTAACATTTCAAGTTTGAATCATGCACATGAATTTAATGGAATCATTGAAAACCAATTTTTACTGACACTGCAAGTCGCAAACATATAGTGTTAGTTTAGTTTAGCTTAGTTTTTGTTTTTATTCGTACACACAAACAATGATGGTGATGAAAACTTGACAGAGTTGACAAAATAGTTTGTATTGCCACGTCTGAAAATATGAACACAATGAATGCGTCAATAAGTCAAATAAAATGTATCCATAGGTAGCAACATATGTTGGCACATAAAATGTATCCATAGGTATCCATAGGCAGACGTGACTACTTATGTAGAATGCTAAAGTTTCTAAATCTTCCCGGCACGCGACTCAATGCCTATAGAATTGCAACGATGAAGCGGGGTCATCGCACTCACCGTTAACCTGCGTCTGCCACACCGCGTCCCCCACGCCCCACAGGCCGGAGATCACGAAGAACGTGGAAGGGGTGTCGGGGCTGGGCTTCCAGATCAGCAGCCACAAGATGAGCCCCAGGTGCAGGGCGGCGCCCATCACCAGGATCGGGAACCTGCCGATGTATTTCATGGCGCTGCCGAATACCAACGAGCAGATGGCGTTGACCACTCCGAAGCAGATCATCACGTAGCCGATGGAGCGGATGCCGAGCGCGCATGACACGTAAGCCTGTAAACAAATGAACGTTTAACCTTTCGGAATATTCTGGAACTAGATGAGAACCCGGCTTCACTCGGGCATATTAACCCTACACGGCCAAAATTCCGGACAAAGTATCCGAACGCAACCCGCGCACTTGACCCGTCACTGTCATGTTGTCAACCAATATGGCCGACCGATTTGTCATTATATTAACACTTTTAAACGCAAAATGCGCGGCAATACGAATTTTGCCGATATATTATGTCCTCAATTCAAAACTCCTTATTTTTTATTATCTTTCATTTGAATACGATTTCGTTCGGGTCTACCGTACCCCTCGACGGAATTATTAATATAGATGTTCGTATCACCGGAATATCCGAACTTCGAAGGTTCATTTATCGCCTGTGGCTCTTACATTAATAATCGAATCGAAGTGTGTGTTTAATAAAGATTTAAGCAAATCTGTCACCTAAGTGCACGTATACACTTAACTGAAGGACCATATCTTTGTAGATGTGCAGATAATTAATATGGAACTTACGTCAAAATTTGAATATAGAACGCCGACATGCGTGTATGAGTATATACACATTACTACTGCATAGGCCAGGTGTTTTAGGCGATTAATTAATTATAGGTTTGTAGACCGTAATGTTTTTTAAAGGCGTAATTTAGGGAGGTATGAAGAAATTTTCAGTAGTAGGTACTCTTCATAGTTTTAAAGCTTATCTACGAGTACAAAGGTGATTTCTACTTAGAGTTGCGGTAATTAAACTAAATCGTAATACCTTACCTACTTAACCACTTTAAATTATATTTTTCCCACTAAATATGCCTTTTTACACATATTTTAAATATAACATCACGTTACACATATCAAGATGGTATGTTTGAAAAATATTTGTTTTTTTTATTTTTTTTTTATTAACGTTGAATAACATTTGCTATACACGTTCCAGCGGGGTTTTCGTGAAGAGAGCGCTGCAAAAAACTATATTCGTGAATTCCGAAGTATTGTCTGTCATTCTCATGACGCCCCTAGAGTAAAAGAGATAGATGTGCGAAGTTATCGAACTTCGATGTTGGCGATAGGAGTGCAAGGAGAGCGATAACTTTGCAGTGAGCGGTTCACGTAAAACGACAATACTTGTGCTATCCCATTCCGTGCACGTTTAGCTAAACAAACATTTTAAATCAGTTATAGAATATGCACCGTTTAAACTCGCAATCCAAATCAACGATAAATATTGGGAGCACGCATTCCTTAACAAATCGTTCAGGCCCGAACGGACACGATAACATGTTGCATATTTGTCAGTTAGAATTTCAACTTTATCGTACCGCGATAAGGTTTTTTTTCGTAAGAAAAGATATCGGACGTTACGAAAATGCGTCCGTCAGTTACGTGTGGTGTTGTTATCAGCAAGCGAAAGTTACGCGCAGCTAGTCATTATATTCATGTAGGTATTGCATATTATTTAAGTGACAATATGACGTTTGATACAATTATAGCACTAATTAGTATAGATTCGAAGTTGGTTATATTTTGTATGAACACTACAATTAAGCAGGCGCAATAGGGTGATTCATTTTGTTAGGCAAAAAAAAAGGTATATATTTTTACAGACTTTGCTCGGCTCTCGTGTCTCAGTGATATAAGCAATATTTATGCCAAATTTCAAGAAGATTTGATTACATTTAGAGGTTGCACACATTGGTCACTTATGAAAAAGTAAAGAAAAATGACGATATTTGTACTTTTAACTTTATAACTCCATAAATTACAAATTACGTGTTTAAAATACAACTGAAATATAAATAATAATTAAATAACATTGTAATTAAATGTAAAGTTCTTATATTAATTCACTTTGTACGACGCAGTGCCTTATTTTGTTCGCTAAGGCACATTTTTCCTGTGATGTTCGACGACTTTCAACAAAAATTGTTTTTGTTTTTCATCTCAAACTGATTCCTTAAACTTTTTAATCAACGCGATACCTCTTTCTGCTGTATTATTGACTACCTGAACAGCATGTACATAGCTTTTCAGAGAGTCACCACAGTATTCAGTCACATCGTGAACCCCAAACAATCCAAAAGACTCAAAGAAGAGAAGTCTTTGTTTTGATAGTAATGAAATCACTCTCATGTCTTTTCTTTCAAAAGTTAGGTTTTAACTCTCTAATCGTTTGCTTCTGACAAATACCAAAGGTGCCTTTTGGCAACTGCGAGAGTACAATTGCAGGTTGGCGTCGAGGTAAATGGTCAAAAGCTGAAGGAATCGGGAGTCTCTTCATCTAGCATTGTCGTATACGACATCTTGTCCAGTATATTCCACAGACTTTGGAACTTCCGGTCAATCTGAATATCAGGACCACTTGTCGGTGACCACATTTACAACACTCTTCAAACACTCCTTTGACTATTAATTCGTGGATGTGATGGCGACATGCTTACCCTAACGTGTTCGATTAAATAATATTTCGATTCTTATGCATTTTATGCAAGCTCCCTGAATTAAACCTGTGTTTGACGATGTTGTGTCAAATGATATTCGATGATTTTATCTTGGTCTATTTCTTTGATAACTGCATCAGACCACCCGTACATTTAAGGGCAACAGGTAACCCAAGTAAGTTTTCGAAATCTTTTCCGGTTACTATGATTGCAACTCTATCTTCCAAAGTAATTTCTTTGGGCAACGGAAGGCAGCAGCTTACTATCACAGTGTAATACTAAAAATTATTCATTTTGTTAATTGAATCTTCAATTTTCTTAGCCATTTGGCTTCTGTTTGTGGCACTGGTGGATATAGCTGCTTCTGAAAGTTTTTCGTTGTTGTCTTGTGATGAAGAATGAACACTAAAAGCACTTGTTCTTTTGAAGGAAGGCGAGTTCCTAAAAAAACCCCAATTAGGCACTTTTTCTAATAACCAAATTCCTTCTAGTACCCATTTTAAATTACAATTATTTCATTTATATGTGAACAATCGGAAATCGCACTTAAAAAGAAAAAACAAAAATATTAAGACTGATTTCGTGTTTTCACCAGTGTGAGATGAAAGTGGTCGACATGTGCAACCTTTAAATATTCTTCAATCTTCCTGAAATTTGGTTTACTTATCTTTTGTACCAGTGAGACCCAGGGGAAAATCAAAGTCACATGAAAATCAAACTTTTGGAAAAATGAAACACCCTAACTGGCGCAACTTTAAGAATAACTCGTATATTTATGCAAAACATCTGCTAGCGAATATCTTCGATATTTAAATCGAAGGGCAAATAGAAAAAAAAATCCTCGCATCGGGACTCGAACCCACAACAACTGGATTACCAGCCCAGTCCAGTGCACTGGGAGTCAATTTTTTTCTATTTTTCTTTCGATTTAAATATCGGATAACTCTTAAAGTGAAGAGCATATATATGTATACAGCACACTTTATTATGATTTAGGTACTACGTACACATATTTACGCGCATGCCTGTATCAATTACCTATCATAATAGATTTCGTGCAAATTGAAACGAGCTGAACTTATGCACCGTTTCTCTCGTGTCAATGTCCAGCTGATGCCCCAAAAGAAGAACGTGTTAACTCCATATGAAATCATGACGTGGTTAATGCATTTTACCATATTAGCATTATGCGCGAAACCCGATCACGTAGTGGCAATCAATCGAAACATCTCCACGCGTCTGACGGCCGTTCAAAACGTGACGAGGCCCGGACTGGATATTGACCGCTTCCGCGTGGTAAAAAAAGTATTAGGTATATGCCTGAAAGAGATACCTGTGTTGTTACTTGTAAGTAGTCTGGTTATTAATCTTATTTACATATAATTTGGAAGTCTATCACTACTTTTAAAATATGTTATATGTATAATTACGTTGGCTGTATATAGTCAGCAGCAAATATGGCTGAGCGAGTGAAGTGTTCAAAATGACCTACATGCGGTCTTATTCTTTTGACAATAGAGATATGTTGACATCATTTTGAACACCTCAACCGCTTAGCCACTTCTGCTGGCGTCTGTACACACAGCAACACTTATAGTTATACATTGGTGGACCTTATGTCTTATATAATAAGGTCCACCAGTGTACAGCTAAGAGTGTTGCTGTTAGAACCTACAAAAAAGCCTTCTTGAGCTTACCGTAGGGCTTAGTCAATATGTGTAAAGATGCCCCGTAATGTCTATTTATTTATTTTAATTATTGTTTTCGTTTATTTCTAAAATAAACAATATCCCCTACATTTACAGAACTAACGATTTTTGCGCTTCAATCAGGTATAGCTAGTTAACAAGCGCGAGCGGGCCGTCAGTTCGCACAGACCCTAATTCTCGATTAGTGCCGATTCGTTGGCTAGTATTTCTTAATATCTTATTCTTGGCTTAATATCTGTTTTATTAGTAAATAGTTTTTTTTATTAATACGGGAAACACACACAAATATTAATAACCTAGACCGCTTTCATTCAATTGTCATCCCTTCACGCTTTACCATCTGAAATACAACTATTTAAAACTGAAATTCGTAAATCTGAAATTGACTTAAAATAATAACTATATCACATAACGCTATATATATTTATATTTGTGTATACTTATCTACAGTTTTCCATATAATAAGAAAAAGTGATTCAACCCTCCGAGGTAAGGGGTAGGAGCGGTGAGCTCTGTCACCATGTATAAACCACATCTATTTCAATGTATATTTTTTATAAGTATAACAGTGTTACTACCAACCAAAAACCAAGGTAATTCGAAAAAATATTAGATATAGTAATTTGATTTGTTGCTAGTTACTGTCGTTTTAGTTTTCCGTGTATTTTTCATATTCCATAACTACTTAACAATGTACAGTCAGCACCAGAAGTGTTTAAGCGGTTGAGATGTTCAAAATAAGGTCACCACATCTATTGTCAAGAGAGTAAGAGCTCGTGTAGGTCATTTTGAACGCTACACCCGCTCAGTCACTTTTGCTGCTGACTGTATTATCTCCGTACCTGCGTGTAGTCAGCCCCGATGAAGGCCTGCTCCATGCCGATCCACAACGTGATGGGGATGAGCAGCTGCTGGTTCGGTTTCTTCAGCTGGTAGGCCGTCGCGGACAGCAGCTGGATCCCGGACAACTCCTTGGCCGGGTCGGCCTTTCTCTGCTTTTCACCGTATCTGGAAGACAAAATTATTTTAGAAAAAAAAAACTACCAACTGAACTTGATGCTCATCTTTCTTGTGTCTTCCTTCTACCACGGCTCGTTGCTGTTTGGCACCTAATCCCACTACTTCTACCTGTTCCAATGTTTTCTTTAAGGCTATTGGTTAAAATGCATTTTGTACGTTCAAAGGTTCCAGTGTAAATTTCTTTTGACGCAAAATAACGCGTAAGTGATAATGTTATTTATATGGGAAACGTTGACGCGTTCGTGACGTAAAGTTACGTTAAAACTTACACTCAGGGCTCGGAAAGGCTCAGTGGTACGAGGTGTAGTTTAAACCTGTAACCCATGGACTAAAAATCCTTACCGCTAGTGTATCAACGATTTACGAAACATAAACTTTGATTGTGGACGAACATGCATAATTATTGACATTGCGATAAAACATTTTTGGATAATACAATTCTGACTAAGCGTAGGTTGTGCAAATAGGTGTAACTTGGCTTTAAAAATAAATGAGTAGAACTAAGAGAACATAATAAGTTATGGAAGACCCAAGGAGAAACTGAAAGTAGAAACATAATGGTTTTACACGTGTAACAATGTATTTAATCGACACGAATTGCTTGTTACACAGAGTTTTTACTAATCACGTATACATATACTTGATCATCAAGGCAATGACATGCCGTTCTGAGGAATTCACAAGTCGACAAAAAGCGGGCCAGTCTCGGCCGGCCAAGTATCAATCAAACTAAGAAATGGCACACGTAAAAAAAACTTGACAGCTTGCGTTAGATGGAAGTTAAGGCGATTTACTGGCTTATGGTATTCAAAAAATATAATTTTTGTTTTTGTTTCATCGACGATCAAGAACATGATTATTGAACAAGGCATTTTTAAAAACGGCACAACAAAATTGCTAAGTTTCCATGGTGTTTTAATAGTAGCTTTGTATAAGTTGAAGCGATTTATAGTCCCAATAAGTAATTATTGTGATGTGCGTTGCCTTAACACAAATTATGCATGTTAGTCTCGAAGACGAAATAAATTAAAACAACCATAAAACATATGTTTGTGTTTACCCGTTTTTTATCTGCCTAACCTAAATCAGGTTAAAATTCTAATTAAATATGCGTCTTGGTTTTTTTGTGTGCATTAAAATGTAAATTAAAGTTGTGCCTGATCAATTCCATATGTTTTAAAATAAAACTCACGTTGTATTATCACACGTTTTGTATTAAAACGTTGTATAGATACTGTTTAGAAAAAATATGGCATCTGAAGGGGAACGTCATTATATTATTACATCGCTCATTGACTAAATAAAAAATGTGAAACCATATTTAAAGTTCACTCGCCTCGACCCGCTATTTAGATTCTAGAATTAAAAAAAGTTAATTTAAGTAGGGAATAAGCGACAAGTATTTCACCATAGAAAGGGGTAGTACCTTGAGAGTGGGTCCACTAGCAACGCCACCATGAGCACGGCGACTACAACGCACGCCAGATAGATGGCGCTGATCTCGTAAATCTCGCTGTCCGGCGGCCGGTGCAGGTTCTGGTTCTCGTGCTGGCCGCCGCCGACCATGCAGAAGCTGGCGCCGCAGTTCAGCAGGGGCTTGCTGGTGTTGTCGGTGGTGCCGTTCGAGCTGTGCACGCCCGACGAGAACACTGCAATGCAGGGAGTGTTGGAACATTGTACACAAACAACACTCTTAGCTAAACATTGGTAGACCTTATTATATAAGGCATAAAGTCCACCGATGGACAGTTAAGAGTGTTGCCGACTGTACGTCTGGTAACTGTATAACTAGTTAATTAAGTAATGCCAACTTATATAAAGGATAACTCAAAAACTAAGTCTCGCTTAAAACATAGAACCACATGAGAAGCACCAAGCACTTCCATAGTCTAGTCTGAGGCCTATTTCAATGGAGATAAAAATTATAGATTAAGAATCAGTTTAAGTACATGTTATTGTATTTAAAAGTTAAACAGTTAGCCTTTGTCCTCGATATTTAAATATCACAAAAAGTGTAGAACTATATTTAAAAGTCTGCATGATGCATAACAAGTAATTTTAATAAGGAATAATTGCGACGTTTTAAGGATAAATTACTTAGTTTATGGTTCTCTGCAATTCATCGTTTCAATATGGTTGATTGCTGGAAGCTTTAGCAAAAAAAATGCGACTTCAAGTAACGTGACATCGTGATCATAAACGGCCTACACAATGATATAAATCATGGAGCACTTGGTTTCCCAGAAGCAGCATACCTATATAAACATTTAAGATTTTTCCTTATAAACGATGAATATACCAACTTCATGCTAAGGACAAGTTATTGTCACGCATAATCGGACCCTTAGGTTTGCTCGGCAAAGGAACCCGTAAATTTGACCAACGAATAGTCCATGCAAATATTTAGTTCTGGTTGTGATTAGGTCTGGTTTCCTCACTGAGTCACTAGAAAGCGATTGGTAAATATCAAATCATATTTAACTAAGTTAAATGTTATGTTACAGAGTTCTTTATCCAAACATAAACTGTACCCTGTACCTACTGAATGTAAGTTAAAGCTACTGGAACTTACCCAAACTTGAGATCAAATTTCCCCAAAGCTCAGCCGTCTGCCAAGCGAGGAAGAAGAAGCCGAAGAACCGCACGATGATGCCGTCCACGGCCTGGTCGGTCAGCTTCGCGTAGACGCTGCCCGCCTGCGTGAGGTACGTGGCCTTCGACGTCCACATGGGCGCCGCGCCCAGCCCCACCACCACCCCCGCCGGCACGAGCGTGTAGAACGCCGGGTAGAACTGCGCCGCGATGTACGGCGCGTAGCACATCATGGACAAACACAAGGTCCACTTCACAGTTAGCCTCTTAATTAGGAAGGTGGGTACAAATATACAGGAGACGACGAGCGCCGCGTAAATGGAACTTAGCGATACCGTGCCCAGCCCGTCCTTGGCGTTTATGGACGACTGTAGGTTAGCCGTGCCTTGAAAAGCGGTGAATTGCACCATAAAAGCGGCGCTCACCGCGGCTACGTTCTTAAGTATTCTCCATTTCTCGTTTCTTGACAGTTTGACTTTTCCCGACGGATAGTTTTCATCTTCGATGGGTAGAGGCGGGGGTTTGACGATGTCGTCGTTGTCCTTGTCGTGCTGGTAGCCGTCGTTCTTGAAGCCGGTCTTGAGCGTGTACACCGAGTCCTTGTCGGGGCGGTCATCTTCACGCCCCCCTCCATGTGTGGCCGTCATACCGGGTTATCGCTTGCAGCCCTGTAAACAAAACGATATATTTAAATTTTCGTGTTTCAGAATAGACAATAACTAAAAATCATTCTAACATTAAATAACAATAAGGATTGTTTTCAAAATTGCCCTCCTGGTCATACCTATTTAAGGACAATTGGTGCAAAATGGCAAAATGTGCAAAATGGATCTAATTATGACATAATGTTCGTTATTTAGTTATTAAATAATACTCGTATCTGTGGATATTTTACGTCTTTGGCAGTTGCAAAAATGAAGTTTTACCTACTCCTATACTGTATATTTTTTATAGTTTAAATATCATCCTGACTAAATAGCAAAAGACTAGTTATATTGATTGAAACTTAATTCTATAAGTGTATTTCGCGTTTAACCATTTTAATTTTTTTAAGTACATTACGTACGCGTAAAGGTTGAGCGATAATTTGACAGAAATTAGACTCGCAGTGAACATAATGGTGGTGCGGACGTCCACACAATACATAGAATGCTTTATAAATTAGGATTACGGTTTCGGTGACATAATCACCACGTTCCGAATGTATGATAGCTGCGCCACCAAAATTAGGTACACATTTTTACCTATAACATATCGGTTGTACGATATTTTTTTCTGTACTGAAAATAATATAAGTACAGGATGTAACAAGTTAGACAGGTGTTCGACATGTACACTCGAGCACACTCGAGTATACAATATTACACATCACTGGATAGAGTTTACAAACACCCGGTACTCGTACCCTGACCAGAGCGATGCCGAATCCGATCTTAAAATGGTTTAGATACACACACATACGCAGCGCAGCACACACTTTCAGGCTAATACACTTTGAGAAAAAACTTGGAAAATAACATTTTTTTTAACATTAGTTTTCATTTAACTTCTCACAGTTTTTGTTTTTTAAAAAAAGGCAAAAAAGTAGTTGAAAGAAATAGCATCCTCGTGGGCAATTTCAATCGAAGATTAAAACAACATTTATTTATTGACACGTGTTCATATCCATAAAATAAAATAATGTTTTAAACAAAAAAATTAACCCAAAAAAATTTAAAGCGCGAAATAATAAATCTTACTAACCCTATTAGGGTTAGTAAGATTTATTATTTCTTTATTTAATGTAAGTATATTAAGTATATCACGTTGTAATAATTTTGAGTTTTTATTTATCCGTGTTAATTTTACAATTATTAAGTTAATGTATACCTACCTCAGTAATTTAAAGTCGATGCCAAACGATCAATGTACCAATACCATGTTACCATATCATATTAAATTACCTTAAAATGAATATAAAATTTCGAAAAACGTCGGTTCGTCCGTTAATAAGTCTCCAAGACCTTCGCGCAACTGACGACAATTCACGCTATAACATTAGCACAGTTTAAATAAAAACGGCATATTTCTGTCAGCCATATCACAACATATCATGCATTGTTTGTCATATACGCGCACATTTCCATATTTTATGAAGCATGCACACAACGCGTTTGTCAGGTGACTCACAGTACGTGGAAAATTATTTATATATAAATATTTCGCCATTACTACCCGCTAAAATATGCTAGCCGGTACAGTATACATCAACAACATAAAATTATCAGAGTAAACGACAAGTATTTAGGTTATTATTTTACCGACGAGTACCGATTAAGAATCTTATTAAAAATACTAATTACTTATCATTACATTATTACAAGTTTGGGTTTAATTTGACATCCTAATACCTAGATAATAAACATCAATTAAGGGTATTTACAGGTTCGTGTTTTACTTAGTATTTTTAATAGTACAAATAACTACTATATGTACTATTTTCTGTACCTTATATTTCTTAGTCTATGTACTTTATATTATTAGTAAATTAATAACTTAGTTAACAAGTTAAGTGTAGTGAAATATATGTAGAATATACTTATGTTACAGAGCTGTTAATGTAATAAGTGAATTTTATCTCGTTTACTAGAAATCTAAGCACATGGTAATTTATTTCTGTTTGCATTCCAAATAAATAAAATAAAATCATTAGACTTAAAAGTAACATCACATGAAATTGTTTAGTTTTTGTAAGTAGGTACTCGTACCTATAAGAGGTTAAGATTTGCCCATTCGCATTCGCATTATTTATTCGCATAGTACCTAGGTTAATTGAACACATAATCACCAAGATCTATTTCTTAATGTTCGAAAAGTAAACAGAATAGCACAAAGTTTTAGTTACCCTTTTTACCATCAAGTTAAAAAAATCTGACTTGTCAAAGGTTTTTTGCAAGTAAGTGAAAATGAACCTTCCTACTCAGTATGTAGGTCCGAGATCTCGACTTGATGCGTGTGGAGCACTAAATGTTCTGACATCATATCATGTCATTGGCGTCGAAAAGGTTATAAATAGTAAAAAAAAACGCCGGCTGTCACCACTATCTAGTAAATGTATAACCAACATCTGACACATTTGTGCCATAAGCATGTACCTAGCAGACTAATTACATAAAAGGTACATTCCTCGTCTGAAGTTGTATTCATTAAAACGTACACACTAAATAAACTAAATATGAAATGAATATTCATATTATTCATAAACTGTTGTTAATAGTGCTCTTGCTTTAAAAACGTCAATATTAAACGCCATGATTAGTAATGGCGCGATTAATGTAGATCAGCTCAGACATAGAGCTGTATCGGCCGTTATCAAATGCAGTTAGTTTTTGTTCCAAATACGTAGATTTGGTTCTGTTTAAATGTAATAAAAAATAGTGTAGTAGTTACTAAATAAAAGCAATTAAAAATAAAAATAGTCATAGGTTATTCCGTTTTTACGTGATAGAAGTCAGAATAGGAATAAAAAAAAATAGGCACAATTTTACTATCATCTTCCTCGCGTTGTCCAGGCATTTTGCCACGGCTTATGGGAGCCTGGGTTCCGCTTGGCAACTAATCCCAGGATTTCGCGTAAGCAGTAGTTTTATGAAAGCGACTGCCATCTGACTATCCAAACCAAAGGGTAAACTAGGCTAGAAAGTTTAACTTTAAGTCAGAAAAAAAATCTCGTTTTAAGTGCGTTTATTTCAAACCAAAACGTAATGTATAGTTTTCCTGTCTATAAATTATTATCTCTATATTTTCTACTAAACATATCTGGGTACTTAATAAAAAATGAATATGTAATGTATTTACTACATAAGTATGTAAACAGTACGCGCAAAAACTGAATACATTAACTCACTTCCTTCTTAACCAAGTTATTTTGGACTTGATTATAGTCCTTAACTCGGTTGTAATAAGTTCATAATGATTTGGTTTCTTCTCGAGAACTCCGTCATACAGTTGTCGAAATGCGCGCTCTAAGCTGATCGGGTACCACCCTGACAAACGGTGATGGCGGCACAGCTGCGCCATTGTGTTAACTGCTGTGATACATTTTTAGTTTGATTTAGTATCTCTGTATTTTTTTTATATCACAAAGGTGGCAAACAAGCATGCGGCCCACCGGATGCTAGGCGGTCACCGCAGCCTATGCACGGTTGCACCCTTGCCGACCCCGTAAAAACCTCTTTACACCCTTTGTAAAGAAACACATACTGTAGTCCTTTGGGATGACCTCCGAAAGAAGATCATTCCACAACCTTTGCTATTTAAATTTAAAGACTATGTAAATATTATGTCGTATCAGTGAACGGTCGTATACTAAATTAGTATTCATATGTAGTTAATGGTGGCAATCGACAGAATATCTGGTTCAATAGTTAAACTTTTGAGTATGTGCTTTGCTTTCGTGTTGGACGTCATACTTTGGCATCGCCCCACGTGTGATCAGGCTTAGAATCGTGAGACTAGTGCAGACCTAGCTTATAGATTTAAAACGCCAAAGACAGGAAGCTGAAAGATGGATATCAGATGCTATGACGTTATGTGTGCAGTGCAGTATTTATGAACCATATCAGGGCGTCATAAACAAAATTGTTTCGTCGACGATAGTGGTTAGACAGGAATCAGCTGTACCTACTGCTTTTTGACTGATTATGGGGTTTCTGCGCAGAGGTTATATCTGCAAATGGGTAACGTTAAAGCTGGGGTTGAAGCGGAATATTTCGAGAGGTGTTTTATATATTTTTTATATGCAAATAAGCTCCATCTTCTTGGGAACTTTGTGTGGATTTAAATATTTCGTTAGATTTTTGTAATAAGTAACTTTTTATTTTCTGTTCTATTTCAAAAAGTCTGTATGCGAGGTAAATTTTTTAACTAAATTATATTTATGTAGGTTTGTCTTTAATTTAGTATAAGCAATAAATACTAATATTAAAATCAAAATTTTATTTAGTTTAATCGATTTCTAATGATTTGTTTCACGGTATTATTTATTTTAGTACAATCGTAAATAATGGGAATTTTGTCGTTTATTTCAAGTGGACAATAAGATATTTAATGTTTACACAGGTTGTATATAAGGTCAAGTGATGTCATTAAAACTTGAATGTTCTCAATGACTGTAAGCAACACGTACATCGCTAACAGATTTTCACGCAATCGCACCACAAGAGGTTGTTACGCAAATATATATTTTTTGTTTGTGGACACAACATGGACATTTAGTTTTTGGATTAGATTTGTTTTTATTGAATTTTACTTATGCACCATACGAGTGAAAGAGGCAACAATGTAGAAAACATTTAATTTGAATTCTTTGTTTTTAAACTTTCGTTATTATTATTTCGGAGAGCATAGCACTGCGAGTGCCGAGTGTCCGTTCTCCTCGCCGCACGCGCTGCCGCCCTGTCACGCATGTCACCCCCGTAATGTGAATCCGTTGTTAAGCACGTAGGTAGATGACATTGTCAATTCTAATTGTAAATAAGGAACTTATCAAATCACTCTTCTATTTTGTCATTTTCTATGAGACATAACCGCCAAGTCTCAGAAAGGGATAGACGACCATCAAAGCCATTTTAGATTTGAGCGATTGACGTCACTATTCCATTGTTTTCGTTGAGTGGTATGTAATAATAGCGGTAGTATCTCACTGAAGATTCCATGTATCAATAGTCACTAGATCATTAGCGGTCACTTAAGCGACATCTCTTAACTGTGAACTAGAATTATCTTAACCCTAATTTTATGCAATTACTCAGCACCGTGTACATTTATAACCGGGTTTTAGGCGCAAATAACATAAATAATGTGAACCCATTGTCCTGTCACAGCAAAACCGCTCGGTCATGGATGTAACGACTCCATGGATTCTCTGTTTATAGTCGCCGTGAAATACATCGGAGCAGCCAAAGTATTCAAAAATATCGGAACATGCACTTTATCGCCTTGTAATAGAAGCGTTGTACCGATATTTGTGAACACCTTGGCCGCTCAGATATATATGATGGCGACTGTATAACCACGTGACGGTGTACCTTATTGCCGTAGTCGCTTCCATCGCATATGGCTCGTAATGGAGTCTGCCAGTTCCGAACAGAGGATTTATTCAATTGTTGTGTCAAAATATCTTCCAATTATGAAAGTGTGTGTGTATGAATAACGGTTGAGTGAGATTTACATGTGCAAATTCGGCTCGAAGGACCATTTTTGTATAGACTTGTGGACGCTCTTGTGACTCAGCATATTTTAATTGATTATCTTTATTTAATTTTTACATGTATTCTGCTTGAATGTTATAATTGAAATTTAACATTTTCTGTAATATTGTAGTATTTTTAAGCCTGTAGATATTTCAGATACGTTGCGATTTGAGAAATTATGAAAAAAAATTCTGTTAGGAATAATAAAAAGACTGTTTTCTTTTATATCACAAACACTCAGTTTGGAAGAATTTATTCAAAAATAAATATTTAAAAGGTGCTAATGCATAAAGAACAGGCATTGGTCTTCGCGATATTATCTCATGGTAAAGTCGAGGGCATAACTATGTAAACGCCTCATCACGAGTATGATACTTACGGTAAGGTTAAGACATCATGATCATCATTTCAGGCTTAATAGTCCACTGCTGGACATGGCCTTCCCAAATATGACTTGTATCACCTTAAAGAGTAGTTGGCAAAGTCGCCGCGCTCGAGTAGGCGACCGAAACCGCAGCAGAATGGGTGGCATCCGTCGGTCAAGACGCGTATAGATATTTATGCACATCGCTGCGCTGTGCAGAATTGGCGATGTCACGAGATGGCAATAAAACAAGTGTGCTGAAGCCCCTGGAGGCAGGGGTTCCCACGGTAGCAGTTGGTCACTTCCTGTCATCCCCGTCATTGCCGGTGTCACGAACGATTCAAGGCTCGCCAAAATTAGCTTCGCTTGTACTGAATTGGATACGCCACAATTGGCTCTCGCAAATTTTGTGACCTTCAATGAGACAATTGTAATAATGATTTGTTAGATACATGATAACTTTCTCTAGTAAATGTAACTGGTTTGATGTTGATGTTATTGTTTAGTGACCATGGAAGTCGCATCACTTAAGTTTTATTGCGATAGAGTCCTGTAATTTTTTTAAAGAGCATTGGAATTATGGTTCTTAAGAATTTAAATGATACATTTTGAAACATGTACATTCGGTGATAAATAAGGCAACCAAAGTAGTCAAATACTAGATATATCTTACGAGTACTTATCGAATATTTGATACAGATCTTTATTTGTATAGCATTAAGTATGCGTTACGATATATTTGGCCATAGTGACCCATAGTGACTGCAACTAACTATATGATACTGACTGTACAAAGTAAGGCCTCTTTTTCGTTACATTATGAAAAATCTTCCCGACGCTCTAACCTCAAAATAACATTGATATTTGGAAAATAATTTTATATGTTACCTTTAGACATAAATTAGCAGACGATTTAAAAACTGAGGCTGTAGTGTTTTAAGTTACTTTTGAAGTATAAAAACGTTTACGAATGCGTAAGTGATAATGTTATTTATATGGGAAACGCAAACGCGTTCGTGAAGTAAAGTTACGTGAAAAACTTACACTCACGAACACAGTTCTTTAGTTCTAATTTAATATGGTAAATTGTTAATTTATCCAATTTTCATGACCATCAAATATTTCGAAGTACGTTTCAAATAAAATGTCCTGGGACATAGAAATAATTATTTACATACATAAATATACCAAGCGCATTGCTGTTAATAAAATATCGGCTAGGTTAGAACTACTCGCAATTGTATTATACGAGTATATAAAACAAAGTACCTAGTGAAAAATAACTATTATTTGAACGCGTTACTATTATTTGGAACATGAACGCCACAATGGTGACATCCGGCATTAATGATCCCTTGCGAGGTTATGATGCTTTCCACTCGGCCAATCGTGGAAAAAGGTCAAACACGTCTAGAGTCTAGTACATACTACTGATGATGTCAGATAAAACATTTTATTTATGTCTTTTGGCGTTGTAATGCGTTGTAATGTATGTAGGCCTACTCGTGTCTCAACTATCTTTCATACCAAGAGGAAAGAAATATAACCTACCCATGAAAACTATACCGGCGTTTTATGCACTGCTTTATTGGGGGACGTCATAGGGCTGGGAACATTCTACCACGAAGTGACAGATTCATACCATGGTTTGAACGTAGTATCGTCTCAACTATGCGTATGATAGAATTTTCTGAGTAATGTCTTGTTACTGTAAAATTTATTTACATTTCCTCGTACAAACTTTATCATACTCGTATCTTTCACCACGGCAAAATCGCATACACTGACACACATCTGACAAAATCTTAGCGACAGAGCCATAAGAGTGTGTCACATATTCGCCCTTTGTGAATTTTATAAGATCAATTTTTATTGGGCTAACATTTATTTAAGTAGGCAAAGCAATAAGCTCTTAGAATGCCTAGTGACAAATATTTATACAAGCTAACATTGCAAAATAAATGATTAGTGTAGTTATTACGTAATAATTTAACAACAAGAACGTGAAGATAGTATTTAAATAAAAATACGAGAATATTTGATTTAGAAATGTTAAGTATAAAATAATCGGAGATTTTTATCTTTGACATTTTAAAGTTACGTAAAACAAGTATTTCAAGCGCTACCACAATAAGGATTTGTTTATTGACTTCTTGCCAAATATTGTAAAATCCTTAAGCCATTAATTTACGGGTGTCACTTCACGTGCCCGATGAGTTATTTTACTTCGCTGCGCTGACATTCGTCGATCTGCATTTAAGAACCGGTATAAGCAAAATTTACCGTGCTAATTATTCATTATTTAAGTTATTCAATTCTATATCATATACTCCAGTGATAAGGATCATAATTGCATGATTTATTATACGTAGATACGGCGGATGAGCTTGGTGCCGCAGCTTATCGTGTACACGACGCATATAAACGTGTAGCAGGTTACAGGTGATGTGGGATGTAGCCACGGGTCGAGGGTTCACGGTAAGCATATATATATATATATATATATATAAAATCCTTAATCCTTATACATAATCATTCGGAATCTATTTTGAAGCTGAAGCCAGGTTAGTGGGGAAGTTTGTTCGCCACAAAAGGATAACGATCTATATGATCAATAATAGGTTTTGTGTTATTTATTACATTCATCTTTTATCACACACTTTTAAAAATTAACTTATAATTATATAAATGATAAACACGGCTCTACTCACGTTATTGAGTCACTCGCGCGACAGGTTTCGAAGAACATAGACCTCTATTTTCAAGCACTAAGAGTGCTGAGTGTCCGTTCGGTTCGCCGCTCGCATCGCCAGCCCGTCACTCAGTGAAAATGGAGGCCTATGTTCTCCGACACATGTCACGCGAGTGACTAAATAAACGTGAGAAGATCCGTGTTTATCATTTATATAATTTTACAATGTCTCATGAAAGTTTATATACAACTTAACATTGCAGTTTCACATCTGTTGTAAAAAAGCCAGTTGGTTGTAATCGTTACTTTTCAGGCTGATGTATAAAAATGTCCCCTAAATAAAGAAAATCTGCGCCCAGCAAGAAGTTTTCCTCTCGGTGAATTTTCCCACAATGGCCGTACGGCGATTGTTGTACCACCATTGTCCCCTGACCTTGTCTGCCAATTAGAACCACGCACTAATGTACTGTAATAAACCTTTATTTCCGGACACAACACATGTGTCATTATTAAAGCGATGCTCCTCTATCTAGACTCAATGTTACGTATTTATTGCCAGCAGGTTCATAAAAGTTCCATCACTTTTATATTCAATGCCAAGGCTGCTTACAGATTACTTTTTAAATGTGGTATGATTTAATTGATCATAAAATTATAATGTATAGTCTGTGATCTAATTAGCATGAAATGTCACAAACATAATTTTGATATGTGTCCTTTGTATTTGATATCAGTGCCTCCATAGGCTCCATATCGTATTTCGATCTCTAGAAAATAAGTCACCAAACAATTCTATTCTACTTTTTTCATTTCAAATCTATTAAAATTGACGTAGGAAGTACCTATTAATTTTTTTTTTTCAAAATCATATATTTTTATTCAAGCAATAATAAATAGTGATAGAAATATTATATTGAAATAATTGGATAGGATTGGATTAATTTCAGGACGAAAATATTTTTGGGAATATATGGATATTATAATTAGTTGATTAATGACAAATCTAAGTGATGGTAGCAGAAGCTATGCTATTTAAAATTGAAATATTTCTGTCGTATTTTTATATACGAATAAAAATGTAGCAGCAGAAGTTGCTCAGCGGGCGAGGTTTTCAAAATGACCTTATCATCACGACTTTATTATTAAGAGGATACCTGGTGCTTAGATGATTCTGAACACGTGGCCCGCTTAGCAATTTCTGCTTCTGTACGTAACAGACCACGTTTTTCCTACATGAAAAAGAAATATGTTTTCAAACTTTAAAGTTCGTAGCGGGGTGTAGCAGAGTGTAAACGGATTGCAGATTTCAGTGTTACAATATACCTACATATAGCAATCTAGGTAGAATTTAATTGCGCGAGATAAGAGGTTCCGACGCTTCTCAAGGCAGGCGGCTTCGGCTCGCCTCTGGAAATTGTTTTTATCGTCATCAGCTATAATAAAGTTTCATTTGTAGAAGCTATTTTAAGATGCCTGCGAAATTCATCTGTAGAGTTAGGATTACACTGTATTGCGGAGCTCTTACCGTAAACCGGGGTGAGTCAGTACATAACTGACGTTCTAAACTCAATTGTTTTTTTTTTTATGACATAAGGTGGCAAACGAGCAGACGGATTGCCTGATGGTAAGAAATTACCGTCGCCCATGGGCACCCGCAACACCAGGGGAGTCACACGCGCGTTGCCGACCTTTAAGGGGGGTTGGAGCTCTGGGAACCTTACTCACCATCAGGAACACAACACTACATACCTGAAAGGTAGCAGTGCTATTATGGCTGTGGTCTTCCGTAAGGAGGAGGTACTTCCCCAGTTGGGCTTCTCTCCAGACTCGAGCGTGATGGTTTTTACATTTTATTCAAACTTAATATTCTATTAATAAGTGTTCCGGTCGTTGCAATTTTAGTTTACGAGTTTCGGTAAGTTCAATTTCATAATTTTAGAGATAAACAGAGAATAGTACGACATAAGACCCTAGTTAGGATGACGTCGGATTACATACAAAGATGATTTACGGAAAATTTTGTATCGACACTTGGATTATGAATATGACTAAAGCTCCATTTGTAATAAGAATAGATGATTTAGATAGCAGTAGCCTATACCTCCTCGGCCCTCTGTCATCCATCCCTTCCCATTCATAACCCAACTTTACGGTACCGTGGATTATCCTAATAAAACTAAAATCTATTAATGCTTTGGTATGACAAGATAAAGATGGGAAGCCGTAGTTTTATGACCGCCATCGATAGATTTAGGTTTAGTGACAACTATACACCAGTACATTTAGCTAGGTTTACAAGACTTGCCCTTGGCACGTCCCTCACTGGCAGAATAGCAAATCTGTACTTGGAACTAGAAGTACTTCGTCGAAAATTAAATAATAGTACATATTCATCAAAGTGGTTTGTTAACATTTATTTGTAATGTTTGATGTCATGTAGCCATTAACCCGACGCCGATAAACCTTAGAAGACGAACAAGTGAAGAGTGGCTAAATATAATAGAATTTGAATCTCGTAGGTACCCAGTTCGTTATATATGGATACATAATTTTTTCTAGCTTAGTGCGTGAACATTTGATTTTTTGTTATTTTATGTAATTTATGTTAAGTTTTTCTATTATTCTATGACAACATGTAGGGTTCAAATCCCTGTACGGGCATTTATTTTTGTGATGAGAGGTTCCTGAGTCATGGGTGTTGTTTATGTATTTAAATATTATTTATATATTACATACGAATATATCGTTGACTAATTACCCGAGGCACAAGTCTTCTTGAGCTTACCGTGGGGCTCAATTTATGTGTCCTGTAATATTTATTTATTTATATATTCAATCAATTTCAAAATTTCAAAGGATTCTCAATCCCGTTTAACGTTTTTGACAATATTGAGATATTATACCGATAAATTGAGACTGGGCATTATTCTATAGGTATTTTAATACTTATAGTTATTGGTATAGTTGTTATTGTCTGTTGCAATGCCACCAGTTTATTACTGTATTTACTACCGGTTTTATACTTAAAAAAAATTGCAAAGAGGTTGCTATTGATTATCTGGTTTTTAATCTGAGTAGTAAAAACACAATAATTTATTAGAGGATATGTAAGTAGAAATAACATCTAGCGACCTCTGTCTGAAGTCAATAACTTTTTTTTAGCTGTTGAGTAAGAATTCTCCGATTACGAGTTTACGAGGCTCGACAGGATCAGAAACTAACGTATACATGGAATGTTTAAAGTAGTCCCTGTCTCCGACACGCTGAAAGAATGACGTTTGCGGTGGCATGGATACGTCACGCACAGGGGTAGAGAGTAAAGTTGAAGTACTAGTACTCGACGAGGTACTACTTAGGTAGTACTCGTCATTCAGAGTTTACATAGCGATTAATAAGATGATCATTTTACCGATACTAGATGTTAGTGACTTTAATATTTTTCTATCATTATTTAAAAATACTTAAATGAGTTATTTATAAGTCATGATGGACATTCCGTTCGATTTACAAGTCCTAAGTGTTTTTTTTAACTCTTATAAAAAAAGACCTTTTTACGAATTTGTGTTAGTGTTTTTTGATAAAATCATATCAATTTACTTTATACTGTATTATTCTCTAACATTATTGTAAACTGCTGTCTGTTTAGTCTTTGTCATAAATTCAGCGGTTGTTGACGCGGGCGGCACCAGTACCTACAGTATCGCGTGTCAACATTAATTGGAGAAGTACTTGTTGGCTTTTCTTAAGCTACAGATGTCGTGTCCCGGTACCAAAAGAAACGACCTCGACTGTGACGTTCTTTTTTTCATCAATTTTCATTTGTCTGATTAAGGGAAACCTTTCCGGCTAATTGTAACTTACAATATGTGTAGTATTTGTTACGCAAAAAGATTTAGAGTTTAATATGTCAATCAGCCCTGTCTGTAGTTAAAGCATAAGAATATGTTTTAAATCTTTTTATTGTGGCCAATAACAAAGACACATCTAAAAATATGTTAACAGTGGAATAAAGGTGAATAGAGTAATTACTATCCATGGATTTTTATGTATCATTAGGAGTGGTACAAATTGACCAAAAATGCCCAAATTTCTAATAGACAAAACAACTGAAACGGATTAAATTGCGTATACTAATTTAAACTTCACCTCAACGTTTCGAACCCTTCAGCAGCATTCGTGGTCATCGGGTGGACTCCCCCTTCTTCGAACACAGACCTTTTTCTTTCGAAGAAGACCACGAACGCGATTATACGCGAGTATACGCCAATTAATCAGGTTTAGTTGTTTTATTTTATGAGTAGGTAATTATCACGGCAACCGAAGACAATATTCTAACAGACATTATAAAATCAAAATTTAATTATTAAAGTAACGTCTATTTAAATATTTTAAATAACTTTCTCATGTAGCGTGTTAGTCAGTTATAAAATACAAAAGTTTTGCGCGTGCAATTTTAATATGGGGTGTTACTCAACGCTTACGTTAGGTCTGCGAGAAAGTAGGTATAATTAAATATTGTAGTGACTGTACATGTAAAGATAATACAGTAAGTTGAAATACAAATGGAACAAGAGTTTACTATCATTTTGGTATGGAAAACACAAACAAATTATGTTAAAAAACGTGGGAGATAGCATAGGTAGGTCGATAAAATCTAAATTACAACAAATTGGCCGACTCATACTTCGCCTTAAAAGGCGATGTTTATGTGTTTTTATAGTATTCCAATTTAGTGTTAAATGACCACGATTTTAACATGATCTCCGGAAATCCCAGATTTACGAACGGTACGCAAAGCGGTTGTACATAATTCAGACGTAAAAAAGTAATCATTTTTTTTGCCGTTCTTTGGTTCTTTTGTGGTGTTAAGGTGTTAACAATATTAGGTAAATTTACTAAACAACTTCAAAGTGCTCGTGGTATCTATAGTAGCGTATAGTCGCGCCATTCATAATATAAAGAGTATAAAAAATCTAGTATTTCCTAATGTTCATAAAAAGATCGACAGGGAGACGATTTTTGAGAGTCGTGCAATCAAATTTAAAAAACTTCTAGGACGAAAATATTCGCACACAAAAGTTTCTCACCATTATATTTGCACGAAATGTATAGTTTCGATACTCACGATTATTACTTACTAAAATCACATTTCTTCGTTTCTGAAAGAGTTTAAAAGAGTTAAGTACCTGACGTTCAAAATCGGCCCCCAGATTTGTTACCTAGATCTACATCATGTGTATAAATTGTAATTATTTATTTTAAAGCTATGCTAAAACAAAAAATATTTAGGTCCGCTAAGAACCTCATGACTCAATCCATATTTTTAATAGTGTACGGTATTTTAACGGCAATAATACCGGTGTTTTAACTTATGGATAATTTTGGATATCTCGTATTCCCGAAACAAAAATAGTGATGTTGCACCCTAGCGACGACCATATTGTATCGCAGTTTACAGATACCAAACAGGTCGTCCATGGTCCGTTGTGGGACATACCTTGGAACGTATATATCGGACTCAGATACATCAAGCTTTATTTATTAAATTATTTCCACGTGTAATTAACCGCGGTGTTATATAAATATATGTTCTGCGTATTTTTAAATGTGCACGCCAAGCCCGCAGTTGGCTAATCAGTGTGCGACTGGTGTAAATTTTTCGCAGTGGTACTAATGACAATTAATCCTGGTTAAGTCTGGCCCGCTCTGGATAAAAGCAGACTAATCGGACTCAGGACGGTTAACCGGGTGCGAATCAGTTATGATAAAGCTGGTCATAGTCCGTTATATCTTGTTCAAACTTCATGTTACTTACACGACGTTGGGTATGTCGGGAAACTAAGTGTACATGTTGATATTTATAAATGTGTACGAGTTTACAACGGTCAAAAACATTTAAACTCTTTGTCCCTCTTGTGGTCACATCTTGTGTGCATATGATCTATATTTTTGTCAACCATTAAGATAAAACAGGAAATTGTGTGGAGAGGATCAATAAAATAAAACTAAAATCCTTTACCTAATGGCCATGTCCATAGGAAAATCAGGAGCAATATTTTGTGTTTGACCCACAAGCAATAGTATTGTGAGTAGTGTAGGAATGTTTTAAGAATTTTCTACACAACTCAACCTTGTTTTAATGAGGGTTCCGCCTTCTTCACTAGGTGGCAGCACCCTCATGAGAGGTCTAGCTGTAATAATCCACTAATCAATTTAGTCATAATATTTTTGTATTGATGGATTTTGAAGGCTAGACCTCTCGCCATGGTGCCGCTAAAATGCAATCACGGAAACTCTCATTATTAAGAGGAAACTTGACATTTGCGAGTTTATAATTATCAGGATTACTGTTTTGCTGTGATGGACGATACTGCGTGTTATAATGCTATAAGGACAGACTCTGCTAACGCAACGAAAAGGGTAAAATACGAGCTTACAATATCATTTTCCGAGGAAGAAATATGTATATCTTTGTTGCTATTTATAGTTTGCGTGCAAGTAAAAATGATATTTCGCAGTAGCAGGACTAAAAGCGAGACAATTTAATTGACTCTTAAAATAACGAATGAATCACACCAGGCAATATGTGCTCCTTGTTATTTCTTATCTGGACTGAAAATTATCACTATCATTTCTGTCTTTAACGTTTAACAAAATAAAATAGCAGTAAATATTTTTAGTTTAGTAGTAGTAAATTTTTGATGGGGTTTTTCTAGGAAAACTACGAAAAAAAAATGCGCATTTGTCTCCTTTTTAACTCATTGCTATATCATATACAAGGACTAAAAACAGATTAAGATTTTAAAATACCGCTTAATATATATTGTTTCTAAACGTTTACTTGTAGTAAAACTAACCTGAGTCCTGAGTTTAAGTTTTTAACGTAACAAAACATCGCATTTGAGTTTCCCATATAAATAACAGTATTGCCTATCTAACGCGTCCGCGTAAACTTACACTAGAGCCTCTGGACTAAAACTGCGGCTTTTACTCAAATCAATTTCAACTTAAAACTGTATCCGTATTTATACTATGACTACAAAAACCAGATATAACCATTTACAACGGAAAAACAGTGTTCAAAGTACTTGATAATGTATCATTTATTTAAGCACCAGTAGTTAATATTTTTTGCGAGGCATCACGCAAGCGCGACGTTTCCTCATTCCTTCCAACGGTAACGAAAGCTCGTACAAAAACCCGATATATTCTGTACAGAAAAACAAAAAAGTCGTACGTCACTATGCGATTCGTAACGACATACGACTTATTAAAGCAGGTGCGTATTGGAAGTCAATCGGAATGACCCTCAAGGTCGGATTGCAGCGTTCGTTCGGAAATACGACGTACGAATCAGGTTTTTAGTCTGGGTCCCAACGACATCAAGCAAAAACGCGTGTATGCCTGTTTCGATATTTTTAGTAACTTACTTTTTTACTTTACTTGTCCAATAGATGTAGAATTAAATTCTTTTAAATCCGTATTTCATAAAAAACTAATGTACCGTAAAATGGTCCTACTTTCCTCCCATTAAGGTTCTAGTAATAATTCTCTGACTGTTTTTTTTTAAAGCTTTATTGTCATTTCTGTCTTTTAAAATAACTGATCAACCTTAACTACTTAAATTGAGAAATAATAAAAATGTATAAACATGTACCATTTTATTTTTGGGATTATAATTACACCCTGACAAAATTTTTGGTATAGAGAAAATTATGTAATTAAGGGGTGAAATTCCTCTACTATATGTAGGTACAAATATATTTCAGAGGCAATGTTACCCTGAGTAATATTGCCATAAACTTTTTTTTTATCCAGAAAAAAAACAGTAGCTATAAAGGTATTCCGCAAGGATAATAAAATGCTTGTACGATTATTCTACTAACTACTGATATAATTTGGGTGCGTTTCTGTGTAATAAACATTTAAAATATCATGTGATATCAATAGATGCACCATCTGGAGCAAAGAAGCACCATTTTAGTGGTTATTTGAGATACGTCTTTAGTAACTGTATTTTGATTGCAGAGAATCGTTTTATAGTAGAAATATGTGACAGCGAGTATGAGATTTGCACATGGAGATTTTTATTTTATCATTTTATCGCGTGGTCACTGTGGACAGTTAAAATTAATGTCAAGAATTTCTTAATATTAGCTATTTTAGTCCACCACATCATACTGTTAGGTATAATTTTCATCATGTTGTCGTTGTAAATTTATTAGATTTCTTTAATGTCTCGTGGAAACTAGGTTTTTTCATGAATTATTTTGCAGCGTAGATGGCGTAATAGCATAATTATTATACGATTGAGGCTTGTTACACCAATTGCATTATACCGGGATTAATTTGATAAAAATATTGGCGTACTATAGTATCGTCAGTCATTAGGATGTAATTAGTAATGTCGGCGGAGGATTCCAAATTACATTGAATGCTACGAGCAAAATTGAATATGATTTCGAACATTGACAAGGACAAAGCCTATACTAAACCACATACCCCAGCAGTATCATTACAGTCAAGTGCAAAAATACGTACCGTAAGAATCCTTTCATAAATACGTCCTACAACCTTATTTACTGTAATAGAGTTGCTACATATTTTTGAAACTTTGGCAGTGAACATTTTTTTACACTTGACTGTACGTCGCAGTGCTATGCTAGTTCTATGGATATAACTCGCTTTCAAAATTTTGACAGCGAGATATCTCCAGCTTTGGTCTCATCGGAAGATCAGCGCTGGATGTCGCCAGCATTATGCTGAGATGAGACCATTTTGTGGCACTTTCTACCTTGTATGTTTTATGTTATTTGTATTTCTGTCACCTTTGTGTTGTGTGCCTACGAATAGACGAATATTCATTCATTCTTTCATTCATTCATTCATTCATTCATTCATTAATTCATTCATTCATTCAAAATAACTCCACATGTATCCATAGATGGCGCTGCGCTACACAGCGCTGAGAAGAGAGAAATAACCATGTCGGAGGAACTTTGTGTTTATCATTCCATTATCCGTTAACCTCAATCTATCTGTGTATCGGAAATATAAGATGTTACCTCTACTGGATTACAACTAGTGACACCTACATATGAAGTAAAATTGTTGTTATATTTATTTATATATATGGGTTAGAGGACATTAAACCCATTCGTTTCAATATCAACCAATTCGGAGGACGCGATAAATCACGAACTTGGTTATATTATAAAGCGAGGACATTCTTGTTGGTTTTATTAACTGTTTGCTTATGCTAATATGGCATTGACTATAAAATAAATAATAAAATTTCATCATTTAAGAACAAGAGAATGTATATTATAATATCATTGATATATAATATATATGTTACTTTGTTCGAGTACTTGTTCATATATGCAACAATACTACTAAGCTGGACGTTCCGGGATGGAATTCTACCCAGGGAATATATATATACGTAAGTATTTATACGCATCTGTTACAAGTATCACCAAAAATCATAATTATTTTTCAGAAGGCAAGTACAAAAAAAAAATGATTACAGCTTGGTCACTCTCCTCAACATGACGTCTTGTCGCTTCCCATACTGCGTATGTCAAAAGGCATAGGGTGACCATGATTTAGTAAGCTTAAAAATATTTTCTATGCGTTTCAACAATCGTTTGTTAACTTGGCTACGGCTGCTAGCCTAATATGATCGGGAATTTATCATTTCACAAATGGTAATCATGCTATCCGTCCTGGGTTCCACTTTACGAAAAAAAAAACAACTGCAGACAAAAAGTAAATTACTGGTTGTAAACAAGGGTTTTCTGAATGATTCAGTTACGAAACGCTCTAATCGACAGCTGACAAATATATACACAACCTCTTGACATACGGTTAGCACAGCACGAGGCGTAACGGTTGTCGCCTTCGAAGAATTGTTAAGGATAAACGGCAGTTGTATACCTACGAGTTCCTTATCCTTTGTCACACCCATGGTATGATAAGACACGTTTTTATGCACTAACAGAGACAAAGAAAGGTGTGTAATAGTTTTACTTTCTGTGATAAAATTTAATATTTATCCATAAACGGTAACCGCTCGCTAGCGACAAAATCGTCTGTAACCTATCCCTATTTTAATGTGTGTAGTAGAAAATTTAAATCCCATATACAATTTTTGTATTATTATCATGCCTCGATTAAAAAGGGATTACATGTGTATATGTGTGTGTTAACTTACTAACAGCTACCTCGATATAATACGAGTATGTTTTATCAGTCATTAAATGTTACAACGAATTATATTCAATGTAAATAAATTGAGAATTCAAATCACCGCCGCATCAAAACCAGTTTCGGCCGGTAAAAATGTTTCGCCTGCAAAAAGCTTTAGTTCTCTTTAATATATGCGCAAACGCACATCCGCGTCGATTTGGCGCGCGTAACCGCCGCGCCTAGTTCTGTACAAACAGGGTCTCCATTCCTCACGCCTCACCATTATGTGCAATGAACAATTCCATTTCTAATACTTAAATCTTCGGTGAACGTGAAGAATAGGCGAGGAAGTGGTGTTAACATGTAACATAACAACATAGTATTTCATTTTGCGAATCTTAAATAGGCGGGTTTAAATGACCAACCAGGCAGGTCATGCCTAATTTTCAGTCACTTAGTACTTTAAAAAACGTGAAGATCGAACCTGTTGGCACAGTTATCCTAACGTTTTATAAATTTAGAAAATGTTACAGTGAAATGTACTTAACAACGGTTTAATTACTTAATTAGCACTCAATGGCGTTGCTACATAGTGTAAGCTCGGAAGGTTTACATTCCCCTCGAGTACCTCGCTTCCTGCTTGAGACTAGTTCATTTATAGAAATCTCTATAATTACTACGATGCGCTTCGACATTGCAGAAGATACGTGGTAATGGTACAGTTGAAACCGAGGAATTCTCACAAGTTGGGATTAATATTAGAAAAATAACAGTCAAAGATAAAGTTAAGATTCCATTGGTAACGTTTTAGTGGAGAGAACAAGAGACAGATATGACAGCTATTAAATTGTTTTCCATATTTTATTTTTCCACGACGATAATCACTACAAATAAGCTATACAATATTTCGTTTATAAGATACTAGCTGACCCGGCGAACTTCGTACCGCCTAAAAAGCGAGAAAAGTTGTGATAGCTTTCAAAAAATCACGGGATATTTGTGATTTTTAGTACTTAATGTCTCAATCAGGGCAGTGACGATTCCAACCAATCCAAAATCATTTTAATCGGTTCAGCCGTTCTCGAGTTATAAGCGGTTGAACAAACCCCACTTTCTTTTATATAGATTTCTCAACTATACATTATTACACCCCCTGCCTTCTAATCTGTCTAATATAGCCACAGCTAATATACAACTGATGGCGACTATACCATCAGGTGGGATTGTGGGCAAATGCTTACCTTTTTCTAAAAAATAAAAATACAATCCGACACAAAATTGCATGGTAATGATATGCTAACTCGTGTATGTTATAGACAACAAATGTTGACACAAGTTTGCATTCGATTCTACAAAATCATTTCTTTTGTCGTTTTCCTTATTGCTTTGTGCTTTACCATAAATAACGTTCTTTGAATAACCATTAAATTAAGTTTAAATGGATTGTTGAGTTTTACGAACCATTTTTTAAGTGGTGTTGGAAATCTCTATGCTATTTTTTTAAATGAATGAGTGTCATATCGTACCCATTCCCAGCGTAACTGACTTTGATTTTTATGTTAAAAAGTATATACGATTTTGTATATGAAAATAACAAGCAGAATTTACTCGACATCTGCATTTTTCTTTAGGCATATAAAAATGACATTCGTACTAATATAAGTTTGATCTGTCTGTCTGTCACATCCCAAGGCCGATCGTAATATCTGCCACATTATAAAATGCGAAGGTATATTGTTAAACGTCGAAAATATTATTAAATTCGCAGATTCAACGAAACCCCACAGGTCCTACTTCTGGTAAGTTTGCCCTTCTTCATATACATAATATGTGTTAGTTCAATGTGAATGCCATCAAAATATTACCGTGGAGCCTTATACATAGTTAAGCGAAAAATGCACATCCAAAATTACAAAGATTTGTTTAACTTGGGAATAAATCAATCGATGTACGTCCCTAAAATAAAACACTTTTAATTAAAGAGCACGAGGCATTACTTGTTCTTTTGTATGTGTACTATGACATCTAATCATGAATATAATATGACATGGGCGTCGCAACAGCTGCTGACGCGCAAGCTGACAAACAAATGACAAGCAACGTATTGTCAGCACGTAGGAGTGACATATGAATAAACTTTATATGCCGTTAGTTCGCGGTTTTACGCATGAATATCTCCCTTTACTTGAATACTGGACACACTCCAATCCGCTCCGCTTATGATTCGCGTCGATTGTTTCCAATACTGCATATATCTAAATAAAGCTCTGTTGAAGTATGCTAGTTTTACACCAGATTAACTGGAGATAAGACCATAGAGTTGGACGAAAGATTAGCGTAGGTATTTGTCCGCGGAAATGAACATAATTATGTTTATAAAATCGACCTTGACTAAACAGTTTGACTAGAGACCTTTCGGAATGTAGAAACCCAGACTAAAGCAATAACATAAGCGGTAGCGATCGTTTATGTGCTAAGACATTATTATCAGCTGCAAAAGTCAAGTGGTTATTGTTAAAAAGTTGTATACTTCTGTATGTTTCTTATAAACTAAACTAACCCAAACTTTTGTCAACCAAGAATGATCACCATTTTTTTAATTTTATGGTGTGTATTGTTTCTTAACATATATTATGAAGTATTTTCCTTTGATACTAGTAGCTAGCCATTATTTACATGACTACTTAAACTATTTATTGTAATTAATAAAAAATAATAGACCCTAGAAAATTGTCTGCTCTTTATAACCCAACAACGAACCTTATAATTTTCCGTTATAATATTTAGTATTAACGTACTTGTACCTATAATTATTAATTGTAGTTTACTTTAATTATTCTACTTATGCACTCACTTTACTATGTCATCCGCGCTCAAGTGTTCCGCAATTATGTAAATAATAGGATTTGTTTATTACTTATGTATATAATGATAGTTGATGACATGTTTATTGTATTTAAATACACTTGTTTGTTGTTAAGCTAATTGTTCGCGATAAATATCTAGTCACGTGCTGGTGTGTTAAATGTATATTGATTAGTTAATGTGACTTCGGACTTTTAATATACCGACAAGTATGTCATCTTGATTTTAAAAGCACCATTACAAAAAATGTGTATCTAAGTTGCGTTATCTGAGACAAAAAATCTAGTTAATCGTGTTGCCGTAAAGTGCTAAAACCGATGAACCCTTAACCACACCAAAAAATTATTAAAGTCCTTATTTAGTATTAAATAACAGTGTATCAGAGTATCAGATGCCATAAGTAGGTACTGACACTGCTAAGCGGTCGGTGGTACCGTGGCGGCTGAGACGTTGATACTGCCTACGTCATTTGCCGCCTTGGGCTTTCAACAGTTTAACGAAGGGGAAACGTTTTTCGATTTCCTTTTCCGTAGCGATGTATACATACAAAGCCGTTCGTGGATAAATCTGAGACGGTGGGCGTTTTGCTCCTCTGTATGATTTGATAACCGCTCATGTATTAAGCTGAGACGGTGGGCGCGCATTTCCGTCTCATTATAATGGCGATAGCTGATTAGATCAAACCGACACGGTAGCACGTCTTTCAATATTGTCATATTTCAAAAATTTTAATTACAACTCGCATTTGCAATAGTCTTACATTTCACGACATTCAGTTTCTTTTGAAATCGTCTTTGATGTTAATTTCCAGCTTACTGACAGGCGTTTCTTTTTTTCTTCGCTTGTCTCATATGAGCAACTTGGTAGGCCTACACAAGTACTCACATACGAGTATTTATCTATTAAAAATTAATGATAAAATGCAAAACTTAAAAGATATAAAATTTCAACCAAAAATAAAACTGTCTTCGAGTATAAACTAAAATGTAACAAATAATTGTTTTATCAATTACGTTTAGAGTAATTTTGGATTACTTACGACAAAATCAATTTACATAATATATTACTATTTTTATTTTTAGAGTTGCTGCATTTTCGAAAACTTTCAGCGTGTGAATCAGTTGTTCTGTTTTAATGTTTCACTTTTCCCTTCGGTGCACTATGTACTACATTCTTCTTGGTCTATTTTGACAATAAACATTTAAAATTATAACTATAAAAAGCACGTGTAGCGGTGTAATAAAATCGCAGTTTTCATTATATGTTGTATAAGGCTGGCTGGGAGCTACACAAAAAATAAAAGTAAAATTGTATAATATACCAACCTACATAATTATATTTTCACATCACCTACTTACTTACTAATATAGATTATTATGTAGATTAAGATCAAGTTAATTGTAATGTTAACGTGAGCTTTTCAAGAGTTTTCCTGCTATTTTAGAAAAACCCTGCATAGGATATTATCCACGCATTTCTACTCGTTTTTCCTTATTTACCAATAAGTATTAATTTAAATAATTAACTAAGCGAGCACTAGTCTTATTCAAAGAACATTTTATATCATAATTATGGTAAGTTTATTTAAATTCAAAACGATTAAGAGATTTTCTATTATCTCATTTGTTCCGTGTTAGTTTAAATATTACGACTGTTATTTTATTTTAATACGTGTCTGTGTTATCATTGCTTGCAGGGTCTATAATGAGTTCACGGGATGTTTTATATGTTTGCAATAAATGGTGATTTGATTCTATCATTGGACTATTCGCAGCTTTCGACGCTATTTCGCAATACCCACAGTAATAGATAGGTCCAGTCGCCATCAGATATTTCGGAGCTGTGGAGGTGGTCATAAATATCGGAACATGCACTTTACCGTCTTGACAATAAAGGCGTTGCTCCGATATTTGTGACCACCTCCACAGCTCCGATATATCTGATGGCGACTGTACTTTTGGCAGGAAGCTGAAAGTCGTGTCAACAGTATCAGTAGTGTCAACAACACTTTTGGGGATGTCTCACAGGACATGTGACTCGATTCCTTGTAATCTAGTTTAGGTCGAAGAGAAAAAATCTGTTAACTATATGGAATATTGACACAATAATGGGACATATTGTCAATTGAAATAGATATTCTATATACTCAAGAAAAAGTGACCTGTTGACCAACCGGCCACGCTAAGATCCGTCGATTGCATGTATTTGAGATATTTCGATGGATTCTATCCGGATATTCTAGTGATAGTGGGATCTGAGGAGATTTTATGTGTTGTATTAATCCTTTAAATAAAGTATTTATTATTTGCGTCAAGATAAATAAGTTAAACCGTATCATATCAACTCGATGTCTTGTCATCAGCCCTATTAAACTGAACCAATCGGCCTTGTGCGAACGGTTCGCGGTCCGCAGCACGATCTGCGCTCATGACATGTGCACTTAACACTTCAGAAATGTTTGCCGACTTCTAGAATTCGCTATTGTGTCCGATTGTCGCCAAGACCACAATTGCGGGTCGAGGACGCATTGCGAATTCCTCGTCTTATTAGGTATCAAACACATAATCGTTCGCGAATACTAAGTCACGAAATCGGTATGCTTTTAGAATCGGAGAGCACTAACTTGAACTTAAGTTGGTTTGCGATAAACAACTTTGGTACGAGGCATTTGAGTTGTTAATGCAACTGGTGGGTTTTAAGCTGACTGTCATTTATTAGTTCTTATTAGTGGAATATTTAAATATTTCTACTTATGTAAGCAGAATTATAAATATGTCGGTTTGTTGTTAGAGCAACACGTACTTAGTTACCAATATTTACTTACCTTAGCTAGGTATTATTAGTTTATAGAGACTAGAGACGCTATTCCATACTTTTTACAATGTTCTGTATAATGACGTCTACTACAAGAGAAACAAGTATTTTATTTTTAAATAATACGATAAAATTTTACAATTCCGTAAAAACCTACTTACCGATGTTTTATTATTTGCTTAATATGTAAATACTTATAATACTTATATAAAAAATAAAAACACAGTACAGTGACAGAATTTAGAATTACCTAAGATATCTTGAATTACATAGGTATACGATGCTACAGGTTAACCTTTTGAACACAAAGATACAAACTCGTTATAGGTTTACGGCCGATTCTATACAAGTGCGCTGTCAAATTACTTTTTATGCTATAAAATAGGTACCTTAGATGCATATTGGCCGTCCTGCGCCGAGCTGTCAGCGTTGACTCGGGCCCATATGAAGCATTTTCGATAGTCAAACAACCGGTACAGAAGGTGAAAATGGGTATAAAATAGCATTTAAGTACCTATATTAAAGGAATAATTTATTTTTAAACTAGTAGACGGTAAATGTTTGCCTATAAATAGAGCGACATTTTATGAACATAATCACTTAAACGAAACCAGCTCGTTCGTCTAACGAGTTGCTATTTATAACGCTATTTAATAGCACTAAATACGTATAGCACTTCTTGTTTAGGTAAATGGCCTGATTAAGCTAGCATACGCTAAGAATTAATTACCAAATTTATTTTAAATCTCGTAATGATACGTTCATTTACTTTAAAATGTTTGATATATCAAACTTTAAGTTATTTTGATTGTTCTATATTGATACGTTATTTTGATAAAGTGGACAAAATGTAGATAGTTTTAATTTAACACTCCGCCTCGCCCGCACTGTTTCAAAAATAAAGCTACATAGAATTACGTCAAACTCCGGTCTGTCATAGTCATATATCTGTCCTAGTAACATTATTTGGACCTATGACGTCTCTACCAATCTGGGTTAGGTATTATATTAAACACGAGTACTATGTGGCACGATCAGAGTTAACATTCAATCAACAACAAACCAATAATCAGCCTCATTGGTGAGAGTACGCGCATTGTCAAAACTTTCCGAGATATATCACGACTTTGGAATGCAAAGACACTTTCTTCCTTACAATTTGTGTTTTAAAACCGGTATGGATGGATTTGCTCGGGCACGAGTCGATAATGGCGGTCCGGTGCAAACTGGTGGTAACCGGTGAGGGCCCTTAAGTTAAAACGCAGACCGTGCAACTCTTACCACGAGACATGCGCGAGAGGTCAGCCACTCCGCGACCACAATACTTGTAACATTTAAGAAGACATCTATCGGTTTTAGATATGCTTATGTTATGAAACATTAATGCTAAAAACAAAAACGCCAAACGTGTTTGCTTAGAGCCTGGGACCCAAATGCCATTTAAAATGTTAGGTAGTTTTATAATCTTTTATTTATTACTCATTATTTTTTGGTATAATAATATGTTTTGAATGAGAACTTATTGCTAGCAATAATACATTTAATCGGAATATTTTACTTACAGTTCATAACTTCGTACCTACGTACTAACATAAAAAGTCAGTACTTTGAACGTTATTATTAACTACATTGTTTAACAAAATATGCACGGGTTACGGCGAGATCCGACTATGCCTTCCTATAAGAAAGTTAGAAGAAAGGAATTTCAATTAACATTACAATCGAACTTTTCAAAATAAGTAATTCCAAACTCACACTGAACTCACTCAAAAGATAATATCACTACACCTTTTACTAGTACAATGTACGCTGTACATATCACACTGTCTTGTGCGAAAAGGGTAACTCGTTAGACTATCAATCATTATTTAAATGAACAATGACACCTGATTGTTATTATAGCTAAATTGTACACTTGACACATGTTGATTGAATTACGCTTACGTTTCTTTATGAATTGGCAGAATTAGATTATAACTAACATGTTTGGGTAGGTCAGTGGTTAGCATATAAAGTATACAAACAATGTAAGGTCGGGGCAAATATCTATTTGTCCCTGTATGTTAGTAATGTTTGGATCTTTCCGTCCATGTTACTCTACGTTTCGGTGTCTCGAATCATGTTCGACCGCTGACTTCGGTTTTAGGGAGTATATCTTCCCACTCAAATATATAGTCAACTAGCTTTGCCCCGCGGTAATACCAGCGGTTTATTAGAGAAAAAACGTAGCCAATGTGTTAATCCAGCCACAGCTAGGTGTCAGCTAACTCCATACTAAATTTTATTATAATCGCTCCAGCCATTTAGTCATGAAGAAGTAAAAAACATACACACTCACAAACTTTCGCCTTTAGAAGGGCTCATTAAGGTATTGGGCATTTGCCAGAGTGATATTAATAAATATTAATCCCTGTTCTATCACCAGTGTCAAGTTCCCTAAACCAATCTATTTCGCTTTTAGGCGGTAAAAATATTAGTGTTCATTTCCGTGAGACAATCTTCTTGATGTTGGTATTTTATTGGTATCGCACAACACTTCTCAATTAATTCTTGCTCTAACATGTTAGAGGGAGTTTCCTGGTCAAGCATACTGGTTCTAGTCGGTTCAAACCGGGTCACATCTGATTGTTCTGATAGTACTCATAAAAATAACACGAACATGTTTGAGTGACGTCATGTAGAATTTATAATCGTTGAGAATATATGACGATGTAACTTAATCGGGTATTGCAGTTTTAATAAATAAATAAATACATATTTCGGAACAATCTTATTCACATCGACCTAGTCCTACGGTAAGCTCAGTAAGGCTTGTGTCGTAGGTACTAGACGAAGATATATAATATATATAATAGATAGATACATTTAAATACTTAAATACATAGAAAACACACATGACTCAGGAGCACATATCTGTGCTCATCATACAAATAAATGCCCTAACTGGGATTCCAACTCAGGACCATCGGCTTCATAGGCAGGGTCACTACCCACTAGGCCAGACCGGTCGTCATTTTATTACTTTGATTATGAAAATAATATGAATTGCGATATAAAATTAGATTTAAGGAGATTCTGCCGTCAGCATCCTTGGTACAATGCTTGAAGGGCCTTTTTTAGATTTTATACTGTAACTAGTTAAGTACTTGTAGTTATCACAATACGATTGTAATTTCTGTAAATAAATGTACTTTCTTTTTAGGAGTTTCTTACCTACCCAGAAATAGGTTTTGGTTAACTACCTACGCATTTCATGTTCCACCATATTTCGCTTTGACAGCATTGGTTCGCATATTTGTTGAAATATCATGCAACAGTGTACTGTTCGTGACAAACGTTCCTATTGAAGCCAACAAAGGGGTCATGACGTGTCTGTTTAGATAGCTGTTACCTTCGCCACAATTTTCCGCCTCTCATTCAAAATGTGTAAAAAAAATATTAATTTTTTTACTGTGATGTTGGTTAACAAGTATAATGCCTATGTACAAGTAAATGGAACTTACGAGCATAGACTCAGATAATTGCTTAAGACAAATCCACTATGACTACTGCATGACACCGCTGGAAATGAATCCTTTAAACTTTAAGGTATAAAATTTAAATATGTGAGCAGATAGCTGCTACTTTAAGTATGATTAGGTTAAACAATGTTTCATATATGTATTGACGGCGTTGTATGAAACTAACATATTTTATAGATTCTAATCTCTGACAAATTCTAATATCATCTTTCTGCGTCTTTTTCCGAATACATTTTACGGACTGGAACTAACTGAATGAACAATGGAAACGAATTTTGGTTAAACAAATTATAAGCATATCAATAAAATGACACACTTAGGCAATCTAACCTAATTTGCCACGCAAAGCTTTTATTGGTAAAGTCATTTCAGCAGCTGAGCGCAAAATAAATTGCGTACCAGGAACTTGCAGTGTGCTCCTGGAATTCGGTGCATAGATATAACGTGTCTATACTCTTATAGAGAGAATATTTTTTGTGCTCACTTTTATAGTTAGCAGGTTGTAGTTTTAAGCTAATACCATTATGTAAACTACATCGGCATACAAGTAACGGTGTCGACTAACGACGAATGGTACCTAACCTATTTGCCATACGCTGTCAGCGCTTACTTCCCTAAAATTGTTGTTGAACAAATGTACAGTTGCAAAAACGAAAACTGTTGTGTGCCTACACTCCTGTCCTGCTCATTGTTTGTACAGTTGCCATCTTTGCAGAATAAACAGATACATCCTGTGACTTACAAATTATCGCCCGACAGTACCTACATTACTGCGTGAAAGCATACTTGTGCCTGCCGACCTGCATTTACTAAGTTAAGCCCATTCATAATGGATGCCATTTTATTTTGAAGGTTTTATAAGGTACTCGCAGCTGCTGTGGCTATGGCATCACAGTGATATTACGAAGTTTTTTTATCTTAAATGAATGTGCCTATTTCTAAAAACAACCATTGATATAACGGCGAAAACTCACAAAAGGAGAGGTAGGAATGGTTATCTAGCTAATTAATTTATAGTTTAAGAGAAGTTATTATTCGTGTCATGTATTAAGTACCTATCTATATTTCTGTACGAGAACCGCACATGAAATGTATTTTTTCTACGAGTTGTCACTTTGTGTTTTCAATTATTTTTCCCGGCATTATGACCCATTGAACTCTTACCACGTACCAGTAATATGTTTCGTGCGCACGAAATACATCGCTTATGATTAAACAACTAAAGTAACCCTAACTCAAGGTTCACACAACCAGCTCGCCATCACACGACCTCTGTACAGCAGACAAACATCTCCATTAATTTAGATGAGCGTGGAGCACCCATCACTTAATACTTTCAGCTAATGTATCGTACACCGCCGTGAAATCAAGGAAGAAAGACATTGCAAACACTCATCAGTCATCGATCAACAAAGGCAATTAAGCGTCAACCCTACAGCCAATTACCCGTATGACCTGTCGCCCCGCGGTAAGTACTATTGTTTTTTTAATGACCGCAATTTCCGAGGCACACGCGATAGCTAAATATAAGCGTTTTTTGCGCTCGACTCTCACGATTCGAGGAACGCGCGCTGGAGATGTGCTTAACAAAAAGCGAGTGTCAATCAGAAACACTACGCAGACGGATTATGGAGGTTTCATAAACACAGAAGACCTTATAAAACAAATTTTAGTAAGTATTTTGTATTAAACTGATGAAAATGATACTTTCGTTTCAAGAATAGACATATGCAATGCATGTGTAAGTTCAGTTTTAAATCTAAATTGCATCATACCAATATCAGATTTTCCTCTTTAAGTAAGCCTATCATTTTACTTCAAGTATGTATGGTATGTCATAACTCCATCTTCAGTAAAGTTTCAATTGTTCGTCAATGTTATCTACACTAAATACACCGTTAATGCATGAATCCATTGCAAGTCAGTTATACCGTGACAGCGACGCGTGGACACGTAATTGCCAAGCGGTTACAACCATTATTCCATCACAGTAGGTTTCTTTGTTGCCTCGTAACTGGAGTCCTGGTGTTTTTGCCACGTTTTCGCCGAGGATAACTAGTCCATACTTGACAGCGATGACTTTTCCTGCAGCTACTCAGACTGATGTGACTGTGTCATCTGATGCACGCCGACATATTATCGATAATACGTACAGAACGTGTCTGTATGTATAATTACAATAAACGGTGTATTTTTTATATGCGAAGTGGAAGAACATTAAATGCATGCAGACGACAGTGGTAACAATATAAACTTTTATACATTTCCTAAAAAAAATAAAGATTTTTTTTCTTTCAAAATGTAGCAAATTTTCATACATTGCCAAACAGTCTAAATATCTTTTGGCTCTTAAAGGTAAATCGTACCCAGAGAATATAGGTAGGTAATAAATATGTAAATACATACATTATTAAGTTATTATAAAAAAAAAACAAGAATGACGTAGAAGCTCTAGACCTCTCTGTCGTCTGGGACCCCTGGGACGAACAGATTTTTTGCAAAAATGGCGAAGTCTGATTGACGTAACTGGTGACCGAAGATCCTTCGTTTTCCTCGCACGACGTATCAGTATCGCAATACAGCGAGGAAATGCTGCATGCATCCTTGGTACAATGTCTCAAGGGCCTTTTTATAGTAGTATAGTTAAGTAATGCCTAGCTTAACTGTACTTTTAGTTGAAAATAAAGAACATTATCAACAATAAAAATTAAAATGATGTTTTATACAAAAGAAAAGTTTGAGCTTTCAAAGCCCAGGGCTGGAATAGAAGCAGTCTACAAGCATTCGAAACTGACGCTGACTGGACGGCTCCCGAGGAAGATGATACTGTAAAACGCATAGCCTTTTGTTTACACCGTACATGGGTAGATAAAAGTCAAAACATGTAATACGAAGTGAAGTTTACTTCGTATGTCGCCATGGTTAAACATCCGTTACGCTAACTGTAAAGAAGAGCCCTACTAGCTTTACCCAAACGAATTTGGATGCCGAAAACAATCGTATTACAATCATATTTTATATTAAACTCCGATTACAGATTGGGTAGTTACCTATCGAGGCAAGTCAACTTAATTGTATTAAACGTTCAAACGATTTGTTATTACCCTGATTGATGCACCTGATGTGAATTCGCTGATTTTAAAACTATCTAGGGCAAACATACTATATCTAAAATGAGACCGCTACGAAATAATTCAATTTATTCAAATTGTATTAAGGTAATGGCACCAATGTTGGACACTTTTAGCTGACAGGCACCAATGATGGACACTTAGTTCTTATTTCAAAAATCATAAAGCTATAAATTGAATGTGTCCCAACAAATGCACAACACTTAACTCCTTTGAAATAAGCACTAATGTTCATGATTGGTTCCTTGTCCATTACGGTGCCGTCACCTTAGCAAATTATACAGGCAGTCATAGGAACTTCGTTGGTGGCTCACTCTCCAGATGTTGAAAAAGAAAGAAACGACTAATCATCAATTATCACCTTTTCGTACGACAGTTTAGCGGCTGTATCGGGAAACCAAACAGAAACACAATGACACGTAACAATGGCCCATTGTGGCGAGCTGGGGGTACTACTCTTAGTTAAAAATCTCTTTTCATAAAAGCTTATTTGCATAACAGGTTCGCTTCTAAGTTCGACTTTATTGCGCTGCTAATAAAGTCAATATTCAGTAAAATCATAAAAGTGTATATACTTTTTCTGAAATGTAATTACGCTGGCGTTTGAAATTGACACAAGGCTTAACCAGTGCGTCGCAGTACGCACAATAAAATAGTCTTAATATAAAATATCATATCAAATGTTCAGTTTTCCGAATAGTATTTAATTATTTAAGCAGTTTATAAGATAATTATGATAAAAACCGTGCCATCATAATCTATATGTATAATATCTTTTCAGTTTTCATATATGTTAAAGTGTTCATACCGGTAGGCAGGTTTTTGAGGGAGGTCGATGAGGGATATATTATAATATCCCTTTATTTTAAAAATATTCCTATATGAAAATAAGGTTTATTAATGTCATCCATTAGGCCGGCAGTATGGATATCTATCACGAACGCACATTGCATAGAACCCGGAGTCTTAATTAAAATAACTTTATGTTATAATCGCATTAAAACATTTACCGTACCAAATCACTTAATTTGGTTCGTGGACTAAAGCTGTTTTTACAATGCGTTCTTGATACCTGTTTTACTTCTTGACAGAATTGATACCCTTTTTATACATTTTCAGTAATGTACAAGGATCAATGTAAAAAAACATGTTATATATTATATCAAAGTACCTACGTAGAGAAATCTGCAAATATGTAGTGGGTCTTACTTGCGATTACGAGATCTCAGGCTACCAGTCTACCGTTACGCAGACTACGTTTCTGACAATCGTTTACGCCAACCGTTTTAACCCATCAACTGTTAAAATATATACACAGAAAAAAAAAACGATACATGATTCAAATATGTCTCAACCGCCTATTTTTGACTAAGATAATATCACTTACGGTTTAAGTTCAAGAATTAAAAGTATTGTGACAAGAACTTTATTTCTAAGTTCAAGCTATACTAATTCAATCAATACTAAATCAATCAATTTTCTCATTAAATCAATTTTAGAAATAAATTACATTTCTGCCGTATGCAGTCCACTGCTGGACATAGGTACCTAGGCCTCCCACGAATATGACTTATGATACACTTGGGGGTAGTTGCCATAGTCGCCACGCTTGGCAGGCGGGTTGGCAACCTCAGTAGCAGTAGATTGGGTTCCGACGGACGCTGCTGCCCATCCGTAAGATTTTTCCCTTTGTCGCCTCTTACGACACTCGCGGGAGGAGATGGGGTGGCGCCATTCTAGTCAGCCGGCTACATATGCCAATCATTGGCTTAAAGTCTATAATATGAGACATTTCAATTCTTGTGCGAAGTCAACTACAACTACTAATAATACTTTAATGTAAACTGGTTGTCATGTATTAAAAATAGATAATCTCGCCACAGAACAAGCATTGCCCAGTCTGGAGATCAGTAGGTACCACCACCAATACTTATTTGTACTTATCGACATTCAAAGAGACCTTGAAACTTCCTATTCTCAGATCAAGATTTTGTAACATAGTAATGTTAGTGAATCTTGACTTGATTCAACACAGAAGATCCCAATGGGTCGAAGTGTATCCGAAAGGGTCCCCTTAATAAATATTTTATTTTCTGAGGTGTACCTATATTAATATCTACACTTGACAAAAGTGGCATCAAAATGGCTCACCCCTGCCGAGCTCTGTAAATAATATAGTGAATCTTAGTGTAGGTAGATAACATGAAGTGTCACTTACTACGTGGTCGCTTGGTGTCGTGCGGGGGCCGGGTCGAAGTGCCTCTCGCTGCTGAGCGGCGACTACAACCAGACGAAAGCGGTCAACGCAGCCCAGAACCAACACAGCTCTCGCGAGGCAATTAATACTAAGTGTAATGCATATGGTACATTTAAGATCTCGGTTAGACGTTGCCCTTTGCGACAAAACTGTTGTCAACATTTAGAATGCACTACCTTGCTTCAATATGTTGTGCAGTCAGCGTCATATAGTTGGCAGCATTCAAAGAAGTCAATCATAGTCATATAAAGTATAACTTCTATGGTGTACCAAAATGTATGAATACTTTGGATGCTACTAATAAGACCCCGACTGTACAGGACAAAATCTCGAATAATGAATAAATGAGCAATAATTTTCCAACGCAATACAAAATAAATATTCTAAAGTTTTTTATCTATTGAATTACTATGTTCCATTTTTCCCACCAGAAAGTTTCAAAATGCATACCTAGCAATTTTTTTGGTGTTGGTATTGGGATGGAAAGATAAAGTTAAAACATTTTTTTAATACACATTGTACACAAAAAAGATAATTTATCCGAGATTTCGTTTGAAAATAAACGTTTTTGTCAGTTCGAATGTTGCTATGACAGCGTCCGCCATGACACTTATTGGTGCCGTTTGCATTTTTTTTTATGACATAGGGGGCAAACGAGCAGACGGATTGCCTGATGGTAAGCAACTAACACCGCCCATGGACGGCGTAGTAGGCACGTGAGTGCAAGGCAACTTTAGTTGTTCTAGGCGTTCAAAAGGTTCATTCAGCTTGACTGTTAACCGTCGGTAATTACGAGTAATGAGAACTCTTTGGACAAAAATGTTATATGACATTGGTACTTCTCTATGTAAACAACACGATTTTATCGCAGAGGACGTGTCTTAAGATACATTTTACAGGATATTGTAAGTAGTACACAATATAAATATGAACATCATTAATAATTCGCATTTGCCGTAAGTTTATATCTCAGTGTACGTCAAGTATTGTAGTCAGCATTAATATTAGCATATAAAACAACGGTAGGTTATCTACCATTCCCAAATTTGAAAATAATTTACACGTTATAAATATTGGAAAGTGACAAAAAATAAGCATTATCAGCAGTAACTCTCTAAATATATCTAATTATAAAAATATATACGGAATGGCAGAAACTGGCGCGTCGTTTTATACGTTACTATTGCTGCTGGCCATAAAACCCCGCAAATATACCTACATAGAGTGATGGCACCAATGTTGGACACTTTAAGCTGACAGGCACCAATGCTGGACGCTTAGTTCTTAATTCAAAAACCATAACGTAATAAATTGAATATGTACAAACAAATGCACAACACTTGAAGTAAGCACTAATGTTCATGATTGGTTCCTTGTCCATTACTGGCGCCATCACCCTATGTAAGTAACACTCACACGCCTATTTTGAAAGGGGACATAATGTTTGGTGTCGATTTCATAATCTAAGCCCTTCGACTTTATCTTTCATCATCAGGGGGCAATTTTTGAGAGTCGTGCACTCGAAGTCATAAAATTTTGAGAACGAAAATAATCACACACAAATTTTTTACCATTATTTTTGCACAAAATGAAAAAAAATGAAACGATACCCACGATTATTTATTTATTAAATTAATGTTTCTTAAATACCATTTCTTCGTGATTGAGAGAGTATAAAGTGTCACGATTCGAGCGTCGAGTGCTCAAAAATCGGCCCCCAATTACGTGTCTTAATTCGCAGAAGCACTGTAAATTATTTCTAGAACGTACATATAAGAAAGGTTATTATATAATGGACTAAATACAATATATTAGGTTCTTGTAATATACAGTCTGTTATTTTCAGTCATGTCCAAACTTTTGGCTAAACCTGACTGGATCGTACAATCACACCGACCGAAACCAAACGCAGTAAACATTATGAAATGATAACATACATTACTTAAAATAAATATTATGGTCGAAAGTTTTATTTTTTAGCTTTATCAACAACGATATTTATAAGTAGATCGACACAGATCAAAACAGGAACTAAATTCGATCGACACAGATCAAAACAGGAACTAAGGGCACTAATAAATGCCCATGCCACAGGATTCGAAGCCTTATCCTCTTTCTTCGTAAACAGTATCATTACATTACCCAATTTATAGGTACGTATTTATGAGATATCATGAATATTTCATCAAGGTCATATTTACAATATTTTTAATAGGCGCGTATCAATTCAGGTGAAGACATTACGCACAACGTCTGCAGACGTCTGTTTAAGACACTGACTCATTATGAGAGACCCATTTAAAACAGTATAAACTAATTATACACAGTGGGAGATAAGCAAAATAAATAGTTATTCTAGCGAAAGTATCAACACCGCGTGTTACTGTAAAAGGCTCTTGACGGTGCCATAAATATATCGTATTTTACTTGACGATCTAAAAAAACTTTAAATGAAAAACTAAACGTGTACGGCACTAAGTTCGTCCTTGGTCCTCGACCTTAAACAATCAATCGTACAACCATAAAATATTTATGCGATGGTTATCACAATGGACGGTGACCACCGTGTTAATTCGCCGCACAAACATAATTGCTGATAAGTCATAAAATGCTATTAGGATCCTGTTTTATTTCTCACGACAATTTAGCGTATTTTTATATATCTCCTAAGGCACATACAGGCGCACGTACATTGTGTGTCTCACACAAGTTTAGCACTAATTACGCTTGCGTATTATATTGCAGTTTGGATAGAATTTGCTACTAAAGGACGGCCGCGGTTGACAGCCCTGTCAACCTGAACATATATAAAAGTTCAAAGGATTTTCTTGCGAAATGTATTACAAGAATTACAACTTACAAATTTATGCACGCATATGGACCAGAAAAGATTACTAAATAATAACCGACACAATTCCGGACTCGAGCATCTTACTACATCAATCATAGTATACGTTGAAGCAATTAAATAAATAACGAGATATATTGCATTATCCCTATAAATTAAATAATACACAAAAGGCAAATAGAGTCAAGAAATTAGGCCGTTTATAATTAAGTGTCAATAAATACCTATAAATGTCTTTATTATTGTCATCTCAACAGACGTTGGCTCTTGAAAATTGTTAACCCTTTTCTTTGTTCTTATGATCCCAGAGATAGACTTAACAACAAAATCTAGCCGAGTGAAATCTTCAAACTATCTGAATTTCCCTTTTACCAATTTGAACGTTGTGTGTTGTGTTGTTTGAGCCGCGATAGCTAGAGATGCGGGTTCAAATCCCGCCTGAAACGCATAGCATATAACGCAGTATATGTCAACTATTTTCAATTTAGGCTTAGCTAATAGTACTCCAACTAGTAGGCGAGTGATCAGTGGGTGTCTGCGAGCCTGGTGTAAATGTAAAATAAGGCGGAGCGCGCAGTTGGTGTAGACAATCACGTGTGATATTCGTCACGCTTCGGTCCATTCAGCTTTATATTAATCTACATTACAGGCGGCATTTGTATGTTTATTCTTTGTGTATTCTAAGTTTGTACTTTTAAGAAGATATAATTCAAACAGACGGTATGATTATGTATGATTTATATCTATTTTTAGTATGGATTTAGTAACACTATCTTCACTAAAATATCTTCCTGGTACCAATTTCTATGTCTGTTTGGCCCAATGTCATGCGCCATTTTTATACTTTTATTTGTTTTATGCAATAAAGTTTAAATAAAATAAATAAATGATTCAAATGAGGTCATATGTTTTTAACTATATTTTTTTTTTTTTATGACAAAGGTGGCAAACGAGCAATGCAGCAATTACCGTCGCCCATGGGCACTCGCAACACCAAAGGAGTCACAAGCGCGTTGCCGGCCTATAAGTGTGTTGGAGCTCTGGGAACCTTATTCACCATCAGGAACACAACACTACATACCTGAAAGGTAGCAGTGCTATTATGGCTGTGGTCTTCCGTAAGGAGGAGGTACTTCCCCAGTTGGGCTGCTCTAGATTCAAGCGTGATGGTACTTCGCTGTGCCCTACCTCTCATTGTTGGACGTAGTTTAAGGACATACCCGGGTCCAAAAAAAAATTTACATAGCTTATGTTAGGTACCTACGTTTAGGCTGAGCTTTCATTTTACATGCATAATGTGCAGGGACATATAATGTTCTAGTATGCAGTGAGCGTGTCCGGAAAACATGCGTCATACCGATCTCATCTCAGTTCCGCCTCTGATCTCCAACATAACACATATGTTTTATTTGTTCTTCTCTTCTTCCGGCCATCTTTAAACTATTTATGTACTTGACAGTAAGCAACATTTACGCAATTCTAGATATTAAACTGCTAGACACAATTATTATACTAGAAACTGAATAAACATGCAACACTATTAGTTTTAGGTAGAATTTAATGTCTAGATAAAATAGATACCTACGTCTCTTGGTGAATGAGTATTAAATGTCTTATTTTATTACTGCATTGTACGGTTTGTAAGTGTCATGCAACATAACCTAAGCCAACCCAACATTACTTACGGCTTAACACAATACTTGTCGCAAGAATTTGTCGCCAAAAAGAATGCCACAAGTACCATGGTCTTTAACTAAAACTAATAAACACATAAACTTGAATAAATACATAGTGGTTGAGCTGTCGGTAGAAATCATGAAAACAATTGAAGCCAGTATTCCTAACCTTATTGAGGATCGTATATATATATATATATATATATATAAACTCAACGGAATTGGAATGTCAACATCGAAGTGTCATTACATTCAAATAGTTTAGCCAAAAATGTTTGTACAAAGAATAAATATTGGACGATTTGTAGGCCAAGGAGAAGAGTATTTGGCTTGCTAGGGACGGTAGCGGGTTCAAGCTCCTGTAATCACTCAACTTTGTAGCACGTGGACTATTGCACGTGGCTCTTGGACAGATAATAAATATTTATTGAAACAAGTTCAGATATTTCTTAACTACTCGTATAATTTGGACTAAGGTAAGACTCAATTATTAACGGTTTAAGATACTCGTATTCTTTAAACAATACTCAAGACTGTAAGTCTTGTATGAATAATTTTACTACTAAGATCAAGATACATTTCTTCAATCAATACTGATCGGTTTTTTTCGTTTAATTATTATTTGATACATGAAATTAATTTTTGACGTAATTTCATACGACATTTAATTTTTGGATGAAGTAATTTACGAGTTTCCTTATGTCGAAATTCGAAAACATCTTATAACAACAATAATCAGGAACTATTTTTTGTTCATGAAAACGTAATCTCAAATATAGCTTTGTAACGAAATCAAAGCTATGTTTACATGTATACATTTTTGTGTAGATCTCGTAGATAAGCAGAGATGCTACCGCCAAAAACGACATTTGTAAATTATGGGCATCATTCTCTTTTACCCCAATTAAGACGTCATCAAGTGACAGAGACAATCGTCCGAAATTTGCGAATATCGTTGTTCGCGGTAGCGCCACAGCCTATCAACTCGGTCACGGAACGCACCCTCAACTCAACGATAAACATCGGTGATTTAAACAAACGTCGGATAAGCCTATCAGTACCTACAGTCACAATCATTTACATATTTACATTTTTTGCTAAGTAGAACATTAACTTATCAGCCATAACTACGTTTTTCTAACCCATTCCGGTGTCCACAAAAAGTTCGCGCGAGACGCCGCTCGCTGTATTCCTTGGCGGGTTAACACTGCTTTAATTTTACGCATCGCCGGCCACGACAAACAACTCTGGCCAATTCCAAGTTTAAAACCGAAGCTCCACATTAACACATACTATTGTATTCTCTTAAAGTACCAGAGAGGTACTTTAAGAGAATACAATATTTAGTATGTGTTAACATAGAGTATGTTCTGTTTAAAATATGCTTTATCTAGGTTTAAATTTAAAGTGACATTAGTGATGAGTTGAGTTGGAACCGTGTACGCTGGTGCACTTAAAGCAGTTTAGTCGTTGAAGGGATTTTTTTATTTGTTTTTTTATTAGTTTATCGATATATGTCGGATTGTTCTGAAATATTTATTTATTATGTGTCTCAATGTTGTGCAAAGGCCTGTCCCGTTGTTGATCACCACAACTCCCGGTCGCGTGCTGTTTACGGCCGGCTGTCCAAGTTCTTTCAAATGTATTTAATGATATTCTCGTTACACCAGCAAAGCATCGTATGAATATAATATCATTTAAAAGAGGCTGGGAATATTATTATATACTCATAAGTTATAATTTATAATAAGCTGTCCAAGTAAAATAATACGGTTGCGCATTATTTAAACCAGCATGATTTAAAATGCGACCGTAAAAAGCGCGAGTTAATGAAAACCGAGATTGTTCTGCGGAGTGGGTTATCCCAAATTACCGAGAACAATAAGTTTCGTTAACGCCATTATTTTGCGCTCTCGGCTCACAGCTGATGGAAGTCATTAATTTTTAAAGGGAAAAAATAAAAACAAAGCATGAACGATTTGTTTTCATCTCGTGTTCACGACTTATTTCGGATATGGCAAGTGGGGCGACATTTGTTATTATTAATCTAGATTTATGTATACCTACTACAAAAGCTTATGCATTTAAATATGGCCTTCACAAGGACAGAGTAATATTTAGACCATTTCAACCATGAATAATAAAAATAATTGAGGGTGTATATTAGCTTAAGTTGGCAACGTTATATACATAATAAGTTTATTTAAATTATAAACGCCAAAGACATTGCATCTGATTACATACATCTTTTTGATAACGCCATATGAATACGTAAAAACACATTTTAATACATGTTTTAAGATGCGACTGGTATTAGTAAGTACCAGACTTGTTATTTTACTACTATAGTCGTAGTTGTACTATTGTACGACTACGACTAGCACAAGTCCTGAACCAGAAGAGTTTCCTCGTCATTATGTCTAAAACTAATTACATAGCAAAACGATTTCCATGTTAATAGCCGTTCTTATTAATTTTAAAATATTCATGTTTACTACCTAAACATTCTCTCATTGTCGCGAAAAAATCGAATGTCGGTCGAGTGTTTAAACTTGACCCGAATGGCAGCGAAAGTGCGAACAAAAGGATAACCGAAATACTAAAACAATATGAATATGTTTAAGGCGAGTGACGGTTAATAAGAGGAGAGGTAAGAGCTAACAGGTGCTTGACATGAACACTTTTAAAATGTCTTTGAAATAAAGAAAAAAAAGAAAAAATCAACTGCCCCGACTAGAACTGGCCACTCTGGGATACATCCCCATCGCTATAACAATTGAGCTGAAGAGGCCTGCCCAAAGGCTGCGCTTAGGAGGCGTCTAGCGACATCTAAGCGCATTGAAGGATACGGTGGACAAATTAACATCGATCAAAAGCTTAAATATACTAATACTGGAACCAAATACCTGCCATATTCATTAGGATCATACTCAACCAAATACATCTGCTATCAGATTAAAGAATACCATTATTTTTAGCCGTTGGGAAGCCGTCTGAACTATAAAAACTTTGGCGAGACGTCCGCGTCAATTCCGTTGAAACGTCGGAGGTGTTGCAAAAAAATGCGAAAACAATTGCGTCCGGCACATGTCCGTCGTGTACAATGTATGGTAGTAAATTACGTTACAAAAAATAAGTATGGTTTTAGGTAAATTTTGGACTGCTACGAATACATTAGTTTTATAAGCAAGGTATATACGAGTAGTGTACCAAAATAAAGAAAACATAAAAGCAACTTCACTTACGTCCACGACTAAGATAGAACATTAATGACAATTTTATGACAAATAATTCAAAAACCATTGTTAATCATTAAAATCTTTTTCAAACCTAGTACCTACCTTACTACCTTTTAGTGCCTTCATTGCAAAATGAAGGGTACACTTACTAGTTAATAAATGTAACAATTCACTGCTACGTAAATAAAGATCTACCACAAAGTATTTGACGCTGACTTGTCCTACTTACTAATATAGTATATATAGACGTACTATTTTAAATAGACTGGAGCGTGCTAATAATAATACCACGATCGTAAGGGATGGTCTTATGTAATTTTCCATAGATATGTCAGAGACGTCGCTATTTTCGTCCGCCCTTATCAAGTTATTATAGTCTCACATATTTTGTTGCCCTTCAAACTAAATCCTTCACAACTGTCAAAGTTGGACTGTGGTTGGACGGAGTTTTCTTTCTATTCAACCGAAGTTGCGGTAATTAATATTTAGTTATTAACTTGCCGTGTGATGCCTGCTGACTAGAATAGCACCACCCCATCTCCTGGAGCGGGTGTCGTAAGAGGCGACAAAGGGAAAAATCCTACGGATGGGCAGCAGCGTCCGTCGGAACCCAATCTACAGCTACTGCGGTCGCCAACCCGCCTACCAAGCCTGGACTATGGCAACTACCCCCAAGATGATACAAGTCATATTTGTAGGAGGCCTATGTCCAGCAGTGGACTGGATATGGCTGAAATGTAAATGTATGTAAATGTAAACTAATATTTTAGCTACTACCTGTAAAGGAAAACTATAGTGAATTGTTACAGTTTGGGCTGCAAAAGTCAAAATATAATTGTCCCTTACTGACGCTCGGGGATGCGTTCTCCACTCATTATTCCTCCCATGTTAGCCAGTACTCGCACCCATCACAATCAGTGTTGCCGATGGAAGCGGAGTATTGCGCGGGGTGAGACGCGGGGGGAGGGACGACCCACCTCTCGGAGAGATCTGAGGCTCTAGTGTAAGTTTCTTTTGACGTAAAAGAACGTTTACGAATGCGTGTAATGCGACGCATGTTGTTAATGAAACGCAAACGCATTCGTGACGTAAAGTTACGTTAAAAACTTACACTCAGGGCTCCGAATGCGAGTTGCACCGAACGGACGTTAATTCAAATATGTTTTGTTTTTCAATAGCTAAACACCAACCACAAAGATTCGGAATCAGTGTTGCAAGTATTACACCATTAACTAGATACTGATATAATTAGTTCACCGAATGATATCATTGTACGGTGACAATCACATATTGTTTTCACGTTACTATTACTTAATTGAAATATTACGCATGTTAACGTGAACAATGTCTACGTTACGTTACTTGTGTTGGTATGTACTAATGTCATCTTTTTTATATTTATTTACTTATTTAATACGAATATGGTTATACTTGTAGATATACAATTAGACCTTTAGTTCCATAACATATAAGATAGTGATATTTATAACAAGTAGAAACAGGGCTGGCCACAGAAATAACAATTGGATATACAACTAGTAAAGTACCTAAGTATGGATCATGCTTACAAACATAGGTACATTGCATAAGACTGTAAAGCAATGTTTTTTTTAAACACTGTAAGTAATAATCAGTGATCGGCACTATGGGTGCAAAACTTTAACAAAACTCGTTAAGCGGACATAAAAGAATGTATATAACCATTTTTCTTGATAGTAAGTATGACTATACCTCAGTTCAACAAGTTTTGTTAAAGTTTTGCACCGTTAGTGCCAATCACTGGTAATTATAATATTCACACTGCTATGGAAAAATTTGTCTCCGCAAAACACGTATAGGTATATCAAAAATTAACATATATTTAGATACGGTCAAGGATTTTAATTGTTGAGCCATTTAGGGTTCACCTTACATTGGACTTTTCATACATAGATTAAGTACAAAAGAAAATAGCTTGAACCGTAAGTGGTTCAACAATTAAAGTCGGTGACTGTACGTTATAATAATCCATGCTTACTTAATATTATAAATGCGAAAATAACTCCCTGAGTGTCTGTTACCTCTTCACGAATAAAACGCTGAACCAATTGGGATGTTTGGTATGGGAGAGTTTGAGCTCTACGAGAAAGGACATAAGATAATTTTTATCTCGCAACCATGACTTGAAGACGAGCCTGGCTGGCCGACGAAGTCGCGAACAAAAGCTAGTATATTTGCTATTAGGTATGAGAAAATTTGACAAGTATTGTATCAATTAATTGTCTACTTCATTTGTCTTGCCAAATTTTCTCATACCTAATAGCAAAACTAAATGGCAAGACTGCTGTGTCAACAAACAAGTCTACATTTGATAAAGCTTTATACTATCCCGCTCAAGCTATAAAGATAATGTGAAACACCAACAAGACTTCGTACATAAGCTAATGAACTTGTAGCAAAAACTTTGCTAATGTATCTCGGAGATACAGTCTTAATGATATATGACGTCACCTAAATAAATTGCTCAGTCCACTAATTGATACGATCATTTGAAGAATCCGTTAAGATACAAAAAAATACTGCGCAAGTTTTATTATATGAATTTGAGTCTAAGATTAATAATGTCTCATGTGGCGATAGGCTTAAGGTCTATTAAGACGTTTGTAATTTAAGACGATTTTGTTCATTTAATTGAACTAGTTTTTGTGTACATATTACTTTAAATAGTGCTTAACTTACTATGCAAATACTATTTATTTTAGGCACTTAAAATGGTAATTTGGAATAAACGCACAGATTGTAAAAGAAGTGACTTTAATACGAGATGAATTTAAATTAATTTCATAACAAATTCACGTAGAAGTAATAATCAATTTACTAAATATTAAGAGTAGAGTCCGACAGTTTACTCCATTTAATTAAACGTGACTTTACACTGTACTTAGTGATATAATTTATCAGTGCTTAGAACACGACTGAATGAATCCCGTGTCTTAGCCACAACGCTAATCATAACTTGTAAGTGATTACAAGTAAACAAGCCGTCAAATAATGTGATTATTACACGTCGGGCCGACAGAGCGTGTTCTAATTCCAATATTAAACTTTGTTTCACTTGAATATTATTATGAAATACCAAACTATACGACCAAAAATCTATCATGGAAACTATATCAGGTATTTTTTTTATCAGTTATGGTTTTAGTACATGAAATTTTTTTTTAAACGTTATTTAATTTGCAACGTAAATACTTATTTCGGATGAAATCTTGCTGTTCAATTTTGAAGCAGATATTTAACGGATCGCAATATGCTCCGTGACAATGCAATATTATGGTACCACTATAGATGCTGGAGCCAGAAGGCAGCCATAGCAACTCCTAAAATACACAAGTACAAACTCGTTGGTTTTAATCTCATTCGAATGTGAATCCTCTGGAGTTGCAAGCGTCCATAAGCTATGGTATGATTGTTTGTCACCGTCGTTGTATGATAAAAAATCCTCTCTACGAGTAGTTGACGATTGCGCAAAAAATTACAGTCGGCAATAAAAGCTTGTATCATAATTATATCAATAGTTTAAACGTGCTGTGTGATTGATGACCAGATTGTCGCAATTCAAAGCGATGAGCGAGAGTTATTGGCAACTTTGCACTGAAACCACGCGTAGAAGATCACAGGTTAGAGTAGATTTAATTTAATAATTTGTAATTATAGGTCGGTAACTTTTTCGGTACCAAGTATAGTCCGATCACGACCCAGCACGGCCGCAATGCAATTCAATTATTTTGTGTCAGTGTTGAAACATTTGCGTATTTTGATAACCTTCTACTACAACCAATTTTTATAAGTAGCCGACGAGGAAGTAAGGTAAGTTTCAAATAATAAATGACAATTTTTAGATTAAAAATTTTGACAAGTCTAAGCGGTACTCGAATAGCACAATTGGTAGTTCACTGGGCTAGTGATCCAGTGGGTTTTGAGTCCCGATTCTAGTCAAAATTATTATTTAAATATCTAAAATATTCGCTAGCAGACGTTTCTCCATAATAAAAGATAAAACAGTTTTTCATATCAAACAGCGTATCCAATCGTCGTACAAGGGCAATACATGCACATAGTGTAACTTGTACTGATTTTCCTTGTGATTATTAGGGCCTAGCAAGTTCAGACATCTATCAACTGCACTGCTTATATAGTATGCAAAAACGGTTATTCACCAAGAATTTCCTAAGATAATTTTATGGCTAATTATATGTATGAGTATCTACATAAATCCCTACTGAGGGATTATTAGTGGTTTGTAACACTTATCAGTGTGAAAAACATCTGTCAATTCATTTTTTTATTGTTTCATTTAGTGATTACACTTAGATACATAATAACTTTTTATTATTATTATTTCTAACAAAAAAACAGCATTTTTACGATAATCTTATCCGGGTTGACTTAAAGTAAGGATCGCTTTGTGTCTAAGTTTAAGTTTTGTTCATAAGGTAATCGTTTTTTGCGCGCGCGCGGCGCTGGTAAGTGAAAGTCGACAGGATCGGAGCCAAGTCCACTTGCAGAAAGTAATAAGGTCCTAACTTACTATGAGAGCAGTCTGCAGATACGGCTGTTGGGAATATGCACGACGTGGGCACCGCTGGCTCCTTACAACCGACAGTATGCGACCGGCGCACGCACTAGCCGTTTGCTAAAACTAGAAATTAGTTCTTAGTGGAGTGAACTGCTAGATAATTTCGACTAATTTGGTAATATGCTGCTTCAGCTAAACATACTTAATCATAAAAATATTTATGACAGGAGTTTGTTAAAGACTCGTGAGTTATTTTTAGGTAAAGTATATCGGATTTTTATGTGCATGATTAGGATTAAAAAAAAGTTGCGGTCATTCAAGTGTTAGAATGTCGGTTTAGGTACCGACTGTGCATCCCTCTGCTAGTTATTTAATCCTCGGTCACCTAGTTTGGTAATAATTAATATCTAGATTTTGAATACACATTCCTTATCTACTCAAGAGAATTTAAAACAGGTTACTTTCGATATAAACTTCTAGACAAACAACCTCGTAATTACGTAAATATCAGATATGATTTAGTTTGCAAGTAAATACTCCTTCGATATTGTTGAAATATTGTAAGGAAGTCTTTAAACTTTTATGGATTTCATTTTGTTCATTTTTTTGTCTTTGTTGCGTCTGCGGGGTGTTGCTCTATCTTAGTAAATCTAGTAGTCCTCTTTTCAGAGTATAGGTACATAGTATATTACACGTTTATAAAATTATGTAGCTATATACAAAGTAAGCCAGTTCAGAGACCAGTCCGTAATAGGCAATAATATTAATTGCCTGCGTTCCTTGACTCGAATCAGTCACATTAAACTAAAAATAAACCGTCCACCTCGAAATGGATATATATACATACATGAAACATGTAGGAATGTAAGCAACAATTTCTCGTGGCACGGGTTGCTCTTATTATGGGCTTGTGATTGCCGAGTGCACTTCACTAACTTGAGTGATATAAATAGTGTTTATTTTTAAATTAAAACATGCTATAATTCAGATGTTTAGGTCCCACACGCACTCTTATTCAAATTTATATATAAAACAACAAATGGTTAATCAAAGTTTAAGTTTCAGTAAACAGACGTACTTAGAAAGTATCACGACATAACGTTTTAACAGCACGCGGCGGTTAAAAGACAAACTGTTATTTTGTCACGCTGTCACGTCGATAAGCCTGATCATCCTCTCCGTCCTGGATTATATGCCTTTTTCATTGCAACATACAGGACAAAAGGAAAAACATCCCGCAAATTCATTCACTGTTTTAAATGTTTTGTGACATTAAAATGCGTCTGCAATCAATTAAATGTCTTCCGTAGCTGTTAACATGCTAAACGGATCGCTGGCGCATGTCACGTTTCCACTTGTCGCTTTTCGTAGCTGCAGTTACTAATTCAAATAAGTATAGGAAAGAGAAAAAAGTCTTCGTTTTTACCACCAAAAAGATACGTTTAAGAAGATTTGATGAGGCCTACTGGTTTGGTTTAATGGGTAGTGACCCTGCCTGTGAAGCCGATGGTCCTGGTTTCAAATCCCAGATGATGATGAGCACAGATTTTTGTTTCTGAGTCATGGGTGTTTAATATATATTTAAGTAGTTGTGTATCATATGTACGTATATTTTTGGCTGAGTACCCACAACACAAGCCTTCTTGAGATTACCGTGGGGCTCAATCAATTTGTGTAAGGTATGACGTCCTATAATATTATATCGCAATGGGCTACATATTTCATTACAATCATTTATGTCAGCATACATATCACCATTTAGTAACAGTAACAGCGATTACAACTCAAATCTCATAAACAAGGAGCATGTATCAGACATTACAAACAATAATGTACCAAATGTTACTGCTTTTGTTTGAACAGGCATAATAAGTACATCGAAAGAAACTTCCTTGTAATGTGTCTGTCTCTTTGTTTATTCAACTTTAACTTTTCCAAGGCAGTAACGCGCTCGTGGCTCACTGCGATACCCGCTTTTCACCTGGAGCCATACTCTTCACCGATATGGTATGCTATACAACACATATTTGAAGAGTATCTTAAAAGGCTTATTTCTTTATGTCAGTAGCGATTATTTTTCTAAGAAAACCAAATAAAAACAAGCTCTATCGACATAGAGAAATATGCCTTTTTGAAAAGACACTGCTCACATTAAGTTATCGATCACAAGGAAAATTATTCGTAGAATCTTTTCATGTTTTACATTTAAAGCAGTCGTGAGTAGCATCTTGGGATTATCGCATTATTAACTATGGAGGATATATTGAAGATATCATCTCGCTGCATATAATTGCTGCAAAGATTGCTTGTCTGATAATGACGGTGGTACTGCGCTGCAGTTATATTGTGTATGATATAGAAACCCGGTTTGATCGTTTAATGTTCGCGTTGATCGAAATATATTTTTGAAGTACTTGTTTATCATTTTATTCTGGCAAAATAAGAGCCATATTTTACTACATTGGAAATACTGGTATCATTTGGAAACCAATATGTTAATGCTTAGAATAAGACACGTTAGTGTCCGACTGTTAAAACAAGCGTTACAGTTTTACTACAACTTTATGCTGAGTCGAGTCCCTTTTTGATCATCACACGATTAAGTTAAATCATACTTTTATGTAAATTTTTAGTTTCTTATTACATATTTATGTTAACATTTATTGTGATGATGAACAATATTTTTCTGCCTATGTCTATATAAATAATTAAATTATTTTTCTAATGGTAGACAGAATGCAAATATTTTTGGAAAAATACTACGAGCACAGTGGCGTTTTGGTGTAGTACATAGCATGTGATATTAATTCTATTGAGTACATTCTGATTCCGAGCAGAGGTAAATGGCGTTTAAACAGGGCTATTACATGTTATCTGCATGTTGCCATCTACGCCGGGATTCTAATTCATTACCCCGTAGCATCCGGCACTAGATGTGACAAGAATGAGCTAGATAAGCGTCTTCCTCTGTTCTTCCGAAGGTTTCGTGACACTATATAATATGTATAATCAACTACCGTTCTTTCATTAACTAGTCACTTTACGATGGCAGTGGCTATAACATAACATCGGCTCACAGGAAAAGACGGACGCCGTCACTTGGACCCTTACCCTGGGATGTGGTAAAACTGTCATTTTATACAAGTTAATACCACACCAGATACAGGATCACTGCAGCCTTCATAGGAATGGACAAACATATGATTTAGACACTTAATAGCAAATACTGCAATGGGAGGGAGCCATATTACGCCTCTGTCATATTTCTTTCAACATTTTTCTATTTATTTTCTTTAAATATTCAATAACACACGACATATTATTGTTATTTTTGAGTAACTATTATGGCATTTCGATGTCTCAAACAAATTGTGCCATATGGCGTAATAACACTTTTTGATAATATACGGTAATACGATGCATATGAGATAAAATAACGACCGTGATAATTTTAGTTTCGTTTCTTTACAAAGTAGGTAAGTACTATTAGGTATGGACAAAAATGTTACTTTGTTCCTAGTTCCTATCTTTCGATTTCCGCGATACAAATCAAAAGGACACAGCAAAGTGAACATGCAATACGAAATACGAAAATCATGAATTATAAATAATGTATGAAATATCGGAATAAAACGTTTCTCCAGAGTAGGTAACTGTGATAAATCAAGCAAGTGTTATTCATACGTTATGTTAGGCTGAGTTACCGCAAATGTACGAAAAACAAAACATGCGGTTGAATAATGACTAATGTCTAGTAAGTTGCCTGTGTAAAAACAAGTACAAGTAACTATATAGGAAAATTTAAACTATAATATGTTTAGCGTTTGCACAGCTTTCGGCAGGTCTAAGTACAACGCAAGCTGTTTTTCCTGACTCCTCCATACGAGATTACGGTCTAGATTCCTGATTATTTTATAGAAATCAGCTTTTAGGTACTTAGATGAAAAGAGGTAATGTAAAGGTAAAGATAATGTAATGTTAAAGGTATGGAACGAATATCGAGACTCAAAAAACTCTAGATTAGATATCCCTGTTGCCGGTCAGGCTATTAACACCCGTTTCAGACAGTAACTCCTAGTTCTCATGGTACGTCATATTCGTTACAAATGTTACGATATTATATATTAAATGCTGCATCCATTACGACAGCTTCGAGAACAATATATACTTATACATAAATATGTTTCAGGCATTGGATCTAGCATAATCCAAAAGTTGGAAAAATAAGATATGACGTTAACGCATTCACTCCCACCGACGCACAGGGCGTTCATTTCCATACATTATTGGAGGGGGTGGCTGCGAATGTGTTAAAAAGTGGATATCCATCCAACAGGGTCATTGGAACAATACAGTCAGATTAGGAATTGCATTAATAATGCAATGTTGTCTACGGCATGCTACGTAAACACCTTGCAGAACGTCCATCAAACCCAGACGAGGTAAACTGCGTATTATTTAAATCGAATTAAAAACTAGTTTTGAATCATTGCATAATAAGAAAGCATTATTAAGTCTACGTCCGCGCGAATCTTCACGGCCAAACCTGTTGATGCCACATACACTATTTCCTCACCTTATACGAAGCGATTATTGTAAAATTCCACCTACGTGCCTGCGTTACAGAGTCTAAATTGCAACTAAGATGCGCAGCCTTCGATCGTTGAGAACGTTTGAAAATCAGTAACAGACCTTTTAATGACCACGAAATCAGTTCCTAGAATTGATGTTGTTTATAGTCATAAACAAATATTAAACATCTTCGTGGTCAAGGATCTGCATACGTATTTAAATAAATTTTACGGTACGGTGAATGAAATATAACTCAACTATCGATTAGACAAATTTTTAGGTCGACAAAGAAATAAAACATTAAATAGGTCATAATCGTGACTATGTGCGCTCAGCTGTATATTGTATAAAGATCTGATATTTTTTAACGTTCCCAAATTGAGTGGAGACTAGTCTCCACTCAGGAGTCAGGGTCTAGACCCTTATGAATCCAGTTCAACAGTGTAAGAATTCAGAGAATACATCTTCTTCCTGAGCTCAAATAAAGCGAATATATGCGATTTTTTAACTTCTTTCTTTCTTTCTATAAAAAAATTTACATTACACATAAAAATGGCTCTAGAATCTGGATATATTTAACATAATATCACGTGTTAGTATTTCTGTATTCCACGTACATATATATTCTTTGACTACATTTTATTGGTTACTCGACTTGATAAAACGAAATGAGTTCCTTGAAAGGAGAATTAATTCTTAGAACAAACATTTTTTTTTTAAATGGAAACGCCGATTTGTTATTCCTCTACAGAACAATAATCATAATCCATTTTCGTATTGCTATAATAGAATATTCAAAGTAGAATTTCCGTTATAGATCTATGAAAATTTCTGATGTTTATTCGTCATCTACCTAACCTTGTTTGAATACAACCAGCACAATACATATACAATCAGAAAACATATAACTTTTATGGCAATCCACATAGATAACCTTATTACCAAGTACAATAGGAAATAACAAACAAACACACAGACATAGGTTACGTGAAACTGCACAAGTTACAGGCGTGTCAAATTATACACGGAACGTAAAACGGAAAACAAATATATATGTATGTTTTCAGTAAAGCACGGCTCACACGGCCTCGGGCGCTGAGCTATTGCTATATTAGTTCTTAAGCATACTTACACACACGTATAAGTAGGTGAAGAAAGCCTTAGCTAAAGCACCTATATATTATTAACGTGTGTGTACACACGCATGTCGGCGTTCTATATTCAAATTTTGACGTAACATTTTGCACAACTACATAGACCATAGACATAGTCCTTCAATTTAGTCTTTCAGCTATATGCAATATCATTTCACTTTCCCGTAATTTAAATACTCTACTTTTAATTTCGATTATTAAGAAAAATCCCAACAATGATAGAAAAAAATCATCAGTAGGTTGGATAATGGAGTTTTCACTAGACAATTTTAAACATTATGGCATTAAAATCTTCTGTCTTAGTTCTTTACTAATTAGTCTAAAAAAGGCTGTTAACTTTATAGGCTAATTGATATCTCTTTATCTCGGAGGTCTCGCTAGCAGTCGTTTCTGGTTTGCAAATTAATTTAAATAATAAATCGAAATAAATTAGGTATTCGCAATCGTTTCTCGTCCATTGCGAGCGTCTATATCCACTTACATAAGATAATAAAAATGTGCAAGTCGTTTTGTCTCCTGATTGTTTTGAATAATAATTAACTAGATAACAAATTAATGTTATTCCGTTCTCCTGTTTTAAAGAATAGGTACCTATGTGTTAAATTAGATTCTTCTGCAATAACACAGCAAGCAAGTTTATACAGGCTATGCTCGGTGGATGTTTTCCGAGAACCGCGAATCTATACACAGACAAGGATGGTTCTCTAATTTTATTAGTTTCATGACTAATTGAGTTAGAACCGATAGCAATCGCTTAGCCTCGCTCACGCGTTCGATACACGACATATGTTGAGTATTATTACTTAACCAATTTACACATTATTTGTTATAGCTTTCCTTTTTAGAAGCTGTGGGACGTTGGCCCGCAATGACCTATTTACTTACTCTAACGGTAACCATATTTACCTACTTAGCAAAGTGTCTGGCATTCGGCCGTGATTCATAACAAGCGGTTTACATGTAATTACTATGTACGTTGTCAATAAGTATTATTCGGACCTAATTAATTATTACGTTAGGAAGCTTGTTTGTATCACATATTTAAAATAAGTATTCATAGGACATATTTATGTAGTTACAGGGAGATATCCCTGTATAATAATGTAAATACTAGCTTATACTACTAACACTCTTTACACTAATACATAGTTACTACTTATGTTCATTACAAGCTACATTCAAAGGCACTCTTGCAGGAACGTACGCGTGACGAGACATTTTTTCATAATTTATAATTTACGCATGGTGTTTGTATGAGTAATCTTATAACAAAAATAATTTAAAGTTATTGTTATATCAAAAGCAATAAAAAGTATTATTGTTACCTAAAGAGGATTACACGTGTGTTATTTCATACCTCCTTAATGCGAATATATTGACCTTGGTAGTGCACCATAAAAATATTTATGATGGATTAAGTAATACTCAGTACCACACGAGTAACTATAGAAGCTATAATGTTTATAATTCAGGCTGCATTTACTGAGGAATGTCTGCGGTAACCGCGATATCCCCAAACGAGGAAAAAGATGAAAAATATCGCTTTCAACAAGTTAGTCTGCCGAAGCAGGTAAATTAGTCACCGCGTCTATCATTAATGACCGCAAATAGTCAAATGCTTTAATACCGTCTATAAAAGGGGTAAACTATAGAAGGGGTCTATCGCGAATTGATTTATTTATCAAGACGTTTCAATGGTCCCGTCTCACCGGTCATTCTCGCGGATAACTGTACCCTTACCACTGTACCTTTACATCTGGAGGTGCATCTCGTTATCACTAAAATAGGACAAGCGAGATGCACAGGTAGTGAACTCGATACTCGTTATCGAAAACTTCAATGTCACAACTCATGATAAGGGTAATGACGTCCCAGCAATTGTCAAATCATAGGTCAATCAGAATTTATGTGAATACCCGACGATTGTTTGTGAGGAAGTTTAGGGTAGATGTTGTTAAAACACAACTAACTACCGCACTAGTTAATTATTGTCAACAATCCGACACACAACACTCACTACATCGGCGGACAGATTTGAATTAAATAATCAAGAGTAATTAATAATTGGTAATTAAATTTAATTCGCGGTAGACCCTTAGTATAATTTTTAGTAAATATGTGTAGAAAACGCGAAAGTTTATAGTGTTATACCGTCTATTGTCAAGTTTAAATTGATTAAATACATTAATGTATTAATCCTCAATAGAAAATGAAGTGATCTGTATAAGATTTATACGTAACCATAATGTTTAATTATTCAATACTGACACGACGCCTGAGAAATTAGCCTGACAATACTTTTGCGATCCGAATCACCTGCTATCTATTATTTTGTTCTGTGGAATGGTGTCTATTTTACTCAAATCACAACTAGTTCCTTATTATGACAAACCTTCCTCATTAAACAAATGTTTTTATTTACCAAACATGAAAAATTACAGATATACATATGTATGTATCTCTTCTTTTCATCCTACATTTAGTTGCAGCCCAGGGAATACATTTATTTATATATAGGATAATATATTTTGGTAAAATTAATATAAAAAGGACGGTAAAAGCTTACTAACTCACTAACGTCTTTAAGAGCAACTTACCGACGCAAGTAAATTATCTACAGCCGGTAAATTATCTTCAAATCGTCTACTCTTTATTACTTGACTCGGTCTCTAGATAAACATTATGCTGACAAACGACAGCTTCTTTTGGATAGCGGAAACTAATCCGAAGAAAAAAACTTGCACAGAATTCACCACCTTGCCACGAGGTGAATTCGTGACGGACCCCGCAATGGCCGCTGCGAGGACGTTCAAATAACACGTTTATAATTTGTTACAACCTATTGTTCGCCCAGTCCCATCGATTGTCTATCGCCATAATGGAGTGTTGTGATTCTAACGACTGTGCGATATTGGATTGCTGGTCATTGATCGGGTGAGGTCGAAATTGCAATGCCACCTAGGTGATGGTTGAATTGCCTGCTTTAGATGAGGGCAACATTTGCTTCCGAACAATATCTTAATATGTCCAGGGTATGTGTCTTATCTTTTTATGTGTGTCCACCGCGATAGTTATGAGCTCCGTAAATGGTTAGAGGATTTGTTTTATGCGCGTTTCGTACGATGGTGCCATACGGTTTTTTTTTATTTTCGTGGATGCAAGTGTTGTAAGCTCTAACGCTAAACCGCTGCTGAATTAAATGCCAAGGCCCTAGATAAGCATTACTATCGCTTACAGAACACGGACGAGTCGAAGTCTCAGTGAAACCTATTAAAGTGCTCTCAGCTTATCCGTGCTAGCTGGAGATATCGAAATCGCGTTACACTCGTTTTTCCAAGAACTGGATTTAGCCGTACTCGGCCTGAACGCAAATCTAACCAATAGATATAAATACACTGGAAAGTGTACGAAGGCATTGCTAAGTTCATCCTCTTGCAAACTTGTTTGTGAAATATATATATATCGTTCTTATTCTGATTCGCGGTAACTGCGGTTTCATAAATGTACCACAAGCATTTTATTAGTGCTCAGTACCTACAGCTATTAAGTTTAATCGGCCTGCTTAGTCGGGTTAATGTTTCACGTTATGAAAGTTAATTGGTATTGTGTACTAATATAGCTACCTTCGTTTAAGGGTTTTCCTCTTGCTTCGGTACAAGCTCATGTGAATTATATTCGCTACAGCTACAGCATAAAAACTCGTAATATAATATGAAAATGCATAAAATTTTCTAAGAAATTCAATTCGGAAACACACAAATTGAATACTTCGCATACAACCCAATAACCCACTTGCCATCTCTTCTCGCATTTATTTGACAAACAAACTTACTTGTCACAAAATTGATTCATGACCGGTAATTCTGACACCTTCGTTTTCCGTGTGTGTAAATATTTCCAAGCGTGTGTGCGTCGGTCGGTAATCGTCATTGTTATGGTTCACTGTTGTGTTGTAATACCGGCGATAACGCCCTTCAATAGTTTGATTAGTTATGGACAATTCGGAATTCGCTGTTTACTGCTTAGTGATTTTATTCTGACGGCTAGATATGTATTAGACTGCGGCTTGCCAATGCAAGGCAAAGCCGGGGGCAAGTGGTATCACCCATTTATACTCGATATAGGCGTAAAACTTGACTGAAGGACCATATCAATGTAGTTGCGCAGTAATGAATATGGGATGTATGTCAAATTTTAAATATGGAACGCCGACATGCGTGTACTCACGTTACTACTACATAGACCAGGTGCTGGTGTTGTTGATGATTTTGCTACCTCCACACACAATTTTATTAATATGTTTGAATAGACTAATATCGCCCTGGTCTTTCTTGGGTATAACAGGTGTAACGAACCCATCGTTATTTTAATTATTCAATACTGATCATCTGATGATTTAAAAAGTTAAAGAGTATATTACTTTTTAAGGATACCTTTTTGACCATAATAGTTTCTTAATATGCGACTTCTAAGTAATCATTTCTAAACTGGCTTGCATTAGTGAAGCTGGATCAAGTATGTCACTGGTGCCTCACTGACATACTGTAACATACGACTAACTGTCTTGAATTTTGACAGATTAGCTGTACGGGACAAAGTTTCTATGCATTATATATTTATGCTTCTAAATGTAAGTCTTAGATGACAACTAATATTTTTCCTATTGAACTTCGGTCATGTACCTCTGACAGTAGATAAAATGTCATATAAACAGAAGAATATTTACCTAGCTCACAAAACCGATTACCAAAATGAACTGTCAAGCTAATACAATTGTAAATAAATATTCGGCCGATTGTCGCCGAGGACGCTAGTAAGAACAACCCGTCTCGCTGTCCAAATCACATTGGCCACGCGAGCTACATACATAAACACTCGACTAAACCCATTCAAAAACAACCGAACTCAGACCAACTCGCATAACCTCTTAAGACATTTCTGCACCAAACAATGTCACCCAACTCGTGCAATAACGGCATAAGACTTTATCATTTACATAGCCACTTAAGTCGTTTTAACAGCAGCTGCTTCAACGGATCTCCTTTGGTTTATAGGAGGGAAATTGTGAATTTCTAAAATGGCACTTTCGATTGCAAGATGCGTGCATCGAATATTATTGCAGCTGGATTAACGCTAGTCGTTTAAATTTCCCTAAATTGCTATTCTTTATACTACGACGGTGGCAAACAAGCATACGGCCGCCTGATGGTAAGCAATTGCCGTAACTTATGGACCCCTGCAGAGGATTGACACGTGCACTGCCTACGTTTAAGAATCTATACGATCCTTTTTTGAAGAACCTCATATTGTAGCCTTTTGGGAAAACCCCGGCAGTTCATTTTCGCTCCACAGCTACAGCGTTCGCGGGAGGAAATTCCTCGTAAACTGCACAGTGCGTGCCTCTATATGATCCGGAGTGTGAGGGTAATTTTGATATTAAGTAGTTGTTTGGACTGTATTCATTAGTAAGTATAAATACACGGACATTCAAAATTAGTATTAAACTAGTGGAGACAACGGACTAGCAAGCGCAGCGTACGACGTCCACCCACAAGATGGACAAATCTCATTAAGGCCGCCAAAAGACGCTGGATGCAGGTCGCTTCCAACTGGTACATGAGGAGGTCCAAGGAGGAGGCCTATGTTCAGCAGTTGACGTCTTATGGCTGAGATGATGATGATTAAACTAACACATTTTGACTTTTTTTTCTCAATTAATATCTAACAACTCAGCACCCTGTATGTACAATTTTTGATTATCATGTAAGCCTGTAGGCAAGCGTATTTAGACTTAAATAAAAAACATAAATAACAATAGTATTTCCTCTACTATCAGTTTTACATACATATTTAAATCAAAATATCTATGAATTGTTATAAGTCACTACCTATGTCAAAAAGATGTAAGTAGGTATTTTTTTTTTAAGAATGACGTGAGAATAAGTTCTATAAAAACGAATTTTAACTTGTTGTATTCGAATCGAACGTGTGTTGAAGAAATGCGGCCAGCGTCTTCGAAGACCGATTCGTTGTTGGAGTAGGCGTTCCCAGGGGTCTTTCTTTATGTTAGTTTTAGAATTAGAATTAGTATTAATTAATTATTAATTCTTTTTGTAGATATTTTGTTGTTATTGATTGGAAAAGTATACTGTTGTATTACTGAATTGCAATTAGAAAGGGGTTGAGATAGCTCTATCCAAATTTAACTTACAATGTAGGTATGTATGTGTGTTCGGATGGAATCTTACAACTTAAGTTTCAACCAGTTATTACAAGCTTTTATTGATTTTGACGTAAGTGTGTGAAAATTTGTAACTTCTAATCCCATTCTGATCGCGCTATGATAATATTACGCCGACAAAGTCACAACGTAGGCACACATGTAATATTAATAATCACGGTCATGAAAACGCATCTCCGGATGATATTGAGACCGCTGATTGGAAGATCCATGAGAAATATTAATTACTGTTGTGATGTATTCGCAAGGCTGTTTACCAATTCCGCGCACGCCGCCGACAGCCTTGCTGCAAGGCTCTTTCGGAAGATTACCGCATGCCGAATAAAAAAATCAGTTGCCATGGATTATATAATAGATATTAGCTCAAACGTTCGTTGTCTATGGATATTTTGTAGCGCCAGTTTGGACGTTCAGTGTTGGACTTAGGCCTCCCCCAGTGCTATCTACAATGACCGATTAGTCGCCACTCGCGTCCAGTGGTTTCCCGCGATGTTTACCAGGTAGTCGGTCAACTCTACCCAAGCAGCGCTTTCCGGTACGTGGTCGCCCACTGCCACTTAAGTTTATCGATCCAGAGGGCTATATTGGTTTCTTTTGTTCTGCTGCGAATCACCCGTTAACGTCATTATAATATTGGAAATTTTACAGCTCTCTATTGTATGACAGCCATGCCATCATATTTAAGGATAGGTAATCACTAATCAGTTCGTTGAACGAGCGCGGTACAACCTACCCTCTAGGTCGAAGTCTGACGTCAACATTCAGTATAGTATGTTTTTTATACGTTTAGAAATTTTCTGCTCGATATGACAGTCGAAGATAAAAAAACGTAGCCGAATGAATAAGTCACATACATCTTTAATGTCTCTTACATCCTTGCAGCAGCCTATAATATAATGAACTTTACTGTTGGCAACTTAATTTCTGAACGAAGCGAACCTGCTTAGAAATAAAGAAAACATGAAAAAATTTGCCGCAACACCGCTTTTTTCTTGTTTTCTAAGCATGGAAATTTATAGATATATTATAATGGAGCATTTTCTTCGTCAATAACTATTATTTCCATGTAAATATATGTCGATTTAGTAAATGACAGACGGTCCTATACGCAAGTGGTGGTTTCTGTGAGTCATTGCTGTAATTTATAAACATTTGACTAGAGTCATGTTATGATGGAACTGGATCTGAAATAGTAGGTACCATCACGTTTACAGTTGTGCAACAAACTCCGATATCCACATTGTAACTATGCGTATTAACTCCTTAAATTAAGATTAGGTTTTCTTAAAGATCAGATTATTATCCGTAGTTCTGTATCGTGTAAGATGAATCGATATATGGTATCGATACAAACACAAATGTAATGCTAAGAATACCCTTTCTAATAAAAAAAGAACTATCAAAACCGGACTACTCTGTAAAAAATTATGCGTGATCATTTTTACATTAAAAAAATATATACGCCTCGACTTGAGAACCTCCTCCATTTTTTCATCGGTTAAAAAACAGGATATTATGAGAAAGTAGATATATCATAAAAAAGCACTGCGCGTACCATTCATTTTAAACTACTGGTACTTAATTGATATTTTTATAGTATATGGCAATAAGAGGAAAATGATTACGTATCTCAATGTTTTCTATTACATCGTATAAAGTGAAATGTCTGTATGAAAAAACATAAATAAATGTATGTATGTAACATTAAATACATAAATAAATGTAGACAAAACAAATTAAGTAACAACACTACCATTATAGTTTAATTATAAATTATACAATTTTATTTTCATTTAATTTTTCCTCTTGATGTGTATCTTTATTAACACTTGATATCAATAACGTAAAAATTGGCTTACCGCTATACGAGATCTGGTTATATGACATCTATTTCAGTTTACGGCACTTTTTTTTAATAATTTTAATATTAACTTCTGTAGGCTGTACACACAATACACACGTAATTCATCTTCACCAAGTATTATTTATATGAAAATACCAACAAGCAAATACCGTTGCCATTCTTTATAAATGACTGGCCATTATCATTATACGACTCATTTTACTATACAAATTATTCTTATACACATTTGACACATTGAGCTGGACCGGTATAACTGTAAAATTGATTCGTGCGTTTTATTTTGGTCGACAAACACACAATAGGACATATAGTAGCACGCGTGATATACATGATATTATTTATGTACTGATCATTAACCCTATAAATAATCACTACATACGCAAACCGGCTAACATAAACCGTTTCTGAAAAATATCTCTTATATTCGATTTGTCGTGTATTTTCTATACAGTCAGTCTATACTTCTATAAATGTCAAGCCAAAGATCTTATTGTTACATCCGACCCGTATTTTTCCTTGCAATCCCCTACTCAGTGCATCCATAAGAATATTCAATTTGATAATGATGTGATGACGAATGAGACGTGTCTCGTCAAGCCATATTTTCATTTTACCCGTTCTTTGGTGGTCTAAACATGTTTGAAGCCCTCCATAATTTTCATTATGCTATTGGCTACCATATTTAGTCTTTCAGCATAGCTGTCAATGTCCGGTCAATGTCTTACTGACTTGAGTTATTTTTTACCCTTATATACTGATCGTTTTTTATTTATATTCGGTTTATTTATAAATCTACAAGTGATATCATTAAGCCGTTTTAAACAGATAAAGATAACCGAAGTAGCGAAAAATACTTCAGCTACAGTTAAATATCAGTTTTAAAAGTACAGACGGCACGCGAACAGTAGTGGTTCTCATTAATGAAGATAAAAACAATAAACGATTTTCAACCGTATTTTTATTACTATACAGCACTTATTTTCTTGGCCTGAGAACGGAAGGACTATACCAACGTGGGAACAAACAAGCCTTGAGTTGGATAAACAATTTTCCACATAATTTGTAGTAAGCGAGTTTTTTTACTTCAACATCAACTATTAACAATGGATCGATCTCAGGCACAGTGTCGTCGGATAGTAGTGCCGAGCTTCGTTTATTATTACTCGCGATGCTTTTCATGAAAAGTTTATTATCGATATGATATTATTCCATGAAAACCGAGGCAAATTAAATTCCACGTATATTAAATTAGTTCATCACATAATATTATACATTCGGATATTAATTTCAGTTGCCAATTGTAGCGGACCGCAATTATACATAGTTTTCCATGTTTATTATTGCATGTATACAAATTCAGTTGTGCCCATCCGTCATCAAACGCACATTTATTTGCATAATGACAGGTAAATACATAAATCGACCTAATCGGAAACTTAATTCGCGGGTCGCTACACCTGGAACGGGGCCGGACGTGGAATATTAGTCGGATTACTGAGCAAAGCGTAAACAATATTACTGGCCGGTATTGTTCGTTATGTGAATGCGGCTTAGGTAACCACCAGTATTAATGCGTACCTGTCGGTTTTGTTAGTAAATAATATACTTGGTTTATTCTCGGTATCTTCTTTAGTTTGCGCTGTATCAGGAAGTATGCATTTTGCTCAGAGTGGGAAGAGTCGTTATGCGATTATAATATGACGGCATAGTTAAGATGCGGCGTCAAACAGCACCCTTATGTGCAACGTACTGATTACCAACTCGTAATACGCTACCCTTGTAATGTTATCGTTTTCAATACTCGTGGCATATCTGGGTGCAATCTGGGTGGTGACCAAAAATGTCTAGAAGTGATATAAAGCCGATCATACTTAATAACTTTTCCCATGGGACCAATATTAAATACGCGAAAAAATTATCTGCTACTCCATACGTACTGGGACTAAATTGCGAGTTAATTGCTAGTTAATGCTAAATTGAATAAAATTGTAACTGCCGAGTTAATGTATGGAGCAGCTAATTTTTTTCGCGATTTTATTATTGGTCCCATGGGAAAAGTTGTTATTTATGATCGTCTTTAGCACTTTTTAACATTTTGGATCACGACCCAGATTTCAACCGGTAGAAAAAACTGCGTAGCCCGGGTCGAGCCGCACCATACACTATCGGTAACACATCGGTTCAGGAATGAAGCATAGAGCATTTTGTCGCGATATCTTCACTATGTCCATAGGCAAATTGTTGTCTCCGCCGTAATGGGGATAATACTCGTATAAAGCCCGTGTCGCGTGTCGTCACGTCAATAAATGCTCGTCAAATATAATAACTTAATCAAACTGCGAAAAATTGTTTAATATCTACTTAGAATCACTAGATTATTGACTTAATACCTATTATTAAATGCCTGTTAGTAATTATAATTAGATACACTTTTATACCCTCTAAGGTTTTTTTTGTAATTTTAGGTTTACATGTAAGTGAGACTAGAGTGAGGATTCAATTTACATGCTACCTAATGTCTCATTTAGCGTGAAAGGTTTCAAAGCGGCTATTCCTACATCTTCACGAAATAAGAAAGCTAAAACCGTAGATTACATAATATAATGAATTTTTGAAGATTGTGTTTGGTAGCGCATAGTATTTTCACTTTGAGTAAGACCTCTAAGAGGAAATTTGTCCCGCTACATATGCCCCTAGCACGTGAGTTGAACCATTATTATTTTATACTTAAAATTTGTTTCATTTGGATTACGCAAAGGCAAAACACGTAGTCGAGCGTCGAACTGGGAATCAGTGGCTATAGTCCAAAGATCGCTCCCCGTGACGGTATATATATAGGGGAGGCTGTCCAGCAGTGAACGTCCCTAGTTGATAGGAAGATAGCAAGAAATGGAGAGGTGTCCCAATAAAACCTTCGATCAAGTATTTATCTGATCAAATTGACACAGTTTAGGTGTGAAGACGGCACGCGTCGTCTGTTTACACGGCGTACATATTATTTTATACATTTAGCACAATTTCCGCTGCGCCATGCATGTACCTATTTGTTTAGTCGTGACGTTCTTTTTATCGCGAAAACCATTCAAACTTATGCCAATATTTAGAAATCGTAAATCGTGCGTATTCATAGGTATGTAGGACTGACGTATATAGAATACCAAATATTATCTACTTTTATGGATTTATTTATGTTTAATTATAGTTGCGAACGAGACTTACAACGAAAAATTTACACATAGCAGGTTCCACGGATTATTAAATCAAGTATGACTACGAAACCATGTTTTTTTTTTTGTTTTATGACATAAGGTGGCAAACGAGCAGACGGATTGCCTGATGGTAAGCAATGACCGTCGCCCATGGGCACCCGCAACACCAGGGGAGTCACAAGCGCGTTGCCGACCTTTAAGGGGGGTTGGAGCTCTGAGAACCTTACTCACCATCAGGAACATAACACTACATACCTGAAAGGTAGCAGTTCTATTATGGCTGTGGTCTTCTGTAAGGAGGAGGTACTTCCCCAGTTGGGCTGCTCCAGATTCAAGCGTGATGGTCATCGCTGTGCCTACCTCTCATTGTTGGACGTAGTTTAAGGACATACCCGGGTCCATGTGTTTGGAACTTAGCGAGCTTACATTTCATACGTATAAAAATAGTTTTTATGAGATTCTTTTGGAACCTTTTTTTATTTTGGATGATGTAGCTGATGGATGTTGCATGAAGTTACATATTTTTTATTAAATTCTCAAAAAGTATATTAAAATGTAATAATTAAAACGTGACAGGCAACATATTGGCATAAGAATATTTTGTGAAATATATGTCAACAGACCAATAGCAAAAATATTCTATCACATGGTATGATACAATTAGTTTAAGATTTCACTTCTATTTTTTATGTACTATGATGATTATAATAAAATGACTACTATTATATTTGAAGCTCTGTAAAGCCCGATAACACAAAAAATGTTCAACCACATCATCACGGTAATCGAACATTTTCGTTTTTCAAATAAAATTACCACAAGAAAAACCAACGGAAATTACAATGATTGGTTATTTTACATCTTTTTACGTATAGCGAGTTGTACGCAAGGTCGACACGGGTGTCGATGACTGGTGAATGAAAGTAGGTACGTTGTCTGATCATATCCGACCTGAAGAATATAGCTTGTCATTAAAGCCACCTCTTATAACGGAAAAATATTAATTATAATTCGTTTTTGGGATATATCTTGAATTTAATTCAAAAATTAGCAGTAGGGAGAATTCCATAGGTAACTGTTAATGTGACGGTAAAATATTATTTATATACTTATTGCAAGTTACTTGATGTGCTGCCGATGTTGACGGTGAGGTAGAATTGCGCAACGGACAGGTTCAAGCATCGTACTCGGCTTGCACGCGATATTTCGATCCGTCAGAAATCCTTACCAAGGCACGGTACACACGCTCGTGCAAAATTGTTTCGCGCCTTCTCATTCGCATGACCGGGCCATGATAGTGTGAAAAGGTCGCGTGATTATTATCAGCTAAGCCGTGCAAGATACCCGATTGTCCGATATCCGAGAGCTGTTATAAATGTAGGTAATTAAAAGTTTTGATGCTAAAATTCGTATTTTTTCTACTAAGTTTTTTTTTTCAATAAATGTTCGGAATAACAACATTATTGGATGAAATCCCACTTTTACTCAAACTACGCAATACCAGGAAACTTAATTGTCACATATTTACTAATTCACGTATACATGGGCGTAGAACATTCAACATAACCAGATTATTATTTTGTGGTCAGTCTAAAAACCTGTTTGATTTGTGCTGCGAGTTTCTGATACACTATAAAGTTTTTGTTCAACATAAATATTAATACCAAGACCAATCCAAATAGAATCTAGAACTAAGGCTTTTATGGTGGACACATCTAGATATAGGTATTACTATCGGGTAGTTGCACATGGACGGAATTAATTTGTAATAGTTCATTTTGTATGCAAAGTACTCGCACATTATTCAAGTCGCTTTCAGGTACATACTTTCTTCAACCTTCTGCAAATCTTGGCAATATATTCAGTGTGACTAATCAGGCACTCAAACATATTGCAAAGGGAGATTGTACGCGGCCAGACGACCAAAAACAAGTTAGCTTATAAAAGTCGAGATCATTAGAAGAACTGTTAGGACATAGCCATTCTCAATCTGTGAGAGTGGACCACCGTTCATCTAAACGGTGTCACGTTATCTATGCCAACTTAACGGTAGGCAGGAGCCGAGCTTCACTTTGTCACTCCTGATAAAATCTGCCAACATGTCACAGGGTCGCACACAATGGCAGGTAAGAGATTGTATATAATAAGATTTGTTAGTGTTCGATTTTATCGTAACGGCTTCATATTTGAAATTTTGAATTAGGTATTTGAATGTCACCCAAATATCTCAGCATGCGAAATTGAGAGGATTTTTTTACTTAATGCCGTATCTTCTCAAACTAATGTGTCGCACCGTTTCATGTATTCGTACCAGGGCTATCCTGGCAAATGAGTTCCATAAAGCAATCTTAAGGTTATAAAACCATGATTTGATAATTCCAGACATCAAGAAAAAAGATTTTTAGAAAAGCCTTCTTGTAACACGATAACATCAACCTTAACGAATACCTTGAGTTAAGTGTAATCCAAAAGCTTTTAATTAAATATTAAGACTGTTACTAGTATAACTTACGTAAAATTTGGATTCATAAAATATTTAGACTCAATGGCATAAAAAAAACGTTTACACCAAAAATATCTCAAATTTAGGCATGAACAACGTCATGTATAAGTTCAGTGATTTTAGAAAAAAATACAGAGAGTCCGCTGTTGTATACCGAAATTTTAAAATTGGCGTGTCTGCCACAAATTCCGGCTAGAAGCAATAGATGCAAAGGCATCCATTCCGTTATACAATACAACCAATGAATAAATGTGGTAACTATACATATATGAGATGAATACAGAGTTACTGCGTTGTAACTTAGAGTAAAACTAACTAGTCTGTTTTTATTTAGGCACAAGGTACGTGGTTACGTAAGGGGGCCGAGGAAGCATGGTTTTCCCTGCACTGAGTAAATTCGAATAGACTATTTTCCACTCTCTCGTAACGAAGTAATTGCGGTAGGCTTTTATATCCCTTTCTATCGTACTTGCCTATAAAAGCTTCGTGATGTATGTAAAAGTGGTTCAGGTAAGCATTTTGGTGTGACATTTTGTAGCCTCCGATTTCATATATTCAATGTACTAAGATATAAAATCAATCAGTGCTCGGAGATCTTTCGTATGTTCGTAGCTAAAATGTATATCTTCAACACATCATCATGTGAGAAAGACAGATACATCCATATCCTTCTACCGAGACGATATTGTGAAACGAAGGGCTACTATAAACCCACTTAAGATTCTTGTGACAGAATGCAAATCTGTCCTAGGTAGGAAATAGCACCGTCCCGTAACAAACCTACAGATCGGCTTGGAATATTAATGGATAGCGGTTGACCTCTACAAGATTTGCGGGAGTCAAGCCAAGTAATCTTAACAAAGAGAATAATGATATATTATTTTCTCGTGTTTCCTAGTTATTTCATAATTTTTATAGTCAGCAATTTCAAACTGTTGATAATCATAAAACTTATATCAGTACTAATAATTATGGCTGACTGGATGGCTGATATGGATGGCTGGAGTTCCCTAAAAGAGATGAGTTCGCCTTTTTACCTTTATAAAATTTACCCTTTCTGTACCTTTATCACTTAGTGCAATAAAGAGTTATCTATCTATGAGGTGTGATAACTCAATAATTAAAAAATTGTTTCCAGTATTAAATTTTCAGGATAGGACATCTGCCTCTCTAACTTGTTTCTTATTATTATAGCTGAATTGCGATAGAACTATTTATGTAAATAACAAAATAAACTGCAAACTATGTATTTCGCATGATCCACCCTACAAACCATAGTTAGCTAAAAATCTACTTACAGTTTTCAGCTTTTGTAATGTTAATCTTCAATTTTATTTTACGCTATTGGAATCATTTTCCATTCTGACAACCACCAATGTAAACCTGCCAGATGTCTAAGCTAAAATCAAGACACTAAACCAAACTAACTACATGACTTTGTGTGATAAGTCGGGGGATTGAAACCGGGCTCATAACAAAAATCATTATAAAGTTATAAGTCTGTATACAACGGCAGAGGCGTTCAAAGGTGTGCCTAAGTTAAGCCCGTACTGGGCCGTGAACCTTTCGTACTATGCACTGTGTATCATGCATAGACCATTCCCTGCCTAGTGTATGAGGTAAAGAATGTGTCCATTAGAGGGTGTTTAAGTATAAGGCTCAGAGATATTACAAATACCTGCATAATAGCGTATTTAATTATTCTAACATTGGGCCAGGACAGGACTCGGTCACAATACACGAGTAATATAAATCAGTAAATCAAACAGTACTTTAACTGCTGAGAAGCCGCCGTAAGGTATAATCATAAATTTATTTTGTAACAAGACGAGTAGTACTGTTGTTAAAAATATGTGCATATTGACATGGGCTCTGACAGATTAAGAGGTAAACTGTATTACAGTTATAATTCAGTAAGGGCCAGATTCCCTCAGGGTTCTTAATCGGTATTCTCAATAAGAATAGGATTAGGCTAATATTTACAATTATTTGCTGCTTTTTATGTAGGTTTCATTAATGTTTTTATGTTATTGCTCCAAATAGTTAGTACGTTAGAATTTAATATGAAATAAGCAGAAAACTAAAAAAAAGGATCAAAATAATACCGGTATTTTGCACCAAATATTATAGCTAAGAGTATATTTTACATATGTATAAGAACAAGAATAAGAAGAATAAGAATAAATTAATTTCATAAAAAAAATAACATAACAACTAAGAAACTTCCTATAGGATAAAAAAAATTATAGACTGCTTGCTGCAATCGGCAGTAACTGTAATTACCTAGTAGTAGGTAGATTTTTTATAACATTTACACACATACCTTTACCACGAGTTGCGACAGTTGACATATGTCACGTGTTTCGATTTGTGAGGCGCCGTACAATTCAAATACAAGTATTTTCACACACGTGAGTGAGTACTTTTTTGACGTTCGCCTTCACGAGACGTAACTGACGGTACATATACTGGTATCGTATTATTTATTTTAACTGTGACTTCGCTGTTGCAAATGACCTTATGCAGCCTATAAAATGCTTAATATGTGAATATATAATCGCTTTTCTCGTAAAGGTTCTTTTAGTCTATAAACAAAGATGTAAATAGAGCGCGTAAAGTTAATTTAAAAAAACTATTTTTTATCAAAAACATGACCAAGTTAAGTACAAGTTGCTTCTATGTTATATCTGGGTCGTTTTACAAATTTACGTAGGGGTTAGGTCGGCACCAAGTCGCAGGGATGTTTTTTAGATTTAGTATAGGTAGGTAGTTTTTAGTTTTAATATTGTACAATTTATATTTTTGAGTTAATGTTTATATACCGTTTTATACCTACTATAATTTATTATAAAAAACAGATACTTGCGAATGAAAAATGTGATGAAAGATGTTTGAGAGTAAAAACATTCTTAACTTGCCATAGTGTATTATGAGTATGCTTGTACTATTAACAATAAACTATGCATTTATTACAAAAATAAATCTAAATTTTTTTCCCCTAAGATTAATAACATTAAGAAAAGAACAAACTAGTTCTATAATAAATAAATATTACAGGACGGTACACGGTAGGCTCAACACAACTTCCGTTGTGGGTACTCAGCCAATGGTATGTATATAAATAGTTAAATGAATAGGAAACACCCATGGCTCTGGAACAACAACCTCAATTACACAAATAAATCCCCTTACTGGGATTTGAACCCAGGACCATCTTCATAGGCAGGGTCACTACCCACTAGGCCAGTTTTGTCGACAATATGGTTGTATTGATTTAATAAAAAATAGTTTTGTTTAGGTACTTTTGTTATATGAACATGTTTTTATTCAAATAAAAAGTATCGAATTGTGTACACCTGCCCTTGTGCGTTGTAATTACCTATCGAGGAAATATCAATAACATACAAAACACTTTAATGATATACATCGTTAAGCCGTTATTTGGAGCTATTGTTAAAATTGTTTCTATATATAGTATCTAGATAATTGGAATTATTCCGTTATAAATACACAATCTCTTGTTTTCTGCTTCATATACGTTTTATTCATATCTTAGTTATAATACAGGGTGTAATTTTTCAGATCCATATTTGATAACATAGTTCTTCTTTTTTGATTTAATAAGGTGCTAACGAATTGCCTACCTATATTTTTCCAAGTGATAGTTAGTATTCGAATCTTAATGCATTTAACTAGAAAACACTGTTTTATGATGTTTTTGGAGAAATTTGGGTGAATTTTCTATGAAAAACACATTTAGGTATCATTTATCTGATGACTTTAACTTGATAAAACAAAATGTAAATTGTTAACGAACAGCTGTTGACATGACAGAACGAGTTAAATATCCTATCAGTTAAGGTGACTATTTAAAGTAAAAAAAATATATTTATACCTATTGTTCGAATGAAGAAACCAAAAAATCGTAATATTTGAAAAGTTTTCTTAATATCTCTTCGTAGACATCATTTAGTCTTTCAATTCTACATATCGTTTTATCGGTTTTACGTTTAGCAAAGATTAAACGAATAAAACAGTTAGCAAGGAGTGTGTGCAAATTAAAAGTATTAAAATGTGCAATTCGGCAAGGTTACCCTATGTCAATAACGAGAGGTCATGATCCTTCGGCAAACAAAGCCAAGAGCGTGCACTCAATGTAAATGAAGTAAACAATCTAAAATGTTAATAGTGATACGAATTCGTAAGTTTACTCGACTATCAAAACATATCGGAGCATGTAATAGGAGCATTAACTTTAGGCATCGTTTCTACACCACAAACGTAGGAACATTTTGTTCTACGACTTTTGAAAATAACTTATAGTTTAATAAATACTAACAAAAAAAGATTTCCCAAGCAAGCAATGTATTGCGAAAACTACAGTAAACGTCAACTAGACTATTGGATGCTGTTCCTTGAAATTAATATTTAGTTTGTTCGAAAAAATCACAAGTAATAAATTAGCCAATTATTTAAAGTTGTAGAACTATGTTGTTACGTTCGTGGTGTGGAAGCGATCCCTAAAATTTTTGCTCCTATACAGGCTGCACCCGGTATATCGTAACAATAATACAATTATACGAGTAGTTAGAAGGCTTGTCCACGGAAAAAAGAAATTTAAATTCTCCTGTCACTCAGCAGTTCAATGTGACCCGAATAATGTAACTGAACATTTTTTTTTTTGCTAATAGTCAAATTGTAAATATCGTGAGTTGATGCTTCAATGAAAAAGTTACAGCACGATAATTTGCAAGTTTCTGTGAAACATTATTTTGACTGCTTCCGATAAAGAAGCCTATGATAAAAGATACCCCGGGCATTGTACAATCCATATTTGAATTAATGAAAAAGCAAGGGATCTTAGTAATCCATCATTTTAATATAAAAAGTAATAACACCATGATCCCAAACTGCGTAACAAGGCCCATTAAATGTGGGGCAACTAACATAAATATCCATAAGTTCCATACTTGATGAATTCCATACATGTTAAAATATGTCTTCATACTTGAAATTGGTAAAAGTTGCTATTTTTTTCGTGGACAAGTCATATACCTAGCTACTAATCCATTGATGGATGATGTGATAGCATCCGCATGAATAATAAGATCCCAATACATTTTTCTTGGGGACATATAAGATTTATTCTGTCCACCTATTTTATAAATCCACGTTTACCTTATTCAGATGAATTAAAACTATACTATACTTAACTAACTAAACTTTGCCAATTCTCATCCCATTTATTCTCAAAAAGTAAGTGTAGTGCCTTACTAGCCCCACTGACACCGATGTCAGTTCAAACATTTACATATCATATCAAATGTCGGGTAAGTAAATAAAATCAATGAAGTAAATTTTCACCGATATATGTTTTGTAATTTAGGTTACTTTGGAAAGATACTATGGTACAACATGTAAGTAATAAAGAGATCAATTTAATTTTAGGTGGGCTTATGATATAGTCCCGAGAGTGCATTGGATACCGGTGGCGGAAAACCGGTCAATGGTGGGTCGCTTTGGAAGAGGTCTATGTCTAGCAGAACATCAACAGATGGTATGATGATGATATCTCCCTCGCGGCATTTAAACTTCCAGTAAATAGTTGATACTACAAGCACGTTATCAATCGCGCTCTACATAAAACAAATATTAATTGTCAGTTCTTCGCAGCTAGAACAGTCTCGGGTTGAACAGAAGCATTTTAAAGTAGGACAGCGTTGTAAAAAATCCACACTCGAAGTATTTAAGATAACAAAGCAATTAGGAGTCGGATCGAAGCGGTTTCCTGCCCGGAACGCGAACGCTGTGCTATGATCGTTGAGATAATTAAATCATTTTAAATAATAGTCGTGGAAGAGTTGTTCGATTTGCGTGTCAGTGCAAATTATGTCCAGCACGCTCCTCGCGAAGATTAGTCCAAATGATCGCTACCTTAACCTTAATCTAAAACAATCAGAATTGTTTGTTTAACACTTATTTGTGCCATAGACACAGTCGATGTGACCAGCAGATCGCTAATGATCAACTATTGTTACTGCCTGATATTGTGTGGCACTTTCACGTTGAAATGTTATGACAGTACAAAGTCGCGCCGATAACGAGTTTCCGTTTTTGATTGAACGCGCATAGCAAGGAGAGTACGAGAAATTTCACCTGACCCAGAAACAAATTGCGGCGAATTTGTTTAATTAATTACCTGGTATCGCTTCCTGCGTCCTTTGCGTTGCGCTTGAGGAATTTGAACTTTCTCCGTTTGGCATAGGAGCAATATTTGTTTTGACAGTGTTGTCGAATACAGAGATTGGTTGACACAGAAACGGGCAGAGAAGCCGTGAAAATTTGACGGCGTCACACAATACTTAACTAAGCATAACTGATGCTTTGAAAGCCTTGTGTTCTGGAGACCCCGGTCGCAACGTCCATGCTTACATAAATTATCGTTCACTCTTTACGTAACTAATATTCAGTTTAAGCGACCATTTCTGAAACTCATAATGATAAATTTCAATAATTTGCTTAAGGAATACACTATTTAATGTGATGCCTAACACCAATGTATACGAGTAATCAAAGCAACAGAATACTTATTTGTTATTTTTTTGTTGATTGTAGACTGAATTAAAGATTGATAAGTCTAATTGATACTTAAAAATAGCAATCATGTATGCCAACGTGGCACTTAAGGTCCATTTATTATGGACATGTGCGTAATTCGAGTTTGTGGGAGCCTCAGGCCACTTGTTCATTTCGGGCCTGTTTTGGATCCCCTTCTAAAAATAGCCGTGAAGTCATCCAGCAGAGATTCAGGTAAATTTTCTTACTAGCAAATGTTGCATTAGCAGATTTAACGACTTAAATGAATAATTATCATATTCACATTTATAATAAAAGAAGTCGCTAGCCTAATATGGTCGGGTTTTTATCATTTGTCATATTTGTCACGCTCGAACAAGTATGTGTGTGCAAAAGTGACAGATAGCGCGATAGACGATAAAAAATCGTTCTGATGTCCGAATTTGACTCCATTTTTGTAATGTAAGTAGGATAGGCAAATTGTACGAGTATTGAATTTATTACACGAAAAATGTATACTACAATCGCGTGCCATGTTGCCACGCAAAATGCGGATTATTATTGGAATATATATGTGTCTATTGTGAATCTTTAAATGGCAAAAAAAAATATTTTCGCAAAAAAACTGATATCTGGGCAGAACTCGTAACACTCAAATTGCAATCGTTTTATATTAATTCGACTACTTCGATAGTAAGATCAACTTATCAATCGACGATCTGATAATTCAGTATAAAAAAATGACGAAAACCTGTTTTATGACTGCTTAATCAGGCATCTCACAACATTTATTTCAACTAAAAACTACTAAGTAATCAAGCAACTGCTTGGCAATAATTAATTTAAACAGCTAATGGTTTACTTGCTGATCAATACTTACATATTTATTGCACAAGTATTGATCAATGGATTAGTTATTATGTAAAAAAAATGTATGTTCATTAGTTACTTACCTGGGTAAGTTAGAACCCCGGCTCATTTGCCACTTTTCGTACGAAACTGCAATGCGTATCTGTGTTAGACCAGCTAGCTTACTCGTAATATGGTCGGGTATTTATCATTTGTCACTCTCCAACAAACATGTGAGTGCGAAAGTCACGGATAGCGCGATAGACGATAGAATGGCAACTAAATGTTTCTGGAAAATGTTGTACTACGTAAACCTCTAAGTATGTATTTGAGATTTTAAGTTGGACCCACAAGTATTAAAGTTTAAATCTGCCATATACTTCGATTTCTTAGATTACACACTCACGCAAACACACAGTCCATCTGACAGACACACAGACATCAGTCCCACTGACAGAAAACAGGTTTGGAAACTGAACCAGCAAGCACAAGTCTTGTATAGAGTTTAATCGAGAATATAAGCTCATTGGCTGTATTGGCAGGTTTGTTGTTATAACTTTTTATACAAAAGTAGTCTTTATAACATAATTCTGACGTTTAAGCTCAAAAACAACACTAATCATTGCTACCAATAAGTAGTCCACTCCATAATTATTGTATTTTGTTTCGAACTCAAACGCACTACTATAGGTAATTTCACGAAGTTGAAGTCACGCACACAACAACATCTCATGTAATGACAGGAAGATTTTGAAATTACTCATTCATTCCATTCATTCAATAAGTACTTCATATAGTTGTGTGCGTAATCCATTCGCCTCAACTCTCGTGGAACTACCTATACTTATATTAAGTTATTGGTATACAGAAAATCAATTTATTGACAAAAAAATATACATTTGCTAATTTGTTGTTAACGAACGCATTAAACGAAAAACTTAAAGACAATATTAATAAATACCTACTTAGATTATTTTAAAAGAAATCGCAATGAATATAGCCATGAGTAATATAAATTCTCAACTTAGGTTTCAGATTCTGCTTAACATCTGAAATGTTTCAAGTGTAAAACCTTAAACAATGTTATGTAGTCGTTACCTAATCTAATCACAGCCGTTGTGAAGGTAGGAAGTGATCTTCTCGGTATTGGTGACATCATCTTTGACACTACATCCACATGTTCCTATGATAATTTCTGGATACCAGACTCGGATAATTGTTATGGACATAACGTTAATGGCCTTTTCAAATCACAATCATAACAAGTGCATTCTCACGTTCAGTACAGAGATAATGTTATCGGTTTCCAATGCTGGACGCCAGAAGTGGACAGCACGTTCTGACAATCTCCCACACCTGTCAGTTGTCGAAACTACTTTTACACTGATTAATGTGGGTGAGTAAAGTAAGTAATGTACTACAATTGTGTCGTGACATGCAAATTATCATTAATTTAATAAGTACTGATATTTTAAAAGAGCGCTAATGTAATGCGTCGGTTCTTTGACTGGTCTCATAGTGATAAAACTATTGCGCTCAAGATGAGGGTAATGGTGATTCTGATTAGGGCAGGTTTTTCCATACAGTAATTAGCTTAAAGAAACAAAAACATACATTTCCGTTGCACATTTGTTTTGAAATCACGGTTGACCTTCAAAACCACACTGGCTCTTCTATCTATCACGGAGTCCATGGCCTCCTCATAGATCGCCACCGGGAGCGCTCTTCAGAACTTGCCAGCATGGGGCGTTTTTGCATAATCGCCACGCTTGCCAGGCGGGTTGGCGATCACAATAAGTTCCACCGTTTTAAGGGACCTCACCTCACCGTTTTAGGGGTCATTGTCATTGTCCCAACGGCCAGCGGTTCCGCATACGATATATCCCTGACACTGCCACTTAAGTTTAGCAATTCGGAGGCTATACGGCTGCTTTGGTCGCGATAGCGCAGACACTACTACACTAGCATAGCCCTCTCCATTGCCCTTTAGGTGACTGAGCCTTCTTAGGAGGCCCATAGTAAGCGACCATGTTCCAGTGTCAAAGTCATCAGGTCATCACTGGAAACACACACTATTGGAAGACTTTCGTCTATATTGCAAAAAAAGATTTAATTTAAGTAACGAAATATATATTTCATTATTTTAATCGGTATACTTATACTTACTATGATTTGCTTACTTTGTTACTAAATCGATATGAGTAAGATCGTTTCCGAAATATACATTTCAGTGCATCTAACCAAAATAATTTCATGCGCCATGTTACAAAAGTTATGTAAAACTTGTATCACGGTTATATTATTTTTATTAGCTAAGTTGCAAAATAACTACTGTGTAACTTTTATATTTTATGTAAACTTCACTTTATAAGTGTTCCGGAGGTTTGTATTTTAGTTTTTTTTTATGATTTTAAGTAGTATTTTATAATTTTAAAGATAAAAACAGAATAGTACATCTAACCTCACCCCTTGGTTGGGGTAATATATTGTTGATTCGACACTTTTGGATTATGAAAATGACCATAGCTTACTTTGTAATAAGAACTGCATTTCCTTGTAATATCGCAGTGCCGAAACTTTGTGCGAGGAAGCCGCCAGCTCTTCGGTCAGCAGTTAAAATGAATAAGTTATTGAAATGTCCCATGCATTTATTGTAGTCTAGCATAATCTTAAATTTGGGCTAAGACGACAGGTAAAAGATTGATCCTATATTTTTTAAGCTAAGATATTTTGTTATTGGTATAAACTGTATTTTGATTAAATTTAGGCAATACAACAAATAGACTGACAATTTTTTTAAAGATTAGTTACACATATTTCTTAACCCCACATCCCCCCACATTACCCCCTTTGCCCACTACAAGTGGTCTTAACCACTTGTAGTGGGCATAAGGCGAGGTAGAAATAGCGTAAGTTAGCTACAATAAACAACTCTAAGTAACTACACGTGCTCCTTACTTATGACAACCCGATAACCTTAAACATAATATCTTCACACTAAAAAATATGCTTACAATTAGATCCTGCTTTTTATACAGGTTTCAATAATGTATTTACATTATTGCTCCGAAAAGTTACATTTACCGACTTAACATGAAATATATAACTAATGAACAAAAAGGAACGAAATAATACCGTATAAATAAACGTGAGTAGCTCTACTCGTGTTAATTTTTAATTTATCTAATATGTCTCACGAAAGTTTAAATACAAAAGAAATAATACCGGTATTTGATACGTAGATAATACCGGTTCCGAGCCCTATTACACTATTTAAACAAATTATTATACCTACACAACACATATTTGAAAGTTTCATGAACTGTAGTAGTATATAATATTACAGTTACCAATTATGAGTACCTACTTTTCACGTCATTTCGTACTCTGTGTATAAGGTTAAGGTTATTTTATTCATACCTACACTTTTTGACGTATATGTGGCATGTTTATACCTACATATTAGGATAGCTATGAAACAGTTCACCGGCCAGTGCCACGGAAATTTTTGATTTTAGTTTATAAATAAAAAGGTTATGCAGTCCTGCAGCTCGGTAAACATTTAACCCTTTGAATGCCAAAACGCCTAAAGGTGTGATGTCATGTCTACGCTACGGTCAAAGGTATTTTTCTGCTGACAGATAACGGTAGTCAGTCGGAATTGGCGTTTAAGTCACATTTTGACAAGAGAAAAGCGTATAAAAGATCAAAAGGTTAATTGGTACTTTATTAGCAGACCTGGGACAACTCGGGCAAGTTATAAGGATTTGATATCGATAAAAAAAGTCGATATATATTACTATTCGATATGTCACTAATTTTTATTACTATAGTTTAAATCAGTAAATAGTAATCAGCCATACCTGGTATAACTCAGGGCATAATCATTAATACCGACGAACATGAAAAAAAAATGGTTGTATCAACATCGATAAAATATTTGGTCACACACTCATAGATGCCCCGAGTTATCCCAGGTATGTTTATTATTATACACACTAAAATCATCTGCCATTATCAAATTATTTTACAGAAGAGGCTTATCTGTGCATGTTTTATATTAAAAAAAATTATAAATATTACAGAACAACCTTACACAAATTAGCTGAGCCCCATGGTAAGTTCAAGAAGGCTTGTGTTGTGGGTACTCCGCCAACGATATATACATGTTTAATATACATATACTTAAACACATAGAATACACCCATGATTCAGGAACAAATATCGTATCATCACATTAAACCGTCTGTTTTAGTGCGTTATTTTGCATATATACATTGCGTTTGCTGCTGACTGTACTTGTATATAAATTGATTGGGTTACTTCGTAATGTTTATTTGCAAGACGGGATTTCCATTCCAGATAGCTGGAGGCATTTGATCTGCATTTTTAATGATGGCTATTGACTCCTGATACTAAGTTGAGAGGTATTTAAAGCATCATAGTAAACTTGTTTCAATGAATGTAATTCATTTCTCTATAATACTCGTATAAACAAAAATGATTACAACTTGTAACTTGTAATATTTTTATATCTATGGTTAATTATTGAATATGGTTAATTATAAATCAACAGGAGGAAATACCGTATCCTCGTTTTCATGAAAATATAATAAAAATGATTAAAATTATCTTTTATTGTGTATCATAATACTGTCTGTTATTAACCTGAAAAGGTTAAAAATAAAATAGACATAAAGATGGTTATTAGATAAGCTACTGAAGCGGTGACAATAATCTTCTTATAAAAGCAATCTTGTACTCTAAGGGCTAGTATCCATTACGCGCGCTGCGCCTTTGTCCATAAACCTGTATCTTTAACTGTGCTATACCGGCAGCGGGCCCAGTCAGTGTAAACACGCCCTAGTTCGAAACCACATATAACCTGTTTGAAGCATTAAGTATCCAAGAACTTTGACCCAAACTTCAATTGATTAGTCACTAGACTCTAATTAAGTATCCAATAATATTTAACAGTTACTTATATTTTTACTTTGGTTTTAATGCGTTTGACTTTAGTGTCTCTGTAAGGCAAAAAGTTAGCTTATGGTTTACTGTATACTATGGTACACTTTGTTTACTGAGTTGAGATAAAAAAAAAAGATTTGCTTCGAACGAATGCATATATATTTATGAATACCCATGGGAATAATAAATATTACAGTACATCTTTACACAAATTGTCTAAGCCCCACGATAAGATCAAAAAGGCTTGTGTTGTGGCTACTTAGCCAACATCTATATAATAAACAAATGCATTAATACATAAAAACCCAGGACCGTCAGCTTCATGGGCGATGTCACTACCCACTAGGCCAGACCTAGCTGTCGTTGAAAAACAAACTATAGGGTTTTTGGTTTAATTTATCATTCTTTGTGTTAAATAAATTTATTGGAATATACTTAATTTAATAGTAATTTGAAATATAGTTCATTCCAACAATTACACATAGAAACATTACTACAATTTGATAAGTTTTGTTGGGTGTAGCTTTGATTAAAAATAACTAAAAAGTACCCTTACCATGAGTTGTGACTTTAAAGTTTTCGATGACGAGTATCGAGTTTACTATCTGTGCACCTCGTTCGCACTAAAATAGTACAAGCGACAGATCGATCGTTATCGAAAACCTCAATGTCACAACTCATGGTAAGGGTACTGGGCGGCATATTGTAAAAGATTCGCGCAAATATGCTGATTGCTGTGTCTAGCGCGGCACTCGTTAGGAAACCCGTTTGTGGTATCGTGGAATCCGTTTTCGATACCGGTTTCTAGATCTATCCAACACTATTCATATCCTGAAACATAGCTTTTAAACCTACTAATAAATATACGAAAATGTTCTATATCTTAATTGTTTTGAAATATAAAATAGAAAAAAAAGAAGGAAAACTGTAGATATATGTATTAAAACAAGTTTTTTATGTTGATACTGTAATCAATAGTTTCCCTTAAGGTAATGGCTATTCTTAATTTTATGGCGTTTACACAGCATGTTTTTTTTCAGTTAGGATTTTTTTTTAACTTGTTTGTCTCTTGTAGTGGTAGTTAACATGATCTAGGTAAAGATACTTAAGAGAAAATCTATTGAACGATTTAAATATGACATTAATTAACTTACGGCATTTTAACATTTACAATTTTAATACGCTCTGTGGGCAAATAAGTAGCCGCGACTATAGGTGCCGCAATAAATATCCTTGCAGAAGAGAAATAAAGTTTATGTTATTTAAAAACTGTTTATATTTTACGCTTCCCAGCAAGTTGCGCAATGCAGCGCCACCTTCTGCGGTGACCATAACCGCCTTACACTGGACCATACTAGTTTAGTTACGACCATTAGAAAAACGAACAAACTCTGGCCGCGTTTTAATTTCCATGCAGTGACATTAATAAAAAAATTATAATTTTAAAATTGGAACGTTTAAATATTAACGAATGAGTCATTTGTTTTGTTGATTTGTTGTGGAACGGAATGGTATGGAAAAACTGTTATATAACTGGTGTGGGTAAATGCGTATAAAGCCTTAGAGCCCCAGATTTCGAAATCTAGCAAACAGTGCTCCTTCGTCATGCGGCTTGCGACACGAACACAGCGCGGCGTTCGCGAAAGGGACACAGTAGGTAAGGAAAATCTCTCTGAAAGGGTGGAAATTTCATTTGAAACGGCTCTTAGCGAACAAATTACAACATACCTTGTACATTTGTTAGTAAGTTTAAATCAATTCGCTTCTATAAGGATACTTAATTACGAATATTACAATACACGACGTTCGTATGTGGAAACGGTTCGTTCTCTGAAGCTAATCTCTGTAAGCAAAACTAATCGTTTATTTACTTACTGAACGGGTACCTAATACCATATTTTTTAAACGATTTTGCAGGTTTTTAAGGCTACAGGTTCTTTAAATATCAAACTGAATACATTTAATGTGACCGCCATTAATTCAATCTACTGCTACAATTCAAGTGTAAGGAAGTAAACAAAACCTTTAGGCTTGATACAATTTTGTTATATATATAGTGATTTATCTATGGTCTTATTGCATTATTCCGTAACAAACATAATAATATCTACTTTTTGGTTTGATAATAGCGTTAATACTAGCGTACGTAGGTATAGGTAGAAATCTCCATAATATTAACAGGCAGTAAAACCCGCCTATCGGTAGTTTATTTATCGCTGAAATTTCACTGTTTATTGCAGTTAGACCGAATGTGTTTATTTACTATTGAAGTAGCTGTAGGTACCGTACATAAATCTTGGGATTTGTAAGTGGTTGGTTACTTACTTATTTTACTAATAAGTTGTTAACATTACTCTAAAATTAAGTTGCGTTTTTTCATTGTTTGTTTTATTTAAGTTGTAAACCTAATACGCTGCACTTTTTTTTAAGTTTACCTACTTATATTTTACTAAAACCACACCCATTAGCCCAAGTGTAAGTTTTTAACGTAACAAAACCCATATAAATAATACTATCACTTACGCGTTCGAGACGTTTTTTCAAGTCAAGAAACTTACACTAGAGCCTCAGGTGTGACAGAGGTCAAACGCTGGTCAGTTTTGTGTAAAAAATGCGGGTAGTTTCATGGGCAAATTACAGTTTTTTTAATACGATATATATTAGTCTTACTTAATTTATAGGTTGTGTGTTTAGTAATTGTTATACGTTTGTATAACTTATTCTAATATAAGTTACTTATTACACCTAGTGTTCTATAGATAAAAATTGTGTTGTTTTTGTAGAAAAATGATTTTTATTGTAGAAAAATATTTTTGCCCTCATTTAACATTATGCCATTTCAAAATATACTTATAAAACATGGATATTACTTAGTTGAATGAGCTGTAAGAAATCAAATAATTATTATTTCGTTATAAGTTGCGAGAAAATTGTTATTATCGGCTTCGAATAGTCACGTTTTAGATACCGTTCGGCATAATTTAAATACCTATCTATAATTTCAAAAGTATTTCGACTATTTTTGCTTATATATTGTAAAATATTGTTTGTAATGGTGACAATAGATATTCTTAACTATTTATTGCACATTATTTATTATGTTAATTTTGATTTTGCCCGCCATGTCCTGTGCTCAATATATTTCATTTTTGAGTATTTAGTGTGAAATATTATTTACATTTTTAATTATGTAATTTTTTTCAAACTAGTTAAAATGAATGTTGGTGTTATCACTACTCTTTTGTAATGTCTCGAGTTTATTTCCTTAATAAATTATACTTAAAACTGTATGTAATAAATGGTTACACTAACATTTTTGAAATTTGGTTACAGTCAAAATATTTATATTTTTCTTTATAAATACAAATTGTTTCAGTGTGTCATGTTTTTAAAATATGTTACTTAATTAAATGTTACATGTTGCAATAAAATACGTGTTACATATTGTTTACGCCATGAATCCAATTGTCTTTAGACGGGGAAAATTATACATAAAACCTACCCTGTTAATTTATTTGGTCATGGCGAATTTTTAAGGTATTAGTAGTTATTATTATGATATATTGGACATATAATCAGAATAATTTCAGTGATCGCAATATGCCGTTTTTCCCGCTATTGCGATTTTTATTAATGAATAGTATCTATTGCTAATATATAACCATATATTATAATATGGTATACGTAACGTGGCACTAGCATAATAATGCAATGAGGGAATGTAAACAAGTTTTGTAGGAGTGCCACTACATTGGAGGTAGGGGTGGGAAATCTGGAGGTCACTCGACAAACACATCGCTAAATGGAAAGAGGAGAAGATTTTTACCTCACACTTTCAAGTAATTCTTTAGTTTCCGAACTGAAAACAAAGTATACTTACTTATTGTTTTTTCTGTAACGACTAGTAAATATTTCGACGACCGAATAACTACTTGGTCTTTGTTACCGTCCATCATAATTTTCCGAACACTTTAAAGAAAACTACGCCGCTTCATAGGTGTTATTAAATAGGTTTTTGTGTTTCATGCCAGTCACGGGTGAATAATACGTGAACAAAAGAAATGAGCATACGCGTCGAATTCAGAGCCGCTTTTCACTTGCTGTGCTCGATAAGATATTTAAATGCTAAAATATATAAGCAGAAAAATTATTAGCGCCGTACGCGCGCCACTGCCGCGAATATTTACAAAATATCGTCCGGATTAACCTTAACGCTGAACGTTGGTGGTGCCCGCAACCCCAAAGATTCGCCTTGCAGATGATATGACAGTCGCAGCGGCTAGAAATCAAGATCTTACCTTGTCGAAAATTCCGAGTGATTTTTGTGTTTTCAAAGTCCGGTTTAGCATTCACGTCGAACACGATAGCACTGCGTGAGAGAAAGGCAGCTTGTCACTGGACACTCGCGAGTACGTCGGCACGGTTACGTCTGCGCAGGCGTCGGACGGTGCTAAGACTGGAGGCCGCGACGCGAGGGGGCCGCTTAAAAGAGCGCTAGCGCACCCCGCGCCAACTACCACCAGCACAAGGCGGCAACCGGCACCAACGACTGCAGACCTCAAAATTATTAAAAAAACACAGAGGTACCATTTACCGTATAAAATAATGCATTTGGAAATTGTTACCCGTTTTTTATAAAAAAAAATTACATAGTTATAGACATGTGTGGAATTGTTTATTTTATGTCAAACAATTAACTCCACGAAAATTAAATAATAAATAAAATGTAAAAATATGTATAACCCAACACTAATAAAAATAAAAATGATTAATGATTTACATTAATTTATTTACCGTAAACGAGTAATTATCGCATACAAAAAAAATGTGTAATTTTATCATATTAAAATTTAAAAAATTACTTCAGATTAAAGAAATATTGTGGACGTTACCCATACAAAATCTAATAAAAATGTAACTACATACCTTATAATCATATTTCCACAAAGTTATTTGTGTGGAAAATTCCTATGTATTACGATATATTTAAAAATGCAGCAGTTAAAGTTTATTTTTTATTATTAACACAGCGTGCGCTCTGAACCAAACTCACTATTTTATATTATTTTTTGTCTGTACTCAAACGTAATTAACTAAAGAAGAAAGAAGTTACAAGACAAATTACGCACCTTGCCCGACAAGATTACACCCTTATTAATATCAATGACATATGTTAACACATTCGCTGCCACCCTCTCCAAAAAATTATGGAAATTAGCGCACATGTGCGTTTTTACCTTAGATTTAATTGTTAATTGTTTTCTATTATTAAAAAGTAACTTGTTAATTATAATATTTCTTCAGTGAAATTACGACATTTTTTTTTTTTTTTTTTTTTATATAAAAGACTGACCAGCGTTTGACCTCAGTCGCACCTGATGGAAAGTGACGACGAGGTCGAGGGTGTAGCACGCTGGTTCAGTAACAGCCTATTCACTCTTGCCTTGAAAAGACCCAAATTATATCTTACCGGGAATAAAATTACATAAAATATAGCAAAATTTTTTTTTAAGTATTTAAATATAGTATGGTAAAGTACCTACACGAAAAGAATTGATTAAGTATTAGGCTACTTTTACAGAATTAATTAACTTTATGGGTGATGGGCTGATGGTAGAATAACAGAACATTACTACCGAGGCGTATATTTTTTATTTTTTTAATGGCGCTATCGCTATCCGAGTTTCAAATTTATGTAATTAAATCTCAAAATTAATAAAAAACTGGACCTGCAATGTTAAGCTTAGCGACCTCGTCTAGCCAAGCCTGCAGAAAGATACTTCGCAACCTATATAATATGGAACCTAGATATGCATGTTTGAGAAATAGCTTAAAATATTAACATAAAAGAAAAAACAAAACGACTAGTTTAAGTTTAAGGTTTTACTCGTGAAAGTCGCGATTTCAAGTTTAAACTAAAAAGGAACGAATAATCGTTTTATTGATTACGTTAAAGGTATGACTACTTATAACAAAATCAATTTATTAGGACAAATATGTTTTTTTTTATCAGTGCCAGCTCCAGTAGAAATCCCTTGATAGCTCCAGGACTCCATGATCGGGCACTTACCTGATTACAATGGTACCAATTTGTAATCGTATTCTTTCACAAATTGAATTACAAACAATTGATTTTTGAACCAACATCAAATCTATTTAATAGTTCCCGTAACCTTCTGTGATATTTATCATCAGCTCCACATCATCAAATGATGGTTTACGTAAGCACAGTTCCTATACAAAATACTAAAATCACTATAAGAATGCCTATAATATTTTAAGAGTTCCCTCCATTGCTCCATTCCATCTTAAGGCACTGGACTGATCTCAATGGGACCAATCTGTACCCATATCCTATCAATTGAAAAAATATTTATTAATCGGAAGATTAAAAAAATATTTTTCAATTCAGTTTATAAATGATCAAGTTCTGCGGTAACTAATATTATTTAAAAAAGGACGAATCGAGAACCTCCTCATTTTTTGAAGTTGGTTTAAATTGTAAACAATCATTAGACCCTATATGTGCTGCCCTGGTCGTACATTACAATGATTATAACACTCGCCATAATGACCTAATGTGCAATGATCACAGTGTTTGCCGACCTTCCAACTAAACAAACATTAATAGGTACAAGACCATTGTGCCTGCCCGTGCCACCATCACGTTCCAATTGCCGTATTCTTGAGAAAACCATACTCACTTATTCATATTTCCTAGCAACTTTGTTTGAATTGTTAAACTGCACGCTTTTACGGAGCAAACTGTAAGCGTGTTCTGTTATGATAAAACTCGGAAAATATTGCAATTCAAGTATACGGTTTAATACTTTTGACGACGTATTGATGAGTTGGTCATAGTTACCCGAAGGTGCTATTTATTTTAATTCCATCTTCATTAAAGCCAAAAGAAAGAAAGAAAAATGATACACATAATTGAAAAGGACACAAAAACCAAATAATACAGATATAGGCACAACAGACAGAGATCAAGAGGGTCCCTTATAAATACCTGTACGTCCACTTCTAGACATAGGTTTCCCCCAGTGAACAATAAAGCTACATGTTTTTTTTTTTTATGACATAGGCGGCAAACGAGCAGACGGATTGCCTGGTGTTAAGCAATTACCGTCGCCCATGGGCACTCGCAACACCAGGGGAGTCACAAGCGCGTTGCCGGCCTTTTAGGGGGGTTGGAGCTCTGGGAACCTTACTCACCATCAGGAACACAACACTACATACCTGAAAGGTGGCAGTTCTATTATGGCTGTGGTCTTCTGTAAGGAGGAGGTACTTCCCCAGTTGGGCTGCCCCAGATTCAAGCGTGAAGGTCAACGCTGTGCCCTACTTCTCATTATTGGACGTAGTTTATGGACATACCCGGGTCCAAAAAAAAGGTGGTTTTACTGTGGACTTTTGAAGTCAAACACTAGTCCACAAAGGCTGAGTCTAAAACAGTCCTTCAACCGAGCATGAGATTCGCGTATCACTCGTTCATTTTACATTATCCAATCTAAAGTTTGATGCACCAATATAACATCTTATTTTTAGTAGCGGGAATTTGGTTATTGGGTAAAAGGTAAAGCCAATTAAGGGGTTTAGGGGATGACTGTAAGTAGAATATAAGGAAGATTTTTGGAACCAAACTGTACTGGAAATGGAACCGAAGTGTATGCATATCATATTCAGTCGCTGACAAAACTATATTTTATCGTCATTTTCCACGTTGAATTGTATTTTGATTAAAATATTGATATTCTGTGTTGGGATGATAGCAGTCCAGGTACCGCCAACATAGAAGGTCGTATATTACGAGCATCTTTCTCTTTTTCTCCAATCAAGGCGTCATTAGAATGACTGACACAATCGTTCGATATTTACGAATATCGATTTTCCAGCGTTGCCATATTTAACGCATTGTATCAGTATTTGTGACTTGAATTAATTTTAAATTTAAATTTTTTTTAATCCACCCAATTAACAGTAAGTGTTGTAATAAACCTAGTATTTTTTTATAAATACCAGAAGAAAAATTTTCGTACAGAACTAATTACAGACTAGTTAAAAATGGTCTCTCGCGCTAAACTAAGTAATGTTTTTTTGCTCTTAAGTGTGCATAATTAAAAAACAACTACATACTAAGCAGGAAAGGATTAACCGTGGTATGAACGACGAAGGCGGAAAGTTAATTATAACTTTTTATTTATTTGAGCATAGTTAAATGTTAAGCCGTAAACGTGATAAATATACCTTCTTGTTATAGTATACAAATCTGTAGGTAGCAGAGAAGTTGAAAAAATAATTAGCAGACACCTCAGTTCCAATAAAAGGTTTAAAATCCAATTGATTTATTATCGCCCCAACATCCACCATTATGATTTGCTTTTATTGATTGTTTATGGTACTTTATACCTACTTTATTAGCCACGCTGTTTTGTTACTGAATCATTTTATTACGGATAGGTTTATTAGATTATCACACACCGCAACCAAGGCAGATCTAATAAATAACTATAGCAAGTTCGAAATAAAGTACTTAACGATGTTAAAATAATTCATGGAGATGCAACAGTGTTTTACTCTGCATTATTTTTCTCTATTGACTTATAAACTCCTGCTGAGTCTCTTTCCTTTGAGAAGCGTGAGATAGAGATATCGGTATCGGTATCTAAACTGACATTTGGCATGTATATAGACGAAAACATCGTAAATAAAACGCATTACTTTTTTCATAAAGTCCACATTGTATGGCGATGTAAAATATCAAATTCTAAAAAGGCTCAAATACCTTTGTGCGAACTGAATCTCTTTAGCAGGAGACCTGTTTCAACATCGAACACTCGTTTTATGGGTGGGCACTGAACTTAAAACGGTACTTAGAATCCTCTGGCAATGGTGTACTTTCGAAAATCACTGATATTCGCGAATGCTATGGGTATAAATGTCACGTCCAGTCCACTGACACTATAAAATTACTCAGTGCCATTTAAGTGGTAAGATAAAATTTAGGACTTCTTTTTTTTATGACAACAGGTGGCAAACGAGCAGACGGATTGCCTGATGGTAAGCAATTACCGTCGCCCATGGGCACCCGCAACACCAGGGGAGTCACAAGCGCGTTGCCGACCTTTAAGGGGGGTTGGAGCTCTGGGAACCTTACTCGCCATCAGGAACACAACACTACATACCTGAAAGGTAGCAGTGCTATCATGGCTGTGGTCTTCTGTAAGGAGGAGGTACTTCCCCAGTTGGGCTTCTCCGGACTCGAGCGTGATGGTACTTCGCTGTGCCATACCTCTCTTTAAAGACTATATTTTGTACTTACAAAAATCCTACAAAATAAAATAAACTCATATGAAAATCGTCTTTTAAGTTCTTTAACACACGCTGTTTAGAAATGAATATAAACAACACAAAAAAGGAGTGCCAGTACACATACCGAGTGATTTCTGTGTTATGAGCGTGACCAAGAACCAGTTTGTCTAACTCGGTAGCTTTTAACTTTGGTCAAAACAACGTTAACATATTTTTCAACTCACTAGCTCGGAAATAACTGTTTTGTTCTTTGAAACCAGATAGCAAAGTTGCATTTTATTCACAAGAGTGAAAAGAGTGTTTTTTTTTTTATATTATCTGGTCGGATGTTCTATTATTTAATGTTTTAAAATAATAAATGATAGATTCCAATATTTTTTATTTTTTTTTATTTTTAGATTAACTGTTTTCCTCGCGGCAGTGAGGTGAAAAATTATGTGTTTCACTCGGTAGCAAAGTATGTTCCCCTCTCGTGCTTTGAGACCCTCCCAATGATCAAAATTCCACTCTTTGAACCACTCGCTATACTCGTGGTTCAATTTTGGAATCTTTCACTAGCTCGGGTCTCAATATTAGCACGAGAAGATAAACCTAAACAGTAACTTTGCCCCCTTGTATAACAAATAACTTTCTTATTATTTATATTAGATATTTAAATCGAAAGAAAAATTGAAAAATTTGACTCGCACCGGGACTCGAACCCACAACCACGCCACGGGATCACTAGCCCAGTGCACTACGAATATTAATTTAAATATCGAAGATATTCGCTAGCAAACGTTTCTGCTTAGTAAAAAATAATTTATTCAATTAAAATTATCTTAAATTAACCAAGTCATGGGCACCATATGCCTTTTGACTTATCCAGAATGCACAAGCGATATGACGTCACATTGAGTAGGGTGACTATTTTGTTCTACTTACCATCTGAATAATAACAATTATTTTTATTTTTTTTATAATATTTACTTCCCGATGAAAAGTTAGTAGGATGTTTCAAGAACAAAAATTCGTATTTGGGAAACCTAAACTTAAAATTTTACCCAACGTATCTACAGGTACGCGTTATTACTGCCATGTGTAGGCACATGAGAATATCAATTAGAAATAGATATAATCTAAGTTGGCTTAGGGGCCAATAGCGTAGTTGGCAGGTTTTAGATGCGATGATGATAGTTAAGGTATTTAAGTATAGATAAAAATATAAGTAGGTATTTTTAGATTAGCGTCAGGTCAACATTCTAAATTAATAAATCAAATTGAATAATTGATATCTTTGAAGCGAAGTTTTCAGCACAACGGGCGCAAGGTAAATATGCACTCATTTCTCGAGTAAGGCAATTACAGCCATTTTCCCTTATAATTTATACTTTGTCCACGACCTTCTCGAAACTTCTTTACTTCTATTTAAAGTTAATTAAAATCAAGTACCCTTATAATCTTAAAATATAATTATTTCTATTTAAAGTTAATTAAAATAAAAACCATTATTATCTTAAATAATGAAACCAACTTTATACATTTTTTCCTGCTCAGAACGAAATAATAACGGTATTGTATTTGCTTATCTGCAAATGCTTTCTGTCCTCTGTGAAAAGGTCGTTGTTGTTTTCCCACCTTCTATCGGTTTCTTGGACGTTTTTTGTCCACATAAATCCACTTACTTACAAACGCCTTCGATTTATTTATATACTTCGCGGCGCAAGACTTTTTACTTTCGGGTGCGTAGGTAGTATTAACACTGCCGTATAACGTGAAGCATAGGTACACCGGACTAGTTTTAGAAGGTATAATTTTGGCGAACTGTCTAGTTCTTTAATTGTTTATTACGGAACATTATGCACAATAAACCATACACTGTACATTTACGTTTCTGTAGATTTACTACGGACGTACCTTATTTCGCGTGGTGTAAGACATGTGTCAGCCATAATAGCACTGCTACTTTTCAGGTATGCAGTGTTGTGTTCCTGATGGTGAGTAAGGTTCCCAGAGCTCCATCCCCCCTTAAAGGCCGGCAACGCGCTTGTGACTCCTCTAGTGTTACGGGTGCCCATGGGCGACGGTAATTGCTTACCACCAGGCAATCCGTCTGCTCGTTTGCCGCCTAAGTCATAAAAAAAAAAGCTTTTTAGTTTTTATATCCGTTGTCGTGTTTCCTAACTTGGTTAGGGTATATAATATAAAGCGTTGGGATGTGACGAGCACATCACCCTCTAGATTTCATCAAGGCAAGAAGCAAGCAACTTATGGCGAGCTGTCGGATAGGACAGGGCGCCTTAGGGTATGGTCGGTAGGGGACTGGTCCCCTGCCTCTGGCTTGCCTTGCTTGGCTTCTTCTCCTTCGTCCTGCGTCCTGGAGTGCTATTCGCTAATAGTCGACGGTCGCTGGAGCTATGTTCTCGAGGGTAGATGTGGAAACATAAATGGCAACTTGGCTAAATGTTTAAAGTCCAGTGACACCTCTACCTTCAGCCATTTGCAGTGTTGATCTTTAATGTTGCGTTTTATAGAGACCCGTCTCGCCCACGCCGTCTGCCTGAGGTAAAATTGTGCACCATTTTATTAGGTAGGTTTTTTACCCCGTAGCCCACTAACTAGTCATATACATATATAATTTTCACCCCAATAGCCTTTAATTGAATGTAAAATATACATTTTACATTCAATTAAATCTCAATAGTATTTGTACCAGGGCGGGTCCTGTCTTAGTGCGCAATAGTTTCCGGTATAAGAATACCTAGTAAATAAAACTGACTCATACCATGTCTTAAAAAACCAATAACTTGTCAATCCTGCAAATATATAGTTTTTTTCAAGGGTAATCTTGCAGGGCATTTTAATCCTAAGAGCACAGACATATATGTATTCTCGCCAGTAAGAAGATAAAATAAGGGCTCCCGTAAACTCGTTGAGTTTGAATTCCGGTTAGGCATTTACTGTGCGTTTATTACGAATATTTGTTTCTGTATTACTAATTAAAAATCAAAGAAAATCAAAATGTTTCAGGAAAAAAATATTTGACTAGTTCTTAGTTTCTTATATATTATTATTATATGTAAGTATTTTTCTGTACCTATATCGTCTCTTGGCATAAACGAGGCGAGGTCAGTAAAAATGCGCAACATTCTGTGATTCTGCGAAATATGAAAATGATGAGCATATTCAATACACATGACTGATAACGAGTATTGTTTTAAAATATTCTTATTCACATTACTGATTTTCTAGAAGGAATCGATGAAAAAAAGACTCGTAAAGGTTAAAGGGAGGCGCAGCTTTTGGAAATATTACCGTGATAAAGGAAAATGTACTGTTTCAGAAGGATTTAGAAATAGAAATAGAATGGTAATTATTTATTCGTTTGTTTTTAGCATTTATGTTACACGTAATCTTTAGGGTACATCTAATCTTTAAGCGTACTAGACTGGTCTAGCGATCAACGCTTACAGCTTCAAATGGACTTTTATACATAAGAGTATAGTTCTCTACTGCGTGTTATGCGAATACAGACAAAAGATGAAAATAACAGAACACAATTATTTTTATGAATGTTACAAATCGCTCTACATGCGGCGTCTAATTCCATATATTTCTGGAGTTAAAACTTATTCAGAACATACGGAGAGGAAATCAGTAGTTGTAAGTAAAGGCTGCTTGTTTCCGCTGTCCGCTGCCAGCGTCAGAGACGGCGTGCTTGACATTCATGATCCGGAACGTGACTAACACGTGCCTCCATTCAGAACACAAATAAAACCTGCTTCTACCCACCAACGAGCACGTCAAAACGGTGATGTACATACGTGGGAACATATCGCATCATTATTGTATAATCGTCCTAAATTAATACCGAACACAATGGCGGATAACTAGCGGTCGTCCATTACGTACGGCGGAAGTCATGTCAGGGTGTGCGAATGATGGTAACATTGTAAATGATGGCTAATCCGCATAAACTCGGTTTAGATGGTCGTGAAAAATGGCGAGAGGCTGAAATTGGCAGGTGCTGTTATTCGCTGCAATCAGTTGCAGGAAGGCGTCAAGGTTTGTGGCGTTTGGTGCAAGCAATGGAAATCTTTGGAGATACGGGAGCAAATAAAACCAATTACACATTAAGATTTTCTATATCCCCTTTAGTCCGGCTAGATTTTATAGAACTCGCAATCTGTGCTAATCCATACTTCCATGCTAATATTATAAATGCGAAAGTAACTCTCTTTGTCTGTCTGTCCGTTACCCTAAACCGCTGAACCAATTGGGATGACATTTGATATAGAGTGTTTGCGCTACGAGAAAGGACATAGGATCATTTTTATCCGGGAACCATACTTTAAAGACAGGCATGGCTGGTACGAAGTTGCGAGGAAAAGCTAGTAAGGAATAATGGTGATTTGATTGACGATTTTCATTTTAGCATTTGTAAAGGTAGTGGTTTTATTAACCTGACTTAGGCTCTACACACCATTCGGCTTAGGTATTAGAGCGATCGGACTGTGTGGGGGGAAGGTAGCCTGGGGAAAATTCGGGACTATTCCACACTAGACTAGGATTATTACAGTAGTACTAATCAAGTACTGATTTTATTTTACGTTTCTAGAGAGATTGGTTGAGGCGGTCTCAACCGAATCTTAGCAGTGCTAGTGGTCGGTAAAAACAACGTTTTCACCTCAGCAGCTCGAAGTGCTCGAACATGTCTACTTTCCTCACTCCAGGGAGTGAGACAAAGTAGCTTTTTAATTGACGACCGGTCTGGCCTAGTCGGTAATGACCCTGCCTAAGAAGCCGGTGGTCCCGGGTTCGAATCCCAGTCAGGTCATTTATTTGTGCGATGAGCACAGATATTTGTTCCTAAGTCATGGGTGTTTTCTATGTATTTAAGTATTTATATATATCTATTTATTACAATAGGACATAATGGACTCCCTTAACACCACTACCACGTTCGGACCCTCACAAATTAATCAAATATTATAATTTTGAAATGTACATATATTTTAAAATGAAAATTATTTAAACAAAATATTAAGTAATGAAGCCAGTGCAGTTGCAGATAAAACACTTAACTTAAATAAAAAACTTAAATGTGGTTAACTTGATGTTAATTTTTTTACAAGATTTTATTTAACTTGATGTATGTATTTGTATATTTATCCGGGTGGAATCTTACACCTCAATTTTGAAGCAGACATCTTTAACCGATTGAGCTGAAATTTAGCACACTTATGTAAGTTCGGTGAAAATGAAATATTATGGTACCACTGATCTGATCTGATGCTGGAGTCAGAAGGCAGCAAAAGCAACACCTTTTTTTTTATGACATAGGCGGCAAACGAGCAGACGGATTGCCTGGTGGTAAGCAATTACCGTCGCCCATAGGCACCCGCAACACCAGATGAGTCACAAGCGCATTGCCGGCCTTTAAGGGGGGTTGGAGCTCTGGGAACCTTACTCACCATCAGGAACACAGCACTACATACCTGAAAGGTAGCAGTGCTATTGTGGCTGTGGTCTTCTGTAAGGAGGAGGTACTTCCCCAGTTGGGCTGCCCCAGATTCAAGCGTGATGGTCATCGCTGTGCCCTACCTCTCATTGTTGGACGTAGTTTAAGGACATACCCGGGTCCAAAAATACACAAGATAAACCCGTGGTGTTTTAGGCTCATTAGAATCCTTTCGAAGAGTAGATGACGATTGTGAAAAAAAGTACAGTCGGCTATAAAAGCTTGTACTAAAAATGACATTTTGGCAACTTATTTAACCTTTAATATGTTCTCACTATTGAGGTGAAAAGTTGTATGTGTCACACTAGAGTAAAGTTATTTTACATCTCGTGTTTTTGAGTGCCTCGCTACGCTCAAGATTCTAACACTAGAATCACTCGCTACGCTCGTGATTCAATTATAGAATCTTTCGCTTACTCGGGACTCAAAATAAACACTCGCAAGAAAAAACAACTTTCCTCTCTTGTTGCACAAATAACTATTATAAGTTCACATATTGTTGAATTCGATGGTAGCTACAAACAATCTATTTGCCAATAAAAAATAAAGCTATGGTGTTATACCTAGATTTGTCGACTCAGACAAAATAGAAGAAACCATATAATATAGGTATACAGTGTGTATTTTTCATACGGGCGTATATTGTAGTGGCGATTAGTATTGGACCTCAAGAACCTATTTACATTCATTTTGTTAAAAAAATTAGGATATTTTTATTTCATACGTAAAAATTAAGAACGCAATTTATTGCATCCATAGTAATTAACGTACCGATGCGTTAGTATTACTTGCCATGTCAAAAAAAGTTGGACTGCGTACATAGCTGCCCGGTCATACTTGAAAAAATCGTTACAACTATGTTATAACACTATTTAACAAAATTATTTACATAATACGAGTCGTATTACTGGATACTGTACGTGGGCAACTTATACGCCCGTATGAAATAATTATAGTTCGATAACTTTTACAAGGGCCTCAAATGCGTCGTCTCAACTGAACATAACTAATACCTAACTACCTTTTAAAATGATCGCCACTATCGGCAGAGCTGTGAGGCCACACACGCACAAACAAGGGTGCGACCAAACAAGGATTCGCCAAATGTCCCATGGACCTGATAAGGAGTCTAATAGTCAGATTATAGATGCAAGTTACCCCGCGATAATATGAAGTTAATGATAATTTGGCGGGCGAATAGAGCGTCTCTGCAACGCATTTTATTGTTATTATAAACTCACTAATAGACGTAGCCAATATTTATTCGACGGCAAAAATTCGATTGCTTGATATTTATAATTATAAATTGCATTTTAATGCGATATCATAAGAAAATAGGACCTATGTCAGAATTATACATAGTTTTCACTCGGAAGTAGGTGAATCGGTAAAAATACTAACAAATAACGAGGTTTTTATTAACTACGTAAAAACAATACAATTTAGTTACTATTAATATAGGAAATTATAATAATATTTAAAAGATTCTAGTATAGATGTTGTATGTACATATATGGTAGGTACGTAAAGCTACAAAGACACAAATTTTATGGCGATGCTAATGGACGTGATATTTTTTTTAAACTAATTGTACTTTGTACTTCGTTTTTAAAAGGTACCTACATTAAATGGCACAAAACTAAACATATTATTTACCGTTTTATTTTTTTGATAAAAAAATGGGTTATAATTATAAGCAATTTTTGCAGTTTCTTCAAACATGGGTTTAAATTTCATAGTTCGTAACTGTACCGTGAGACAGCAAACATACGAGTAGGTACCTTAGCATGGCAATAGATTTACTCGTAGTGTCTTTAGCAAATTTCGGTAGAAAATACTGACCTAAGTGTTTATAATGTTTAATCATAATAGATCGTAATGAACAATTTAATGTACAATTGCCTTGACTTACCACAAACAATAAAAAATTTTGAATTCCGTTATTATGATATCACCTGCCGATTTTCCTCCTGTTTTTCCCCCAATTAGGCCTCATGTTAAACCGCGCAGTGACCGCTAACCTAATTATTTCTAAGTGACTAACTATGCGTTTTTTATTACAAGTTTAAGTACTAAACTAAGTATGTATGTTTGTAAGTATGTTCGGGTGAAATCTTACAACTCAATTTTGAATCAGATATGTAACCGATTGAGCTGAAATTTAGCAAACTTATGTCCGTTCGGCGTCAAATCAATAATATGGTATCTCTGATCTGATCTGGAGCTAGAAAGTAGCCATAGCAACTCCTAAAATACAGATAAAGCCGTGGTGATTAGGCTCGTTAGAATCCTTTCGATGAATAGTTGATGATTGTGCAGTCGGCAATAACAGCTTATACCAAAAATGCAATGCAAAGTTATTTTACTTTTAGACGAACTAAAGATGTGAGGTCAACAAACGTGTTTTATGGCCTCTTGCCAGCGATCAATAGCCGGTAGCACATCACCGACATCGCGGATGTAGATTCACTACGTCACGTACCAGTTCTGTTGCATTTTTGCTATTCAAATCAAATCGATTTTGTACCCTTACAAACTGTATATTAACCATCACTAGCAGATAGCCAAGCAGTGAGGTGGCGTAGGTTGGGAAAGGTTGGTATAAATCTAGGAGGAATAATGACTGGAGCACGCATCCGCGACAATGATATTCTGGCTTTTGCAGCCCAAAATGTAACAATTCACTATAGTTTTTCTTTACAGGCCAGTCTTTGTAACAAAAATATCAGATTATTCTGTATTTATCGCATCTTCAGTTGAAAACACAAGAAAACTCCAATTGTATTTCTTTGTATCCGTCTCACTTTGACAGTTCTGAAGGGTTCAGTTTGAAGGGGAACAAAAATATGTGAGACTATGACAAGAATGGACGAAAATAGCGGCGTCTCTGCTATACCTATCAGTAGCGGTGCGTTTATACAAGCCGATTTCCGCCAGCTTGACTAACTTTACTGCAGTTCAACGGGTTTCCTTGGGCCAAGAAGAAAAGGCTAAGAGATATCGGCTCTGTCTTGCCTGAGAAAAAAATTGGCGCGCCGCCACTGATACCTATGGAAAGTTACATAAGATCCAAACCCTTTCGACTGTGGTATAATTATTAGCATGCTGCGTCTAGTTAAATGTCTATGGCATAAATAGATGATGGTTAAACTAAATTGTTTGGACTTATTTGGCTACCATTTTAGTTGTCCAGGGCTCAGTCGGTTCTACCTGGTAAGTGTAATGTCCAGTCGCCATCAGATATTACGGAGCTTTGGAGGCGGGAGTGAGGAATAGCTGAACATGCACTTTATCGCCTTGACAATAGAGGCGTTATTCAGATATTTGTGACCACCTCGATGGCGACTGTACCTATAATAGATGACACAGGTCAGGTAAGAAATTATGTACATTAAGATTTGATGTACTTACTGTTTTCAGAAAAGAAGTCTGGCCGAGGTTCCTGCCGGCAATAATTTTCTTGGGTCAGAGGTGTAGGGTTAGAACCGGTGGTAAATTTTTTTTGAGGTTCATAAGTGCATTGTAATGTGAAAAAAGACGTAAATTGAAAAATAAAGATCTTTTTAAAAAACTCCGATAGGCATGTTTGTACCTAATGCCTGCCATATTGACAAAACATTGTGATCAACCAATAAACGTAATGTAATGTAACCAAATAAAATAAACACTACCAATGTACATTGTATGTTTTAATGTTTTTAACTCCCAATAACATTCATTTATTGATTTGATAATTCAACTCAAATATTCATATCAATATCTCAACAAACCATTTATTCGGGGCATATATAAACCCACTGTTTACTTATACAATCTAGGACAAGAATGAGTTTTTAATACATACTAAACGCATATAAGTAGGTACAGGACCGAGCTGTTTTTTTCATTAAGTAATTAATAATTATTATTTCGAAAACTGATGTTACCCCTCGTGCATAGTTGGATGTGACCTGAGCAAGTCAAAAATACCTGTGGATTATCAAAATGCAATCAATGCATGCAATGTGATTGTTTCCAAGTCAAGGGAGGTGAACGCAGTTGCACTAGCCTAGAAAATAGTTGTAACTCACCAAATGACTTACCACACTAGACACTACTTGCGAAAAATGCGACAAATTTTGATGTATAAAATAAAGAGCGCCTTTCCAAGCGGGTGTGGTGGAATATAATTTTTTCCTCAGTCGAATTGAAAGTTAAGTGGTCGCGTGGCGATTAATAACTCTTGTTAAGGACGTGAGATGGATTAAGACGATTAGCCAGCTACACAGAGGCTCACTTTAGTCTTGATATATGCCCTTAATATAAAGTTGGTAAGTTACGCCTGAACTTCATAACAAACCGCTATATTATATTACATTTTAAATTGTTGAAACGTCTAAATATCTAAAGAAAAGTAAAAAATGAAAAATATTTTTAAAAATGTGATGTCTGACGTACCGCATTATTAGGCTTAGCCTGTATGTTGGAGCCCTGAAAATTATTATTTATTAGCTAAATCAGCACATGAGAATGAAATTCCCTGTTACAAATGTAACTGTTGTTCAAATAGGTACCTATAATAATTATAACATAACGATTTACAATATGGGTACATTTACATTTGGCTTACTGATAGCGTAGAGTTATTGGTGGGACCGTGATCAGAGGCGCTACCACCAAAAACGATATTCGTAAATTTCGGGCATCTTTCTCTTTTACCCCAATTAGGACGTCATGAAAGTGAATATCGTTTTAGCGGGAGCGCCTCAGCATTGATAGATGCGATTGAAAGATGACTAGCAAGTGAGAGATATTATTGACAGTACAGTCAGCGTCATATAGTTAGTTGCAGTCAGTATGGACAAATATATCGATACACATCCTTACAGCTATATAAATAAAGATCTGTATCGATATATTTGGCCATACTGACTCCAACGAATTATATAACGTTGACTGTACTACACAAAACGGTAGGTACTACTACGCACAACGGTATCGCGCTGCGTCCACGCCCCGCCAGCATCTTACTTAACGCACGCTACATACGGACTGCAACCCAACTGCAATTTGTATAAAAGCTGCAGTCGGTGTGCAGTTCCCATACAAATTGCTGCTAGCTTGTGTACGCCCTAAGTGGGAATCACGAGTAAAGCTACTACGCCGCGAACGTTGAATGACAAGATACAACATGAAATGCCTGCTCAATACGATTGCAACGCACTCAGTCAAAATGTACACAATGCTTAATTTAGCATTTTGCTAAAAGCAGCACTAGTGATTAATATATATACTGGTTTTAACACGCATGGCTTCTTTAACAACTCTCTTTCAGTGGTGCTTAATATGAAGGCAATCACAAGTCCAAATATCAATAACAAGCCTCACTTCTTATAAGACACTGCAATTATCATACCGACACTTACGACTCCGCATGCGACTATCATACAAACTGATAAATACACAAAAGAGTACTTACATAAGTCATAGACTAAGGAACGATCCGCACATTATTTCGTGCTGGTAGTAGTTCAAATGAATTGCAAAAATAATGTTAGTCTGCAGTAAAATAAAAGGGCTTAAATGTGGGCATTAATGGAATTTCCCTGAAAGCTGCTTCGAATTCTACGTTACGATACATTTAATAGAATTAGGTAGGTGGGAGTTTTTAGACAAAAGTGTACTCATAGTAGAGGAGATCTAGCGTTTGGGGTCAAAATAATTCCCACAGAAGCGGAGTTTGACGTGAGCGTGATTGACGATATTTAAGCATGAAGTCTGTATGGAATTTTTTTTTTTTTTTTTAATTTTCTTGACTTGCAATGTTGCTTAACTTGCTTATAGTTTATGCAACAATGAGCAAGTATAAGTATTTATAAAAAAAAAATGTTTAATTATCGTCACTAAACTTACATATTTAAATTTTCTGCAACTCACGATAATTGAGACACATTTTTCAAAAAACTGCCTGTTGGGTAGGTATTACACTGTAAAAAGAAACAAAGCGCTTAGCCATTATGGATAATGCTCGATTCATTGCTTCGATTTCGACACACAGCGCGGGCGCGGGTCGGGCGCGTGTGAACGCGGGCCCGACCCGCGCCCGCGCTGTGTGTGAATCGACCTTAAATCAAGTTGAATAAAGTATAAAATATAATTATGAATTCATAGGTACGTTCTCCATGGAATATAATTAAAATTTTGGTAATTGGGTCCGCTGCTTCGTCATTAATGTACTTTTAATCAGTTGAAACTACCAAAGATGTATTTTTCTCGTTGTAAACGAGCCGGTTACCTAATATTAATATACTGTGTGCTCATCAACGTAATTTGCGGTATAAGAAAAGGATAACAATAGAATTAAGTCAACCGCAAATTATAAGTTTTCAAATAAATGTCACATCTTTTATGTGTTTTGATTTTAGGTTACTCTTACATTTAATAAGGGAGGTAACTGCGAATCTAACAGGACGTATGAACTGCTCCGGGCGAGACTACAACTTGCGACTCTGGGATACATGCCCATCGCTCTACCAACGTAGCATATATATATATATATATATATATATATATATATATATATATATATATATATATATATATATTGTTATTACATAGGCGGCAAACGAGCAGACGGATTGCCTGGTGGTAAGCAATTACCGTCGCCCATGGGCACCCCCGCAACACCACGGGAGTCACAAGCGCGTTGCCTGCCTTTAAGGGGGGTTGGAGCTCTGGGAACCTTACTCACCATCAGGAACACGACACTACAGAGCTGAAAGGTAGCAATGCTATTATGGCTGTGGTCTTCTGTAAGGAGGAGGTACTTCCCCAGTTGGGCTGCTCCAGATTCAAGCGTGATGGTCATCGCTGTGCCCTACCTCTCATTGTTGGACGTAGTTTAAGGACATACCCGGGTCCAACATAGATATAGTCATTAGCAGACGTTCTTCTTAAAACATAAAATCTAAATACCTAGTGTTTTTACTTTTTTACTAGCGTGATGGCACTAATGATGGACACTTTAAGCTGATAATTGCGGACAATTAGTTCTTAATTCAAAAACGATAACGTTATAACTTATAAACTGAATAAGTACCAACAAATGCACAACACTTGACTCCTCTGAAATGAACACTAATGTTCATGATTGGTTCCTTGTCCATTTTTCCCGTACACGGAACGTATGAACTTACGAGGCGGCGTATGCGGCGCCGGATTGAGCCAACGCGCAGAGGCCCTTTCGCTATTTACTGAATGCAAGGGTTCCCAAGCGGATGTTGCCCCTGCCTGTGTCATGGAACGCGCACAGAGACTATTTGAAAAGAAATATCAACATTATTCAGGTAAAAATTTTGACACAGGGTAATTCTCAAGTAACTGGCCACCCTCCAATAGCTGGCCACTTTTTACTAAAACTCTGTTTATAGGTAAGTAAATAATACATATTTCGGGACCGTTCTTACACAAATCAACCTAGTCCTAATCTTAGCCAGTTATTTGAGGGATGCCATTAAATGACGCGTTCTTTTCAAAATAAACTCTATTTATACGTAAAGAATTGTTTTTTTTTTGTTTAAGGTGGGTACCTTACACAAAAAAAAAAAACAACAAAAGTTATTGGAAGGTGGCCAGTTTTTGGCGATTAACACTACTTATACTGTACTATGAGGCAACTCGAAATCCTATATTGATTTCAGCCACAATGCTAAGCCGAACATAATTCAGATATAGGTAAAAAACTTATTGTTAGCTAAAGCACCTGGCCTATGTAGTAATAACGTGTGTATACCAACGGTGTGTTGAATACTCTTGTCGGCGTTCTATATATTATGTTCCATATTCAAATTTTGACGTAACTTCCATAGAAAATCTTTGCACAACTACATAGACATGGTCATTATATGATAATTATGCGCCTGACAAGAAGGACCATATCCTATAATAAACCTTTACTATAAACAATTAATAAAAATCGCATTAAAATTTAAATAACTGGCTACCTTGTACTGAAAATATAACACATTTTCTAATGGGGTTTCAATTACTGGCCACCATACAATAACTGGGCGATTGATACTAAAATTGGTTCTATTTATAAGTAAACGGTATTAATTTTCAGTATAACCAATTATTGAAAGCTTGCCAGTTACCGGCGATTTACCCAAGTTGTTTAACATATCCAAATGTATAGACGAAGCGTTTGTTTTCTGCAATGTATTGAAGATTGCCTGCAAAAAGGTTAACATTGTGGACTACTAATAAAACATTTCAAATCACGGTATTCTGTTTAATAACATTTACAAGGGACAACATGGAATGTTAACAAACGTTAGGTATCGTACGCTACACCGCAAATGTACATTCCCAATATTTAAGGGACCATAAACTAGGAACCGCAAAACCTGAATCTAAAGCATTGTTACACTACATTGCCTTCAACTATATACATCCGAATCGCTGAGCGGGAAGACATTCGCACATTGACCTTTATATACATATCCCTTTTCTGCACTATTATATTGCCGCCAATGCACTTCTTTAACCTTTTGAACGCCAAGCACCACTGAAGTGGTCGCGTGATGTCGTGCCTGCCACGCCACCGACCAATAATGTGGCTATGCTACGCTGTCAAAGCAATTGTCCTGCTGACAGATAAGGTTTATATTTGTTCTTCACAAGTCATACCATGACGTCACATTTTGACGCGAGAAGAAAAGCGTTCAAAAGGTTAAAGAGCGCGTGTGATAGCAATACAATCGCACGAGACGCGAGAGCGATAAACTTTTATAATCATACAGTAACAAGTCAGGCCAATGGACACAATTCTAAGAGCTCGGATTTATCCGCAGATGTCTCTAGCGACTGTCATTTTAAAGCGTTAAGAACCGATTACCGTCTCAACACGAACCAATATCGTGACTGTTTAGAACATTTTATACAACTACCGCTCTTGCTCAGATATTCTTATCACAAGATGCAGTCTTCTCATATAATTTGATCTATAGCGAATCCAACGCTCGAATAATTACCGTCGTTTACATAGGTTTTAAAGAAGACCGCAAGGTCTATCTTTATTTTTAGTGGATTGGATGAATCAAGTCTATACATTTATATATTATGATAGGAAGCACGCCGGGGCTCACTCGGCGTAGAAGTTAAACATCTCTTTCTCGACTTTAACCTTCAGGATCTGTTTTTTATCCGATGATCTGAAAATAAATTAAATTATCAGTTTCATTTCATGTAAATTGTATACCAAATTATGCACAAGTATCAAAGTATGAATCATGTAATATCTTACTAAGACCCGCCTATTACTTTAGTGAAAAAACTTACGTTACATTTGATTTTGCACATAATAAATTCTACCTTAAATATTTCCTACACCATTAAAATCAAAGTCAATTGTTTCCTAGTATCGTGGCCTTAAAAGAAAATTTAAATAATAATATGTAAATTACTATGACTAGGCCTCTTTGATTTTTCCAGACGTGAGATGGAATGCGTATCACCGGGGCATCGCAACTGCCACTTTATAACACCGCGCTTTGAAAAAAATAGTCACTTCCATAAGCCCGACCCATAAATAACATAAACTAATATTTTTTAACATTCTTACATAAATAGACCTACATATATAGGTGCAATAGAAAAATAAAATAAGGTAATCAAATATGGCTGACAGCTGAATTTCTAAGCAAAAGAAGTCGCACAGAAAATATTATTATAGAAATTAGATTGCACTAAATATAAGTAAATATCGCATATTTGAATTAAACAATAATGTAAGTAACAAATTTATGAGTACACAATAACAATAAAATCATGGTTGTTTTTTAACAATTGCGTAATTACGAAGCTATGAAGGTAAATGGGTCTCTTTACATTATTTTCCTTTTCTATTGACCCCGATTATACTCCTACAGTAAGCCTAATAGTTGATTATACTTAAGTATCATGGTAACACTCTCAACCCAGGAACAAATATTTGTGATTAACACATAAAAACTGCTTTGTAAACAGGGTCACTACTACCAGGAGACCATGTTATCCGTAGGTGTGTATTAAATTTTCGGCTACTTGGATACTTACTGTTTCGAGGCAGTACTACAGCCTGACTGTCGGCAACTGTGCAGCAGTGCAGGTTCTTGTGGAAAGTGTATTGTATGGTGAGGTGCTTGTCCTCGCCCACGCACGGGTCGAAGAAACCTGGCAGGTCCGCCTGTTGGCACAATTGTAATGGTTAGTATACAGTTTAAACATTGAACGTCATCGTTGAAAAAGTGTGTCCCAAACAGCACCAGATGGTTCATTAGGTATGCCATTGTAATGGAGCTTATGGCGTGGCTTCTATGAAACCGTTTCCGCCGACTGATATACTGGGAGTTATTGACGTCTTCACACGAGCCATAGACGCGCGTCCCTGGTGACTCGGCCTGCCTGCCTTAAAGCCTTGTTCGTCTACAAGAGCTCGTGCCGGTAATCCTTCACAAGGCCCTGCTCAGGTATCATCACATCTATAGCTTCGCTGAGTCATACGACTCCGCGTCGCCTATCAACTGGGCCTGTCTGCCTGGAGGCTCGTCCTCGTACGTACCTTGCTCGCCTCCAGCAGCTCTAGCCGGTAATCCTTCACTAGGCCCTGCTCGAGTATACTCACGTCTATAGCTTCGCTGAGTCATACGACACCGCGTCGCCTATCAACTGGGCCTGTCTGCCTGGAGGCTCGTCCTCGTACGTACCTTGCTCGCCTCCAGCAGCTCCAGCCGGGAGTACTTCACCAGGCACTGCAGGGGTATCCTCACGTCTATAGCTTCGCTGAGTCATACGACACTGCGTCGCTTATCAACTGGGCCTGTCTGCCCGGAGGCTCGTCCTCGTACGTACCTTGCTCGCTTCCAGCAGCTCTAGCCGGGAGTCCTTCTCGAGGCACTGCACAGGTATCCTCACGTTTATAGCTTCGCCGAGTCATACTACACCGCGTTGCCTATCAACTGGGCCTCTCTGCCCGGAGGCCCGTCCTCGTACGTACCTTGCTGGCTTCCAGCAGCTCTAGCCGAGAGTCCTTCACGAGGCACTGCACTGGTATCGTCACGTCTATGGCTTCAGTGTAAGCGCTTGGCGACTCGGGTGACGCCGCGTCACCCGTCGGCTCTGCTTCCACCTCGTGACTCGAGGCTCCTGATAAAAACAAGCGGTAATTATTAAGGCTTTGTATTACTAGCATACTAAACTTCAGATCACCTAACCGCTAACTTACCCGTTACTTAACCGCTATATTTAGTTACTTAGAATAAGCCTGCGGCTGATATTCTTTTGTATCCTTTGTACGAGACCTATGTTGATGATTTATCTTTGGTTCCTGAATAAATAATCTGCTTATATCTAACAGGTCAGATGTAGGATAGTCAGGTCAGAATAGGTGATATATACAGTTCATTTTATAGCTCATTTTTCTTGACGGAATTTAATCAGGACACTTGAACCTACATACAGTAAGAACAAATCAAATTATTTTTTTATGAAATATTATGTCTAGCTTTGATTTTTAAGTAGTAATACTACTATATAAATTAAAATTTGAATAGAAGTGACGAGGATCTCCGTCTCGAACGCCAGAGGTCCTTGTCGCTTTTTCTTAAGTATATGTCATGTATTTCAACTTTTAATCTACCTCTTACTAAATCTTCTTGAGATTTTACTAAATATTTTTTCCTCGCGTTTAATGCGTGATATTTTTCTTGTATTGTGGACCTTAAAGTACCTGATGGAAGCTTCCCGTACACCGCCCTGAGGATGACGAGCCCTTTCTTCTTCTCCTCGTCGCTCCGTATCCTGGAGTACGTCTCTCGCATCAGCTCCACCGTCGCCCGCGCCTGCCGCTGCATTTCTTGTAACCTGATATGGGAATATATCGGAACAAACTTAGTTTTGACACTAAATATTAAAATAATTTTCTGATATATATAAACAACCAATACCAACCAATGCAAAATAGAGCCTTAATTTAAAATATTATTAAATGTATTGACGGTAGGTAACGACAATAAAACATCTGATATGTAGATTGGTAGGTAAGGACAATAAAACATCTGATTTACTTAATATAATGAAAATACACAATAATAACGGAAATACCGCAATTAATTTCTTTTCGGTTTTTTATATGTAAATAATACCAGTATACGATTCCTGGAGCCCATTGCATAATAATTTACAACTAATATTATTAGCGGAACTCTCTAATAAATGTCATATTACGAGTTACAATTTGTTATGCAATACGCCCCTGGTATAGTATATTATAGATGTGTGATTTTCTGATGTTTTATGAGACAAAATGTTATTAAAACCCAAATAATTCGTAATTTATTACAATGTTCATCAGGTATTAGAAGTGACTAACCTGTTTAAAAACTGTCTCATTATTAAGTACCTATAATTTTTCATTTTTTACATATTTGAACGTAAAATTTGAAATACCTTATTCCGAAACCTTACAGCGACTCCCAATACCAACCCACCTGTCAAAGTTAGCCTCCATCGACCGTTGCCGGTCCCGTTCTGACCGCTCCCTCGCTATGGGATCCAATATTAATTTCTTGAGTATAAGCCACGATACCATGGGCACCACTGTGGCGTAGAACACTGGCGAGGGCATTACCTCTTCGCACAGATGTATGGGCACCACTATCGTCTGTGTTGAACACGTCCATCTGGAGGAATAGATACGATTAATCAAATAAATAATAATTAGTCTTCTTCTCTTTTACACATGAATAAATAGGAGACATAAACTTGATAACCAGATGTACAAAAGATACAATGTAATATAACAAACATGTGAGTGTGTATCAGACTTAAGTGAATATGTTACTTTTTTTGTATACAAAAACTGACCAGCGTTTGACCCCAGTCACACTAATGGTGTCTGAGCGTCGGGACATTTTCAAAAAACGTTTTCCCAAACTTCATTCAATTCAAAATCACGAGCTTATTCGATCCTGATTAATAAAGAAAAGAGTCGCAAAATTTACACAACTTTTTTATTTATTTTAATTTTTCCGCTACGTAGAAAGTTCATTCTAACAGGGTGGTGTAATGGAACAGAAATTTCGGGATACTTTTTTTTTAATAGTTTGGATCGAAAAGATCGTGATTCTGAGAAAAATTTGTCCTGGCTCGTTCAGATCTGGAAGAATGAGGTTTGGAACAACGTTTTTTGAAAACGCCCGTCGACGATTTCGAGGGTGTAGCACGCTGGTTCAGTAACAGCCTATTCACTATTGCCTTGAAAAGTGCCATATCATATCTTTCCGGGAATACAGACTGTACTTACTTGAGTTTGAGTATAACTCCGCTGGGCACGCCAAGCATGACTGCGGCCGAAACGCTGCTATTTTTCGACACCTTTTTCTCAGCCCCGTACTCAGCTATCGCACCGAATGTACCCAGCCTGTGATATTAAACATATTTCATACTAGATATGGTTACCGGAAAATGTAACATATAGAGTCTTCCCGTGGGAATGAGATGTTTTTCCTCTAAAAAGTAGCCTATGTCACCATCCCTTCAACTACCTCCACTTAAAAATCACGTCAATTCGTCATTCCGTATTGCCGTGAAAGATGGGACAAACAAACACACTTTCGCATTTATAATATTAGTATGGATATTTAATCACCACGGAATATCACGCAGAAATTGTAATATATGGAAAGGCCACTATGCCCGCGATAACGATTGTAACGGTTGGAAAAATAGTATTTAAATGGGAGGCACCTAGCGACATCTGCCGTAAATGTGTTAAAACTTTTACCGATATGGGAGTGTCAAGTCATATTTACTGATATTGATGCGCTACCCCGCTACTAAATAAATTTTGTATTCAACAGAAATAATATTGTTTCGTGTCGCTAAGCGCCTCTCTAAAGCGCATTGAAGGTTATAATGGAGAAATTCGCAGTCACCTAGTGTCTTGTATAGCTCAATTGGTAGAGCGAAGGGCATGTATCCCGAGTGTAGTTGATTATTTCATTTATCTTTATTTATATCTTTTTTTTAAGTCTATCAGACATATCGGAACTGTGGAGGCTTCTTCTGAACATGCACTTTATCGCCTTAACAATAGAGGCGTTGTTCAAATATTTGTGACCACCTCCGCAGTTCCGATATATCTGGTAGCAATTGTACTACGCTATTAAAACTCACAATTCTGCTAACAGTCGCATTGCAATAGGCGTAACTTAAATTGTAAAGCACTATAATATAATGTAACAATATGTCAGCTGTTTATATATTTAAGTGAATTTCAACTAATGTCAGTAGCAGTTCCTCCGGCAGTGACAGTAATCTAGAATAGATTCAACCACATAACTAAATCGAAAAAAAAAGTGTATTTATCTCGCGTGGCGCAAAGTAGCTTCGACGGCTTCATTAGTCTCTGCGGACATCAGTCTACTCCCGCCCGCGGTACGCGTGTGACGTCGTTTTTATAATCAAATTTTATTCGATAATAGTGTCGCTTAAATTCAAACTCGGGTAAATTCATTCCGCTTTAAGATTATAAACAAGAAATCTAAAAAAATAACCTGAAAGCTACTCAACCTTAAAGCAAAATAGATTTAACTGAGTTTGTCGACTCAATTAACTATTCAAATCAATAAAGTTGAAGACGCTAATAATGGTATTTCTATCATTAAATTACACCCGTGACGTCACACGGAAGCAGCAAGCAAAATGTTATACGCACGGTCTCCCAAAGAACATCGATAAACTTTTTTCTTCTATGCATATTTTTATATACATAGAAGAAAAAACGACTGGTCTGGCCTAGTCGGTAGTAACCCTGCCTATGAAGCCGATGGTCCTGGGTTCGAATCCCAGTCGGAGCATTTATTTGTGTAATGAGCACAGGTATTTGTTCCTGAGTCATGGGTGTTTTTTATGTATTAAAGTATTTATATGTATCTATCTATTATATATATCGTCGTCTAGTACCTACAACACAAGCCTTACACAGCTTACCGTAGGACTAGGTCGATTTGTGTAAGTTTGTCCCGAAAATATTTATTATATTTCTGCAGATTCAACTTACTTCAACGCCAACCGCAGTTTCATGTCGTGTTGAGGCATCTTCCTCATGATATTGAAGGAGATGAAAGAGTGCGGGTTGCCGAGCTGGATGGCCGTGTTCGTGTGGTACTTCTCAGAGTCCCGGACGTATATAGACGTCATGGACGAGCCGCCCTGCCCGCCGGCGCGGTACGTCAGGTAACCGACGGAGTGGGCGTCCAACTGGAGTGCCATTGCTGGAATTTTACAGTATTTTATATGTGTCCGTGTCTACTTTCTATGTAGTGGTTTTAACCCTTTATAGGGCAAGTTCAAAATTGCAATGCAATAATGACCACCCAACAACATAGTATTTTTGTATTTTTTTCTTAACCAGAATTATTAGGACAATCGTGCCGCGAGGAGGCTCGAACGCACCACCATAGTGACTTTTGGGCGTTAAAGACCCTTTACCAAGGCCAACCAATCCGAATGGTCGCCATCAGATATATCGGAAGTGTAGGGGGGTCACAATTTTTGGAATATATCTTTAAGTAATCTCAATATCATTATAAGACCCACCATTCAAGTAAAATGCTACTCGAATTCCTTCTTTATAGTGTAGAAAATAAAGTTATAATTTCTTTTGTGTCAATATCGAAAGAAACAAAGGAAATTCAACACTTTAATTCTCTTTCAATTTTCTTTAAAGTAATTTGTAGAGGCGCTACCGCCAAAAACGATATTCGTATATTTCGGGTATTGTTCTCTTTTACTTCAATTAAGGCGCCATGGGAGTGACAAAGACTCTGAAATGTACGAATATCGTTTTTTGCGGTAGTGCCGCAGGAAGGCTCGTGGGCCTTAAGAGGATATACCGATAAGGAAGCACACAACATACTTGAAACAAGACTGGGCACGATCCCCCTTGGCGTGAACTGCATGACAGTTCCGCAATTGAGGAACATGAGACGGGAGAGTGTGCGGAACATCTTCAGGCCCAGCAGTGGGCCGTTGCCTATCCCGAACTCGAACTCCGTCCAGCCCTTCTCGGAGCTGAGGTGGCGGTTGCATAGGTTCACTGAACCGGTACCTGGAAAACAAAATTTGTTTTCTCACAGCAACAGAGTCAATCACAGTTAGATTTACAAAATCGTCTGTTACGTAATAAGTATTCCTTGATATTTTCTAGCACGAACGGTTTCTTGTAAGTGATTGACAAAATAAAAACATCGACAGTCCTGTTATCGATAAGTACCACTTCAACGTCATACAGCTCAATAAGACTAATATAAGGTAATAGGGTTAAAAGTAAATAAAAGTAACAAAACTACATATTTATTTATATTTTACATACTTCAGAAAACAATTTCGAAATGTTAATTGCAAATAATAAAATAAATTGGATCAAAAGTGTACGGATTACGTTCAATTTGAATTATCGATGGCACGCGGCGTCTAGGTAGGCAGACTGTGTCTACGTATTGTCGTTGAAGTAGTATGTACTTATCGATAAAAGGTTTGTCGATATTTTGATTGTGGCAAGCACAAAGCAAATGTCGTTCCTGCTAGAAAAATATCTAGGTTTAGTAATAAGTTTGACAGTTATATAAGGTTTGACAACCGGTCTGGCCTAGTGGTCCCGGATTCTAATCGCGATGACGTCACGTCGACGTGTGTGGCTATCACCTCTTTAGTCGAGAGACAGTTTGAGCCCTTGGGGAGGATATAGTTATTCCAGAAATCATTATAGCTGCTAAAAAAATTCTTACCTATTCCATTCTGTGTTGATATGTTTCCTGAGAGCGTCATAGTATCCCTTAACGTTATGGGCGCGTCTATAGACTGTTGAATAGTCATGCCTGAAACCTCTATATTTGGTAGAATATTAGATTCCTCTCTGTTAAAAAAAAAAAAGAAAATTAGTATAGTGGACTTCGTATGAATATTAATCTCACAAATTATAATTCTTTCCAACTGTCTTCTGTTTTCAAAAAGAGACATAAGAGATTTTTTCTTCGGCATCCACGCGTTGCTTTACGTACAGTGGCCATCAGATATATCGGAGCTGTGAAGGTGGTCAGAAATATCGGAACAACGGCTCTATTGTCAAGGCAATAAAGTACATGATCCAATATTTGTGACCACCTCCACAGCTCCGATATATCTGATGGCGACTGTATTTATCCTCGTTATACAATTAGACCGTAATAAAGGCAAAATAAATCCAGTTGGAAATCTTAAGTTCGTGTTTTTAAGTATTTTCAAATGTTAAACAAAAGTCTTTCAATTCCAATGAGTACATTTCACATAAAAGCTAGTCATTGGATTTACAAATCAATTCAAAAAATTGTGTTTTGTGACTCGCGCGGGTGTCGTAAGAGGCGACAAAGGGAAAAATCCTACGGACGGGCAGCAGCTTCCGTCGAAACTCAATCTACAGCTACTCCGGTCGCCAACCTGCCTGCCAAGCGTGGCTACTATGGCAACTACCCACAACTATGACTTGCGTCATCTTGGACGCAAGTCATAGTTGTGGGAGGCCTATGTCCAGCAGTGGACTGCATACGGCTGAAATTTATGTAGGTAATGTGCTATTGAAACTAGATAACAGATATGGTCGGAATGACTAACGAATATTGCGGAAATATTCACATGGGATTGAACCTCTCCATATCTTAAATCTCATTTTCCCATATTCCTTGTGAGAGTTTCTGAGAATATCTCAATTTTCTGGAAACGAATGGTACTTACATGATTTCATATTCATCGTAATATTTCATAAACATATCTGTGGCGTTAACAGAAAGTGTAATGGTGCCGCGGGGATTTGCGCTTTGTTGCAACCTCCGCTCCTCTCGCTCGCGCTTTAATCTGCCACAAGAAAAATAACGGTCAGTAATTTTTGTTACAAGAATTAAAAAATCTTATGTCTGTAGTTATAACAAACACTTAGCTATACTGAAATGAGCGTTAGATAATGTTAAACGTCTCTTAAGAAAAGAAACATAATTAGAAATATTTATTTATTAAAAACTTACCTTTCATATTCTTCTCTAATTTCCCTAGGTGTTCGTGTTCGAAATATAACCTCCCATCCATCTACTTCCAAACCTCTTTTACCTGTAAACAATTTTAAAGTTATCATTAGTATAGAACAGTCAGCATCAAATAGTTAGTACCAAACAAAGTACCCTAATTGTATTACAGAAAGGATATGTTAAGATATACAGGGTGTCTCATTCAGATCCGTCGGTATGGGAAAATCTGGAACTATAAGACATACAAAGATTTGTTCTTAGGAACCATGTCATCGATTTTAGGGACAAGAAAAACTGCATACATAGATTTATTAAATTTTCCACATAAAGAAAAAATATTGAAACTGTTTAGGAATACCCTAAACAGTTTTAATATTTTTCTTTATGAGGATCCTATTGGGTGTAGGCCTCTTCCATCTCCTTCCAACTTCTCTGTTTTTTTCTAGTATCCAGTCTTCTGCAACTTTTCTTATATTGTCTGCCCAACGATAATATTTGTAAAGTATTAACTATTTTTTTCTCATGCCATACGTACTAATCTATGCTCTAATATATCCATCATATAATCGCACCTCATATTTCTTTGCAATGAATGTTCAACTTCATTGCCTTATAATAAGGCTTGAAATATATGTACTAATTTATTTATGCTTACCTAATGTATCATAAATAGCTCTCTTGTGGTTGTCGGATAACACTTCATATGCCTCCTTCACCTTGTTGAAGATCTGCTCCGCCCATTTCTGCTTGTTGGGATCTGTGCTGTGCTTATCAGGATGGAACATGCGGCTGAACCGCCGGTATGCGCTGTTGATCTCATCAGGTGATGCCTGTAACAAAAAAAAATTTGTTCAACTATAGTACAGTCAGCAGCAAAAGTTGATAAGCTGATGAAGTTCAGAAATGATGTTGAGTCACTCTTATTTTTTTAACAATAAGTTTGTCAAGTTCATTTTCAATACTTTGCCGGCTTAGCAACTTCTGTTGCCGACTGTACTTAATATCCGCATTATGCTTCTAATATTCCATACTATAAAGAAGTAGTTATATCTTCATTTAGTTTGAATATATATTACATTCTAAAACCTTTTTTTCATTTTTTTCTTATAATGGTCAGTATGGATCTGCCTAATTACCTTAGAAGTCGAGCTTTAGTAAGATATTGGTCAATCAGGAAAATTGCACTACTGATGGACTGATGTTTGATTGGTTAACAAAAGCAATCCATTTTGTCACCACTGGCTAAATGTTAATAGGTTGCTCAATATCTCAATAGTATGCCAACAATCATAGATTTTAAATGTGCAGTTAAATTCATCGGAATAATTAACACGATCACTGTAGTATGGGGTTGATTCAATCCCATGCAAGGATGGTTAATTGCAATGTTAACTAATTGCCACAGTGAAAGTGTTAAATTGTACTGAATGGACGCCTCTCTATGGTTCTAGGCCTATATGGAATTTTATATACATGTTGATTACTCTAACCTCTCAAGGCCATATCGACGGTGGAAATTTCAAATGTTGTAAGAGACATACTTTTATATGCGACTTACGACATTTGAAATTTCCACTGTTGATATCTACTTTTAGGACAAATGGAATAACCCATGACCTAAGAATAGAATATCTTATGTTAAATTTTCAGCTTCCAGAAAAAAGCCAAATAATTTTAAGAAAGTTTGTCTCCAAATCTGAAATATAAATCCATACCTTGCGAGACTAAAACATAAAAAAAATAATGAAGATTTTAACAAGGACAAGGCATGTCTATGTTGTGCAAACTCTGAAATCAACTCACTGCCGCCAAGCTCTGGTGCACACACTTGAATACATAAAGCTGATACCTGGCTAAATGACCCAGTATCATTTTGATATGAACTAACTGGTGTTCAATTTTGGTAAGGTTTTTAGTGTTACCGTGGTAACAATATCCACACTAAACTACATGTAGTTGGCCGATTATAATATTGTCTACTTTAAAACTGTGGTTTTGCAGCACCTATATACAAAAAAGATGAATTTTTGTGACTGATATATACCCTTTACATCATGATAAGTCTGTTGGTAAAGTGATGTATATGTAAATCTTCTAGCAAATCTTGATGGGACAGAGTAACAACAAGAAACAGTTGATTTACCACCCTTGTTTCTGTTTGATATAACATTTTAAATTTCATGGTTTCTTTCTGGTGATAATTTAAAAGTGACTAGCAACCTGCACTAATGATAATTATCTTCTAGCTGCCCAGAAGCCTATAAAAAGGTCTTCCATTCCACTTTCAATTTGAATTTAAATACAGACTAACTAGAATTGCTTTTCACTTCACAGGCAGCAAGAGGTTTTACATAAACCTCGTCTTGAATCACTAGATCTATTGATGAAAGCTGCATTAAAATTCACAGCATAGTATAAAAGATCCAAGCATACAGACAACAGGAAGTGACTAGCCTTATACTAAACATTTGAAGATAAGAATGTACGTCATCAAAATTCAAATAAAATCTTGATTTAGGACATGAGAATGTTCTTACAAAATGATTCATATTCAAACCTCATGTAAACAATTTTATGTAAATGTAGGTATCATCTTTAATCTCTTAGTAATCATGATATGAAGGTAAGCTTTACCAAACCTTCAATAAGAATTATGTATGATGCTTATATCAAAGCTTATAGTAGATCAATGATTGACAATTATTACTGTTGAAATATCATAGCCAATAGTTTTAAATATTATTTAATCAAACCGTAAATAGCTTATCATCGCCGGTTATAACCTACAATTACGTGACACAATATCACGTTGATTTTGCCTTAGCCAACAATAAGTATTATGCACCAACAACTGATATTACGGGTGCTAATACCATTGTAGGTTAACAAACCAAGTTTCTCACAAGAATTTGTCTATTTAGTATCCAATTTGACGTTATATAATAACGATAATCAAAATAAGTAAAATCTCTGACGAAATACACATGCAACAATATAATTACCGTTTTCGAGACATTCAGCAACTGGTAATAATTTTCTTCCATCAAAATACTATCGCCTTCGTCATCCATTATATATAATTTAAATTAAAAATTAAAAACCTAAAAAAATTCAATCCCTAGATATTGAGACAATTAATTTATTTTACTGCCACAACTGACAGTGGCGTCGCCAGTGTCGAATTGGAAGACGCAGACCATAGAGTAACTATAAAGGTTGGGTCAAACGTTATCCTTCACCATTTTGCCGTATGACACGATACGACTTATTACGAAACTATTTTTTTTATTTTGCCAAAACAATTGTCAAAATCATTGTTTTGCTAATGATTAATGATTATGTTATATCGTCTATGGCCACCTTTGTCTGGAATTATAGGTCAAAACATTGTTTTGAACTATTACCTACACCATGTTTAACTACCATTTAAGGACCTCTTAACAGCATATTTTTAAAAACATTTAATTTAGACATACCTATTACATTTTAGTTTACAAGTACCTGACTAGCATAAACTAATTTTAGACCATTTCGATACATCATTTAATTTGAGGTTTAAGTTTCAGGATATTTTAACATTTAATAAAATGTAACAACCAATATCATTATAATAAATTCATTAATTTCGGTAATATACTTGATAAACGTTAGTTAACAGTCATGCGGTTTATATACTACTGTGTGTGGAGGATGTACCGCTTAGTTTCTTATCTCCCGCGGAAAGCGGTAACTAGATACTTCTGTGTATGTAATGAGTATCTTCTTTCTTAAAGTTACAATAACTTTCGTTTTTCATGTTCTCATTTCTATATAAGATGTTGAATTAAATTCATTACGGTTATATGTATAAGGATAAAGAAAACAAAAACTGCACTTATATAAGGTGTGGACGTTTTTAGTGGGTAGGAAATAAACGTATATTCACAATTTGAAATACTTAATTAGCCTAAAAATAATGCTTAGTACTGACATAAATGACATAATAAACCTAAGAAATATTAGTCACCAAAAAATAGAATTTACGAGGACGATTTCATTTAAAATATCTTGTAGTTATCATCATCCTAAGATCATAAGAAATACATTAATATTGATTTTAAATTAATGTCTGAGCTAAGTCAACAGAAAATTACTCTAACAATAAGAAAGGAAAATCGAAAATAGCGCATGTAGTGCATTTTACAGTCTACTCGACACGGTTGGCTGACTAGATCGGCATCGGCACTCTGATTTCATATCCACACGGTAGATTTGCGGTAGATGGTTGGACGTCGTAGTGTAGGCATAGACAATAAGTTTTTTTGCCGTACGTATAGATACGTACGGTACGGACAGCAGTCAGCTAGTTGAGCTAGTAGGTAAGTAGGTATAATACATACAAGCAACGTCTCTCGTATGCTCTTTCTAGTGAAAAAATGTAGGAAAAAGTAATAATATTTATATAGTTTTCTCATATAATACACTAAATGTAGGCAGGATTGTGAGTGTGTGTGATTATTTTGCCACGCAGGATACCTGAAGGAACCAGAAGGTAAAACATTTTGAAAATAAATTTGAAACATAATTTTTAATACTGAACTGTAAAACGATTATGTTGTGGGGACCGTATATCTAGTTTTGTTACTTGTTATTTTGCATGATATTAAAACGAATAAGGATTGTTTTGAAGGGGCCTTGGCTTTAAGCTTTTATGGGAAGGTTGGTTTGTGTAGGTGGCTGATTGTTCTGTAGTTGTTTTCGGATTTGGAGCGATACATTCGATCGTTTGCGGTGAAATGTTAATTAAAAATTCTAAATGTTTTCTCTCTTGGGTACGTTACCTGTCAGAGATGCACCAGTAATTTCATTAAGTACACGGCATGCGGGCTTTCCCCACGGGAATTAATTATAAATCAACACAGGCTTATTATTTTTTTAATTTGACCAGTCGGTTAACTGCAAACTGTCGGTTTAAAAAATATCATTCATATTTATGATATTATGATAATGTTGATCCCACTAATCACATAAACTAGTCTGTTATGTTACCAATAACATACTTAATATGTTAATAAATGTGACTTGCATGTAGTTTTGGAGTCTTATTAGAATGCTTGGCATGTTGGCTGTGACCTAGTTAGACTTAGATTTGAGGAGGAATAACTTTCTTTACCTTTAATAGTCATGAGGTATTGATTCAATTGTTTTAATTATAATTAAGGCTCCTAGGAAATCATATTATAGGTTTCTATCACAAGTGGTACATTCAAAAATTATCCTTATAAACTCATCACTACAGCATTTCATTCACATGATTATCTGTTGTTTTCCTGATATACTTTTATTTGCAGTGCTTATTTATTTCAGTCAGTTGGATAAATGCTTGTAATAAGATATTCTGTGCTTATGGTTGAAATGATGCAATATATCTTCAATTTACTGTATTCCTGGTCAAAACTGTACCTAAACAACACATTTTTGTATAAAGTCAAAAATGATAAAGGGCAAACAGAGTATGAATAGTGCTAGTTAAAGAAGAGAATGAATGAAAAATATAATTTTCAAAATTAATAACCTCTTAAAGGGTTCCTTCATTGTACATCAATCCTACAGTCCATCAGATATATCAGAGCTGTGGCAGTTATCAAAAATTTCTGAACAAACCTATTAAATTGTAAAACGCGAAATTGTTAAAGCAATAAAGGGCATGTTCTGATATTTGTTTACCACCTCCACGGCTCTGCACACATCACCTACATTAGTTTACTAGTTTTACCATTAACTATAAAGTTAGGTTTCTATTTTATAATGTTTTTTTTTTCTTTTTATACAAGCTCAATGCTTGACAAAAAAATTGCCTTAGATTAAAGTAGAACAATGCATAGACTTTGCATCGTGAGAATTATTATAAATAAGTGAATAATACAGGACATCCTTACATAAATTTATCTGAGCTCCACAGTAAGGTCAAGAAGGCTTGGGTTGTGCATTTTCAGCCAATGATTATAATAGGTATACAAATACTAAAATACATAGAAACACCCATATGGCTCTGGAACAAAATATCTGTTTCATCACAGAAATAAATGCCCTTACTGGGATTGGACCCAGGATCGTTAACTTCATAGACATTTATTGTCATCATTTAATTTTTTTTTTTAACATGTATCACCATAATCTTGGCAATTTTTGTATGAGAAACATAAGGATAACCTCCACTGTTGCAATTTTCATTTTACTCTTTCAATAATTAAATGTGAAAGAAGAGATCTGTTTACAAGTAGGCAGTTTCTTACTCAGTAGTTCATCACATTGAAATATAATATCAAAGATATTCATTCTTAATTATTTGTGGTTGGCTTATTTGATATTGTTTTGTTAAGATTGACTATGTGTGTGTGGCTGTTTGCAGTGCTGTAAACTCCTAAACAGTTGAATCAATGTTTTTTTTCACATGTTTTTTTTTTTAAATTTGAATGCAGGTGTTCTGGTAATCTTTGCTAGATGCTTTAATAAAATCAGTTCAGAGTTTTCATAGTATTCAGATTTTATTGTAAGCTGTTGTAGTGAGTGATATATGTACTATACTATTTCTTAATTCTATAGATGGTAGTGTAATAATAAAATTTCTTTAATTCTAGAATTTCTAGCGCAGAGTAGAAAATATAAGTCATAAATAATGATACACTTTTTATGCTTCTATATGGCTTCTATTATATTTATTACTTATAAATATATTATATTTATTGCTAATAACAATTTTATATTTATTGCTTATAAATATAATTCACAAAAAGATATTCTTATTTATTACATTATTTTTAGCCTGCATAACAATAAAATTATTGGCTGTCTTTTACCTTGACTGTACCTATTACGTATCTGTATTACTTCAATTGGAAATAGTTAACTGTTGTTGAGATAAATTATAAGAAATATTTAAATTACACCTAATTTCGTTTTTATAAAATGGAGGAGTGATAAAGATTGTCCCTTATTTAGTAGCCATGACAACAGAATAACAGTTTTCGTACGTTTCCATAACGCGTCGCAGAATGTTAGCGATATTTTAATGTCTTCCCATACACCAACAAGAGGTTAGAACACAAACAATTTTTTTAACGGATTGTCAGCCATCTTTAGTGTCGTTAAATTATATAATGAAACTCAGTTATGTAATGATCATAATAAGTGTTTTATTAGGTATAAGCCCACAATCAGTTGAAATCCATGAATTTTACGTCTTATAATATTTCATATATCAAGATATATGTATGTGTACACATTTAGGCCCAATACAATTGGTCATAGGTGTCATAACCTCTGATTACGTCTTACTCGTATCTCTAAGCACTGGTTTTTGTGGCAACCCTCGCCCGACTATTAAAGCGATAATTTTTCTTGTTGTAGAGTTTAAATACAGCACACAACTAAGATGCCTTCTACACACCTGAACCTGCGCGAGGACGACGTCGTGCGGCTCTCCCTCGAGTTCCTCCACAACAGGGACCTGCACATCACCCAGCTCTCCCTGGAGCGAGAGACCGGCGTCATCAACGGCAACTTCGCGGACGACGTTCTCTTCCTCAGACAACTGATCCTCGATGGTCAATGGGACGATGTACTCGAATTCATTCAACCCCTAAGCGCACTAAAAGCCTTCGAAGCCGACAAATTCAACTATGCTATCCTCAGACACAAATACATAGAACTCCTCTGCATACGGTCAGAAATAAAAGCATACAACAACGTCGAAAACATTGTCGACGAGGTCGTCAAAGTGCTAAGCGATTTAGAAAAACTAGCGCCCTCTAAAGAAGAATATTCAAATCTATGTTTACTATTAACTTTACCTAGTATTACTGATCACGCACAATTTAAGAAATGGAATCCAAGCAACGCTCGCGTCCAGTGCTTCCGCGAGGTATATCCTCTAGTAGAACAATTTTTACCGTGCGACAAGAAGTCGAGCGGCACTGTATCTAAATGCGCAAAGAATGATCGACTCATGCAACTGCTAATTAAAGGTATATTATACGAGTCCTGCGTTAATTATTGCCAGGCTAAAGCTACAGGGTCTAAAGAGGCGCAGTCAAATGAGGTCAACTTTTCCAGATTGCTGGATGGCTCTGGATTCGACGAGTCCGATTTAAGTTTGTTATCGTGGCTCCAGTCGATACCGGCGGAAACGTTTAGTGTGCCGTTCGAGCAACGAATGCTGAACGTCGACGTGGAGAAATTGGAGCGACCATCGCTACATACGTCGTGGACGGAGCATATGTTAGTGACGCCAATTAAGCCTCGAACGTTCCCGCATTTGGCGATGCCGTTTAGGAGGCCGCGCTCGGCCGCCGACGCCATGACGCGCTCGCTGCGGCCGCTGCCCGACGGCGCGCCGCGCCACCCGGCCGTCATGGCCCTGTCCGCTATCGACTACGGACCGTCTTCGTCGTGTTTCGCCGGTTTCCACCTGACGGGAATAAAAGGCAGCAAGCTGATGAACACTTCGGTCGATAGGTTGTTCGATAACAACAATGGCGGTAGCATTTTCGACAATCTTGACGATACGTTGAAACCTATCGAGGAGAAATTGAAACCGATCGGCGAGGGAAAATCGAATGAAGGTAACAGTGTGGGTGCTTCAAACGCGACGACGCCTGAGCATAGAGGACAGGATTACTCGGCTTCGACGTCTATATCCACGACCGCGGCATCAACTGAGCGGTCGTCGCTGGCAGAGCGGACGCCACAGCAACCCGAGTCAGGGCTGCTGCCCGCGATGGAGGGGGACTTTAGACGGGAACTGCTCAAAGAATACCAGATTCAGAAGCAGCGTGAATGCGACGACTATCTACGAAACCTTTGTTCAGCGGACGCGAGGCAAAAAGGGTGAGTTTCCTTTGCATTCTTTACCCAATAATAAGTGGACTAGGCTCGATCTGTAGTTTCCGTTCTTACTCTTCAACCTTTTTAACTTATAAGTAGCCTTGGTTCAATTCTAGCTAGTTTCAGTCGCATGCGTGTTAAGCTCAGACATTAAGACTGTTCTAAATATTTTAATTACTTTAGCGTGTTAATAAACTTTCCAGGTTTATGGAAGCTTTAATTTTGTTTTACTTAATTATGTTGCATAATAGCTAATAGGTACATTGGTTGAAGAAAGTATTTTATTATGTCTTGCGTCTCGTAAAAGGTGGACACTGAATTATGAACAGGTTTTTAATAATCATCTAACCATTCTTAGTTAGGCATATGCTAAAATATTGCCTTGGCCAGATGTGTATAATCAGTTATGTGTTTGTTATAAAAATATATTTTTGACCTTAATTTGTTATTTTCCAGTATGGAGCTAGGCGATCCTCCAGGGCAGCCTACCGCAGTCAAATATCCGCCCGGTGGGCCCGCCAAGCCCGACCAGCTGTACATGAGGTAACTCCACACTGACTCATTAGTAATTTTAGTAGTCACTCTATGGAAAAATGCGTCATCTTAGTTATCATTCTTAAAAAGTCTTAACTCGCTTGCGAATGTTAGGAATTTCGACCGTCTTTCATAGTAATTTGGTTCGAGTATTTAGTGCAGCTATTCGCACATGTTATTCAACATATATAATAACATAAATTAGTGACAAAGTTGTTCATGACAACTTATGAATGTCTTGTTACCGTATACTTGCGTACGCAAATGTTATAATTATAAAATACCTATTACCTGAACATGAAAAGGTACTAAGGTATGTACACTTGTACAGTCAGCAGCATTAGTGGCTAAGCGGTTGAGGTGTTCAAAATGAGGTCAACACATCTCTATTGTCAAGAGCATAAGAGCGCAGGTCATTTTGAACACTTAAACCGCTTATCCACTTTTGCTGCTGACTGTACATATTTACGACTTTTGAAGGAAAATGCCTATGCGTAATTGTAAACAATATTTACAATTACACCGTCAATGTAGACATACATTGCGTTCGAACTGATTATTGTTTACCATTTTAGTGATTGTTTATTTGTTATTGTTTACGAGCTTCTGCTATGCGAAAGTGCTGGGCGTCGGCGGCGGCGTGGACTAAAACCGGCGCGCCGCCGCCGTTGCCCAGCACAATCTATGACGTCGTTTCATTAATGTGTGGTCAAAATAAATAGAGACATGTGAGGTATATGCCGCGTATCAGCAAAATTTATATAAACGATGCTATTTATAACTTATGTCAATTGGGTAATGCAAGCTTATTTTTGCTACCAGGCTTAGCACGCACGCGAAACTACATCGAACTCTGTGTTGCGTTAGCGCAACTGGAACCCAGTTTAGATTGTTATTGATGTTAATAAAGAAAAATAAAGAGAAAATGACTACAGTGGCATATCTCCATCCGTCCATACCGAATATATAGCTAGTGGTATGCAAAGGGCCTTTATTTTACTGCATCATCTGGCGCTATCGAGTAGTTTGCATTTTAGTATTGGACAAAATCCAAATTGACACAAAGTTAATTTTAACTATATTGCCATAAATTTATACAGAGACCTTATCTAATCGACCATTTAAGCAATGTCGCGGAGGCGTCATTACGCCGCCTGAATAAGTTCATCGGCACGCCGCCGCCGCATTATTAGGAATCGTCGCTCATCACTATGCGAATGAAATTTTTTGTCTGTCGATCTACTGTAATGTTAGACAATCATTGATACATTGTAGCACCACTAGCTATGGAACAGTGTGAAGTTATTCCAAGGTAACATTTGTTCAAAAACTATATGTCTAAATTTTGGGTGCCGGTGCATTGGCTTTTTTACACGAACATGTGACGCGACTATACTTGTAGTCACTAATTTAATTCGGAAAATATTAATCGTTGGTTCTATTCTAATAGCAAAAACCCGCCCTGACAACTTACTGAGCTATGGCATTGTTCTTCTGTCGATTTCGTTTTTAAGACTTCACAGGTCGTCACATGTCTTATTGAGTGATTTGACAGCGATCGTCATTCCTCATGCCCGTTGTGCATTTCACGGGACAATTACTAGTATAGTGGTCATGATCACACGTAGAATTTATCGGCAATTATAAAGAGAACATCTCTCAGTAGTATAAGTAGGTGTCGATAAGAATGCGCTGAAGCATCGTGTTGCTCTAACGTTACAGTTGCATCCCACTGTTGCGAACGCAAGCAAAATGCGACCTTATTAAATAGGTAATAAGTTCTCTGTTAAGAGAAACACAAAAAGAGCACATGATGGTTTCGCGGTACAACGAGCATAGTATTTGTTCTGAATATTTAGGAGTCAATTGCTTTAGATTCAATTTCTCCTAACCAGTCGGTGCTATGCAAACAAACAGAGATTTCCGTATTTTGTGTTGTTAGTAACGGTTAGACGGTATGCTTTTTGATTCTATTTAGAACTATTTCTTGAAAAAAGTACTGAAGCGTTGAATTGCGCGCTTTTGCATTGACAATCAGTTTAAGTATTCCGATGCTTGGGTGATTCGAGTGATTGCCCTTAACGCTACTTCAAGTTGCATTCATGATAAATTGGTTGGTACTTAACAAACACATGTTGTGGTCCTTCGACCGAGAAATGCACTATTTTTTGCATTAACATAGAGTACTCTTTGTAACTTTATTTGATTTAATTTGGCGCCGTTTGTATCTTTCAATTTTTTTTCGAATGCAATGATTTACAATATCTGTTAACTAAAATTATATTAAGTGGCTGCTTTTTGCGAATGTATGTACTTAGTATAACATTACTTTTTTTTAGGTTCGATTTTCCCCCTGCGGCATGTGTCTTAATGTAAAACTTTAATAGTATGCTCAGCTGTTGAAATTAAGAGTCTTAAGTATAATATGTAAAGTCATATAGTTGGTTGCAGTCAGTATGACCAAATATATCGATACACATCCTTATTGCTACGTACCTAAATAAAGATCTGTATCGTTATATTTGGCCATACTGACTGCAACTAACTACATATATGATACTGACTGTACATATAAATTAATATAAACGCGTTGCGTATGAGAGTGAAGTAGTATATATATTTAGTTTTACGATTGATAATTCATATCCATGTTTTGCTTGCGACAAAATTATTATAATATTCATGGAGTAATAAATAAAAATTGTCTGTTTTACAGGAAAAATGACAACGACGAGTCGGACATTAGAGAACATACAAACGTAAGTAGTTATAATATTGTATAATTCCATTTTGCAAAAACGCGAATGTACGAATGATTAACAAAAAAGTTAGTATACGCCAATGATGTTGGAAAGGTAAGGCAACTATAGGATAGACTGACGACGGGGTGTAAACCGACTCATCTGGCATTAATTGAATGTCAGGATTCATCATTTAGCATAATTTATTATTTCGTACTAAGTTGTGTTCTGAAACTGTAAAACTTTCAGGACTTTTTAGGACATAAATCTTTTAAACATTAGCTTAGGTTTGTTTTATAATAAGCTTGAAACGTCTATAGTTTCAAAATAAACGATTATGCGAAATAATGAATTATGACAAAGGATATTCTATGCCAATAAATATTCTGCAAGAAAATGAGAATCGTGTAAAGCGTCCTCGAGAAAATGTTTAAAACTAAGTATTGGCAAAAAAAAATGTAGCATAATTGTTACGTTAATCAACGCAAGAACGTAAACAAACAGAGCTTAATCGTTGCATACTACAAATAAGCAGTTACAGTAATTTAGCTCATAAGAAAATGCCTATAGACAGGTAATGGCAGTAAAGAGCCAAGATATTAGGCGGGTTATAGATAACAGTTTTTAGACTTCTTAAACGTTGGGATGAAATCAATATTACTGTAGAGATTACTGAGATGTAGCTACTATTAGCAACCGGAATTCTTTAAATACAACATATGATATGATATGAAAAGAAAGGATGTGAAAGATAAGATGATGAGCAATAGAGAAGTATGGAAGGAGAAGAGATGCTGTGCCGACCCCAAGTTAATGGGACAAGGGCAAGAGAATGATGATTTTTTTAAATACAACTCTTCTAAAGTAGGTACAGAAATACTGAAAGGATCGTAGAGGAAATAAAGAAAATACATTTATTCATAACAAACACGGTTTAAAAAAAAACAGTATATAATATGAAATAAAAACTGTTTGTCACGAATGTGTCACAACTCAGCATTTTTCTGTATGTTTATAGTTTTTGTTTTGTAATACTGTTTTGAAAAAGCTGCGCCGAATTTCTTGCCGGTCATAAAAGTCAAAATGTTTCTCGGGTCAGAGGTGTAGGGTAAGGACCGGTTTAGTTTTAATTTTTCTCTTTTACTTTTGTATACTCGCGTAAAAGTGCCCTTGTGGCCTACTTACTGAATAAAAGTTTGAGTGTGAGCATAAAGCTGGCTTTTTGTCATGAGTCATGACCCAGGTGATGAGGCAGTACTCATACGAGTCTGAAACACTAACGCTACTGAAACAGGCTAGTCTCCCAATAAGCTAAAACTGTTTAGCGATCATTGATTAACTCGACAGGACACCAGCCCTCATCGTGGAGATAGAGGGTTTTCTAGATTTTTATTTTTCGTATTTTTAATAATTAAAAAATACCTTGGTTTTCTTTTGCTGGTAGTTTCTTGTAATCTTGATGCGATTGTCAGTACACGTGATTGCGTTATTATGCGTAGACGTAAATAGAATATGCAATAAATTAATATTCAATACAATGTTTAATTTTTCTCCTACCAGGTCTGCATAGATAGATCTAAATATTCTAAATACATATATGTATATTTCTGACTATTCTCAATAATTATCCAATATATTATTAACTGACGATCTTGTCTGTGTCAGAAGGTATTGTCAAACATGCAAAAGGAACTACTTATTGTTATTTTTTTACCTAGCGTTTATAAAATCAATTATGCTCGTAGAATGAAGAAATAAAGTCGATTAAGTGTAAGCCTGACGTACTAAGGAGAAAGAACGGAAAGGCCGTTAGTGAACCTGGAACTAAAATTTAAAAGTAGTAGCTGCATTCGCTTAAAGCTGTAGTTCAAACATTTGACATTTACGCTTTGCACCAATAAACATTTGCACAACCCTTGGCGCTGTTGACTCACGGCAGGCGATACTACAGCTTAGAAGTTTCCGCTATTACCGCCAGATGGCACTATCCGTTCAGGCAAACTTAATCATTAGATGGCGCTGCTAGCTTCAATTGTTCTGCAAGCTATTATCTCGGTATTTGAGTTTGCCCCAATTGCGCGATTTCTTGTCTCTCGTGTCCAGTTTCAAGACAATTAAAGGATTGAAAAGATGAGATAACCATAATTATCGGATTTCATTATACATTTTATTTTATTTCTCGACGATTTAACAATATCATACGTAATGATAAATGTACCCCTTACATTTCATTAAATTGTCGAAAGGGCCTCTGCGCGTTGGCTCGATCTGGCTCCGCGTACGCCTCCCAAATGTCCGGAACACCATTGTTCCGTGTACGGAAGAGTGATACGTAAAATATGTACGACATTTTGTCCTTTTATGATGAAAATTATGTGAACCCGAAACCCGAACTAAACATTATTTTGTTGTGTTATTATTTATTTGTTTATTTATTATAGTTACCCCAACCTAGTTATTTGTTAAAACGCCTTTAACTTGCAGGAGGCGCGGGTAGTTGTACTTCATTGCAACTCAAAAGCATAACAAATTGTAACTTGAATACTTACTCATTATTTTCTTCGTATATAAATACACTGCCTTCTGCCCGCGACTTCGTCTGCGTAAGATCCCGCGGGAGCGCATCACGCACTGATACCTATGTAACGCACAGTTTGCACAAGATAAAGCTCATGTTTGTAAATCCGTATTTATTGCGTGATTGAGTATCAAACATCCAAACATCTTCGGAAACTTTGAATTTATTAGGGTTTGAATCATTAATTTTAACAATATTTATATTATTGAAGATGGTCTTTATTGTCCACCACATACCACAATCAAAATCGAATATAATTTTAAAGAGCCATCTTCCTTGGGCTAGATACACTATTAAGTAGGTAGAGTGTACAATTGTACAGTGGTAATTGTGTTAGTGGCAGTCATATCAATAGCATACACATTCTTATAAGGTAGTTCCACGAGAGTTGAGGCGAATGGATTACGCACACAACTATATGAAGTACTGATTGAATGAATGGAATGAATGAGTAATTTCAAAATCTTCCTGTTATTACATAGATGTTGTTGTGTGCGTGACTTCAACTCTCGTGAAACTACCTATATCAAGTATAACACATCCTTACTGCTAATGTCATATAAATATAAATCTGTGTTGATATATTTGACCACTTTGGTGTTTTTGCGCACTTCCTTGTAGTTAGTTATATACATACATACTTTAATGTGTATGTGTGCTAATCCTATTGGAGGAAAGTGGTTTCGTAGATTAGCTGCCAGCTTTGATCTTGCTCGTCGTTTATCCACCTCACACATGTTTGAACATGCTTACTGATCTCTATTTCGACGTCATGTTGAATCGTCGTCTGTCTAACTCTCAGATAGACTTGTATTGCAAACCAAATCCTCTTATTTTACAAGCTTTTATTTAATTTGCATTGTATGAAAGTATTTGTATCCGCGATTTATTACGGAAAAAACGTAGCCTATGTGTTAATCCAGGGTGTCAGCTAACTCCATACCATACCAAGTTTTATTAAAATCGCTCCAGCCGTTTAGACGTGAAGAAGTAACAAACATACACACTCACAAACTTTCGCCTTTATAATATGAGTGTAGATGTAAATATTATGTGTGTTCAGGTGAAATGTTGCAACTCAATTTTGAAGCAGATATCTTTAACCGATTGAGCTGAAATTTAGCGCACTTATGTAAGTTCGGTTACAATGCAATATTATGGTATCACTGATCGGATATGGTGCAAGGTACCATAGCAACGCAAAATAAACCCCCGTGGTGTTTAGGTTCGTTTGAATCCTCTCAACGATGATAATGCAAAAACGTACAACCGGCTATAAAAACATGCACAAAAGATGACATTTTAAAAGAAACTTATTAACTTTTAATATTAGCTTTTACCTTCCTAATGCGGACTGCTAAGGAATGGAATTCGCTCCCTTCGTCTGTGTTCCCGGTAAGATATGATTTGGGTCTTTTCAAGGCAAGACTCAATAGGCTGTTACTGAACCAGCGTGCTACACCCTCGATTTCGTCGTCACTTACCATCAAGTGCGACTGAGGTCAAACGCTGGTCAGTGTTTTATAAATAAAAATATATATATATTAAGAGAAGAGACGTCTAATTGTAGATATAAGCCACCAGGAAAAGGCTACCTCTCACAGTAGAGACAAAATGTTTTCGTAATCGCGTAACAGGCATCAAAGCGAAACAAACTTTGCATACCCTAAAGTTTTTATTACACTTGCAAACAAATTGCTATTATGAATATCCTTTTAAATTACAAGAAGGGAGGTAGAAAGCGATACAACGGAAAATTGTTACCCGTATTTATGGTTTGGAAAGTTCACTGGGATTTTTGATAAGATATCGGAACGCCGGGAGGAGGGTAAACATAGATTTTATTGGCAAAGGAAATTAGTTTTTTATTACCTGACTGATTTTAGCACACTAGGTATATTCCTAGTTCGTAATAGCTGTTGCCCGCGAATTCGCCTAGTATTCAATTGAACTGTAATATCTATTATATATTTTTCTAGCAGCAACGAGCTTAGTGCTTGCCACAATAAAAATATCGACAATCCTGTTATCGATATGTACATACTACTTCAACGACAAGACATACACACAGTGTTATATTGCCACCGATCTTGAACAAATTGAACGTAATCCGTACACTTTTATCCAATTTACTTTTATTATTTGCAATGTTCGAAATTGTTTTCTGAAGTATGTAGATAGATAATTTTGGTATTGTTATATATTTTTAATAATATTACCATATATTTGTCTTTGTATTAGCTGTATGACGTTGAAATGTGTACTTATCGATAACAGGACTGTCGATGTTTTTATTTTGTCAATCACTTACAAGAAATCATTCGTGCTAGAAAAATATCTAGGTGTAGTAATTTCTAATAAATTCTATGTACGTACAGTCAGCAGCCGGAGTGGGTAAGCGCTTGAGGTGTTCAAAATGAGATCAACACATCTCTATTGTCAAGAGAATAAGAGCGCGTGTGGGTAATTTTGAACACTTCAAACGCTTAGCAGCTTTTGCTGCTGACTATACGTATTTTTAAGTTATATTGATATCCCCTTTTCATCGTGTTTGAGGTTGAATTTCACTTTTTAGTATAAGCTTGATGAGCCAATTTCAACTTTATAACTTAAGTAGACTTTGAAATAATCCTTTTAAACCCTTTTTGTCCCACCCCCGAACATTGGATAAATTAATATCATAACTGGAAACCTTGTTTGCGTGCGTCAAACAAACAATTTATAAATAAAGGTCCAATCAAGTATCTGACATAATCTATATATATAAGAATGAAATGCGTTTGTTAGTTATCCATAAACTCGGCAATCGCTGAACCAATTTAGGTAATTTTGGTATTGAAATGTTTGTATTAGACCGCAGAAGGTTTAGACAGTGTAAAAACACGGAAATATTGTGATGATAATTAGAAAACAGTGATCCTTTATTCCATATTATAACAAACAATTTATAAATAAAGGTTCAATCAAGTATCTGACTTAATCTATATATATAAGAATGAAATGCGTTTGTTAGTTACCCATAAACTCGGCAATCGCTGAACCAATTTAGGTAATTTTGGTATTGAAATGTTTGTATTAGACCGCAGAAGGTTTAGACAGTGTAAAAACACGGAAATATTGTGATGATAATTAGAAAACAGTGATCCTTTATTCCCATACAAATTGTTCCTACCTGTCAATAATTGACATTCCGATTTATAACCATAGACATAAGTAATAAGATAAAAAGAGAAGTTACGGGTGCTACGCATTCAACGGGTCCACTAGTTTTATATAAAAAAAATAGTATTTGAAAACTGCTTTAGTATAGTTTTTCGTTGTTAAGATTATTTACTATATTACTTTCTCTAAAGTATGTGTGAATAATGCCTCATTGCGCAGAAAACGGATTAAAGTATACATAGTTGGTATTCTTCGGAATCGTATCAATATTCTATTGAGCCGTACGTAATAAATTATTATTGGCCGTAAAAAGGATTCATGCGCAAGAAACTCCCTCTAATGTCTAATAATTTGCATAGAAGATATTGCTTAGCCATAAAAATGAAGGCGTGAACTGCTGTGAGGCTATCTGTTGTACAGTAAGCAGAAGTTCCTAAGCGGGCCAGGTGTTCAGAATGATCTAGACACGCCCTTATTCTTTTGACAATAAAGTCTTATTAAACTCATTTTGAACACCTCGTGCGTTTAACAATTTATGCTGTTGACTGTATTAAAATTAAGTTTAGCTGTCAACTTTGCGTCTACGTTCAACTCGCAGATATCATTACGTCTCCTTTCCTCTTAGCATTTTTTTACGTAAACGTCAAGTAGTTCTGTCACACAAATCGTTTCGTTCGTCAAATTAACTTGTTAAATTAACGATGCCACTACCATATCTAAGAAAACATGCGTCTCGACACGTGCGGCAGTGTGGGATTGTTGATCTACGCTTTGATAAGCTCTGGGCCCCATCGGGACTTGACCGTAACGTTTCCTTAACAAACAGATGTAGGAAATGTCATATATGGACAGTTTGCTGATTGTGATTTGTTTAATTAAGTAAATACAATTCATAGATACACAGTTCTTTGTACACACAGCAACACTCTTAGCTGTACATCGGTGGACCTTATTATATAAAACATAAGGTCCACCGATGTACTGCTATGAGTGTTGCTCTCTGTACTACTTTTTTAGTGATAAAAACATTACTAATAAAATAAATGCCTCAAATGTCCTCATTAATCTCATTATTCCCGCTGCGGCGCCCCTCTGGAAAGCAATGGAGACCTGCTGAACCAAATACGACCCAGAGCGAGGATGTTCACAATTTTCTGTATTTTGTTCAACATTTTCATGTAGGTTCACTTTTATAACAAAGGAATATACCAATGACATGGAATATAACCTTGTAAGTCGATAATATCTACTTCTATAGCCATACATCCCACTGAAGTAATCTGTTAATGGATCTATTAAATGGATATTGCCATTTTCCAAAACAAATAAGCTTAACTTAATCCACCAAGCTTAGCTTATTTGACTGGTCTCAGAAAAGTATATTCTATTAAAATACTTTTCACTTTTATTACAGTTTATTACAATTTTCGTTCGATAAACGATATATCTCCATTGTTAACACCTACGTTTGCAAATCGCCGTTTTTTTACATTGGATATAAATAATTCAAGGGCCTTTGTCATAATCATAACATCAAGTAGGTAGGCGCGTACCATATGCAGTGTGGAAGTCTTATACAGGCGAATCTCTTAACGGAGGGTAGAAGTATATTTAGATAACTTTTACTTAGAAGTGCAATTAAAATTTTGTCCATATAAAAAAAATCGGCCCGTAATGTAATGCAACACACTCGTTGACAGTTAGTTTCAAAAGCTTATATCGCGTAATGTTCGCAATACATTACTGCTCAGAATTTTTACAAAAAATAATTACATGTGTATAATAGGTATAATTAAATAAAAACCTTTTTACTGATTATACTGGTAAATCCTATGTCTGCTTTAATTCTTCGCCCGTATTAGACTTCCACACAGTACGATATAAATTCAATAAAATAAATCGTAACGAACTGATAGCCTGGGCCCAATTTGACTAGTGAAATTGCCAGACAAGAGACGTGATCAGAATTTTGTAACTATGTATTTGGCTACAATAATGTTACTTTAGCGCAGTTTTAATTTATTGGAAATGCAGAAATCTCTGAGCGCTGGTGGCCTAGCGGTGAGAGCGTGCGACTTGGTCGCACCCCGGCTTGTACCAATGAGTTTTTCGGAACTTAGGTACGAAATATGATTTAATAATTACCAGTCGCTTTTCGGTAAAGGAAAACATCGCGAGTAATCCGAACTGATCGTACCCTCTGGGTTGGAGGGTTGCTAAAACTAGTGCCTACGCCAAATCCTGCGATTAGTTGCCAAGCGGACCCCAGGCTCAAATGGGCCGTGGCAATGCGAGGAAGATGAAGATGATGGTAAAGCAGAAATCGGAAGCGAAATACTTCGAATTGCCGTTTCATATTTGAAAAATTTGGCTGTGAAATCACCACATTACGTACTTACCACATATCAATAGAATGCTCAACAATAGCCACGCCACGGTAGCTAGAGGTAACCTGTCACCGGAAACGGTCTCCGGAGCCCCTAGAACCTTCTTTTATTAAATGTTTACCTAATACATATCTCATAACGTCAACATTATTTACGAGCTATAAGCTCGACTTTGTTTTACTCCCACGGCTGAACTGATCGTCGTAAATTAAAAGGGATCTACCAGCGACCAGTACAAATAAAGACAATCTTCACTAAGTTCATAAGTTACTTATGATCACAATTTTGTTGATCTGCTTGTGTTACTCTATAATAGGTCCAACAATAAAAATTTACCCCATAGTATTTATGTTTTGAGTTCATGAAAGCATATAGAGACAGACCCGTACACACGTGAGTAGATTTATACTTCCCCCGTACTAACAGCAACACTCTTAGCTGTACATATATGGACCTTATTATATAAGGCATAAGGTCCACCGATGTGTTTACTACCGTATTTGACTACCGAAGAAATCTACGTGAAAAATGCTTGAGAAAAACTCAGAGGATAGCTGAGCCGTCGCAAAAATTATATTTCAGTATAACTATTTATGAGATTGTATCATATCGTTGTTATATAATTGTTAGCGTCGCAGACGCCCACGTTCTAAGAAAACAGCTTATTGTGATATAAAACAAATCATATACTATTTATTATCAGAGGTCAGTCGGATTGGCGTCACAGTATTGGCATAACTAATCCGAAAATGTCATATAATGACACGCGATATCTGTTTATTATGAAAAACAATTTTTATGCCTAGGAGGAATAATGACTGGAGCACGTAGCCACGTACGCCGGTCAGGGACAAAGATACTCTCTTAGAACCCAAATGTTACAGGTCACTATATATGGTATTGCTGTACAGAACACTCTTTATAAGAAAAATATAAGCCTACTCTGTATTACGTAATTACCGCAACGTTGAAAACACAAGAAAACTCCAATTGTATTTGCTCATATCCCTGCCCTCCAACTTCTGACAGCCCTGAAAGGTTCAGTTTGAAGGGGACCAAAAATATTTGAGACTATGACAAGGACGGAAGAATAGTGCGGACACTGCCACACCTATGGAAATTACATAAGACCATCCCTTTCGATCGTGGTATTATTATTAGCACGTCTCGTCTATTTAAATGGTATGTCTAAGTTTTGTGCAAAACTTTTGTCAATTTTCACTTTCAGAGTGGTGAAACTAAGGCACGATGAAACCTAATAGTAGAGGAGATATAGCGTTTGGGGTCAAAATAATTGCCACAGAACCGGAGTTTGGTGTTTTTAGTTCTTTGTGTGTATCTTTTTGACATACTAAAAATATAGAAAAATATATGTGTGCAAAATGCGATTTTCCACACGGCAAAGATTTGAAAAATTGAAAATTCCCCATATAAAACCCAAATTTTGTATGGTCTCAAAGTACAGGAAATTACTCACAGAAGAAGGTTATGAGGTTAATTTAATAAAATAAACGTAAATTAAAAAGTGGTGACTAAAAAAAAAAAAGATTTTTTAAGCAAAAATTTTTTTTTGTTAAAATTGATAATGAAACTTATATAGACTATATACACTTCAATATACATTACAAAAAGAAAAGCATGTTTAATACATGAATATTTCCTATTATACCTAAATAATACTAAAAATAGACTTTTAATTAACAAGACAAAATATAGAGCTCCTCCATAGACTGCCACATGGAGCAATCTTCAACATACTGCGGCCACTGACTACCAGCGTTAGTTTAGCGTTTATGGATGTCCCATATTGCGCTTTCCTAGATGTAGTCGCCACTATACTAGGACTTTTCTGTCCTAACGGCCATCGACCACCACTGCCACTTCAACAGTGCAATTCTACGAGCCATGGCGGTTTTACTGTCTTTTTTTTACGGAACATCATTGAACTGCATCTACGTGGCGATAGTCCGAGCGGTCACGGGTCTTCCTTAATGCTCCACAGCCGAGTTTGATATTGCCTTTCCGAAGTTTAATTTGCCTAACTGGACTACATGTCCCCGATACTAATATTCGTCAACAACTTCGACAGCAACGTTACCAACCGATATCGTATACATGGCGATAAGGACATCTTTGATGCTTTTATTATGTTAACTTTCAGCCCTATCTGTTCTGAAACTCTACTAAGGTCCTGAAGTGCTCAGACATGACAATGACATAGTCTAGGAACCGAAGGTGAGTGAGGTGTTAGCTCTTAACATTGATCCAGTACCTTAAAGGCATCTTCCAGTGCAGCAAACAGGTTCGGAGAATGACATCTTCCAGTCTTACACCTCGGTGCGGCTGGATTGGCTCAGAGCTCTGGTCCTGAATATCGGTGATCGGTGAAGAAATAGAAGTACAGCCCATGTCTCGATCGAACCACGATGTAATCAGCCACTATGCTTGGCGTTTGTGGACTATGAGAAAGCCTTTGAAGGGGGGTTGGAAAAAACAACTACTCAATATGTCAATTGAGCCCTACACTAGAATTTTTAATTAATATATTAATAGTAAAAATGGTCGATACTCCCGTAAACCCTATACAAATGAGTAATGTTGTAGTGGCAGATAATAATGTGTCGACATATGGCATAGAATGATTTAAATGTTCTCTATTGCTCTGTGATTTAAGATTATTAGATTTACAAATAACATTAAACAAGTGGAAAAGATACATGGAAGAACTTTATAAGTCCTGTCGAGTTCGATGAAGATGATATGGAAGATGAACAGCTAATAGATTAGAGATGATAGAATAGGTAGTAAGATAGGTATACATAGTTAGTAAAATAGGTAATAGATTGGAAAATAATACTTGAAGAAGAGTTTTTGGAAGCCATGTCGAATATTCCAAATGGTAAAGCTGCAGAAGATGGCGGAATTCATATTCTAAAACAGCATATAAGTTTAAATATGAAGAACACGTTAATTGTGAAATTTAAATTAATTGACAAGATTAGCAGACGACATTGCGCCATTTGCAGAGAATAGTAACAAGTTACAGCAGACACTTTAAAAATGATGAAATCTTTGATAGATTCAGCCTTAAAAGTAACAGTAATACAATAATTTTGTTATTACCAAAAACCTCATAACAAATGCTGGACAGAAATCATGACTAATGGAGAGGAGACGTCTTGCAAAATTTGTTTATTACAGATAAAAGGTGAGACATAGATAGGGCATCTGATGAGGTATAAGACCTTTTATTTTAAAATTTTGGATACCAAGATCGAGAGGATGACAGACCGAGGAAGGCCAAGATATGCATATCTCAGACACGTAAAGAAGAAGGCTGTTGTTATAAGGCTAGCAGAGGGAAAAGTAGACTCCACCAACATTCTTAAATATTGATGATGATATAACATATTGAAAACTGCACAAGCTTATTTTTAATCTTCTACCATCTGGTTATTTAATTTTAATTTTAGAAATTAACGTCATAACCTTTTTTACCTTTTTTTCCTGTAATTCGATGCCACGCACGATTTTTAATAAATTTTATGAATTTTCGAAGATACAATTTTTGTCAAGACCGCATTTTTCACAAATATATTGCTGATGTGGCAATGGGAAGGCCACGTAACTCGGAGAGTCGATGGCCGTTAAGACAGAAAAATCCTCGTGGCGACTACGTCTAGGAAAGCGCAATATTGGACATCCACAGGCACAAACGCTAAACTAACGCTGGTAGCAGTGACTACATTATGTTGAAGATTGCTCCATGTGGCAGTCTATGGGTGAGGTCTATATTTTTTCGTGCTAATTAACATACAGCCTATATGTTTTGTATAATATATCATGTTTTAAATATGTTATTTTATAATGTATATTGATGTGTATAGTCTATAAAGGTAAAGTTTAATTTTCAATTTAAAGAAAAAAAAAATTTTTCTTGAAAAATGTTTTTTTTTTTATTCACCACATTGTTATTTACGTTTATATTATAAAATTAACCTCATTATAGTTTTTAGTGTGTAATTTCCTGTAATTTGAGACCACACAAAATATGAGTTTTATATGGAGAATTCTCAGTTTTTCAAATCTTTGCCATGTGAAAAATCACATTTTGCACACATGTATTTTTCTATATTTTTAGTATGTCAAATAGATGAATACAAAGAACTAAAAAAAACAAACTCCGCTTCTGTGGGAATTATTTTGATCCTCACCTACAAATTTTCGTACATCTCCTGTACTATAATATTGTATTGCTTATGAGTTGCAATCGCCTGAACAGTTTATAGTTGGTAACTGTTAAACTTCTAGCGAGATTATTAAGATAATAAATTAGCTTTGAAATATCGGGTGGATTTATTGAATCAATTTGGATAGCCGTGTCTATTATACTCGGTCATGGATTTAGAAGTAATTATGGATTGCGTACTCTTACCAATTAATAAGTTTATATAGCTCGAGTATTTAATTTAGACCCATATGTATAGACTGGTGTAGTCGGATGGATTATGAACACTCATAGAAAAACTGTTGTACACAGTAACATAATTAAGCTTTCATTATGTCAAAATCGTGTAAAATATTATTGGAAAAAGTCGGTGTTACTTTCTCTTAACGTTTTTTTAATTATTACTTAGTTACTGACACATTGCAGCATTCGAGTTTATCTAAGTTAAGACCGCGAACTGAACTATTCATAAAATTTACAATTGGTAATTCCTTTTCTACTACCTATTGTCTGGGCCAAGTTATTATTCTTACGATAAACAGCAGCGATTGCATAATGTGCGGAAAAACAATGAAAATGATGTCTGACAACAAAGTGACGATCAGCACTTCTATTAATTTTCTTTTGAGATGTCTGTCTTTTGGGTTGGTTTCGTGATGATGGACCATCTTGTCTGAGTTTCAGTCGAGCCGAGTCGACAACGGTCTACGAGAAAGTTGTACCTTGTCAGTCTTTAAGTTTAAAGCCGCTAGTTCCAAAACTATGTCAGTCATTACGTACAGGGTAAAGACAGCGGTCAGAAGACCCGACATTCGCATTTTACGATCATTGCTAATCAGAGTAGGTACCGTAGTCCTTGGTCTGGAATGTCTATGGCTCAATCAACTATTTTATGCCCCAACCCCAGGCAACGGTGCCATGGTTACGTTCCTATGGGTCACTCTTAAAACAGTTTAATGGCATCTAAATACGCAAAACATGCACATTTGTGATAGCTATATGTCCCTTCCATAATGGGTCCCCTACCAGAAACCATACGATATGATAGAGACGAAACTCTTCTATATTCGGGGCTAATATAAAACGAAAATAATGTAAAAAAACCATTTACCATCATAGCTTCGCAGTTACGCAATTTCATCATCATCGTATACACATTACTTACATTATTGTTTAGTTCAAACATGCCATAATTACCTATAATTTTTTCATGTCTCAATTGATTTTTTTTCTTTAGCTTAGAAATTCAGTTGTCAGTCAGTCATATTTGATTACATTGTTTTCGTTTTCTATTTCACGCGATTTAAAAAAACAACCATGGTTTCATGTCATTGTATACTCTTATGTCTTATGTGTATATTTACAATTTTATAAACATAAATTACATACATTCTTGTTTAGTTAAAATATGCGACGGATGGGCCCATAGAAACCTAACTCCTGCAGTCGCCAACCCGCCAGTCAAGCGTGTCAATCCACGTATCAATGTGTAATCAAGCGTATCAATGCGAAAAGTTCCAAATAACAATAATTGCTGTTTTTCATAGCAGAATATGTTTGGATTTATTAAAATGTTTGGCGACTTATTTGAATATGTAGCAGTGTAATTAATTTCCGATTTTAATATATTTATATTTAAATATTTCTTTTCCTATCAGTTGTATAATGCTAATGTATCTATTAGTTTAATAGCTGGCGCGCCAGTGCATCCATTAAGGTTTTTAAGAATTTTGAGTAGTTACGTAAAATAATCTGATTTATATAAGCCTTCTTCATGATTATAACGAAAGGAATTATTACATGACATAGTTATTATACAACAAACAAAAGCTTTCAAATATTCTTCGAATTGTATTTGACTTATTACCGAAGTCCAATGTGTTATATGGGGTGTAGTGTGTAAGAGCAATAACTAGGCATCGTTCTACACCACAAACGTAGCAACATTTGTTCTACGACTTTTGAAAATAACTTATTGTTTTTTAAATAGGAATAAAAAAAGATTTTCCAAGCAAGCAATGTTTCCAAGCAAACTAAGAAGTTTGTAGACTATTGGATGTTCATTGAAAATACTATTTAGTTTGTTAAAAAAAATCACAAGTAATACATTAGATTACACAATTTTTTGAAGTTGTAGAAAAAATGTTGCTACGTCCGTGGTGTAGAAGCAACCCCTAAAGTTATTGCTCTTATTACAGGCCACGCCCGGTATAATTATATTTATTAAAAATGATTTTTAGTTATTATACTGTAAATGGATTCGGTGTACCTATAAATAGAACACATTATCTAATGGGGTTTCAATTACTGGCCACAGTGGCCGCTGCCATTTAATTATGTTTACCTATAAATAGAACCTTATAATTAGTATTAGGTTGCCAGTTATTGAAGGGTGCTCAGACTGCTCAGTTGGTGACTTGCCCTATTTAACGTACCTACATTATGTAGTGGCAAAGTAACAACCGAGGAAAATATTTTTAGAGTACTGTACTACTTGTTACAATAACATGAATAAAAGGAATAAGTAAATAAATTGTGTAAAGGAGTTTTTAGAAAAAAGTGCCTCCAATTAATGTGACGCGAAAATAATTTATGTCAGTTTTGTGACGATAACTAAGGATGAACACTGTATGGAAATAAATTTTTGCCGTTTTTTTATTTTGTATTACTGCTCATAGTTTCACGAGCATCAAATGTAAGTATTTCTCGGAATTTCATAATTAATTATCGTCACAAAACTGATATAGTCAACTTTACTACATACGGAATGCGAATTTGAGGCATTTTTTTTTGAAAACTCCTATAAAAGAGTAACATAATAAAATAATAGACAGATATACATATTTTAAAAAACTAAAACTTCCACTACTAGGCATAGGCTTCCCCTAAATTAGTTTTGAATCATCCTGTGGGCTAGTTGCCATAGTCGCCACGCTTGGCAGGCGCGTTGGCGATCGCAGTAGCTTGGGTTTCGACGGAGGCTGCTTACCATCCGTCGGCTTTTGCATATAATTAAAAAAAAGGGCAAAATCAAATATTTCTATCAGATTTCTTTATCGAATCTATAGAGTTTTACTCTTTACAATCGGCTTTAGCCGAATCCGCGTTCACTGGTTTGGGGAGACTTAAGGAAAAACGCTTAAATTGGATATAGATATCTGATACAAACATTCGGCTAAAACAAATTGGGAAATAACTCGAATCCAAGTTACTCGACTAGATTAATGCCGATTGGAATATTTAAAAAACGTTCTGGAATCCTCTCTTACTTAAATTTATTCTATTCTTTAGATTATCCACTTACAATTATCACGTTTTGCAATCGAAATAATAATAGAGATGTTTTCATGCCTTTCTAAGACTTTAAAGTTGACAACTTAATTAAATTTGAGATAACGCTTAAAAGATTTTCTAGCCTTATTTTTTTTTACTATTCGCCCAGCTATTTATCTCAAGACGAGTGTCTGAATACGATTGTCAACAGGAGTTCTTTAATAACGTAATATTGCTTTATGCAAATAAAAACGTTTAAATTTATAATCGTTCCCACTTAATCGCAGTAAGACTGTATTTGACTTTATGACGTCCGTACCCGTACCATGAGTTGTGACATTACGGTTTTCGATAACGAGTATCGAGTTTACTATCTGCGCATCTCGTTCGCACTAAAATAGTACAAGCGAGATGTACAAGAATGTCACGATATAAACAGAAACGTTTAAAGGTTCATGCGCTGTAGTGATTGGTTTGGTCACTTCACCCTTACCATGAGTTGTGACATTGATGTTTTCGATAACGAGTATCGATCGAGTTTACTGTCTGTGCATCTCGTTCGCACTAAAATAGTACAAGCGAGATGCACAGATACTAAACTCGATACTCGTTATCGAAGACCTCAAAGTCACGACTCATGGTAAGGGTACTGACGTCACTCATAAGAAAAACATAGTGGTTAGCGTGGCGTGTTTGGTCGTTTTATATTTTTCGATTTCAATGTTCGAAATAAATTTTATGTTTTCAAAACAAAAAAGTAATGTAAACGTATACCTTGTATATTTTAATTAAAATAACATAATTGTTTTTTATTTGGTACAGGTTAGATTAGATTACTCTATTAGATTTTTTCTATTTCCAATGCTGAGGCATCTAGCCAAACGACAATATTATAGTGAAATTGGTATCGATTGTTGGAAAACGCGTAGGTTATAGCTAATAAATATAAATTACGTGTTTTTAAGTCATTAGCAACAGTTATCGGTACAGTCGCTATCAGATATATAGGGGCTGTTGAGCTGGCCACAGATATCTTAAAATTCACTCTATGGCTTTGAGAATAGAGGTGTTGTTCAGATATTTGTCACCACCTTCACAGCTCCGATATGTCTGATGGCGACCGTACCTACCGTATTCTGAATCTGCTTGCTTCAATTTACAAAATACACATATACAAGAAAATTAGGAAAAATAACCCATTGGAAGTATTGTTATAAAAAAACCCATATTAGTAACCAATAAAAAACCAATATTTATAGAAATATTGTAGTCACAAAACTGACATGGATTAACTTTTCTACAAGTCACGTTAATTCTCCATAAGGCCATTTTTTTAACGCATGGAAGTGTTGTTATTCTTACCTTTTCAAAGCGACAGTTTTCTATATACCTATTCGTCACGTAATATAACACCACATAAACTTTCCATTTCGCATCATTTAGATTTACATCGAATGTCACTAAAACTTGTACCATGATTACCTACTTTAGATACGTTATGTTAGAAAGCTATAGCTAATGTTTACCTTAACCTTAAATTAATATCATATACTTACGTGCTGCGTGATTTTCTATTGCCTCAGTATAATACGCGGAAATACGCAGGGAACAAAACATGTTGTCAAGAACTGTTATTTTTATTTGTTTTTCCGAAACCAATTAAGTTATGGGTATGAGAGGTAAAATTGGGGAAAGAAGACGAAGAGAAAGGTCCAGAATCTCATACATGGCACATGGCACAGGTGAAAGAATGGTGTGAGCCACAAATACCAAGAAATGAAGACGAAAGCTCAAGATAGGCTAGAATGAGATATGATGCAGTAAGCGAGGGTCGGGCCCTCTTAATATGTGACATCTAGCAAAAGGGACCTTATTGTCGATGGCGCTTACGTTAAACCGCGTTGCGTTTGTATTGCGGCATCTAGAACAACGGCGTAAGCGCCATCCACAATAAGGTCCCTTATCATAGATAATGTCACATATTGATGATGATGAAGAGCCATGAATACAGTTTTATACATTTAATATGTAAAATAATATATGTGGATTGAAACAGGTCTCAGATCCTACTGTCAAACTGTGCAAACAGTTTTGAGGTCTCAAGTTACCCTTAAATTGTAGCTTTTTGTGTAATAGAAAAATAATAAAACATCAAACATTCTTTCACTCGGTTGTCTATTATCTACACTTAGGATTACCAGGCAACCAAACCAAACCATTAGGTCCGGCTATTAAGCCGGACAGGCCAACCAGGTTGACCGGACATTGATTTGATATATGTAGTGTCTTCAGTACCTTTATATACTCGTACGCACGGCTACGTTCGGCGCTCGCTCGTTTGCGAAATGTAAAAAGCCTAACAAAACCCGGACACCGTTTATTTTGGCCGGATGCGCAATCAAAAAGCCTATGTCCGGCTTTATCCGGATGCCTACTGGCAACGCTATCCACACTGCGTGGTATGACGGTGTTACGGTGTGTTGCTCGTATTACACGCATATTGCTCACAATTCACAGAGGTTGAACTTACGATCCCATTAAGATAGGTATTGCGACATCCGAGGCTGACTTGAATTGATTTAGGTATCTCGCCGTACGACACCTAGCTATAGACATTTGATGTGACCCAACGCGTCAGTGAAGCCGCCTAATAAGCAAAAACTTTCAGTCCCCTAACTAAGAAAGATTTTCATTAGCGTTCGGATTGAGTCGATCTCTTTTATATAAAAAAAAGCTTAATATTTCTCTACCAGCGTGCCTCGTAATATTGATATGAAAAAAATGGAGACTAAAATATCTTTTACATTCCCCTCTAGTTCCGATAATAATCCATTTAGCCCGTAGTTGTAGCTTTTGTTCTCATCTCTGAGTGGGTATAATTTAATATTCACGGAACTTATCACTCCGTCAAGGAACCGTGAAATTTGTGAATTAATCGTATTAGACGCACCAGTTAATCAAGTCCTTAATATTTTAGTGATGATATGATAATACTTAGTAAATAAAATCGCATGTATATGTACATTTTCTTTGTAATTACTGTATATTTTTGTGTTAGTCTACGTTTTGATTAAGTGAATGTACAGAAGAGTCAAAGTTTAATTTCTATTACTATCCTCGGGTGGTTTTTTCGTCTACGGAGACCGTATTTTTCAAGAGGTATCAAAGAGGAGCACTTTGTCTCAATTTAGAAGGTGATCTGGCCGGAAAACTAAAGAGAAGTCGAAAATTTGCACACGTATTCTGTACATACTTCATTTCGTATGATTATAATTAAATTATTCACAGAAGTAAATTGAAAATGTTGTCGTAATTATAGACGAAAAATCGAAATCCTTAACTATTGAAAAGTTATTTTAACACATAAGCACATACGAGGATTTTTCCAATTTCATCCAATCGTGTATTGGATGCACCAGTATTCTTGGGAATATAATAACCGTATGCTTTCATTTGTCACAAAATCAAATAGTTTCTCTTTAAAAAAAAAAATTTACTTAACATTATTTTAAAGGTCATCATCAACCTTAAAAGTCTTAACATTGCTTTCACGGTTTCACTCCCTCAGCGGTTGAATTTCAAAAATGCTTTTGTACATGTAAATATGTTTGCAATTTTAGGGTTCTAACCTTTCACGAGTTACTTGCATTGTCCTGGAGATGCCAAAATCCTTTTTTTGAAGTAATTCATCAGCCTTATTAAGATTCACTCCTTATATAAACTTGACTAACAGTTATGAAATTAGTTTAGGGCGCTCAAGTTATTCAATTGTCTTCACTTGATATTCAGAACCGCGCCCGTGAGATGTATACAATTATCTGTCACACAATCAATCGTCACTGAAATGGGTAATGTAAAATGACAAAACTAAAATAAAAAAACCCGGTTAAATTACATCAGCGCCATCTATACAGTTAAAACCTGTTTGAGAATCGTCGCTTGTACATCACCAAACCATAGACGAAAATCGTAACGATATCGGACAAACTGTTAGGAGTTAAGATTGGTTTGCGCAAATAAGCAAACATCCTACGACCCTTGATAAATAAGAAGATTTCTGATCAATGATTTGGCCACACAGCGCTAATGCCATTATCGGCAATGGAAAAACTATGTTCTCTGTGGGAGTTTATAGGTGAAAAACTCACTGAAGGACTATGTCTATGTAGTTGTGCAGAGAATTACGAGTAATATGGAACGTACGTCAAAATTTGAATATAGAACGCAGACATGCTTGTATACACACACGTTACTACATAGGCCAGGTGCTTTAGCTAAGTGCAAGGCTATACCACATGCAGGGAAAGTACCTTAAATATTGTAGATGGAACATTTTACTGAAGGAAGACATTATTTTAATTTACAAAACAATTTTAGCTGCATGCATAGATTTTTTAATAATTACATTGTTTAACCGGCTACATGAGACTTCCTTTAGCTTTAACCTACCGATCGAGAGGCTTCATAAGGACTAGTTTTTACTAAATAACATAAAACAATAAATACCGGGGTCCTACTAGTTTCGTGGTCAATTAAATGAGTCCTTAGAACTAGCCTCCGACTTGGCCACTGAGCAATATTAGGGACACCCACTAAAGTAAAATGCGTTTCAAGATATGGCACATAAAAGACATTCTTAGCAAAGGTTGGTCGTTGCTGCTTCAGAATATAAACAATGAACTATTTTTATTGTAACATGATGAAGAACACAAAAAATTTAAACAAATAGGTAGACGTAAAATAAAATAGTGGCAGAAAGAGTTCGTAGGTCAGTCGGCGTGTGGAAGGGCGGCACCATCATCGAAGCCGAATAACTTCGCTGCTGTCTTCCATTTGTGGCGGGTGCTCTAATATAGCCATGAGACCAAATAACGATGGTGCCTACTAAAAGGTACATACATACATCACTGCCTATATTAGGACTAAAGTTTATTTACATGACTATGATATTTGTACAGTCCACATCAGATATATCTGTGGAAGTGGTCACTAATATCGGAACAAGCAATTTATCGCTTTGACAATAGAGGCGTTGTTCAGATATTTGTGACGATTTCCACAGCTTGGATATATCTGCAGGGGCCTGTGCAACTCAGAAACGACCTTAATTATTTAATATGTTACTATAACCTTGCCTAATGATTGTCATCAATATACGCAGTTTTTAGGTACATCAAAAGACACACAATATTTGATTTTCTCGTAAAATATTCTTGGTACGTTCCAGAAGGAATTAGACTATTTCAATGTATGTAAAGTGGGAAAAAAATTCTGGATTATTCTTGATTATACCGGGTGTTTCCTATAATAGGAGCAATAATTTTAGATATCGCTTCTACACCACGAACGTAGCAACATTTGTTCTATGAATTAAAAAAAAATGTGTAATTTATTACTTGTGATTTTTTCGAACAAACTAAATAGTATTTTCAATGAACAGCATCCAATAGTCTAGTTGACGTTTACTGTCAGCCTACAAACTTCATAGTTTTCGCAGTACATTGCGTGCTTGAAAAATCTTCTTTTATTTTATATTAAGTAAGCTACTGCTATAAATTATTTTCAAAAATCGTAGAACAAATGTTGCTACGTTCGTGGTGCAGAAGCGATCCCCAAAGTTAAAGCTCCTATGACGGCGACACACGGTATATTTTATGAAATAGACAGCTCGAACAGCGTAATCTATGATATAAATAATCAATTATCACCCACTTCGAATGTCTTTGATAGTCGAGTAAACACCGACTTCCTGGAACGGTTAACAGCACACTAATATTTATATTTATTGAATTACTTGATTGCCGACCTACGCCGGCGCTCGTTGTTTGACAATTGATTGTGTTAATTACGGGTGACTAAACATTGCTATAGCCTTCTCATTGAACTCTTGTGTTCATTATTAGAACTGGTTTTAACTAACCGTCTGTAATTTATAATGTTGACAGTTTGTTGGGATGTTAGACAGATGGATAAATCATTATTACACAAAATGATAAAGGTATGCTTGATCTTCCAGCTAACCTAATTAGACTACTTAATTACTTACATATATATCCCGCACTGCATAATATGCATATGCTAATAATGTAGCTGTATGATATTTTATTAGACATTTTTAATGAAATAAATATATGTACCCATTATATCCATTACTAACCAGGGTAACATCTATTTTTCAATTTCGCTATTCAGGGTCGATACGATACTGCCTGGCACTGCCTTAACCCTTAATTGGATAATGTTCGCCCTAATGACGAACATAACCTAAGGCCATCTTTTTGTATTTTTTTCTTGGACAGAATCATGTAAGCTATCGAGGTTCATGGAGGCTAGAACTGCAGGGCTGGCCTTATCTGCCAAATTAAGGGTTAAAGGAAGGAAGGAAAGCAGGAAGAAGGTTGTAGCGCGAATCACAGCTTCGTAAAGTACATTGTGATCAATTTTTGATATAACCGGTATTTGTGAGTGGGAAAGAGAGGGAGAGGTAATTGCTGGAACGAAGTCGGCCATTATCGTCATTGGTCAATAGAACAGTTCTTAAAGACGAGGCGGCGACGAAGGGATAAAGATCACTTTATAAAGAAGCGATAGAATTCGCAAGTCTCGGCTGCGGCGGATAGGTAATCAATTAAGTTGATTAAGAAATGACGAAATATGGATGCAATGTGGTCATGATAACTCTGGGGCGTGCTTTAGGTTAGTCAGGTTAAAAACGAACAGCAAATGCAATCAAACTACCTATAAAAGTTTAATGAGGCGTGCAATAAAAATATTCCAAGGAAAATTTTATGGATCTGATAAGGACGAGCATTTTCATTTTAACCTTGTCTCTTAAAGTACAACGTAAGTCATGCTTGAGAAGTCAAGTCTGACTGTGTTGTCATAAAAATGTATTGCGTGTCATTGTCTGTCAGTTTTGTCATTTGTGACGACTGCTAACCGGTTGTTTGTTAATAGTAGACGGTTCGCCCAGGAGTTTATACGTCGACCAGTCCTCTTAGAAACTTATAAACGCCTTTTGGTGATGCCTCTGGGTGAGGGTTAATCTTAATTTATATTCTTCGGGTATATCAATAGGTTCTGAGATCGTGGGAAAATGTTATTATGTGTGGGTTTTATGGATATTTATAACAGTTCTAAAACTGACTGTGTTACAAGCAATGTTTGTTAAACACGGTGAAACTACAGATATATTGATGTTCGCTATTTTGTTTCTTGTTTGTCGTAATGGCATGGAAGCCAACACGCTGTTGGCTTAAATGGCAGTCATAATTGAAATTTGTATATTAAACATTTTGATCAGCTATTCAGTATTACGCATTTTAGTCAGTAAAACGTATTCGTACATACCCTTAGATATACAATAAATGATTTATCTACATGGTTCGTCTAACTATGATATATTAGAATGGTCCATTAGTCCAGTGCACCCGTAGATACTCTTACTACACCTACTTGAAATACTGTTTATTGTGCAAGTGTGATAAACAAATCTCTTATGAGAAACTGGTGAAAGAGACCGACACTAATATGTATGTTATCTCAGGAAATGTATGTACAAACAACGAAAAATTTATTACAGCAATAGCGTGAGAAATATTTACTCGGCAAAGTTATGAACTTGACGTTAAGAACCGCTAAAGAAATGTGATCCTGATCAATGTCTTAATTTAATCTTACATATTTATGACTTTAAGAAATAGAAAACAAAATATATCCTACAGTTAAATTTTGAAATTGCTATAAATATAACAAATACTTTAAACAAATGAAGGGCCATTGAGTCCTTTAATTAGTAATGAAAACCGTTTCCTTACGATGCAATAAAAACAAAGCGTTTCTAATAACAAGGGAAATGACCGCTTGTTTCGGCGAAGCGCAATCAAAATGGTTACGATATCGCAATGATTATTTGACACTTCTTGTAAACGAAAGTTATTTAATTAGAACGAATCCGCGCTCGTCACAATCGATTGCTCCGTATCGCTAAGGTTGGATATGAAAATTATTTCGGTAAATAGAAATGTTGTGAAGCAACCGGCCTAATTTTCCTCTCAGGTATAACCATTGTCGTAAGAACTAGTTCTACACTGAAATAGAGGACAAGGGTGGAAATTATAATATTAATTTATAATCGTCTAAATGAGAACCTAACTTAGTTCCGGAGGGGAAAAGCGAATTTACGAAATAAATGGTAACGTTATTTACTTAGTATTTAGTATAGTCGGGCTGTTTTGCATGCGGCATCATAAGTTAATGAAAATAAAATAATCACTGGAGATAAAATGATATATTATAGACCTCGTGGCAAATAAACATTATTGTTTTATATATCGAAAGTATGTCAACGTCTCCATTCCAATACCCAAGGATCTTGATAAGTATAGCATGCTGATAATATTTTTGCATAACTGTCGAGATAAACTGGTTATAGACCGATCTTAGTATCAACCTACGTATTATGTAAGAGTAGAAGCCGCATACTGAGATAAATATTGTCAACATTTATAAGAACAATCTAGTTAATATTTAAAATTGCATAAACGTAGGTTTTTTCTCAAGTCGCGAGTACATCGTCGCGACCTTGGCATGATCTTCCACCCACGTATTGCTTGTTTATTATTGATGGCTCTAAGTTGTTCTCTGGACCATTATTTACCTTGTCACTTACTTATTGTATATATGTAATTGTGGGACACGTCGATAATCGTACTTGCTCGCGCGCAGTGAGTCATCGTCGTTCGTGTTGTGCGCACAAATGCCGTCCGCTCTGTCCAGTCGCCTCGCAGCATACTTGGAGGACGTACGTTGAAAATTCTGTTGTCTTGGTACTTCGCGATCGTGTCAGTGAAGATGAGTGTTGTGAAGAAGGTAGCTGCCATGCGTCAGCTGGACTCTATGTTTGGGAACATGAATTTGGAAGGACGGCGATCTCCCTACGTCAGCTCGACAGTGGAGCACGATCCCCACTGTGATGTTCACGGGAGACATGCCTGCAATTCCCCGTACAGGTCGTCTCTGTACCTGCATAGCAGCAGGGAATCGTCGCCTGGGTACTATAGGGAGTCCGTGTCGCCATCGAACGGACTTATCATCAGGTATGTGTAATTGTTTATGTTATGTACCGACGCGCGCATCATAGCTTGTGCCCTGTCTATAAACAAAGTATTCTTTATGGATCAGAGAGATGCATCCTATGTTTATTAAGTGTCTCACTGATATTCTAATGGCATTGCAATTGTGTTATTGTGTTACAGTTTATATTGTCATCATCAGTAAATAAGTTTCATAATTGAATACATTTCCAACTTTAAATTTAAATTAGTGCGTTGAATTTTTTAATTATGTATATCTTTTCAGTTTATTTAGGTTTGAAGCATGGCATTTATACGTAGTATCTGTGCGTTTTGTATTAATTGCTTAACCCAGGAAACCAAAAATATTTAATTAATAATATCAAAAAATGCTCTTTTCCAATACAATAATGCGATACCTACTTAATTGCTATTATATGCGCAGAATAAACAAAAGCTATATACATCTACATCGTATAAGATCAAAAAAATGTATGTTTTTTTTTTTTAATTAATATTCGATTTGAACGTTCGCTTAGGTTGTCAAGTTGCAAAATGCAGCTTTAATTTATACAGTTTATCCTACATGCTACAGTAACGGGGCACAGGTCTACAGTGCTTAGCGCCAATGAGAAAAAGTAATACAAGTAGCTAAACCAAGCGTGTTGTTGAACAGGCGAAGAGATTCTTTGGGCCTCGCGGGGTCGCCTGCTCGCGAGTTGGACCACCCGTCTTCTTTCCCGAGCATTCTACGGCGCCCGCACAGCCCTTCCGTCACTCCTCCGCGCAGGGAGACACCCAGTCCTACCCAAAGATACAACAACAAAAGACACTCCATGGGATCATTTCCAAACCTCTCCCGTACAAACATTGTCAACTACAACCGACGGGACTCCGTCTCGAGCAATGGCATCAGGGACATGAAGAGAGACTACGTCGGTAGCACCTATTCTTTGTCCAGAAAGAGCTCCGTCGATACAAAAAAGTCCTCGACAGACTCATTGGATAACTGGCACTTAAATTGGGACAACGGCAGGCATACACCCATCTCTCCATCGCCGCATGAAGATATATTCTCATTTGGACATAACAAGGTACGCATAAGTATAAGAAATGTTTAGTTTTTGATGGCCAAACTGGCATCAAACTTGGTTAAATTTATGTACAACACAAATAACAGTTAACAGTTTTAAGAAATTGTCGATGAATAAACAACAAATTACCTCACCACTTCATTCGAATAGAGTGAATAATGTAATTTATTTACTAAGGAAAATGGACAATAGTTCACACATATTACGACTATCTATCGCTTATTATTAAACGTGTGCAAATGCAATTACGATGTATTCATAATGATCATGTACGTTGTGTGTTCATTATATTCATTAAAACAGTTTGAATAGATCAAATTTCCATTTCAATTAAATTCATTTGTGTTAAGATATTTTCTAATGTTGATGCGCTGCTTGTGAGTGACGGGGCATTTTGTCTAAGATGTTATTAAAGTTTACATTACTATAATGTTATAACAGTACTTGCCGTGGGAAGTCGTGCCAAGGAGTAATCATAGAAGGTGTAAATATTTAACTACAAAAAGCGGTTATATAGGAATAGTTCGCCGTAATCTGAGATGTATACGGAACCAGAATTTAATGAGGGTTTAATGGTTTTTGTCCTTCCGCTAATCTTCATTAAGCGTGAAGTTGCAATGCGTTAGAAAGAATATTTGTTCCTTCCTATACAATTGCGTGTGACGATGCAGACAACATGCAGCGCGAACACCGAATGTAATTAGCTGTCGTGTCTATTTGCACATTATAATGAACACTAATTCTGAAGGAAAACCTGCAAATTACTTAGGTATTAGTGGACGCTTTCGTGGAAGCCGATAGATATAAACCGAAACGAGGAATTGACTGTTGTTATAAATAAATTTCAATTAAAACGCTTTTGAACCAGAAGGTTCCATTAAAACTTAATCTAAAGCAAAGAGACTCGATGACGAGAGCCTTTAACACTCAATACTTTAATGTCAATCTGTCAGCAACAAAATGTCACCCAATCACGATCAAACGTCGATCAAAAGCTTCTCTTGTTTCGAAACATAATAAAAACATCGGACAGAAGGAGGATTTGAGTTACTTAAATGATTGTTTCACAATTACCTAGGCCAATATGGCCGCTTTAACCCTTTGAACGCCAAGAACCACTAAAGAGGTCGCGTTATGTCGTGGCCATCACGCCACCGACCCATAAAGTGGTTATTGCGGACGCTGTCAAAGCAATTGTCCTGCTGACAGATAAGGTTTGTATTCGGTCTTCACTAGTCGAGACGTTGGCGTACACGTCACATTTTGACGCAATTAAAAAAGCGTTCAAAAAGTTAATGTAAATTACCGATGTGATCGAACCTTATTTCCAAGTATTTAACGTGTAACATTCAGGTGCTAGCGAACATCGCACTGATTCAGTGAACGAAGTTGACGTTTTGAATTCGCAAATCAGTCTGATAGTTTAACAATGGCTGACAAAATTTGACTTCAAAGATTTTATAAAAGTGGTAAATAAAGCGTCAGGCAAGTCCTCAATACTCTGTCCGATACTATTTTGCCTGAAAATTACGAAACTTGCTTTCCTGGCACTAAAGGTGTTAACCCTTTGAGCGCCAATAACCCATATAAGCGACGTGAGTTGCGTGCCCAAAGAGCCAATAATATCGTTATGGCGTACGCTTTCAAACTAACCTGCACGCTCCATTTTGCTACCATAACATGAAATATGGTTATAAATGACATATGGCGGCTAACGATGCCACGATCTATCTAAAAACAATGGCGGAATGTTGACTTGATGTAAATGTTTATCCGTGATATATCGTTACGCTCGTGTGATTCTGGTTGATTAACCTTACATTCCGTATCGCCTTAACATTCTATTATTAACTTATTTCTACCACAGCATGTGCTACCGGGCGAGTGAATCTCATGTGCCTGTGTTTACTTATGTAAGAAATCCTTTTACGAGTAGGTACCATGTTAGGTACACGCGAAACATAATTGAATTCGTTTGGAAAGTCAAAGAAACAAAACAACTACGTTTGTATGTTTTACAATATAAGTAGCATTATCCAAAATACAGCAATGAGAAAAAGTATTTTTAGAATAATTTAATATTATTATTAATTTGTAAAGCCGGAAACCAGCACACAATTTATTAAGCAAATATTTTGCATTTTAGTCGAGCAATAAAAAAAACTATCGTCACTTTTCGACAAGCGCGATTACCGTTTTGCATTTTCAAATAAGATAAATCTACTCTGTTTAAGAAGCACTCAGCTGGTAAAGGTCAAGTAAGCACTTTAAATGGTGCGAGCAACAATGGCTCAAGATCATGTGACACTGTATCATCTTTCTGCGGCCACGAATGCCTTTACAATCTTAGAATAGTCTAGTAACTAACATTAATTATCTGATGTAACCTGGAGCCCTGTTACATTTTTAATCCAAGCTATAAAATTCAAAATATAAAAAATACTTCCAAAAATAAGACAAATTAAAGTTATATGCTAAGCTTACCTTGCTTCACATACTTAGCTTACTTTTGTTTAACGAATTAGATGGTATAAATATGTCCCTAGTTAAGCATACAATTTTAAGAAGGAACTTCTCAGTAAATATATCAAGAGTTTACGTCATATCTTATACCACAGAACAAAGACGAAACAGTAATAAAACTTGCGTGTCGCGGCGAAAGGTACCTACTTCGTTCGGGCGCACAGGGTTGTACAAAGCCGAGTAATATTCATTGTTATTTCGTACGTTTGTGTAGTGTTAGATGTTATAATCTATTACTTATAACAATTGAATAATACCGCATCAGTCAGCACATGCAAATTAATTTTATTATTATACGAATCTTCTCCATGGAATCTTATCTAAATTAACAAATATCTAACTGTTAGTATGTATGTATGTACTAATGAGACATGTAGGTTGGTATAAAACTTCTTGACTTTAATGTCCTTCACAATCGCTTTATAATTCGCCAGGAACAATCGTCCGTACGGATATCGTTTTTCGCCGCTGACTGTCTACATCGCTTTCCATCCCAAATGTGTATGTACATGTGATTCGTATCGACACTGCGCGCACACACACAAACCGCGCGGCGTCCAGTAGTTTGAAGATTCACTTATGGTTATACTGTGGCTATACCTACTCTGCATTATTCATTACCATTAAAAGCGGCCTTAAAAAGTTTATGTGGGTACTTACATTATAACGTCTTTCTGTCGTGGACAATCGAAGAGCGGAGGAAACGATTCCTATTCAAACTAAATCAATAGACAGTGAGCATCTTTAAAGAATGTAAATAAACAACAGCATAATTGTAATAGTTACAATGAATGGAATTATGTCATTCGCAAAACGCTTGAGTCACATGTTCAGCATGTTCTGTTTGTTTACATTCTTTCAAATCTTTCGTTTAATTGGTTCAATTCAGTAGCTTTTAGGATCGTTTACGGCAATAATGCATTAGGTTTTCATCATGTATGAGTATCAAAACGAAGGTACTAGTCGTTACGTAAGAGAGATCTTTACGCTTATTAATTTAGGTTTGAATTGACGTCCAATATTTAGTCACCTACTGGTGGAAATAGGTACATAATAGGATTAATAGTTTCTATATACAATCACATGTTTTCTGAAATCAATTTAAACCTCTACATTGCAAAACAATATGTAATCTTTTATATTCTGACGGGAATTATTAAATTGCAAATATAATTAAAGAATATTTGTAAGAACCTTATAAAGCCTTGGCCATAAGTATTGAGCACCCATGTTTTTTTTTATGAAACGCGTTATGTTTGCGTAGTATTTACATTTTTTCTCAGGACATATTATCAATTGATTTTAACTTATTAGGTTGGTCGTTCCGATGCCTGGTCATTGTATAGAAAATTTGCAATAAGTCGATTAGTTGGCTAATCCGATCTTTTGATGCTTTTTGTTTTCTTACTTAATACGTTTTTTTTTAAGTTTTATGAAGTGAGAACATCACTTCATAAAACTTAAAAAAACGTTGTTGTGTAAAAAGATAAAAAAAAGTATATATATTAATTTATGAAATATCAGAAAATTGTTTAACCGCGTTTAGAAGAAGAAGAAATAAAACTGTGTGCTGAATACTTTTGGCCAAGGCGGTATATACAGAAACTTTATGAAATAACAACATGCTATTTGCTGTAGGTGTAAGGTCTGAGTGGACGCTTGTAGCGGAGCGTTTCGCGGGGCGTGCAGCGCTGGCCGCTCCCATACGCTTGCATTTGTTTGACTTGCACCCTACACGCCCGCTAGAGCGTCAACTCGGGCCTTACACTACCAATTTATGAACTATCTTTCTTATATTCTTTCTTTTAACAGAACTAAGTTGATCTACGCAGTTTCACGGTTTGGTCGCGATTTCCACTGCCCGAGCGGTGGTCGTATGTGCGAACGGGATACAACGCTCCAACCTTTCGTCCTTACGTATTTTCGATGCTTTGAGTGTGGTCGAGCAGCTAAAAGTCATTATGGAACTTTAGTTGTCCAATAAGGATAAATGCACAAGGCTACATGTGCCAGTAAACGATCCTACAATTGTTAATAAAAACATCTCATACGGTTTGTGAAATTCATACTCTTCTTCCACACACAAAATTTTATATCATGTCGTTTACAGATACTTATTCAACACTGATTTAGCAGCATTCAAAACACACCCCCAAATTTTCATTAGTATTCACTTTAATGTTTAAGATTCAGTTTTGTTACTTTTGACCTACAGATAAACGGCCGTAACGATATTATAATAAGGGATTTTTTTAGCAAAGTTAAAAAAATGTGTGTTAAGTCCTAATATGATGGATAGGTTTAAACTAATTATAATCTGTGGTGATCTTGGTAATCATAATCATAAAGTTCCTTCCTAACGCGTAATTCGGCTTGCGAGGGTCATGTTCACATGTCAAACGGTAGTCCAAAAGTGATATGTAATACCATATAAAACCTCCTACTAAACTTCTTCAGAGCCTTTAGGTAATGCTAATGATTTATTATAACACCGGGCTATTTATTGCCATAAATAAATATGACTCTTACAGAGCTCATCACCTAAGTTGACTCTTCAAGTAATATTTTTCTGCACATGCTGTATTTGTAAAAAAAAAATATTTAACTATAATCGATGACTAATATGCGCTTTATATTTTACAATTATTTATAACCTATTTAATATGTTAGTATATTTGTATTTATTTATTCAGACAATATTCGAGTGTGTGTACAGCTTGTGATCTGGCCGTGACATCGCTTAAGGCAGCGTTCCCACTAGAGATGAGCTAGGATGTGCAGCGAGGAATGTGTGTTTTAAGAACCAATAAAATCACATTACATAGGGGAATGAAGTAATTATATTGGTTGTTGTACCTATTGCATTACAAAGCCTAATCGTGCCATATGTCTGGATAGCCTTTAGAGAAATAATTGAAAACGAACTTATCTAACTATTAGCCACATTATATTCCAAATGATTGATTTAAACGTCCTTTGTCTTATTCAACTATGTGCAATCATACAATGTTTTGTTATGCTTAGACGGTTCTAGAAACGTGTTGTAGATAAATAACGGCTTCTCTTCTACCACACATTATGCCATACACAATTCTCCACTTTTCTTCATATTTGATCAAAAAATACTGCGCAAGTATGTTTTCTAGGTCGCTTTACATGGCTCGGTCGGAGGCAGCGGCCGACCTATACCTCCTTAAATGGACACGACGCCGCGCACCCGTTACCGGTCGGCACTAAATCATGACAATAATATATTTACATTCGTACGACCGTTTACGCCTTTATTACATATTTTCCGGGATTTGCAATCTAAGACGATCAAATCCTATGGATGTAGATTTACTTAAGGTGCTAAATGCTGACGTCACGTCACATCACGAATAGATGTACTCGTAGTATTCTCTCGACAATAGTTTAACAGCTGATTTGAAGCGAAAGCCAAAGGAGATGCATTCTCTATAGGGTTATAATCTTATTGTTTGGCATCCAAACTTACCTTGCCATTTATGTGTTTAAGTATAGGTCGTGCCCAAAACAGTGGCAACTACAGATCACATCAGTTGTTAGTTTTACCACGCACTTTGCAGATAGCCATTACTAAAAGTACATTCGTAGTTGCGCTCAATACTAATCAACAAGTAACATTTTGTTGATTAAACCGAGCTGGACAATTGTACAGTGTTCGTATGTGTGTAGCGTTTGTTTCATATCAATATATCTTTGCGCATACACAAATATTATGTACGTAGGTATATTATGTGGGTACCTATACTGTTCTGTCATCTATCCCTTAAATATTTTGGGACGCGATTGCACTTAATAAGATATGAAGTTATATTCTGTATTAAGATATTACATTTTTATTGGTTTTACATATACAAGTAAGTACCTAAGTATAAGTATTACTAAACTGGAAATGGACGACTGAGAAAAAGCAATATTATGACATCGAGTTGAAATGATTATGCAGACAGAAAGTAGCTCAAGGTACTCTGAGGGACAACAACGTAAATATTCTCATTGAGTTCGGGGTTGTTGGAGTCCTCTCGATGAGCATTATATGATGGATGGAAGGAAAATAGAGTATTATAAAGCCTTCAAACATGTTAAAACTGATATTAATATACATTTATTTTAGAGAACTTTATGGAATAGTAGTTTTATTTTTAGTCCTTAGCCAACAATGCATCTATAATCACATTACGAATACGATAACGAAGTTATATTTTTAAAAACCTCATTTATTACGTCATTTATTATGCGTAGAGTAGTATATTATACGTATTTCAACGTCGTTAATTCATACGCACATTTATTTTAGTAATGTTCTTCTTATTAGCATTACCGAAGATACTTAAATGCAATAAAGTAAAAATGTTTCCATCAAATAAATATATTCCCCTTAAACTTCGCCTTGAATGTGTTTGTAATTTTTGAACGTGTATATTTTAGTCTAAACTAAATGTTACATGCATTTATGCATGTTTTATTAGTACAGTTTTGCAACATGAAACTAAGCTTTTAACGCGATACGATGCTTTGAAGTGGTATCTAGGTGCCGCAATGCAACGGGTTTTTACATTGTAGAGTAAAGAGAATACTTGCCGGTTGCAACAAATTTTCTAGCCACCGCAACCCGGAATTTCAAATTGGCCTATACATAAGTGCCAAGGACGGAATCGGGATCTGCTTGTTCAATTCCCATTTATCCTGAAACCCGACTCCATAAATTCACAGTTTGGCCTGTCTTTGACTCTTTGATCAATCAGTTAATAAGTTCCAATTGATTGAAGACAAAGACAAATGTCCGCCCGGCGAATGATTCACTTGTAATGTAGCGTCGGCCGGTATTGTAAATGTTTACCTATTACCTATACGTACTTCGTTTAGGGAATTTCGGTTATACGGTATCAACGTGAGTCATAATGAAGTCATGGGTTGCACAGCCGCGTTGCGCAACATGTGAAGTAATAATCTATTGTATTAATTACCTTATCGCCTGTTATTGTTTCTATGATCACTGTTTTTGCGCGACTATTAATTAAATTAAAAAGCCGTTTAGTTTTTCTTACTAGCTGTAAGTATTTGTGATAAGTCCGCGGCGACTTGAAACGCTTATAGTCGTGATGTATAACACCAGGCGTTTGTTGTGGTCATGTTTGTTGATCAATCCTTTTTATGCGCAATTAGTATGCGCGTTTTCCACGCGTAGGCTGAAATTAAGATTATGATGAGTTCCACTGACATTAACATGTTTATGATTACTGAGCGTATGATCTCTATATGGAACAGCCTTGAGTTTCCTCGTTTCAAATAAGGTGACTAATTAAATATTTGAGTTTTCCATCGTTATTTCTAGGCGAGTGTGGGAGTTGTGCGCAATATTCTGTTGATTTATCTTATTGTTTTACGTCTCATCTCCATCAATAAATAATCATAATACGCAGTGAATGAATATCATGAAATATGTTCTACTGTTGTGGTATGCTTCGCAAATATCTGTTCAGGCGTAAGAAAAAAAGCGAAAGTGGAATGCATGCGTGATGAGATAAACGCCATGTCTAAAACTGGCAATTCAAAGCAACTAAAACACAATATCTTTTTACGCAGCGCAATGGACTGAATGGTAAATCTTTGTTCGTGATGGAAACTTAATACGTTACGTAAAATAATAAAAATGAACGACTTCGAATTCACTTCACTTGGAATAATTACATAAATATTCAGCAGTATTGATCGATGCCTTATAAGAAATATTCACGTAAAATATACGTCGTAACTCGACTGGGTTTTTATCTTCGACAGAAAGTGAAAAATATATAACTCGCTTATAAACGCTACGTTCTTGTTACAGTCAAGAATAAAAATTCGTTCACTGCCAAAGTTTCAAAAATATGTAACGAACAACTCTATTGGACAGTAAATAAGGTTGTAGGACGGTACGTATTTTTGCACTTGACTGTACAAAGTAACGAGACATATTCGTGGTATGTATTCAAAAATCGGTTTTTAGCTATAAACAAACGAGGCGAAGATATCTCGCTCGCTAGAGACTGTTTATCTGAGTGCACATGACGCGTTGACCGCGCACGGGCTACCCCTTTCACTTATATTCGCATTCAACGGATCGAGCGGAACGCAAGCGCGCCTTTCTCTATGTTCTCATCTCTGTCTAACGCGTTGTGGATAGTGGTGCAGTACGGGTGGTGGGCCCGCGCCCGCGCAGCGCCGCTGCCCGTGACAGCAGTAGCGCTGTTCCCTCGGCAACATCCGCACGGAACCGACTGAATACGTCGCGCTCGGATGCGCCACGATATAAAATGAAGTCCAAGCCGTCACATTACGTTGACGCGCCGTTCAGACCTTGGCCCCCGCTTTCCCGTCAGGCTCAGCCTAACTTTTACTTCAGACCACCGGATCCGATGGATGTGAGGAACTTTAAAACATCATCATCGAAGGGCTCTACGTATTCGGATTTCTCTGGGATGAGTGCGTACAGCAACAAATCTCGCGACTACTATTTCTTATCTCCGAGCTACAGATCGGCCGGAGCTCCTACTCCAAGTCACTCGGACCTGTACAGCAGGGAGAGACCTCCGCGCCAGCTGAGGCACCCTAACCCGGCACCGGCAGTGGCTTGTCCCTGCAGCCGTTCGCGCTCGCTTGAAGACGTTCGTACAGAGGTCGTAACTGAGTGGGAAGACGACGATGAAAACGGCAACCGTATAGTTGCTCCAGCTACTAAATTTAACCGCGCATCCTACAAAAGCAACGCCTCTTTCCAAAAGCAAGGATTCTTTAGTCGTCACTCCATGGAAAACTTGGTCGACAAGCCTCCTCAACTACTGCCCCCAAAACGCATCTCCGCCTTCCAGGTAATTGAGCTAACTTTCTATAGCAGTTATGATGCTGTTGTTGCAGCCTTTATTTCAATGACTGTTACAATGTGTGTTTTCATACAAGGAAATTTCGCAGTGAGATAATTTAAAAGTTGTTTAACTTACATTTAAATGTATGCGGACTTTCTAGGCTTTTTTATACATGATTGACGCTTGGCGAAGTTTGTTTGTGACGCTACTGCGAATGATATTTGAAGTATTGCAGGTGTGTATATAGTATGGATATGCATGCGTAGTGTTGTGTTTACGGAACATCGGCTCAATGTTTGGTCGAGTGCTATGGGAATGGGAATCAAGAGCTGCGTCGGGCAGGCCCCGTTCAGCTCCGGTGAACCGAGACACACCGTCCTGCGTGTAACGGATGTTCGATACTTGTTTTTATACCACATAATATACTAAACGCAATATGTGATACCGTATCACTCTAATTCAACTTGCATCACTAGGATGTTTGTAGGTAAGTGTAAATTCAGGTTTTCGGGTAATTCGAACACTTTTTGTTCTAAGTGTTACCCAACGTTGCAATGCGAGTGTGAATTCTTTTGTGTCGTAACATCTCTGTTTAGATATGTTTTTAATTATTATTGTGTGCGGAATCTTGATAGTGGATTTTATCAGGCACCTTTTACGGTCGGTTTGTTAGGTGGGATTGTGTGATTTATTCCGGGTACCCGGCTTGTTTTCGCCCTCGCGCTACGTGACTCGGTCTCAGGAAATCCTGTAATAGATTCTGAACGCCTTTTTATATTATCAACCTGTGATACGAAATATTTCCAGTACCGCCGCGTATCGATCACTCGGCCGACCGACATAAGTATCCGCCTATGAGAATCGGCCGAGCAAATTAGAAAACTCTTACCCAATGCGACATCCGAAGCGAATTTACAAAGTTTTATAACACGAATTTGAATAATGCCCTGTCATCTTACATAAACGTCTCGTAACTGCGCATTATTGGTTCCGTATTTGAGACGAATATAATTAATTAAATTCTTAAAGTAACAACTAATAGTTTTCGCAATTTCACATGCAAATATAGTCGGTTACGCTATAATGAACACAATTTGTATGTCTTCGGATTTCCGATGAAAACTATAAATTATACATGTGCACAGGGTTTTTGTATGCGAGGGTCCGTTAGCAATGTAACGCAACGTATAATTATGAAATTGTTAACTTCAAGCAGTGTTGTATTCAAGCGTGGCTGTAAGTAATATATGCTTAGCAACTCGTTCCTCGTTTCTAATTTCTATCGAATAAATAGTATTGGCGTCATTTAACCGAGGAAAAAACCAACAAATCACCAGTTATTTTATGTTTTATGATGGTAATAATTACTTGTCACCTAACACAATCACGCCAGTCACCGCTTATGGACAAACGTTAGTCATATCTTCTAATAAAGCGGATGATGCGAACACAAATAACACTACACTTGTGAAAAGTGACCTAACACTGATTGCGTCGTTATTTTAAAGAGGCCTCACAAATCATTAAGTTACATAAAGGAAGCTAGAATTTTGAAATTGAATTAAGTCGGGTCGTTTAGAATCTTGACCTGTAATTTGGAATCAAAGGCCGTTTCCTTAATCGTTTCAGCTTTCAGCTTCGAATTCTAACGTATGCGGAGTGAAATTTGGACAAAGTTTGAATATATAAAATGTAAAAAACAAAAATCTAAAAAAAATATGTGTGTATGTCAATATCAAGTCTATATATCTGTCAATCAATCTGGTAAGTTTCATAAGGATTGGATGTTTGATTTTGTAATTATGGTAAATAACCAAGAACGCCGTCGCAAAACTGTATGTAATTTCTACAGTATACATCCCCTATGGCCGAAATCGAAGGTGGTGGAACATTTTGTACAAATGGGTGAGAGTCGAAGCATCATTTATAATATTTTAGCGTCTTTTACCTTAAAAAACAACCACTGCTAGAAAGCCTGGTTCTGGAAATTATCCCAACTTGAGCAAGTTTTCTGAGAGAGCTCGACTAAAGAAAATTACCGCCGGCCGTATTGCTAAATCTTACAGAGAGCTCGGAAGAAAATTTAAATGTGACGGAAAAACTGTCAAAAATATCTTGATGACATGGGCATCGATAAGCGGTGTAGAAAATTTAAATCCACCGTCTCCGAAAATCAAAATCCACTCAGAAAATACGGCTGCGTAAATTGGTCAAAAAAATATTTTACGCCAAAAACAATGTGAGTTGCGTCATGGATGACGAGTCATATTTCACGTTAGATGGAAACTAGTGGCAAAGCAATTACTATTTTGAGAAGACCAATGGTCCAACTGATGAGAACGTGAAATATGTTGAGCATACCAAGTTTCCTAAAAAAGTTTTGCTATGGCTTGCCATCAGGAACGCGGAATGTCCAAGGCGGTGTTCTTTGAATCAGGTTTAACTGTGAACGCCGATCGCTACATAGAGCGTTGTTTGCCATTAGTGCGAGATTTCATAAATACGAGTCATAGAGGAGAAAATGCTGTGTTTTGGCCAGACTTAGCCTCAAGCTATTATTCCAAAAAAACACTTGGCAAAATGGCGGAACTAAACACCCCATAGGTACCGAAGACATCAAATCCACCTAATGTTCCGCAACTTCGCCCTATTGAAGATTTTTGGGCAAATCTGAAGAGGCGAGTATATTGCGATAATTTTCGGTCCAAAAATGTGCAAAGCTTGATTCGTAAAATAAAATTGGAGTTGAATAAAATGCCCACATCTATGTTTTCGACAGCGATGGACAAAGTTCCTCAGAACTACCGTAAAGCATCTCGCATGGGAGTAAACTTTTTTTTACATTAATCATTATTAGGTACTTTATTATAAAAACATAACTATTTAAAAAAATAATGGTGTTTTTTTTATTTAAAACAACATTGCATTTTGTCCAAATTTCACTCCGCATACGTTATTTGCGTACCGTGGCGGACGGTTGACATTTAAATTACGGACTTGACTAAACTAGTTTTTTTTTCAACTTATATTATTATAACGTGGCGAACAGCCTTTAAGATTTTATGACGATTCAAATAAATTTTATATGTAAAATTATTATTTGCCTCTGAAAATGTTTAGATACCTATTATATCAACTTTGCTGCCGGGATTTCAATTTGGATAAACAATGGAGGGAATCTAACAAAGAACGTAATTAAATCTTGAGAAAACGGCGTTAAATTTTTCTTTCCTTATTAAATGAATTAGGTAATTGCCGTGTCGTATTAATCTTAATAAACTTGATTTTAATGCATGTGTAAAAGCAAATATATATATATATCAACTCGGTATCTTATTCTGTCAATCCAAAAAAATAACGGGTCGTAACTGTATTTACCCTAAATATACTCGTGGTTACTACCTTCTCTACTCATAGTAGCAGGATGAGATACGAATTTTTTTATATGTAAAACATACAGCATTTATATGTAAACGTCTTCAAGTTGGAGAACTCAATAAAATGTAAATGAATTGTCAATTGAAATGTTGAATTAATACATTGGATTGCGAACTATTACGCAGATATACTATACACGCAGCTATTTTGAATGTTTCGCCTTTTCAGTGACAAGAATTCAATGGTAGTAGTAATTGTATCTGAAATTTAACATAGCATGTAGTAAAAAAGATCTTTATTTTTCTATTTAGGCACATTACATGCACTTATGAATGTCAAAGAAAAATGTACCACCGACCGGTACGAAAAATACAGGCAACATATTTTTGCCAAACATAAACTACATTGTATTCACGGATTGCTCGACAAGCTTATCCAAACCGGGAAACGAGACAACGAATTTGAAATAAACAATGACCCATGCAGTCAATGGTAATAGTAACTTTTGAAATAAAGGAGTATTTTGTTTTCTTTTTGGACTTGCCAGACGTAGGTACATTGTATACATGTGAAATCGAATATTTAGTAGTAGTAGCTTTAAATAATACTATAGACTCTACCGACAAACCGTGTGTGTAAAAGTAATGTGCGTGAGTTACACTTTCTATTGCGATCGCGAGTTTGATCAAAATCGCACTATTACCTAATATCAGTCGAGCCGTATCGGATCCATTGAACATCGAACTCTTTGATGAACTATTTTACTGGCTGCCCCCTTCCCCCTCCGGGGTTCCGCAGAAATAACATATAATTATTTAAAATAATCGTAATACGTAATTCATTTGTCATTTTTATTATGCTTGTGTACTAAGGTGTATTAATATGGGTACATATCAGAGTAACCTCTGATACAAGGTATAGGCTAAATTACAGCATTCCATCTTATGCAATCTGTAACATATTGCTTAACTCTTGCCTTTTATTAATAACATACCTAGCTCAACACATATTGTACGTTAATCAGATTGAAAAATAGCATAACTAGATAGAGTCAAATATAGTGTCAAATAGTACATAATACAGGACTGTCCAAGACTGCGGATTTAACGCCAGTGGTCCCCTGGTACCTCCGATTATATATTATGTAAGAAGCCGCTTAACACCGTACTGCTCTAACATAAAGTTTGTATTTGATTGGTAACTACGGCTATAGCAGTTCCCGCTCTCGAACGTAAAGGTATAAGGATTGGACAGCTCCATGAGTCTTCCTATCGTGATCTCTCAAATTTAGCAAACTTGTAACCATCTACTTTTTTTTACTAAGCCCCTCTCTACCTCAGTGACTATATATATATATAGGTAGTAACTATACTGGACATAATGGTCTCTACGTAGAAAAACGATAAACGTTTCTATACTAACGCCAAACGACGCTGTTAGTGGTCAAAGATTTGACCGGTAGGCCAGAATCTAGGTGTGATATTTGACAATGACAAGTGAAGGTTTATATAACGTATACTATACACAGTGATGTATCAGACTGCAGTATTTTATCGAGCGTTTTTTTTTGTGTAATATTTATGACTCTTGATATCGATATAAATAGGTAAATATCCGAAAACTGTAAATTCCTTACATAAAACTCAATGCTGCCACCATGGCCTGGCAATTAGCAGGTATATTTCCTAAAATATACTCGTAACACACATTTTAGCTGTTATGTAAAAAAAATATGATGTTGATTGATTGGATGAGGTTGAATTCCCGACATTGTTTCTTTTTTTTTGTTCTTTGTGGACTTTCGGTGTCGACATTGTTTCAATAGGTGCTATATTTTCTGACAAATAGCATTCTCGAAGGGGCTTAAGTCGTAGGCTCTTTCTGTTATATTCAATTGGCACAATTATGAATTTTAGTATCTTACCGGGTGAAATCGGGGTGAATAGGCTAATAAGTTTTGTTATTTATTTTTTTCTGACGGCAGTTAACAGTTGAAGTACTCATAGAAATGAGAGAACGCATAGTATACTATAGCATTACGCGGCAAACATGTTGCGCGTAACAGTTATCACAACTACGGAATCCTAAAAACGTTTCGTGTTACGTGACTTACCGGAATCCGTGGCACTCATTTATCCGTCAGCGTTGTATCGCGTGGACACTTGTAAACAACTTTCTTGCCCAAATCAATTCAAACTCAAATCGAAACTGTTACACCGTGATGTTCCGATTGCGATCTCGAACAATTTACGCATCTATTTAATTTCGAGAAAAACTTGTTTAAGGCATGTGGATTACGGAGTGGCGAATTTGTACATTATGTTATGAATATTGAATCTGTAATTATTTTCGATTAGTTCTTATCGTTCCTCATCATTAGCTGAAAAAGTTCCAATCCTGGACACATGCCGCCTCTAACGAAATCCACGACTACTGGTCCTGTATCGCCCGGGTCGAACTAGGAGGAATAATGACTGGAGAACGCATCCGCGAGCGCCAGTAACGGACAAAGATATTATGGATTCTGTAGCCCAAAATGTAACAATTCACTATAGTTTTGCTTTACAGGACATTCTTTGTCACAAAAAATTAGCTTATTCTGTATTAATTACTGCAACTTTGGTTGAAAACCCAAGAAAACTCCAATTGTATTTGTTTGTTCACCTCCAACTTTGACAGTTGTGAATTGTCCAGTTTGGAGGGGATCAAAAATGTGTGAGACTATGACAAGGACGGACGATATTGGCGCCGTTTCTGCCATACATATGTAAAGTTACATAAGACCATCCCTTTCGATCGTGGTATAATTTTTAAGCACGCTCCGTCTAGTTAAATGGTATGTCTATGGGGGTCGAACGATCTCCCGCGACCTTGACTAGATTGTCGTTCTAATTACCCCCAACGCTACGTTTTACAATATATGGTAACCACTAAAAACCTTTCTGTCTAATCTGTGAGTTTAGTTCTTCTGTGGTTTCCTCATTTCTGATTCATCGATCACGCAGGAAACTCCGAGCATAACTCATTATAATTCTGTAGCAACATTTACAGGGTAACATAAAAAACATACACTTGCGGACTACAAACTAGGCTGAAACTATATCTTGAAGCTCTGGTGTGCTAGGTTATGTATTAATTTTGACTGACAAACGAACAGAACACAAAAAAATCTAACGTAATGCGGGCGTGTTAACTAAAGCTAAATAAAGAAAGTAACAAGCTTCTCCTTTTTTCTGTTTTTTACTAAGAGAGTCTCCAATCATCTAGTTCTGCATCTAAACAGATACTATAATTTTATATAAAGCAAAATGTGTAGTACAGATAACTAACAAGAAATGTACTAGCAACTTAACATAAACAAATAACTACTTTGCATAGATTTCTCTATCAGTCCCCGCCGTTTTTATAATAGAGTGTAAATTTTATACACATGGACACGTTAAATACCTACTTTCGTAGTAAAATCGGGTGTTAAAATAACGATAATACCTTTCCTATGGTATCCTAATTCTATATCTGTTAATACGATATGGGTGTAGAAAAATAATTCACATCAAGAATTTGAACACGTTTAATGTTTCAATCAACCATTCTAGCCGCGAGAAATCCGTAGATTCTGAACGACTATAAATTATTAAACACTACCTCATAACATAAAGGTCAATGATAAATGATAATGGAATCCGTTAAAAACATTACCGTCAACAATGCTACGAAATTGCATTAACATAAAACGTGTGAACGCGCCTCGCCGCAATAAGCAACAATAACAATATTTATGATTGCCGAAGAAAAAGCTTGTACATATGACACCAATGAGAACGGGTTTCTAACTAGAAATGCATCGATTACCGGCTCTATCGAGGTGATAGGCGTTAAGCCAGTTTATAGGGTCATGTTAACATAAACAGTGCTATAAGCATACGTCGCACTCCAGCGGGCAATTTGGTGGCTTGTCAAAATGATAGATAAGGTTCACAAATACATCAATTCATTTTCAAATAATCAGAAGTATTTTTACTTATTACTTGGTACCTAGTATTTATAATGTACAATTCTAAATATGTTAGCAACTAAGGTTGTACGTTAATTACGTGTTTATTTTTTAGTATTTATTAAATTTTAAATAAAAATACAATTGTGACTTAAGTTCGGAGTGCTGTCGTAGTATCCTATCCAATGCAAATTTGCAATAAATAGATTTGCTATTTAACAAATAAAGCAAATCTTTCTATTAAATAGACGCCACTGCAACAACAAATACAAGTTTGAACGACAGTCATAATGACACATGTCAGCTATTTATTCGTTTTATAAGTGGCCACTTAAATAGGCTATCAGTTATCACTGCAGAATATCTATACGTTAAAAACTAATAAAAGTAATAATTGATAACCGGTAACTAATTTTAATAAACTGTTACAAATACTAAGTACATTATAATACTTGTAAGTTAAGATTTTTTTGTAAACCTTACCTTGCCACCAAACTGCCCGCTGGAGTGCGACGTATGGCTATAAGTATAGACACTGGTCCCACCGCGAGCTAGTAAGCTATGAGCTATCAGCTATTTCAAGGGACAAAAGATAATCGCCCGTGTAAATATAAAAGCCTGGGCAGAGAGTACGATTTTGTACCGTTTGGCGTAGAGACGCTAGGTCCATGGGGTCCCAGCGAGCGCAAACTTTATGCAGAAATCGCGGACCGTCTGGTTGATGTAACTGATGACAGAAGAGCTGGCGGCTTCCTTACACAACGTATCAGCATTGCGATACAACGAGGAAATGCCGCCAGCATCCTTGGTACAATGCCTCGAATGCCTTTTTTAGATTTTGTACTGTAACTAGTTAAGTACTTGTATCATAATACGATTGTAATTTCTGTAAATAATTATGTTGCATAAATTCAAAAGTACATTTCTCAAAGAATTATGATTAATAATAATTATTTATTATTATTAATGAACTACGATTGCCCGGCTATGACATATATGTCTCTATTATGTACACGGGATCGATTATCTTTTGTCTTTTGAAATAGCTGATAGCTCATAGCTTACTAGCTCGCGGTGGGACCAGTGCCATAAGCAGTAAAATCACTTAACTGCATATATGTGTCTCTTAAAGGTGTGTGTGATTAACACTAATCGATGTTAAATATAATATTTATGTTTCAGGATATTTTTTATATCCAGAAACAATTCCTCAAAAGTAATTGTAAGGATATCAATCGTATACGTATTACCTTAAGCTTACCAATTTACAGGAAACCAGTTTCAGAAAAAGCGCAATTCATGCGATCGGTAAGATAACAAAGTGATTCTGATACTTTTATACTGATCCTTTTATACTGGTCCTTTTTATTTAACCCTTATATAGCTATAGAACTCCCAAAAAATCCAATTGAATTTTAATCCAAACTAGCTATTCGCAATATCATACCGGAGAGAGCGAAAATATATGATAACTTTTTCTTTACTAGCACTAAGTTCGGTTGCTAGCATGTTCTAACATATATAGGTGTACACATAAAAAGGAAGTTAAAGGGTAGGCAACGCGCATGTTCACCCTCTGGATTTGCAGGCGTCCATAGGCTACGGTAACTGCATATCAGGCGGGCGGTACGCTTGTTTGCCACCTTCGTTTATATATAAAAATGAAAAATATAGCCAATAATAAACAAGTTAAGTAATAATAAACAACAAATTAAGTCATGTTCCATTATCTATTCGGCACCTGGACCGCTTGAAAATGTGCATTATATATGTATTATATTTCGAAGCATAGTTTTAAACCTCATCAGCTGTTGAAGAGGTCACACCTAGAGGAACATACTTTAATATTTATACTATTAGTAAGGCTCAATTAGAATAGCCAGCGTCGTCCATTATGTAATTTTGCGCGTCGATCAGCTGTGTTTTCGAGCACGTTCATTGGTGCCTGAGTGTTTCGATCGTTTTAAATCAACCGATTGTGACTAGTCATGATGTCATAACACTGGAAATGGTATTAGGTATCATCTTTGCCACCTATTATGTCACACTCTACAATATTTTTTTATAGTTGACGGATGTATTGTTTTATACAAATTCTAATAAAACTAGGCTAGATTATGTAGATATTTTTATGTAGAATGTTATTTTTGTAGTTTGATTTAGTCAGTACCCAAAGTCTGAAAATAATGTTTGTAATGATCATTGTACATTTATAAAGATAAAACCAACTTTTCAACTCAGACTTTCGTATTTTTTCTTAATATAATGTCGATCAGGATCCAGTGACGTGGAAAATGTACAGGGCTATCCGTTTGTAATATCGGGATCTCTAAAAGTGTCTGCTTTATATTACTTTGTCATCTACCCTTTGTCCTTTCTACAAAATTAAACAGCTCTTGTAAATGAGTATTTGAAAAGGTGTAAAACTTTTATTATTACTGTTTTTTTTTTACTTAATTTTAGGATCTAATACAAGTCTTAAATCTAGTGACAGCCTTAAACCAATCTTGAAGATACAGTGATTTTATGTCGTATCTTTCCTGTGAACATCGCGAGTGTTACAGATTTTAATTAGTTCTAATTAATATCATCACTTCAAAAACGACTCCTTATATGTATAATGCTGTGTGATAAAAACATGATAGCACTCACAGTCTCAGAAAAACAGTTAATTGCTGTCCACAGACAAAAAACTATTCATGTTCTAATCAGTCTGTATAACTAACTCTCTTTGTTAACGCTCAGTCTTTCAATTATTTCAAAACAAATGCTGAATTCCATTTTAAACAGTTGAACATTTACCTTGCAAATTCCACGTACAAATTCGATTTACTTTTTGTCTCTACAACTGCCAGATCGGAAATAAAATGAAACTGGGCGGCTATTAAATAATGTTTTATTAGTATCAGTTTTTAACTTGCCTTATTACGCTAATATTAGAGTTTGTAAAGAATATCCCAGAATTTTAACTGTAAATCGCTCACACAGATGTTCGAATCTGTGTCCATGGCTACGCACTAATTGCCGTCGACAGAATACATTAGTGTTGAATATATACTGTAAATAATTTGTTGTTTTTATAACGCAATGAATAAAATGTTTCGAATCTGAATTGTTAGAGAGATGAGGGTAGGTTTTCGTATAGTTGCGAGCATATGCTCTTACGTATGTAGTTGTCCTGATTATACCACAGGTCAGCCGATTTCCAAAACTGAGCACTGAATTCATAAAAGTTAGTGTGGATAATCTCATGCCAGTTTATAAGATTTGACGTATACGTAACTACCTATGTTCCATATGAGTCTAGATAAAGTATAGATAAAACAAATAGGTAAATACTTACGGTTTTTAGGATCTGGATAAATAAATCCTTCAATACAAAATAATATATTTCATAATAGTCACTATAGATATTTAAGCTTCGTGCCTTTGACGAGCTATAATTTCGTTTTGATAGATTGCTCCGAAAATAGGAAAATACCGTTGCTTGTTCGGAAAAATTCACTCCGAACCACACAAGAAAAGCCTCACGGCCCATCTATTTCAAATGTTACTCTTTAAACCTCACGTAACATGTTTGTGATTGATCAATTTTGAGCTTTATTTATCAGTCTGTAGAGTGCAGTATCCGATGGATGGAGAAGTAAAAATCAAGGTTAGAAAGGGAACAGTTGATTTCATGTTGGGTCATCCGTCATTAGAGTTTGTGGACTTTCTATAAGTTTCCTTATAATGGACAGAGGGTTTCGAGTTGTATGGTTCAGGAAACTTTTGTCAAAGGCTTTTCATATAAGTATACCTATAAAAGCATAAAGTGATACCTTTAGTTAGCCATTGTTTACGTTTTACCGTCTATATCTAAATAAAGATTATTTGTATAATTTGATTTGATTTTGTTTAAGACATTGTATGCTTTTGTAAGAAGTTTAAAAAACCAAGGCCATCCCATATTAAGCCCACTAAAAACTTTAAAATAAATTAAAAATTGGTTAGTTTTCTTACGATGACCATGTTTTTTTCTTTACAGGCACAAAACCGAAATGGTGGCCACGGCCTACCGATGTCGGCGGGCAACGTGGTTGGTGCAGAGGTGAACGGCTCCCGGCCTACGTTCAAGCCTGTCACCGTTCTTGAAGACCTGCAGGCAGTGCGGTGCGCCGAGTTCCATCCCAACGGGAAATTGTACGCTGTCGGCTCAAACACCAAGACCCTCAGGATATGCACGTACCCGAAGATAGATGATGTCAAGTAAGTCATAAGCGCCTCATTTGTTTACATTGAATCTAATTAGGCCATTACGCCACCCAACAGCACACACGAGACGCAATTTGAAACTCGATGATGTAATTACTTAACAAATTTCCGGTCAGGTCATTTATGCACCTGTGATGGTTTAATGCACTTGATCCAGCGTATTAGTCTGCTCTTTCGACATCTAGCAAACGCTGCTAAATGCCAAAAGGCGTTAAACTATAAAGGAAGTAATATGCATTCGGCTCAAGCCGATTCCGCATTTCGCAGCCGTATGATGGCTTCACATCAAAACTTTTGGATCGCAACGTTGTGTTTTTCTAATTAAGATTCAAGTTTAATTATTAAAGTCTGCAACTGGTTAATCGCTGCTTCTCCTCGCAAATCTGAGTCGAGGCGATATGAAACTCAAACTTTAATACCGTGCGGTAAACTTAACAATCTGACATAGAATGCCGCTGCAAAGTCATGCTGGATTTATGAAGTTAAGCGTTTGAAGATTCTGTGGTTTACCACTCTATTATACAGTCCCCGTGTGTAGGTAGATATAAGATGCCTAAATAGAGCCATCTGGTGAGCATGCTTCGTATTCAATTCTCATTAAGTATAGCACCGCCTCAGTAATATCTTGAACAACACGGATTGAAAATTATCTCAACCGATCTTATTTGTAGAGCGTGACATGTAACTTTGACCTGATATATTCAGTAGTGGACGGATTTCGGCTGATATGATGACTGTTCGATCAGGTTGCAATTCCAAAACATGACTGTTATAATAGATGCCGAGTTATCCTAGGAAAAATATTCTTCGACGATTTTAATTATTAGCACAATAAGTTTAGACTTTCCTAATGCACCCATTTTCGCAAGTTAATAATACAAAATTAAAACTTGTTAAATAATTTTGTGTCTAAACCCAGGAAACTTTGTAAAAGGGCCTCCCCTTTTCTTAATAAATGTATTATACCTAAGTTCTGGCGTACATGTTCGCCGGTTATGTTTGTTAATTACTTAGACTTGTTAGCCCTGATTAAAGCTTTTTGGAAGGCAAACAAATAAGTGCTATACGTCTCATTTGTATGAGGAGTTTTGATAGAGCCTTGCTCGACTTAATAAAAAAAATGTAATAACGAGATTTTTTCAAAGTAGTGACGATATCTTTGTGACTTTTATCCAAGTGAGAGTTCAGATCTAGTGCAAAACGATTAAACTTTGTTATTGGCAGTAAACAATAAAGTGCCATATTAATGTATATGAAAGTATCACTCATTTAATACGATCACTGATTTGTCAATCAATTGTTTGGGTGCCGTCGAATTTTCCCGATGGAAAATCGTTTTGTGCTACATATATCATGTATTCATGTACCTAGCTGATTTCACATAGGAAAGTACCCAGTTACGCAATATAAATTTATTATTGTCTCTGCAAACATGCAAATGCAAATATTATCTATTATGTTGTGAGCACTGGTTTTCTGCTTTCGTCGTATATTTTCCTCAATGTAAACCATCGACTGAGCGATTTGTCAAATAAACGGTTTTTTCTCAAGTTGTATACATTGGTGTATCGTATGCACTAGGGCTTCCAAATACCGGAGATTTTATAATACCCGTATTAAAATCCCTGGGAATTTAGTAGAAAAATAATTAAAATCTACGGGCTCAGAAATAAAAACAGATTTTTAGTCAAATCAACATGTATTCCGAATGTATACTCGTCATATTCCAAATTATATTTTAATACCCATATAACATTGAAATCGGCCGACATTCGATTGATAAAATGCAAAACTATATAATTATTTCTCGAATAAACATGACAATATTCACAATAAAACAGTCTTTCTCTAAATTGTTGCTTTAAATATGACGAATTTGATATATATGGCGAAGGGAGAAGTATTTCAAGATCTTTATTAGCTTATTTAAAAAGTCGCTATCCATGCGTGATATATTGTGTATAAAATAATGTATGTGTTATCTTATCCACTATACAAGTTTAAAACATCTAGTCCCACAATACGGCATTAAATTCGACGAAATATGTATCCCGGGATCCCGGGATTTCAACCCCATGGTGCAACTTTATTTAAAAAAAAATTATATTATGTACATAGAAAATTTATATTAATTGCCACACCTTGTTACACCTTTTAATTTCGCATATTTATAAGTTGGGATTGAAAATCTCAACGAGACGGCGGAATCTATGGTCGGCTGATCATCGGATGCGGATCAAACGCGGTTGTATCAAAAACAAATCATAAATAAAATTGTGTTTTTTTTAATATGAATGCCATATATTTTAGTGTGCCATGTCACGACACAATCGCCGAGTTTCGGTTGGTCAAAAACCGGAGCAGTACACATGAATTCATAGTTTTATACGCATATCCCATTCAATTGGTCTAGTTATGGTCAGATGACAGAATATCTATCCATCTTCTTTTTACACATCGTTAATGTCACATTTTTTGATACTCCTTATAAAATTACTATAAAAATAAACCTTTTTAGGGTTCCATAACCAAAATGGCATAACCGGAACTCTTATAGTTTCGTCCTGTCCGTCCTTATGTCACAGCCATTTTACTCTGAAAGTATTATTATAAGTATAACTTAATAAAATATCAACGCATGCTTTTTGTAAGCCACAGCTTAGTTTCGTAGTAAAATTGCTGCAAACATATTTTTATTCAGTCCATCTTCATTGTCAAATATTATCTCCTCGGAGTCGAGTGATATGTTGCACATCAATCGATAGGTCTTTGGATTTGTTACAACATTTTTTGCCTAAGTGAATAATATTGAAATATTCGGTTCAGAAGTCTTAAAAATTGTACTCTGTAACATTTGAACCAGAAATCTAAAAGATATTAAATAATTCGATAATATTTTCTTCGAGTCTCGTCATATTTTTCCAACGAAAATTGTTTTAAACATTATCGGTTAAGGCGTTTTCAAGTTATCTCCAGAAAACTTTTTCCATACGACCTTTTGAAAACAGCTACGGAACCCATCATGTAAGTGGTCCGACACGCACTTGACCGTTTTTTTTGCCAGAGGCGAAAATAAGTACTCCTATAAATAAAACTTAATAAATGATAAATTAATATGGACTTTATAAAACGCAAATTAAGTCAGGAATAAATATACTTCGGGTTCTTAAATTAAATATAATTAACATTCATAAGGTTTCCACGAAAGGCACGAAATGAGCTTATTATCATAAAAGGCACACTGAACCTCTAGAAAGCTCATTCTAATCTCATAAATTATGGCTACGTAAGAATTAACCCCACTTATGCATATTACGCAAAAAGTAAATAAATCCAAATCTTAAGCTTGAAAATAGGTTTTTTGTATTCGCGGTTTAAGAGATTACGGAGATGAAGCGTTTGGGATGTCAACTTAATACAGGGATATGAAACGTATATCCGATGGCAACGCAACGTGTTCATATTTTAGCAATTTATTTTACTTATTTACTTATAAACCGATTTATGAGTACATAGTAAATATGTTTCAAGGTTTTCCCTAGGGACAACAGCATAGTATAGTATAGGAACCTCAGTTCTTCAAAAAAGGAGTGTGTAGGTTCTTAAATGGTATGAAACGCGCATGTGATTCGTCTGGAGTTGCAGGCTACTGTAACTGCTTGCCATCAGACGGGCCGTATGCTTGTTTGCCACCATAATTATATAAAAAAATGGATTTGAATTATAGTATAGTCGTAACTCTAGGTGTAAGGGCAGAGTGGACGCATACGTATGGAAGCAACCGTAGTGCACGGCGTTCAAATACCTGTGTAGCTCGACGCAAGCCAGCACGCCTCGTCCAACACTAGGCTTCGAGTATTTCTTCTCTGTACTTAGTCTAGTAATTGAATAAGCCTCCGTACCTGTAAGTGGGTCATTTTATTTAATGATGTATAGAATCGATGGTTGTGTACTCAACTTTTTTTTTGTGTGGTTTCTACTCAGAATCCTGAGTTCTTTCGAGCCTGATAGGAGAAAAAATGTGTCCTAAGGTTTTTGTATTCGATTCCGTTACTATATCTCATATATATTTCATATGGCGGTAACGAAACGGAAGTAATGGGTACTACCTAACAAAAAATGCATGAACATTTTGGGACAATTTTTTTCTCCTATCAGGCTTGAAAGTGAGTCTGAGTAGAAACCACACAAAAAAAAATAACTTTAGATAATACGGCCCAAGTCCCTTAGGCTAAAGGCGTAATACTAAGGTTGCGGTAGTATATTTTATTCAAACCCGTCCACGCTGCGCTAAACATATGAACTCACAATTTTATTCTACAAGAGCGAGCCAGAAGATAATCGGAGGTGGATACCCTCGCATTCGGCTACACTTCAGGGAAATATTTGTCCTTAACTTGACAGGTGGAATAGTATCTCCGCCAAGGATATTTGCATAGGGCGCAGATCGGTTTTATTGTTGTAATATCGTATTTTTATTCCGGCCAGCATACATTCACGAGGTCAATCGTGCATATGGAAAGGCCATTGAGGTAACCCTCGCGAATTTCATTCCTACGTTATAGAATTTTGATATTTTATTTGATACCTGATATTCTTCAACGATATTTATTTTCTGGTTTAACAAAAATGGACAATATCTATATACTACTGGCACCCGCCCCGGCCTGGTAGAGATGCAACGTATCTATCAATATATTATCATAAACTATCCCCTTGATTCACTCTTTATCTATTCATAAAAACTACAGTTACAGTTGCGTAGTTTTAAACGTGTAAAACCAGTCACATATGGATACTTACTTTATTATTCACATGCTATTGCTTTAAAGTGAAATAATGTATATATGTATATGGGCATACATGACTATACAGACAGGTAGCGACTTTGTTTTATACGAGTACAATGTATTGACGATATATCCGGATATCCCTGTTAAAAGCAAATCTTAACTCTTTTATTCTTGTTACACAGTCGAATGACATCAGCGATCAACGTTACAGTCTACAGATGTTGCCCGAACTTTTGAGAGGGCTTTGTATTGTTACAAGGGCAGTGAACGGAATTATTTACAAAATAACAAACTGCTCTGGCTTGGCAGACAAATGGCCGATTTATTAATTTCCGGATGAAATCGCAACGGACGTGTACGGGAAATAAAGGCATTTAAGAGTGGTTTACCACGAATAAAACTCGCTTTTGCACTCTCCTTTTGTTACTTTTTCTTAAGACATTTTATTTGGTGGATTAAGTATTTATCTCTTGCATTTTGCATAGTTTTAGGTGCCTACACTCCGATTGTTTTAGTTCATCATAATTACTAACCGTAAAACCTTGTATAAATTCCTTTAGAAAACTGTGTATTAATCTATTATATGATCAATTCGTTGAAATATTTGTGTTTCACTCAAACAAAAGAAGGTCGTGGTCTTGTCATGATTAAAATAAACTTCTTAATATCTTGTCATATTAAGCATAAATGTTATATTGTAGAACCTTGTGCTCTAAATTAAAATAATAAGCTGGCGTATTTTGCATATGATTGCCGTGTTTCGTGGCTGAAATGAGAGCGACTCGAGCCGTTGCCCAGCTCACCTTCCGTTCCCATCTCGTTAAAGGACAAATCCGAGACCTTTTGTCCCCTCGCCAGCGCCTTGGCATCTCGGCAATCCCTCTTACAAATAACCTTATGAAATACACATTCGCCTTTACGTCGCTGCCGTACAAGCGTTTACGCGAAATTAAACAGTAACTCGGATAAGAGGACCTACAAAAAATGTCAATATACAGAGCAGCCTTCACCTTAACTCGGAGAAATAATATCTGTGTACAGATATATTAAATACGAGTATTCCCCTCGCTCGCCCACTTGTTTGTCTATTTATAATAGTTTCCTTAGTGAATATATTGTAAACTTAAATTCCTATTTTATTTTATTGGTTTTGTTCATGTGCATATAATAACTTATGCTCGTAAGACAAGAGTTTATCTTCATACACATACCGCGTACATCGAAGTTCGTATATTTCGGGCATCTTTCTCTTTTACTCCAATCAAGGTGTCGTGAGAGTGACAGATACAATCGTCCGAAATTTACGAATATCGTTGTTCGCGGTAGCGCCGCAGGTATCAGTGGCGATGAGTCAATTTGTTTCTTAGGCATCACGGAGCTAATATGTCATAGTATTTTCTTTATGAGCCCAAGGAAAAATGTTACTGTGTACTTAGTTAAGCCGGAGAGACTTGGCTTTGATGGACGCGCCAACGCTGATAGGTATTATTTCATACAGTGAGCATCACAATCAATTAATACATAAAGCGAATTAAGGTACGAATACACAAGCCAACTAAATAGTTACTTGGTGAAAATGAAAACCTACAACAGTTTATACTTTAAACATACTCGTAATCCGTCACGTAACTGTGTGGTTCTGTACTCAAATAAGTGCAGTGCAGTATATAGTGCTTTCCTTAGAATTTCTCCCTATTGCTTTAGGAACTTTTGTTGATGTTGTTTTGTTTGTCCCCTTTAACCATAAGTATATTGTGTCACCTTGTGTGTTATTGACTTATTTTGTTATTGACATTATAATTACAATATTTTACTACATTTTTATCATGGATTCAGGTGCAATGTAAGTATCAAAAATACAGTTTTACAATCATGCGTACGATGACTGTTTAAAGAAAACCAAAGTTTAAGTCCGTCAGTTATATTATCAAAAAAATGTTGATCATGTATTTATTATTTTCTTAATCAAATACTAAATAACGCGGAGATACAATACGCGTCTAAGTTCGGGAGTAATGAAAGTAGAGAGTTGCGTCTTAATACACCTCCGATATTTCTTGAGGCGTCACTTCCTCTGTAAATCAATGTCCTACGTTTAAATAGAACATTAACAGAAGACTAATTACGTGTCAGTCAATATTTGATCAAGCACGCACTTTCTAGCATTATGTCAGTCATCGTGCCAGAACAACGTATACTACATACAGCCTTCTCATTCATTATCATGCGACTTAGTTACAAACGGATAAACTCACGTGTAATTATATCGCACTAGGTGAGTGAGCGATACACCCTCAACGCGGTCGGTGTGTCTTGACTCGGCTTGAAGATGGGTACCAGAGCTTACCCGAAACATGTGCGATATAATTACACGTGAGTTTATCCGTTTGTAACTAAGTAGTAGCAACATGGCTCGCAACAGTTTTGATATTGATACTCATACGTCTATATGTGAACGTATAGATTTTCTGTCACGCCCTAATGCTTCGTGTTGATCAGAGCTGTGATATTTTAATTGCAAGTTTTTGAAGCGGTTGTCGTTTATTTTAGTTTGATACTATTTTCGACTCGCCCTAATTAAGAGATCCCCACTAGTGTAGGCTAATAAATTCTCTTCATTTTTATAAAGTTGAATACAGAAGATTAATCGCAGTATAAATGTATGATGAGCAGCGTCTGTACCCCTTTTCTCATATGACAAGTCGTTAACATTGGCGACGCGCGTTTCCCTTGACCTTTCACGGTCGCGAGACTGTTTTTATTGTTTCCCGAGACATACTTAAGCGTAATTTTAAGTATACATGTAACTACTTTCGATTTTCTCTCTGGGATTAAGCGTCTAATGTCACGTCTACGTACACGCTTATTTCGTCTAGCTATGTAGGTAGTCATATATGGAGTTATATTCGCAAAGAATTTCTTGACTTAGAATGGCGGTTTAGTTTATCGTTGCGGTGACTAATGCGGAAAGTGCGCGCACAAGGGCGTATGTGAAGCGGTATTTCGTTTAACTTGACTGTTTTTAAAGTAACGTTTGTGAAACAGGACGTCGACCTGAGCAAACTGGTGCATAGCGCTATTGTTCCATACTGGTAATACGGGCCGCCTCGGCTTCGTTCACTAACGGACTTTGAAACTAATCCTTTGTGCACTTCGCAAAATGAGCGACCTCAGTTGGTGTAGCAGAATTGTTGAATCTATGGGTAAATCAAGGCACGGGCACGGGTCCATTTTATCTGTCTCTCTTTTTTACTAATACTTAATTCCCACTGTGTTGCCGTTTCGCAGACAAAACACAACTCCTATCTTCTAAGCTGGTAACAATTTCGGTTTCTTTTATATAGATAAGGTCGCACCCCTGAATCGCATCAGTACTGTAGCGTACAGAATACCGTCTGTTAACGACATCGTTAAATTTATCTGGTATGAAAATTGTTAAAACTTTGTAAGGTGTAGGTATGACAGCCGTACCCTCAAAAGTCGTTGCAAAAGGTGCAACTCGTGTAAATAATTTTCTTAACGGAGAACGAATTTTGGTAACTATTACCTATAGGCACTAACTTACACTTCCTATAATTCAAGGTCCATTACCTTGCTAAGCCTATTTTTGCACATGGAGATTATTGGAATTCACAGTAGTGTACATACACATTTTTACATATTGTCGTTCCGTAATTAGTCTACTCTAACGGACTACTGATGGTATAAGTCGTTTTATCCGAGTGAGCTCAAGTCTTAAATATTTCCGAAGCCGGGTTGTCTGTGTCATGCAAATAAAGCACTCTGATCTGACCACACAAAGTATCTGAGCAGCTTACGTATTCTACCTACGTAGGTTAGGTAGGTACCTACTCTATTATCCATTTTCCCTACATACATGCACAAAAACTCTGTGTTGAATATTTTCTTAGTATGGGGTAATGCATTGTTACTACCAGATTTTTATTTTATTTGCAATAGAGAGAACAAAGGGGTTTCAAACTCATATTACAATACAGTCCGCTAGGATAGTCTGTTAGCTTTGAAATTAAACAGACTTCTTGACGCTTGCCAGTTTTTCAAAAGAATTGTAAATTATTCACTGGCATAGCAATACTTTAACTGTCGTTAAAACATGGTTATATGAGACATGCATACACCATTGCGTTTTATTTTTAGCAGTTTGTCTAAACTCTTGCATTCGCTTTTTCGACAAATAAAGCTTTTGGGCAGAAGTATCTCGATTGTGATCCCAGAAGGAACTCTAAGAGCCCTCGTGTTACCCATTGAACCACAGAAACGTTCTGAGCGGATAAACCCCAGTTGTCAACGGCATAAACTTTAGTAAGAGGAGCGGAAATAATACGATTGTCAGCCTTGGACATGCCAACTAAGAAGGGATTTGTCGCTTTTGTCGAAGTTTATTACTAGATAAAATTATTTCAGTGAACTTAAGACGTATCTGTCTGTTATGATTGTTTAAACATGAAGCTCAGCCTTGCGCTTGAGGATACTTCTACTGATCATTTTCAGTAGCCGGTACAAATTTATATACACTTTAATTGTAACTAAATTCAGTATAATTATTATCGGCGAATAAAGTCACCAGGGAGCTGAGACCCTTCAAAGGTATCCTGAATCCTCTAGAGTTACAGGCTACGGTGACTGCTTACCAACTGAGCCATATGCTTATTTGCCATAGTCGCAGTATAAACAAATGTATATATAATAGAAAACGTTCCCAATCGATTTTTGAGACACGGTTTTCTTATTACTTGCTTCCGGCACTCGATACCGACGCGAAGTCACTCTACAGTGACCAACTACAACATACATAAAATCGATTCCTAAACGTCCTTTATAATGCAAGAAACCACTAAAGTTAATGCAACCACACGTTTTACCTTATGAAGTTATGAGCCATATTTGTGTACAAAAGGTTACAGGAATCGGGAACAGGGTATCATTTTGATATATTTTTATCTCTGACCGGACATTTTAAACATTTGTCAAATAAATTACATTTAAAAATACATCTATTTAATAATGTTTAGCAGATGGCCGGACTCACGAGACCGTAGTCGAGCAATTAAGTAAAGCAAATGTCGTAAATACGTTGCGCTTATCACGTATATTTCGGCAAGTTATATTAGCAAATAAAAGTATACGAAAAAGGCACTTATCTCGTCCCTTCGAGAAATAAAAATCTCGGAGAGCCCCTATAAATTATGAAACCTTCGTAACGCCGCACAGGGAATTCTGTGATTTCTGCGGCTTTTTATTTCAACAACAATGCCCCGTGTCACTCAGATTGAATCTACCACGATGCCGAATTTAACTTTGTTTTGTGGTCAGCTAAATATCTACAAATCATTGAATACTTGGAGAAGTAAGTGTCATTTTTTTGTGGATAAGTTTTTTTGTGTAATATTTTTTTATCAAAATAAAGTGACGTGATAAAAATTGGAGCACACATTGAATAGAATATAAAATTTTACTGGTATAGATATTATTTTTACTTACTTTCTTGTAATTCACTATGTATTATTGTAAATAAAGACATTATAATAAGAAACATAAAACTATACCTAACATAAGAATTAAAAGCTAAAAATGAAGAAAATAAAAATTAAGAACTATAAATAAAAAATTTGCCCCAAATCGCCGTCTGCTGGCAGCGTGCCCAGAAGGCTGGCAGCATTGCCCCGTTGGATCGCAATGCTGATCCGCTGAGCGAGATATGACCCAGCCCTCTGGTCACGCGTCAACTCGACTAACCTACGGCTACATTCTTTAAAAACCCTGTGGGCGCTTTCCCCCCATGGTCCCAGGGTTTCAACCCCAAAAGGCTCAAATATGCAACCACTGTTTATGGTTGCATATTTGCGCCGCTTGAGGAGCTCGGCAGAGTTGGTATAGATAAATTGTGTATTTTAAAATACGAATAGTTTCTTCACGTCGCTAAATGATTAAACTACAACTTTGCTTATTCATTCAAAAAGATGACGCCTATTTTCATTGTCCATTTGAGATATTATTTAAAAGTATAATAAGTACTCGTAAGTATATCACCACGTATGTTTCTTCGTCTTCGTCTGTTCTTTTACTTTAATTGAAAAAAAATCGGAGAACACGCCTTGGTGCAATTTTAACTAAGAAGTATAGTGGCATCTCAAGCCCTCGCTTCCGAAGTTTGACGCGTACTTTTGCACATCTTTCTTTGGCTGACAAAATAAAAAAAATTCTTAAGTCTAGTCAAAAAAGGTTTAAAAGTCCAGTATAATTATAAAACAGAAACAAAGGAATAAAGTTATATTAATATGCACTCGCAATGCAGATTCATATTCTAAACTTATTCACCCAGATAAGCATTTGTTTAAATACAACCAAATTATACTTACGGATTATCAGTAGATATTAAATAATTTAAGCAAATGGTGACTCATGGATGAATACTAAGTAATCCTCGCATGTGGAAAGACCTTATTTGAAAGTTGTATCTCCAAGACTGTGCGTGATGCGTCGTCATATCTTTGCATACGCCTCTAGTTGTTGCGGAACTGGGGTGATGTCACACTTCAAACTTGTATACTTGTTGATTGTTTTATCATGAAAGAACTCCACACATATCGAGGTATTTTATTAGGTTCCCATACGGAAAAGTTGTCATTTACCTCGATTCATATTCTAACAGTATCTTTAAAGAGACAATTTGCGCTATTATAAAAACAATAGATATCTTTAGATGATATTGAATATTGTGGATTTGTGAAAAGTAATTTGTGGATTTGTGATAGGTAATTTTTCGTATTAATTATTTTATGATTCCATCGAATGACTCGAAAGAAACCTACCGATGCAGGCATTATGCAGCGAACATGCACGTTTCATATGCCATTGACAACGCCATTTATGTGTATTCAGTATTTATTTGGCTTTAAAGAGATCATTGGAACGAAAAAAGTTGATTTTATTGTTCTCCTGAAATCTTCATATACTATAATTATTGTGTAATAGCAAAATGTAACTAGTATATGAACCTTCCTCATTTCATTCAATAGCTTAAAGTTGTATAAGCTAAATCACTTGAATGCCAAAATGGCTAGCGAAAAGGAAGTTGTCTCTCGACATGGCTGAAGTTCTTTAAAACTTAAGCCAATATTTTTTTCATATGACCTGTCTTTATTTTTTGCAAATAGTGTACGTGTTACTAAAATATTCCGCAGTTATTAATAACTGGCGTTATATAAGCCTAAGTCTACACCGCAAGTGCATATTTCGGTCTAAAATAGTGCCGTCCGGATTTTTATTTGCTTCTTTATTTATTAAAATTAAGTTTTACCGGTAAACAAAAAAAACATTCTCACACCAAAAATATCGCAAGTGATCCTTATCTCTTCTACCACTACGTAGTGTACAATTTGTAAAATTTTAATGATTGCACGCTTTCGCGAGATCTTTTGTTATTATAATCAGGCTGTGTAATTAATTTCAAATTGTATTAATTAAAAACAATAATGGAATTGTAATATGTGTAGATGAGGATTCAGTGAACTTGTTATAATGTGGTTTCATTCCGGGAAATTGGCTTCAGAAGTAACGACATGGTGAATATGATTTTATTGTTGTTTGAACTTGAAATATTTATTTATGGGCTTTGATATCAGGGCATCAAACCCTCAGACTTGGAAAGGACTTCGTTTTAAAACGAATACTAAGGCAGAACTATTTCTGTACACGCGTATATATTGATTTTTTATAGAATTATTTTTATTGGAACTAGTATACGGCCTCTGTTACATTGTATTAGATAAGATAATATCAATAAATACTATACAATATTGTACTATAGATATGTTTTTGAATATATAATTCTTGCGCGCATACTAGGTACTACTATCTTATAAGTAGTCTACAAAAAAAATATTTACAGTAGCAAAGCAAAGAAATGCTTCCGAGAGTAGTCGTTCCTAATTACTCCAAACTCGTTATTCGTTAACAAAGGGGAACTGTAACTATGATCTATTTGTTATTATGTACAATTTGCTAACTGAACCTCGATCTTATTATATATTAAGCATCTCGATCTGCTCCTGATTTTATTTAATGCAATCCACTAATGCGTCTTGATGGCATCAAGAGCACTCACGGTTCTGTGTGACGGCAATCTAATTATTTTATATAAAAATACCGTATTGTTAGCGACCGCGCAAAGTAGGAACTTGAAATTCGTGAACAAAGTAAGCGCTCCACTTAACTTTAATCAACTCTGAAAGGAAAAGCGAGAGCACAATATATCCGCTGTTGTTCCCAGTACATAGGTACCGGGTACATTCGGAATCGCGCGTACCTCAGGCGTGAAAGGATCAAAGGATTATTGCGAAACCGGTGCAGTTGTAATACGCGATCCACATTAACAGATGCACAATTCGGGTATTGTCGGGCTCTTGACCTCTGTACAGACTTATATATATTTTTGAAACGACCGACTTTAAGTTTAAAGGTACAACAACACGACATTGACGACTTATCCACTTACGAAACGCGGACGAAACCAGATAAATATTGGCAAATGTGTATTCACAGCACTAATTTTAAGCTGTTTTTTTTTTTTTAATTTTGCTATATAGTTCGTTTTTGTTTCAACAGGGACAATAGCGCACCTTCGGCTCCGACAGTGCTTCTCAAGCGCACCAAACATCACAAAGGTAGCATCTATTGCCTGGCCTGGAGCCCCGCTGGAGATCTTCTCGCGACCGGCTCCAACGACAAGACCGTGAAACTGATGCGGTTCAACAGTCACACCTGCAACCTCGAAGGCCAGGAGGTAAGTGCCAGGCGGCCTAACATTCGCCCCAATAGACAGACAGGCTGTGCAAAAATATGTACCGAAAGAATCCTTTCATAAATACGTCCTACAACCTTATTTACTGTATAAGGTTGCTCGGTACATATTTTTGAACTTTGGCAGTGAACGAATTTTTACACTTGACTGTACGTAGATTATGCAATCAGCCAAGCATCAAAACTGTGGTAGTCAAGTATGTATATATGTCATTATTACAGCCTTCGCCACGGCACTGTAGAAAGTGACAGTCTACCAAAAGTTTTTAGTTGTAAAAAAGGAAAGTCAAACTATGTGAAAGAACTAAGTCAACTGGCATTTATGTCCTTCATATAGCTTGCAGTTTTTATTTAACCTTCTCTCATGAAAAGCTGCCTAGCGAGCGTATATAGCAAATGCACACTAACTATACTAATCATATTTCGTCGCTAGTTCTTATCTATAACACTAGAGAAATTAGTTATGATATTTATTGCATTGGAGTAAATACACGATAAAAAATATTTTCAACGCCCGTCCGCGGTCTTTACTCATGAATTCCGCAGAATGACTGTTCCAAATCTTCGAGCATTCTCTAAAACCCTACCAAACCGTAAATGGGTACGTGCTACTGCGAAAACATGTTAACTCGGGTTAGCGAGTAGCGAAGCAAGTTAGAACTATTTCCTTTATCTGTGAAAAGCACATGAATCTGTTTTCTCTGTAGGTACCGATCATTCCTCCTTGTGTTTCGCTTAATAATTGATACTTCTGCAAATAACGCATTAAAATTAGAACTACAAACACTTTATAATCTGTTAATAATACGCACTATTTTCCTTTGTTCCTGGAAATAATTATTTACATTGTTTTTAGAAAAGAAAACGCAAAGGCATGAATTCGCTTCTTCTTCTTACTTTGTTTACATAGTTTCATTCAATAATTTCTAAGTCGACTGAGTTAAATAAGAATTACCCCGTGGACAAATGAATGTTCGATGACTGCTTTTTTTCATATACAGGGCCAGATTCCGCATTAAGACATTCCTAAAACGCGTCGACACTGCATTAAGTACAATTTACTTGTGACATGATATGATTTGCTATTTGCAGTAAATAATACTTATATCATTTTAAACTATAACAACAGGTTACACCTAAATATAAACGCGGATTCAAATGGATAAAGCAGCTTTATGACTACGAGACGTTAAGCGCCTAGTTCTTCGCCTGTTTATAAATGTATTAAAAAGGAAACATAAGAACATTTATTAAAAGATATTTTACCTACTCGTATATACCTTTTACCTAATCCAAAGTTAACGTTACGTGACAATGGGGTCAATTAGATAATAAACTAATCGAGTGTAGATAAATGAAAACATATATTGAACATGAAAGTACGAGTACACTCTGAACGAAAGCGGCTGAGGATCATCGGAAAGAGCTGCGCTCAAATTTCAACTGTGTCGAGTAGCACCAAATAATCAAGTGCCTATCTGAGCTAAAAGCGTTATAATGGTCACTTTAACGCGGCCAAGTAATCACTCCGTGAGGCATTATGCTACCTTTCGAGCGGGGAAGTTAAAGTGGCAATACATTCCGCTCACGACAGACCCTTTGTTTACCTTGCTATCACTCCACGTACGTAAATTTTGTAGCTTTTACGTTGTCCCACGTGAATTCATGCTGCATTGGAACTGATTCGTACGACCAAGATAATAACATTTACTCAACTTTGTTTACTAAGTTTGCCGCCGTGTCAGTACACTTTGCGAGGAAACTTTTCAAATGAAATGTCACTTTAACCCTTTGGTTGGAACACTCCTTTGTGTTCGCATGAACGAACCGTGCTCTCGTTTGAGTTTGATAGCTGTTTGTTAGATAGATTTGATCCTCAAGTGATGAGGTCATACAGTCCCGCGGCAATTTCACTAATGTATTTTGTTTGGCCTTGAAATGCCTTACGAATTTAATTGTTACTAGAATATCATTAGCATGCATGCACATCGAAAGTTGTTGGCGAAATAGAGATGCACGTACACATGTAATTAGAACCCATATACAGACAAAACGCAATTAAACCGAATTCACGATAATTTCTTTACTTCTTGATTCATGCAAATTCTTGCGACTCGCAATCGATATTATAAATTGTAATAATTCGGATTCACACTTACGCAAAATGTAAAAATATCGGAAAGGGCGTGTTAATGTAGTCGTATAGCAGTAGAATTTCAGTACTAGTTCTACACCTAATATTTTGCGTGCAGTTGCTGTAATTTGCTTCGAGTAAATTAGTGCTACCACAACCTGTTTAGTGTTAGAAATATTTACTTGTGTTCTTTTTTCAAGCGGTATTAATAAATCGGTGTTACAGGGTGCCGTAGTAATCGGTTAATTATTAATATCCGCTCTATATATTTTGCCATGCTACCAACCACAAGTCAGAGATATCTACGCAACTAATAGCTATTCGCGTTCACACTATTAATATTATTCATCTAATCGAATTGTCATACTAGGAAAACTCCCACTTAAAGAATGGTGTTGCGGTATTAAAACCATAATGTAAAATGTTTGAATTTACATGTCTACTAAATTTTTACACAATGGTCCCGATCCAAATACTTGGCTGTCCCTGTCGTATTACTCATATTTATGGCACCCCTAATCTAATGGAGACAGTCGGCGCGCTTCTACTAGAAAATAAATTAGAAAACAGAATTTAAACTTGAAATTTTAATTGTCAGCAGTAAGGCACGAGAGCTTCAGAGTGATTGTAAATGCTTACTGTGTAGAGATTCCTCTAATTCTAGCAAGAGGCGCGTTGAGTGCGGCCGTTTGATGTGAAACCTAAATTAGAGTAGTGTAACTCGAGCGTTAATCAAAGGAAAACTAATATACCTTTTACAAGTAAATTATAGTGGGTACTCTGTGAGCCACAATTATTTTGTTAAATATTGAGCTCTTTGGCAAAAAAATGATGGTTCCTTTGAAGGGTTTAGATTATACATCGACACTGCCGTTTGTCCGCGTAACCCGAGTCAGTAGCTGCTCAGTACGCTTACCATGAGTTGTAACTTTGTGGTGTTCGATAACGAGTATCGAGTTTACTCTCTGTGCATCTCGTTCGGACTAAAACAGTATAAGCGAGATGCACAGTTAGTAAACTCGATAGTCGTTATCAGAAACCTCAATGTCAGAACTCATGGTAAGGGTACTGATCCGATGCCACCATCTCAAACCGTACCTGGCAACGTTAACGCTATCTCTCATGCCAGAACGGACTGTGAAAAAATAATTGTTAGCTGTGAACCGTTGGCTCCCTATTCTATGATTACCTATCTAAGAGCACCTGTTTTAGGGATTTATGTAAGGTGTTCATAGGGAACTGATTATCCCGTCGCTATTATAATTTAAACAAACAATATCAATGAAATATATTCTATTTCGCATATATTACGTACCTACTCTTATTTACCAAAAACATAATATTGCGTCCATTCAAGAATTTTATTTGGCATGTTGAATAGTGATAATGGTGTTGAAGCCAAAAAATGGTCAATAAATGTTTAATTCACAATCAAATCTAGAATTCACGGCGAGCGGTGGTGCAGATTTTGGATAAGGTTATTCTACGTTTTGGGGGGAAATCCGATTTATAGTAACGAGTTTATAGCAAATAAATATGAACGTATAAAAATGGATCACCACAACAGCATTCAGTGGTTTACTGTAAGGATTTCAAATCATTAAAGTCTAAATGTTTTCATTATCGGCTACATTAAACCTTTAAAGGCTATGAAACCGACCGAGTAAATAAAGTTATACAGAAAACAAAGCATATATATCTTACTTCATGAATTGTATATTATCGGCAAACGCTCCTACTCTCTCATTTTTTAAGATTATCAAACGTTACAGCCAAATTACGGGAGACAATAATGATATTAGATATTATAAGAAGATAATTAGATAAAACCCTATTATGATTTGATCTGTAGCTGTCTGATAAAATGACATAGTAGCCTTCCCTCGGGGACGCTCAATAGCGAATCTAATTTTATATAAGTCATCAATCGCATATTAGTATTAAATATTGATCAAGGGGAAATACGGTAACAGGAAGTCTGGGATATAACGCACGCGTATTTCTCGTGTTCGTTTATTCTGGGTACACGATTATTTGAAAAGGGAAATGACAAATAATTGAAAAGGTAGAATGGTACGAAGATTACCTTGGTTACTTTATTTAAAACTGTGTACCCAAGTTTTTTTAATTAGGTTTTTCGTGTGGTTTCCACTTTTTTGACGCTGATAGGAGCAAATATCTGACCAAAAATTTATTTTATTTTTTATGACTTCCGTTCCGTTACCGCCATTGTTTTCATATAAATATATGAAAAACTGTGACGGAATCTAAGAAAAAGCTTGGAAAACTTGTTTTGTCTTATCAGGATCGAAAGAGCCCACCTTATGTAATGGTCGGTTCCTAAGTCTATATGTTTTCTAGCCTTCCTTTTGTTCCAATAAAACGATGTATAAAGCGATGTTTGAGCGATGAACCTATATACAGCTATGTTCCGGTTTATTTGAAACAATAGCACTAATACACGGAAATCTAATTAATATCGATATGGAATTGCGTCAATAGGAAATAAGTTGCTGCAGTTACGTTACTGCTACGCACTCGTCACGTCCACGTGACTCCATACTCCAGTACCTAGTTCATTACTCCAGTAAACATTCGGTTTTAAACTAATTTTTAATTGATAACCTTATTTGTATTACGCAAAAGTATCTTGAGACTATACCATACTAGCTGTGCCTGCGCGGTTTATTTGTTAATCCAGGGTGTCAGCTAACTCCATATCAAATTTTATTTAAATAGCTCCAACCGTTTAGACGTGAAGAAGTATTAAACATACGCACTCACACACTTTTAGTGTAGATTAATTGTAAGAAACGGGTAACTCACGATTTATAAGTCGAATATTTGTATTTGCTTAGAATGTACTCAGTCACATAGTCACGTTTAAAAATATATAGACACGACCCTTTTACCATGGTATAAACTTTTGGATACTTTGGATTAATTGTATCCGTATTGATGTAGGCTGTATTGAGTATGATTTGAATTAGATTTTTTTGCGATGTTGCTAAACATCGACGGTACACTTGAAATACAATTATTTTATACAATAAAGTTGTTGAGGTCTAATGAGTGACTGGTGTAACAAAGTTCAAATAAATATATTAATTGTATTAAAATGGGAAATTCAAGTTTTGTAACACGAATCCAATTAATACGTTTGAATGTCGCGATGGTTTTGTGTACATATAATAATTCACATAAATTAATTAAGTACCTATAACATAATACGTACAACAAGATCATGTATAATATAAATGTATATGTAATATGGTTGATACATTTAAATTCATTGTAATTGAGTCATATTGTTATTTCCGGTTCGTCTGTAATCTAATCAATATAAAGCGTCTTATACCTATACACTATCTGCTAAGTCAACATATTAAATTGTAGAGAATAAGTTTTATTGAACCGTAAAAGTAGTATCTTATCCTAAACTACATCGTGATAACATCGATAAAACTACAAATTCCCACATGAATACACAAATTTAACAAACTCGTACCGCAAACAAAAATATTACTAAAACAGGAACCTAGTAAACGTGCGGTAAGGTCTCGTTTTCAGAAGCCTGCGAAAGTGAGGCTATATTCCGCGAGAGATGGTACAGCTTTACAAGTTTACGATATAAAGTTACGACTTTTTAATATTTCCACTCGAAGACGGGTCGTTATTCATGATATGATTCTTTTTGTACCGATAATGGGATACTGAACTTTTTATTATAACAGTTCTGTACGATATTAAACATTCTGAGGAAGCGTAAATAGATTGGGTATAAGAGTTATAACTAATTGCATTAAGTCGTTTGTTTTTGTCGTCTTTGTAAACATTTTTTTTCTATAAATTATTTAATGGCGTTAGATGGGATGATAAATTATGTCGATACACTAAATTCACAGTTTTCATACTGAATTAACTACCGGTATTGATAGGTATATTTAAATAACTCTTTTATTTGTATATGTATACACTTGGTAACCCGGAAAGTAAATATACAGCATGTATCAAGAAGAGATGCAAAGCTTTAAACTCGTAAAAGTTTAAGTAAGAAACTAGGTTTTGGTTATGTCATGGAATATCAAGCACATTTTATTTCTTGCGTCCAAAAAATGATAAATTTATTTTAATTGTATAGCATTCTGTATTAATTATTCACAAATGTCAGTTGAAGAAAGTTTGTCAATGAAAATGGTAATCCAACCTTTGTCAACGTTATTAAGAAAAATAAATTATATAGACGTGACATCTAAGATATTGATGACGTATTAATGGGCACTGTTTTCTCGACAATCTTACCATAATTCGACCAGAGCTTCTGCTAAATTATCTAGTTTTAGAAATTATAAGTTAATGCCTTAATATTTGTGTTCAGAATTTTACGGAGAGTTATGACAATAACATAACATTTTATTCATATGGGAAGTGTTAACCGACTTAGAAAAGGTACAACTTGTCAATTATCAATAAAATGATGAAAAAAGATAATCGCAAGCAAATTGCGAATTAGTGTTACATTTTTCATGGCCAAGAACGGGTTAAAGGTTTTGCCTCTCGTGTTGATAAATACTGTAATGTATTGCATTTCCTTGAAGACAATTCAAAATATTGCTCAGTAAATATTATTATAATTGCATATTTTTCATGTAATTAGGCATTGTAATGGTCATCTTAATAAGTGCCCAGCTTCGGTACTGTACCTACAAATGAGGCACTTTAAAAATCTCGTTATTTTCTTGAGACTGAAATATTCTCGAAGTGCATTGTGACGCTGTCTTGTTAAGCTTTGGTTTTTATAGAAACATTTCTGCTGTATCCCCTAACACGCCAGTTGCTATTGTGGTAAGAACTTCATGTTGTAAAGAAATAGGTCGACTGTGTGTTACTTTAAACTATTTTAGTACCTATAATTGTGATCAGGTGTTGCTTTTAATCATTCCTACAGTTTGTATATACTTTATTTATTCTTAAAATCAAGTGCGGTATTCTAAAAAAATCTAAATAAATCTAGAATAGTAAATAAATGGCTCCCTTATTTTCTGTTCATGCCTCAGAAATTGTATATTGTAAGTAAAAACTGACAAACTTATCAAATTAAATATTAACTTAAACTCGGATGTGACATCGCCTCCGCTATTTCGCATATGACGCATCATTTCGTACAAACACTTAAAAGAGCCGATGGCTATAAACAAAAACTGTAGAAAAAAAGCTACTGTTTAGCCAACACACAAGTGTCTATTTAAGTACCATTATTCCATAACAAAGAGTTTCTGCCAACTTTAATTACATGGTACGAGAAACATCCTCTAATCGTGTACCGTATTCATGAGGCAGCCCACACCTGGAGATGTCAGTATTCCTAAAGGGCCCGGAAACTTATCGGATGCTTGGTGCTCATACATAATTTACGAGTAATCTTGCCCTACTCGTTTGCGCGTACATTTTTGAGTTGAACGTCGCAATTGAATCCGCCCCCGTCCGTGTACCGACTTGTTTACGAATTTAAATTATAGTGTCATACAACCGATGTACTTGTAATTAACAATATAAAAAAAAAGATTTGGTCTGTAAATGATTTAAAGTTTGAAACACGAAATTATTTATTGTTGTCTCTGTTATAAACGGACAAACTCACGTGTGATTATATCGCACTAGGCGTCATGTTTCCGTTGGTGACTCACAACAATTTTAATTATATTGTTTTCGCTGTGTTAAATTTCTTGCTTGTTGTTTCGAGAAATCTTTCAGCCTCGACCTGGTCCCCGAATGACTATTTCTCGAACTTACTCCAGGTGTACCTTTCGGGTATACAATGGGAGTTTTCAGGAAAAAGCTCGTTTCATAAAAAAAAAAAACAAAAAAATATGTTCTACACGGATTTAATGCTTAGTTACTATCACAAAACTGACATAATTTAACTTTTCTACAAGTCACGCTAATTGGGTACACTTTTTTCTGAAAACTCCCACTTATATTTCTTTGGATGATGAAGTGACCCGTGAGATGTACTCCCATTTTGAGGACAAAACTTCTAAGTATTGTTATAACGGGATAGAAATACTTCCTAAGAGAGCTAGTGTTTTTGCAAAAGAGCGATAAATTAATAATTACTTGTTCTTTGTTAGCCCGAAGACTTTGTACCGCACCTTGTATTTATGAATAAATGATTAGGTCCTATACTACAAAATTGCGAACAAAGTTTTACCGTTCAACAAGTTTACACAAGTTTCTTCAGATTGGCCCCTGTGTGAAAATCTGCCAGGGTAATAGCTGAACTTTAAGCATTGGCTTTATCTGGCATTAAGGTTGATACCTCTTTCAACTCATGGCCATCTCAGTCCTCGTGTTTTGTATACTTAGTATTCTATTGCAACGCTCTAAACTCTAAGAATAAAAATGAACAGAGGAGATAACGCTCCGCTTACCACAATACGCCGTGGACGTTAGCAAACATTATTAGTTCGACCTTTTCGTTGTCTTCTACGTCGAAGAAGTTTTTGGAGTGCTTGTGTTGCATTAGTCTTTAAAACCTTTGTAAAGTTGTGGGAGTCGAAAAAGAAATTGGTTACGCAGAACCATAAGCAGTATCGTTAATAGGTTCCAAAATAATGTGCCCTAGTTGAATTCTAAACAAGAATATGATATATGATCGTAGTGCACAGTGCATTGTAAAGAACTATAAATGATTATGTATATAAATGTTTATTTCAATGCTAAAAATTCAGTGTTCATAATGAATAAAGTGTAGTCTGATTTAGAATCTTGTTGTATCAATACACTTCTCGTCTTATATGGCGATCCTGCCAACGCAGCGCTGTGCGTCTTGCCTACCGCGACCGTGACTATCATGCCGCAATGTGCAAGGCTTAATTGGGCTATAATTGAATTACTATATCACGTAACTTAATACGACATATTTTAATCTTAGTAACGAATTACTATGGCAGAAGAATTATTAAGTTTAATTAAGCGGTTAGTTGTCAACATTTAATTAAAATACGTTCTAAATGAAGGACATGACAAATTTCAAAAACTAAGCTTAATTGAATCACAAACTGTGCATCTATAAAGAACTTTTGTGATCAGTTTGACACATTGTATACAGAAATTCTACAATTGATTAGTAAAGTAAAACCAATATAACCTATAATAATTGTCTTTAATCATTAAAAAGTTAAATTGGAGAATAAATTGTATACCATTTGTGGAATTATATAATTATAATTTGAGCTACCAAGAATTTTCAATAATATTGTCCGGGTAATGGATGTATTAATTTGCTAAAAACAAATTGTAATAAGTTTAATATTATTATAAAGGCTGATTAAATGCCAATGTTAATATGTGTTCATGTACATATTGTATACTAGGATATAAGTGTACTTACTCACTCTAAAAATACTATAATCTTTATAAAAGGAAGTATTACGTATTCTTAATTTACAAACTTATAATTATTTATATTTAAAACGTCATTTCTATGCAATTTATTCTATGCCACTGACCTTCGCGCCAAACAATTCTGCCCTTAGACCGTTAGAAGGGCAAAAATTGCTTTAATGCTTTACGAGATTATACCTATGTAGCTGACCCCGCGAACATCGTACCGCCTTACAGTATTAACACTTACGTTACCCTTGATAAATAGTCCATTATGTTTATCCAGGGCATCGGGTAACTCCATACCAATTTTCATATTTACCTGTCCTTGTATAAACGGTGTAATCTACCCGACTTTGTGCCTGCTGGCTTTTGCCCGCGACTTAGTCTGCGTAAGATCCCACGGGACATTACGGTAATATCATATATCCTATATCTCAATACACATATTTGTCTATCTATACGCCAAGTTTCATGTAAGTCAGATATTATTGAGTAACAGGCACCCAAACATGTTTACAATTTTTAAGATAATATAGCTTCTGACCGCGCTTTCGTGGCGCAGAATTAGTATTTTGGGTAACTTTCCCGTACACGGAACAATGGTGTTCCCGATATTTGGGAGGCGAACGTGGTGTTAAAGCCAACGCGCAGAGTGCCTTATGACTCTAATAAAAAATAGGGGTACATTTTGATTTATTATTAGTAACGGTGGGAGCGCGTTACTTTTTAATTATGATGTACAGTCAAGGTTTAAATATATGGATACGGTCTAAGTGCCAAGTTAAGTATACATGAATCTTGCTATCAAGACGATAAGGTGCATGTTTACATATTTGGGCACTTTGGTCGTATCCATATCTTTGACCTTGACTACCTACTCGCCATAAGAGAATAAACAAACGCTTACATAAAATTGAATAGCAAACCTTCAACAAGAGCTTATTGTGCTCATACCATCTTATAGTTTCTTATTCTACCCTTATCATCTTATAATATACCTATAGATACGGCCTAAGTGCCAAGTTAAGTATACATGAATCTTGCTATCAAGACGATAAGGTGCATGTTTACTAATTTCCGTATCCATATCTTTGACCTTGACTACTTACTCCCCATGAGAGAATAAACAAACGCCTACATAAATTTAATAGCAAACATTCAACAAGAGCTTATTGTGCTCTTACCATCTTATAGTTTCTTATTCTACCCTCATCATCTTACAGTTGTTTACAGGCAAATTCAGAGTCAGCAAGTAGGTTGGAACTTTAACCATCTCGTTTGAAATAGGCCAAAGCGATTGTTTTAATCTAAACTACTAACAGTCTCTAATATAGCGCGGCGAAACAAATTTTGCCGTGTCCTTTTGTCTTCCTCGTCTCCTTGTCTAGGACAAATTAAGAAAAATCTGTTAAAGCAAGTTGTACATTCAATAAAATATTAACACAATATATTTTCTTGTCCAGGTCGAATTAACCATGCACGACGGCACAGTGAGGGATGTGTGCTTCATAGAGGACACGACGAACAAGACTAGCCTGCTGGTCAGTGGTGGCGCCGGCGACTGCAAGATCTACGTGACTGACTGCGCCACTGGCAAGACCTTCCAGGTAAACCTGCTTCCAAGCATCTGGCTGCATCTGCTGGTTACATAAAACTTTATCCGCGTAGCAGAGCTCCGTCGAGTACTTTTTTTTTGTCGCTGGGAAAATGCCTCCCCTGGCCTCAGGTAGGCCCATGATGGTAGCGAGGGGGTATGTGGGACTCTCTCCTCACTGCTCCTCTTGCTAGCCAAGAGGAGGGGAGGAGAATACCCACCAAAAACCCAGCGCCGTCGTCCGCATTGCCGTTAGGGGAGTGCCACTGGATCACGATCGCACTCGACAGTGACACTCCTCGTCCGTCGAGTACTTGCCAGGCCTTTAAGGCATTCTATAGAATTCTTAGGTATTCCAAACTGATTAGGGATACTTTGGCGTCCCCCAGGTGGGAAACCGACGGTTTCGATTTAATACAGTCGCCATAAGGTATATCGTAGCGGTGGAGGTGGTCACAAATATCTGAATAACGCCTCTATTATGAAGGCGATAAAGTGCATGTTCCGATATTTTTGAATACCTTGGCCGCTCCGATATCTTTGATGGCGACTGTACACCGTTTTGCCTCAATTATATACACACCGCGTAAAATGAGGAAACCGAATAATTTTATTCTGACCATATTTAAAGACTAAAATGTCCATAAACCTTTCAGAAATTCACCTCGTTTCGGAGTTATGAATAATTAAAAAAAAAATGTCGAACTCGGCACCAAACTCTTTCTTAAATTAATTTTACCACTATGGAATTTATTATCGCATCCCTGTTGACCACATAAAAGCAACGGTTTTCTTTATAATGTACGAATTAAAAAAAAAACTGTTTCCCTACACATTTTATGATTAACATTTATTTTTTATATCAAAATACTTTCAAGCAAAAAAAATATTGTCGGAGTTCAGCAAAAGTAATATGATATTTTTTTACTTGTTTCGGCCTCAGGAATACGTTGTTAAAATTATTCGGTTTTCTCATGTTCCACAGTCTACATGTTTAATAATTTAATGTAAATAAACCTATAATTACTTGTATATAAAATATTTAAATTCTTCTTGTCTTTTTTACATTTCTTTAGTGTCTGTATATTTCTATTAAATATTGTCGGTGTATCTGTAAGAAAAAAAAGTCAAATTTGTGTGGAAACATTATGCTTTAAGAAATGAACATTTTTCAATACGTAATAATTCGGTTACTTACATATTTACAATATATACGATCAAACGAAATTGTTAAAATAAATTATGTACAAGCAATGTTTTTTGTTATATAGCGAGAACCAGTTACAATGTTTTAAGTGATTAGTTATTATATTTATCTGTAGAGGAATTAAAGTGATTTAACAAGTAATTAATTAACCTAAATTCAGTCGAGGTTGGCATTGATTCCCGCGCGGACAGCAGCTTTTAATTAAATAAGAATTAGTCTTGGATTAACAGTAATTAAAATGTCGCTTACAAACGAGTGTTTGCACTTCAGCGAGTCGTTAGAACAAATCTGCAATCAAAAAGTTGGACGAACACGAAATGAAAACGACAAAGACTTGAAGAATTTCTGTTTTCTTATAGTCAGTTGTATATTATACAGAACTATATTGCATTTAGTTTCTACCGATTCGTATAAATTATTTGACATTCCCTACATGTCTACATGTGGGGGTCAATTTAAACGACCCCATTTACCTCCATAGCTTCGCAATTAATGTACTTTTAAAAAACAACTATGGTAATCTTGTCATTATGTCACACATAAATTTGTTAGTTACATTACATTATTGTTTAGTTCAAATATGTGATAATGTATTCAGTGCAAACGAACTGCTATACCTAATAATATTGTTATCCTTATTTTAAGTTTCTATTGAACCTAAATTATAATTGAACTAAAAACAACTTCTTATCGGTAAATAGGCATTGTTAGAATACCTGAGCCCTATTTCTTAAAAGTTTGTGACTTGACAAGCAGAAGTCACTCTATAACATAATTTATTAGAAAAGGACTTTCGCTTGTCTTTTATGTTACAAGCTTTCCTGAAATAGGCACCCGAAAATCTTACAGGTCAGAACTTGATTAATTTTAAATGGGATGTCAAACAGGTTCACATAAAGCAAAGTTTCTGAGGTAACATTCAATAAACTTTTGAGGTAACAGGTCCCGATGCGTCGACTAATTCAATCTTAATTTGTACACAGGCACTGAGCGGTCACTCCGGACACGTATTGTCATTGTACAATTGGGGCGGAGCGATGTTTGTCTCTGGCAGTCAGGACAAATCGGTCCGCTTCTGGGACCTTCGGACGGGCGGCTGCGTCAACGTCATCTCGCCCCCCGTCGGCAGTGCCACTAAGGTAAACCAAGTGGAAAAGTTTGGTACACTTAGTACCCTCACAGTGAAATTCTATATGAATGCCGCTAGTCTTATATGTTATGTCACTGTGATAAGCAGGGTTCGGACAAGTCATCGCAGAAATAGATATGGGCATGGAACAAGAGTATAGAGTCGAGGTTTTAGATTATTATTAGATATTTAAAACGGATATTATCGTAATTAAACTTTTGACCTTTTTAGTCGCATATCTGTCATGGATTTGTCAAAGTGGCTGTGGTGACAATTTAAATTACTTAATACAAATATTTGCTTAACTATGGTTATTTCTAAACATTTTAAATGTTGTGCAAATAAATACAATGCAACCATCAAAATGTTAATGGAAATACCTTCACACACTTATGGTGAATTTTGGTTTGCGGTAATAAATGTCATTGAAAAATATAATTAAATAGTTCTGTACGTAATGCTATTCCATTAACCTTGTTCTATTGCCGTGTTGCGATTGTTTTGCGATGACTTGTCCGAACCCTGGTGATAAGGTACGAAGTGGCCCAATAAACACATACATACACATACATTCGACTATACTCAGTGACACTTAGAGGCAGACTATCATACTGTATTTCGTACACTATAGTTATTATTAGTTACTACTATATTTAGTTGAAAAAACGCTAAATTTTCGGTTTGGGCATGTATTCGCTGGCTGCGAAGTTGTAGGTGAAATAATACGAGTACAAATATATAAGTTATCGATACTTTAATTGAATCATTAAGATGCTATCGGATTGGGCAGACTCCCCACAAGGTGGATTGACGACCACCTCGCGGGAATGCGTAAATAACGCGGGCCTATACTATAATAATGAAATCCATAAGTCGTTACGATTCTAATAAATAGATTTTACCTGCAAGGTTTCTTAAAGTATAAAACTTATAACAGTTACCTATAACATAACTTGTCTTTATTGTCCTTTTTTATATTGTCATATGAAAAGTTTAGAAACCGCGATTCAGCGACTTCCCTCGTTTGTAAGTTCCTATAACATAACTGACAATATGAAAAGTTAAGAAACCGCGATTCAGCGACTTCCCTCGTTTGTAAGTTAAAAGTTAAATCTTGTCGGTTTATTCTTGATATTTAAGCCGGCGATATTGGCTTCAAGATGCATCGCCGCGGCGTCGCTTACAAAATATGCATATTGCATGCGACACGCTCAAGTTACTGAGCAGGCGAATATTTCCGATGCTAAAATGTAAGCACCATCTTTTGCTCACTAACATCAGTGAGCTATGTGGTTAGTGTCTCATTTCACACCTTTCTTTGCCGTAAACTAAGAATAATCTACAACTTTCCTTTGCTAATGGAATGTTTTAAGTTAAAGTTATGCGATATTTTTTCATTGTCGCTGGCGTGGCGTTATCTGCGGTCGAGCAGACAGTTGTTTTTAACTTATTTGATAGTGTATTTACACAGTTATCCCGAGTTTATAAAAATATATTGATATTTGAGTATAAATATTATTCCAAAGTTCTCGTTGTAGCCCACGCAAGCGGATGACCCAAGTGCTCATTGTGATAAAAAAAAATCCTTTTACCGAACGATTACAAACGTTTGTGGCTTAAAATATAGTAACAAACAGTTTTTGTGTTTCTAAGGGTAGTTTGACCATGCATGACCGACTAGGTATATATGTGCCCATTGAAGTATCTCCAATATTTACTTATATATTTTATCCTCTACTATCATGCGACTATCACTCATAAAGGTTTACGGTAGAGTAGTTCACAAAGTCGTATCGTATAACTCAATCTAAGCTCGACAGTGTGTTGTGCAGGGCGCGGCCGTGGCTTCGTTGGCTGTGGACCCGTCAGGCAGGTTGCTGGTGTGCGGGCACGACGACGGCTCGTGCGCGCTGCACGACGTGCGCGGCTCGCGCGCGCTGCAGCGGTTCACGCCGCATTCCGGCGACGTGCGCAGCGTGCGCTTCTCGCCCGGCGCTTACTATCTGCTCACCGCTGGGTACGACACCAGAGTTGTGCTCACGGATCTTCAGGGTGAGTTAAACCACTAAAGTTAAAGTCCAGTCCTGATGTTTGAAGCTCGCGTCTTGCGGGCAACACTGTTTGACGCTTCACGCCACACTTGGGCGAAGTGCGTAGCATGCCCTTTTCGCCCAGCGTGTGCTCACCGCTGGGTACGACCCCCGAGTTGTGCTCACGGATCTTCAGGGTGAGTTAAACCATTATATGATACGACACACTAGTGATGTGTGACGCGCGTGGCAACATCGTCTGACGCCTCACGGCACACTCGCTGCCCCGCGAATGCTAAATGCAGTAATTGCACTTTACAAATCACTAATGACTATCTTGTTCTTAAACAAATGAAGTACAGATTTCATTTCGTTTTCAAATGCAATGACTGCAAATAGAATTAGTAGGGCAGCTCGGGCGACGCGTGCTTTGTGCGCTTCTCGCTCGGCGTGTTCCATCAGAGTTCTTCTTCAAGATCTTCAGGGTGGGTCTAATTTCTAGTCTATGAGTTACGGTCTTGTGATCGTGACGTTCAACGCTCGCGGCTAGTTAAACTCAAACCATACACGGCTGACGTGCGCAACGTGCACTTTTTGCCTGTCGCGTACTATCTGCTCACAGCTGGGTGTGCGATACGGTCCATTTATGATTTTGACGCTCGCAGGCAACAATAGTCCACACCGCTCACAAGCGAAGTTCACAGCATGCAGTTCCCGCCATATGTTCCATTAGCGCGCTTTAAGTTTCAACCCCGGAAAAGCAAATAAATTTATCCATGAAACTTAATTGATATTCTTAATGTTCCAAAATCAGTAAATCATTGTTTCGTTGTAGATTGTCGTACTAAATGCTACGAAACCTACACTATTGCTACTGAACATATTTTTCTCAAATTTTAACCTAAAAACCATTGACAGTAGGCTTCCTCTCTCATCCCCTATCATCAAACGTTCATCCCAGAATATCAAATTGAGTAAATGGTAAAACTTGCCTGCGTTGATGCGCCAAGAGCTTACCAAACTTCTAGATTTGTTGGAGATATTTCGCGCCCACCTATCTTTTGATCTACGTATTTATGTGATATAAACTATTAAACGCATATGGAATAAAATGTTCAGTCCGTTTTGTTGTCGTCTACTTATCCCAACACGTGGTCGTCACATAAAAGACACGAAAAACTTGAAAAAATCTTTGATGTCAAAAGGGTTTCATTACCATGCCGAGTAGAGGATTACTTGACAAACATGTATGGCCAGTATAGATAGTTTCACGAGAGTTAAGTCACGCACACAACAACATCTCATGTAATGACAGGAAGATTTTGAAATTACTCATTCATTTCATTCATTCAATCAGTACTTCATATAGTTGTGTGCGTAATCCATTCGCCTCAACTCTCGTGGAACTACCTATATGGCCCGTAACAAAAACTATACATAACTAAATCGTCTACACATCTTGTGTATTTATTTACTGTCAGATTAATGGACATAGTTTTAGATAAGAAAGCGTTTTCGCGTCATATGAGCGTCTATAGTAGTCAGACTTGTATATTTATCGAATTACCGACACCTAGGGACAGCATATATATCTCTCGTCGTAGGTATCCTAATATTTAAGAACTACCTACTAAATATGTTATCCACGAGCCAAAGTAGAAGGAAACGGTGAAAGTCTAGAAGTTTTAATATACTCGTATTGTTGTTTAGTTCTTTGCTTTTATGTTTAATTTAACTGTATAGATGTATTTTCTGGTAGAACTTTCGTGTATTTTGATAAAGTTATAAAATAAGCACCGCCGAGTTTATTCCCAGCTCCAGAGATGTAGAGGGTAGAAATGGTACCTATTATTTAGTAATTTTCCTTGGCGTTTATAAGTGCACTGTAAACTGAATAATTGAAACATAAATATTTTAGCTTATTATATTCCTTTATTCATTTTATCATTTCGGTTAAGCTTTTAACAATAGGTATTTTAAACACTCAAAATGTTTTAAAAACGTAACGTGCCGCGGGCAGCGGGGCAGGGCCCAGGCTGCCGGTGGTTAGACCTGCAGAGAGAGGTACCGCCGGACTATGCGCGCCGTGTCCGAGATTACCGCCTTCTGAATCTCACCGTAAATCCAACCACAACCACATAGCGAGAAATTCTCCACCTATATGTATAATTATCATCATTAATATTTTTATCCTAACGCCCATGCACGTAAGAATGCGTTCCGATATATTATGTAGCCACTTTGACTGTTACTAAATAATAATTTGATTAACTGCTATTGAATGTAAATGCAGATTTTATTTTTATCATCCGACAATTCTGAGTTTCTGACATACAAGAACGAGTCAAAAGTTCAAAAGGTCGGGACTCAGCAAAGTGGGCCATGCCATTCGTTCGTTCAAATTAACTAGAAGACCAATAGTTTTCAACTTTCCGACATCACTTCAATTTAAAAACTTATTTTACTTAAAAATTTAAATTCTCTGCAAAGTTTTTCATTGTTACTTTTAATAACTAGAAATCTGTAGGGCATTATTTTGTTTTCTTATGACTAACGTGATAGTTAACGCGAAAAATCGTGAAAAGTACAATTGTTTGCACATCTAAACGGGCTGTTTGGGATATGAACGAGATATACTTACCTATCCTTTTCGATCTTATATTAAATTAGTCAAAAAGGACTGCGTCGCATGATTTGCGTCATAAGCTACAGACGTGCTAGGCTACACTTATGACCAAGTAAATACTTATAATACGAAATCGTTTCAGGTGTTTAAAGCACATTGCACACGTATTCTTATTTATCCGATCAAACAAATATGATTAAGATAAGCCCGTCGAAGTTCGGAAATAAATAGGTGCTCGTGAGGTCACATCTAAATAAAATTGCACGGAGGTGTGACATCATGCGGCTTCGCACCTTATAATAAGTTCGTAATGTTTTTATTTGAAGAACAAATAGCGTCCAACACAATAAAAAACAATTTATCATCTCTAATGCTACACAAAAAAAACATCTTTGTTTTTCAATTTAGGCAAGGTAACTTATGAACATCACAAAAAATCTACCACCGGTTCCAACCCTACACCTCTGACCCGAGAAGATATCCGCAAGAAACTACGGGGGGACTTATTTTTTTAAAACAGTGATACATTAAATCTTACAGTATATACATGATTATGCGTAGTCCCAAAAGAAAACATATCAAACAGTTTATTACAAGGTATAACTAATAATGTATAACCAAATTTGACTTCTCAACGTCTGAACTGTGTCATTTAAATGACCTGGCAGTACATACATACAATTGATGAATTAAATATTATCGATACGACGTTGATTATATCTACAGCTTTGTTTGTCTCATTCTTGTTCCCCTAATTCATCTCACAAATTTCTAATTAGTAAATGAGCTGATGTCTGTAACGACTACTATAGTTGTAAAGAAACAAAGTGTTGATTGGAGCACACACATTAACAGCACATTCTGGCCGGTCCGTTAATCGGCCATTAATTAGCCACTCGTACCCTTACATGGGTGTGCAAGGCGAGCCATTAGACGTCCATTAGAAAAAACACGCTTGTTTCCGTCGGTCACGGTTTATTTATCTCACAAATGCTTATAGAATAAAAATTCGTGCTACTTATAATCGCCGTCAGATATATCGGAGCTGTGGAGGTGGTTACAAATATCTGAACATGCACTATATTGGCTGACAATAGACGCGTTCAGATGTTTGTGACCGCTTCCACATCTCCGTTTGCGACTGTGCAGCAGTAACACAGTATTTTTAACAATTTACCAATACCGAGTGAAAAGTTAATAGAAATCTTAGAGACGTGTATCAAATCAAAATATTAAAATACGTAGTTTAAAAAACTAAGCTATTTATGCGCAATTAGCGCAACTATGAACTTTTCAATACCGTACCTAAATGCTTTAACGGTGTACCGTATGACTGAGGTACATTGGGCCACATACCGATTATGTTCGGCGTCGAAGGAGATACGAGTAAACTTATAATAAAATAGCCTTTGCATCATAGCGCATAACTATCGCGATGTATATATATATATATATATAGTATTTCTTATTAAAATCTATAAGAGAATAATTTTTCTATTAGTCTCAACATTACCAACCTTATTGGGTCGTGTCCTGAGGGGTTTCTTAACACCGTCCGCGATCGATAACTCATTAATACGGCCGTGCGGTGCGAATGGGGCATAAATACTGTTTATTAAGGAGAACACGTGGTCTCTTCATCACGGTTTAGGTCAAAAGTTGTCTGTCCTTGGACACGTGTTAATGGGAACCCGTGTGGGAAATAGGTGATTTTATAAATTTAACTCCGTGGGCGTTTTTTCGATTACACTTAAGTATCTGATGCTCTTTTCAACGTGGACTGTATGTGATAGATTGCCTATTACTCAATTGTTTTAACGAGAAACAGGGCGTTTTAGAGACAACAAGTTCTACATTTGACCATGACTATGGATTGGCTTCCATGCTAATATTATAAATGCGAAAGTACTCTCTCCGTCTGTCTGTATGTTACCTCTTCACGCTTCAACCGCTGAACCAATTGGGATGAAATTTGGCATCGAGAGTTTGACTACGGTCATGGCTAGCCAACGAAGTCGCTAGGAAAAGCTAGTAAAAAAAACTCATAAAGCTATCCTAACGATTGCTTGTATTTCAACATTTCAGATTTTTTTATTCAATTGATGCCAGATTTAGTAAATTTACACATTAGGTAACTTTTAACACTCTAAGGAACTCTAATATAGGAGTTGTGAACAATGCCTCTATTGTCAAGGCGATAAAGTGCATGTTCAGATATTTGTGACCACCTCCACAACTCCGATATCTCTGATGGCGATTGTACGATATATTTTTGCAGGTCCGTCATATTTTTATCATGTAATAGATCTTTTCTGTGTCGCCGTCGTTTTATTGTGTCTGCCCCGCATGGAATCTCTTTTATGTTTATAGAAAACAATCATCCATAATCACAGACCTTGTAATGTGATAATCTGATACGGCAAACACGATTCTAAATACATATACTTGGCTTGTTTTTAAATAAAATATATTTTTTAATCTAACTTGGAAATGAATCGAATACGATAATAAATTTGAAGGTATACGTAAATAAAAACGTAATTATAGACTGGAAGTGGAGATAAAGTTCTTAAAAAAATTTGTGATATCGTTCAATTTTCCTGGTAGGTAATTTTATCGGCCAGAATCCGAGAGCGTTGAAAACTCTGGAATGAAATCATGCAATATCTTTGGAGTATCAGTTTATTACAGATATTCACGTTCGCAAAACTGAAAAGCAGAAGGATAACGAGACCGAGGATTGAATGTGAAAATATTTTTTTTAATAATACGAGCTACTCGTATTTGGGAGTTATCAAAAAAAGGAATCACATGTATAGTTGGGGTACTTTGACCTTACGGGGTTACTTTGTCCACCCATGAAAACCGACCTTACATGTACTCAATTAGCGGTACTTGTAGAAAAGTTAAATTTTGTGACGATGTCTGAAGTCCTTCTAAAGCTTGCCGAGGGCTTTAATCGATTTGAAGAATTTCCAGTAATATTTATTTATTTATTTTTATTAGACACAAATGTCATAATACTCATAATTTTAAATTTTGCTACAAGTGACGCTAATGAGTTCCCTTTTTTTAAACTTCCATTACCCGAATACGCGCAGTTAACCGTGTTGCTGTTGATGCCCCGAATAAAATAAAATAAAATAAAATAAAATATCAATACTATGATTTCAATCTTATACCATACAGCGCATCACGCGTTTACTCGAATAAGCCTCCTGGATCTTCATCAGATGCACTTCTCGATTACTTGAGACACTCGTTGTCAGCAGAAATCTCGCCCTGTGTTCAACAAATGCACTCAAGTGAGTTTTAAGTACTACGGAATAAGTACTTCGTAACTGGCACAAACAAATAGGTATATCTTTTCCAACCGTTGTTCAGTCCTGAGCCCTGAGTGTAAGTTTTTAACGCAACAAAACGTTACCATCGCGTTTGAGTTTCCCATATAAATAACATTATCACTAACGCGTTTTTTTTTACGTCAAAATAAACTTACACTAGAGCCTCTGGCTTTAAGGGCCAATCGAGCGATTTTCAATTTCGTTTAGGTAACAGTAATCGGTATATTTAAATCTTTTAAAAGCCTTTTAAATCTTTTCGACGACCGGTCTGGCCTAGTGGGTAGTGACCCTGCCTATGAAGCCGATGGTCCTGGGTTCAATACCCAGTTAGGGCATTTATTTGTGTGATGAGCACAGATATTTGTTCCTGAGTCATGGGTGTTTTCTATGTAAGTATTTATATGTATCTATCTATTATATATATCGTCATCTTACTTCTCGAGCTTACCGTAGGACTAGGTCGATTTGTATAAGAATGGTCCTGAAATATTCAATATTTATTTAATGCCGAAATTTTACTACCTACGTAATCGACCCCTACACGATGTATCATTAATCAGTTCCTGTCACTATCTCAATCAGTTTATCCGAACTAGCAAAATATTGCAGTAATCTGCCGACAAGAACCACTAAGCTCGAACACTCCCCAAATGCTCCAGCGTGCGAACGCAGCGCCGTACGTCAGTATCACATATCACGTTGGTTTCGCAATCAACTGTAGCAAACAAGGGATCCTAATAGCACAAATGTTTGCCGATATCAGTACGAGTTGATGACGAGCGCCAAATGAAACTCGTTGACATTGCTAATAAGAAGTGCGTTTTTGTTATATCACATACACATCATTATTTTTGGAACAGGTATAATAATAGTCTGTGCATAAGTATAGTAAGTATAAGTATAGTCCGAGTAATCACACTACCTGGCCATTGCGTGGCTGAGGACTTGTTTTTCAATTTATTAAAGGCAACCAAGTTTTTTTTTACTGCCCAAGTAGAAAATCCTCCTTTTTCTGAGTCGCCTTTTGTTATATTTTATTACATTTAATGATTAGCGGCGAACTTTGTACGGCCAGAAAGCCTATAAATGGGCTATTTATGGTTTATAGTTTTTTTGTTTTTTTAGCATACTATTAACTTTTGACCAAGACGATTACAACGAACCCAAAATCGTCCAAATCGGTTCAGCAGTTCTCGAGTTATAAGTGCCGGAATTAACACAACTTTCTTTTAATTAATATAAAGCATAATTATGTCTTCTCTTCTCTCGTGTCCATCGGAACTTATGTACAGGACGTACTATCATCCATACATCCAACACCCTACAGGATGTTCATTGTACGTAAGTTCAGACACAACTAATTGGCATGAATAACGACGCGACACTACATAACAAAGGATATTGTTTTCATAAAAACAAAACGGGGAAAGCAAACTGTGGATAATTGTTGGCGTCTGTGTCGATAACTGGGTATCTATCGGACGACCCGTCTGGTTTTAACGGACGAGACGAGGAGGAATAGGTATACAGTCCAGGCAAGCTGACATTATAGAATTCATTTTTTTTTAAGTGAATGGCTTGAGAGCTAAGTAATGTTTATCAAGTGGGCATTTTCAAAAAACTTTGTTACATCAGGACGTGCTATGGCTCATTTTTCTCAGAATCACGATCTTTTTTGATCCTAAAAAAAGTGCCCCAAAATTCCCGATCCATTACGCCACCCTATTAGTATGAACTTTCTACTGATGATCGCGTAATGGAATATTAAAATTTTTAGATTTTCTATGAACATTTTGGGACACTTTCTTTTATTAAACAGGATCGAATAAGCTCGTGATTCTGAGAAAAATTTGCCCTGGCACGTAAATATAGGACATCCTTACAAAAATTGCCTGATCCTCACGGTACAAATACTTAAATACATAGAAAACACCCATGACTCAGGAACAATCTGTGCTCATGACACAAAGGCATTTAGCCTTTACTGGGATTTGAACTAAGAAGCGTCGGTTAAAAGGCAAAGTCAAAAGTACGCAAATAATTTTAAATTTTTAGTTGTTCTGATTATATGATTACATACTGGGTTTTGACACGACGGTAAATTAGTAACTGTCATGAAGATCATTTGCCTAACTTACGAGTTTGATAACAATTCCAATTGCATACAGCATCAGGACAGTTTTATTTACTTACGTAACATAATCAAAACAATGTATACAGTGCGTATTTTTCATACGGGCTTATATTGTAGTGGTGGTTAGTATTGGACCGCGGGAACCTATTTCAATTCAGTTAAAATTAGGTTTTTTTTTTCATACTTAATAATTCAGCACGCAATGTATTGCATCCATAATAATTAACATACCGATGCGTCATGTCATGTCAGTATTACTTGTCATGTCAAAATAAGTTGGACTGCGTTCATTGCTGCCCGGTCAGACTTAAAAAAATGGGTAATACTATTTTATGACACTATTTAACAAAATTATTAACATAATACGAGTCGTATTACTGGATACTATATGTGGACAACGTATACGCCCGTATGAAAAATGCACACTGTATAAGTGTAGCTCATTTGAACTCGGGCCAAAGCCTATTGTACTTACCTTATTCCAGTGCAGTTTAAACCAACTGGCGGCACAAATAGGAGACGTTACGTGACAATTGCTATTGCCATATACAGGGAACACAATGAAAAATATTGTATCTATCCATGAGGAGGCATATGGTTGCTTACGTAGAATTTGTTGTCGACTTGACTGTTTCATTTGTACGGTGGACATGGAGTTTTTTAACTCTTGACGCATTGCAGTTCATTGCGTGCTACGCTACGATTGTAGTAGCCAATTTGAAATTTTCGCGCTTTGTAGAAGTCAAGAATGGCGCGATCATAGAATGTGAATTGCCTATAGAGTGACACTGTACAGCTAACTTAGCTTGGTCAGACTCTATTCTGAATATATTCTAGTGCATATAGAACCCAATTTGTTTCATCGCGTGAATAAACTAGGTCTTTTTTTTTCAGGATAAATCAATGAAATGTCTTACAAGGCCTTAACAGATAATATATTTCTTTCCCCGAAAGTGACCTTTCAGTTGAACTAAGAAACGCTTTATCATTGGCTTTTTTGTTTTATTCACAATAAGAAAAGAAAACAAAATATTTCAAGAGATATTTCGTTTTATTAACTCATACAAATCATTGACTATTCCAATTTTGAGTTAGATTATATGGAAATAAATTACTGATTATAAACTGTATACACACATGTAGATTTCAGTATCTTCCGAAAATACGCCTAAACTACGACTAAAAGCAACGTGGAAATGCCGGCGCCGTTAATTTAAAGCTATTACCTACATTATTACTATTTTATTAATATAACGTTTCGTTCTAGGTGATTTGACATGCGCCCTACCGAGCGTGCCCGTGGCCCGGCACCCCGACAAGGTGATCTCCGCCAGATGGCATCCGGACGACTTCTCCTTCCTGTCCACTTCTGCTGACAAGACAGCAGTGCTGTGGACCATACCGCCTGTCTAACCAACGATATTCACGGTCGCATTAATACCGAAAAACCGTTTCCCGACTTGGTGGTGACGAATCGGTCTGACTTCAGTTTTCCAATCGAATTGAACCAGAATCTCGGAAGCGTGTTCCGCTCTCAATTGTTTCTACAAATCTAGCAAAACCGTTCGCGATATGATATAGCTAAATCTAAAAATAGGTTAGTCGATCATAGCGAAGTCATGCTTTTTGTTTTTTTGCCTAGCCGATCACTCAATTTAAGGACATGTAACTGATACACGATGTGTGTTATACTGGCACAAAGAGCGCCTTCTGCTAAAGTTGTTGGAATATTATTTCATGTCCTTAAAGTTCGGGATTAGAACGGACAAGTTAGAAACCGTTCTCTGTGTGATCCAAGTTCTCGATGGTACATTCAACGAGTCTAATTGATGTTAGTAAGGCAGAGTACAGTGCGACTCATCGACTAAAGGGCAAAGCTCTTTATATTAAAACCGATAGAATTCGATGTATTTGTGTTATATTATTGTTTAACGTGTAACGTCCTTTAATGTAATATAGGGAATGCTAAATTAAATGTTCTGTAAATAACTTGCGTTTAAAATTTTATACGAAAGATTTTACGAAGGGTGTCCCGGGAATTCAATTTGGCGAATTGATCGATTTTTCGTAAACGGCGGGAGCTCTCCCGAGCGCAGCCTTCGTGCAAGTAAGAAACCTTTCATACCATCTGACGTCTGCTTCATTAAATTTTAATTTTGTATTTAATATCTATACGTAAATATTATCTGAGCAAGCGCACAGATCAGTGTTTTTCAAAGTTTTTGGTCCTAAATGACCGACTGTTTTTTTGAGAACCCAAAAACCCCGAATCTATAATTCATTCAATATTACCTATAGATTCTGATCATATTGTGCATACTAGGAAGACAAGGAATATAAAACGTTTTAATGATCTACGTTTCGCGGTAGAAATATGAGTATTATGAAAATAAGCTTATTTTTCACACCGAGTTAAAAAGAGGATTTATATTTTCTAATCGTCAAATAAATACTGCTTTCCTATGTAATAAATATTTGTCTTATTTATATGTACACTGACTAATATGCGACTCGAAGCTAAATTTAGCGACCCCTTAGTAAGTGCTCAGGGTCGTGACGCACACTTTGAAAAACACTGGGGTAGATTATTTTCGATTGATACAATAATATTAAATAAATAAATAAAAAAAATTTTTTTTTGCGATAAACTCGACTACTTTACATAAGAAGTAGTTCATTTTTAATCCGTTATTTGTGGTGCTGTCATAATTGAAGTTATTGTGTGATGACACAATCTGACCATGCACTTTATCGCCTTAACATTAGAGGCGTTGTTCAGATATTTGTGACCATCTCCACAGCTCCGAAATATCTGATGGCGACTGTACAGCAGAAGTTGTTCAGGATGACCTTGGCATGCTCCTACTCTCTTAACAATAAACTAGTGTCAAGCTCATTTTGAACACCTCGCGTGCATAGCAACTTTTGCTGCACATTAGCCTCATAAGGCCCACCATACATAAAGTTTACTTAATATGAATCTTAATATATTATACAATGATTTGGCTTGTATTTTCTTTTGTTTGGTTAATAATAAAACAAAAGAAATGCTACTCTTTTTCCTTTTATATAGACGATTTAAATTCCATTGAAAGGGAGTGTACAATGTAATGCACTCTGGGTCTTACGAGGTTAATTTTACCACGTTAAAAGTCCCTTAGAGTTATTTTAATGCCAATATCCATTATAATGACATTTGTGATGAAGTGACATTAGAGAATTATGAAGTAGGTAACTTCACACGGATTAAGTGATTGTTGAAATCTATTTCTTCGACATCTAAATCTCCAGTTGAGCTGAAGAGTCTTCCAGTTAACGGAGAATCGAGGTGTATATTTTAGTATATTTTGCATGAGTGTTCTTGAATGTAAACTTTATATTATGGTGGAAGTAGATTGAATACAATCGTGGAGTATTACTGAACTTGTAGGTGTCAGCGCCACGTATATATTAACATAAAATATGCTTAATTAGTTTTGATAATACACCGAAATGCAAAAACAATCCTTAGAGATATAGTTGAATGTACATTTCTTTAGTACGAGAATACGGAATATATATTAGGCATTTTTTAGCTTGACTCAGATTGTAAGTCATCAAATCTCGTCTTAAAAAAAAACTGACTTGAAAATATTTAATGAAGTTTTTTTGTTTTAAATCAACGTGTGATTTGTTGTGATGTGCTATTAAATGCTCTAACATTATTTTATTTTATAGACATTATAGATTAAAAGCTTTAACCACAAAAAAAAAACTTTATTTTTGTATGTGTAAGTATTTATCAGGCTTGCGTAGTGATTATCTTGTCACAAAATAGAAATAACGATCGCTCGTGTACCATAAGAATTTGACACATAGAATCTCATTTTTATTACGACGATTAAAATATTATTATTTATACATTTTTTTTTAATTTCTAGCTCGTCCTTTTGAATTGATACCGAACAGTCAAAAATTGGCAAAGTCAGGTCAGATTTAATCAAGAACATTTCGAGCCTTATTTTATTAGCCTTGCGCATGACATGTATTAAATAATTCGTTTTCTTGTTCGTCTATATTTGACCTAATCTTGATGGCGTGAAGGTTTATTTTTGTACACCGTGCCAATGTCATATATGTATTTTACCTTAATACGAGTTGTGTTGAGTACGTGCTGTACCACGAAGCCATCTCTGCTATTTTCGATGTGTGCTGACGTGACAGGATTTTATATTTAATATATTTTTCACAAAGGTAGAACAGTAAAATCATTTCAGTGGTATTATTTTAGTTTCATCCATTTTTAAAAATGCGTGCGGTGGTCGTATTGTTCAGTGGTTATATTTCAGTGTTAAAATGAGCTTAACTTTGCCGTCATTATTATACTCGCGAACATTGTAAATAACGCACAAAACCGCAAATTATAACGCAATTTCAGTTTAAATGTGCTATTTTTCTCTTCATTAAGCCCGTTCATTCCAGTCACATGAAATCTAATGTTTAACTTTGGTTTAATATTAAACGTTAAGCGATATGCAATTTTATTAACCAATGACATTTAATTAGGTTTGTTCAGTAAGCAGGGTGTCGTTGTGTGAACAACGGCCATGAGAGCTTGTACAGTCGCCATCAGATATATCGGAGCTGTGGAGGTGGTCACAAATATCGGAACATGCACTTTATCGTCTTGACAATAGAGGCGTTGTTTACATATTTGTGACCACCTCCACAGCTCCGATATATCTGATGGCGACTACTATTAATTATGTAAAGTCAAACCTTAGGCTATGGAGTACATTATGACGAGTCACCACGTCGTACTTTTGGCAAAGGGGCCGTCGACCATTCGTTAGGGCAACTATGGTGTTAGTAATTAATTAATAATGAATAAGTAATTGTATTAAAAACAATCTTAAAGATTATAACATTACTTACCTAAATTATTAATATAAAAGTATCGCAATCCAATTGTAAACGACTTTGCACAAATTTAATAACTAATAATTATTATATTTAATTTTTTATTGTGCTAGTTAATAATTTTCGTCGAGCAAGTACTTATATTAAGTAGTGTTTGACAAAAGAAAAATATTAAAAATAAAACTTGTTTTAACGATTATTATATTTGTGCTGAGTCAGCCATTATTGCACATGATGTTATTACGTTTATAGTATATATATATTTTATGAATGAAAAATGTATTGTAAAACTTTAATTTTTATTTGAATGATAATGAATGCTTTAGTATTTAAACTTACACAACTGTACGTCACTTAATTTAATAAAATCGACGGGAAAATTGTCTAACTGGAGTTCAATAAATAACAAAATGTATCCGGTAATTATTTAAGAATATAATCACATTATTTACTTACGTGTTGTTTGATTATATTTCCTATTCAGTCCGTACGCCAAACCCTACTTGTCTAAACGTGCCAACTTAGTGCCTTGCGCCACCGGTACCCAGCGGCGCTACCGCGAACAACGATATTCGTAAATTTCGGACGATTATCTCTGTCACTCTCATGACACCCTTAATTGGAGTAAAAGAGAAAGATGCCCGAAATATACGAACTTCGATGTTCGCGGTACCGCTCCAGGCACGGCGTATATGCTTGCGATGGCCAAGCAGAGGTATTGTTTTTGCGGTTTGCTCCTGATAAGTTCCCGCTACGCTCTTAGTGCTCAATTCTAACACATACCTACCTAAAGTCTATTCATCCATCTAATGTTTTTTGCCGTCATCTGAGTAGAATGTAATTTCAAATATGATTATTCGCAATGATTTGCGAATGATAAGTTATTGATAGGTAGTAATAATTAGGAGTAAATTTTAATATTTTAAAGTTAGTATTTTCCTCACGGTAGTGAATTGAAAAATGTTGTGTTTCACTCGGCAGCAATGTGTGTTCCCCTTGTGCCTTGAAACCCTCCCGATGTTAGGTAGGTACTTAAATATATTTGGTACGAGCATTTTATTAAACTACTTAATTACCTATCTAGTAATCTAATCTCATAATAATTTATAATTATTGATTTCACTATCAATAGCCTACGCATCATTTTACAGTCGAAGGGGTAAGCATTTTCTTTTCCATACATCACCTATCATCAGCCTATGCAAAAGTTTATAGCAAAACCGTCATAAAAAAGTTTTGCATTGCGACAACGAATAAAAGAATTAAGTAGCAGAGGCGTACATAAGAAATAATGGTGCCAGAGTTTGATAGATTTACAAGATGCCGCTTATAATGTTCGCCATATATTTCGAGGGGAAGATAAATAGGTAATAAAATATTCAACAGGAACTGAAGATTAAGGACGGACGTTTAACTGCAAAGAAGTGCATCTCAAGGAAAATGTGACTACTATGGCAATTCTAGTTGGTTTTAACTTCTGTAACAGCAATGATCGTTTTTCTAACTAAACATTGCAAGAATACGCTCCAAGTAATCGTACCTCACATACTCACAAACTTTCGTCTTTATAGTATTAGTGTAGATATATGCATATATATATGCCTACAGTGTGTCAAAGACAATACGGGCGAATCTCTAGAAGGTGGTTAGTGTAGGAAGTATGTTTCGATAACTAAGACTTAGAAATATATTGTAGGTACTTAAATTACATTTAAAATTTTATGTATTCAAAATAATTCTGCCCACAATGTAATGCACCATACTAATGATCGCAGTATATTTTTGTTAAACTTAACAAAACTTGATTTACAAGGCAAGCGTAATTTAAAAACAAAACAAACATAGTTAATTAATAACATTAAACTGAAAGTTTTGGACACAGAATTGTATTACCAGGTTCAAGAATCAAAACTGATCTGTTTTGCTATTGTTATTTGATACAATCAATTAGTTGTAAGCATATTAAATTTGTAATACAAGACAATTTGTTTCGTGGAAAAAGTAATTTATCGAGTTTCCTTATACCTACTGATATTTGAATAAATCTTGTAACAAATAATATTCCTTCGATCAAGAAATCTTTGTTTTCTGTGTTGTGTCAAATTTCGTCGTTTTCTTTCGTGAACTAAAGGGCGAGAATGACTCAGAATATATATTTTTTTAATTTATTTTGGTTTAATGTCCTACAGACTGAACATACGTACCTTACTTACATAAGCATTTAAGGTCACCGCAAACACGTCTGAACCATTCAAGCACTTACCTACGTTTCACGTGATTACATTAATTTAATTCGACCACAAATGCGAGCAATCGGCACGGGTATACCTTTCCTTAATTTGATACATATGTCTGTTGTTTTGTTGGAATATAAACTTAATTTATTTACACAATTTAATTTATAAAATCAAAGAACACATGCCACACAACCAATATGGCTGACAACGCATGTAAATGCAGTTTTTCTGTCGCTGGGGAAAGAAGTATTTCTTGAAATGTTATTCCACTTACAGCTGTATAAAAAAATTGACACATTTTGTGTCCATTAGTTCCAAATAGGTGGAAACCTGTTAGATGACACGATAAGTGCTTATTGACAGTAAAAAAATGTAGTAAAAGAATAAAAAATACGTGTTAAATATGTTACTTAACAAGGTTTTCTATATTTTTTCTATGAATGAGCTTGGAAACAAACAAGTAGTAATTCCCGACCAGAAAAATATAAAATCTATTCTGGGAACGCTGTATGAGCAATTTCCCAGGCACACTTGATTTGGTGAGGTATCTAATTTTTTAATCCTTTTCCTATGGGTGTCAATCAGAGGTGACCTCTCGAGTTAAAACTCAACTCTTGTATATACCACAAAATGTTGATTTCAATGATAAATAATAGATATCTACCTATAGGTCAAAGGTTAATCTGTATTCAACTAAGCGTCAAACTATTATTTTTTTGCTTTACAGCCAGCATTAATTTTTACTTGAAACACACAAAGGGTTTCGTAAAACTACCCAACTATTAGTTCAATAGTGCAACTGCGGTCCTTAAGTTCAATTCGTAATTAAGTATCAATACCAATATTATTTTTATTGTTTTCTTTATTTATTAAAGAATTTATATCTACCTTATTTGAATAATATCTACTTACAACTAAAAGAATATAGGATATTCAAGATATTCAACTTATTTGGACCGCTATAGTTTTGGGGTTTTATTTAGTTACACGTTGTTACTGTTTGAGGCTGACTGTCAGAACAACGTAACTGTACAACTTATGCAGGTTGTTTTAGATTGTATATAATCCTAATAAATTCACCATACGCATTACAAATTGCTCCCTCGACAAAGAATCCTCTTTGCTTTATGCCCTTAATGTTTTACTCCGTTAAGTAAACCCTTGGAACCTTTCGCTCCATTGAGTTTCTTAAGCTGCAGCATCTGAGTACGTAATCTATGGTTCCCACGGTTCAACATATACAAATAATCAAGCGGGTATGATTCAGAAATTATTCTAATACTAAGTATATTGCCTGTGCAAACAGTTTTGTAGGACTCATGTCACCCTTAAATTGTACCTTTTTGTGTAATAAACTAATAGAATAAAATATATATATATATATTAACAAATGTGTGCTTTCAATACAGAACCACGAGAAATATCGATAATATGTATTTATCGGTGGCCTTTTTTCAGTTATGTGACGCTTTTTTAAAACCTTTTATAATAACCAGAAAGATTTCTGTGAGCTTTGTCTGGGTATAGTATATGTTTCAACCCCATCTGTACCGAAAAAAGTATTTCTGTTCCTAAGTAAAAAAAGTTAACCCTAGGGTATACGAATATTTTCTAGAATTCACTTCTTTCACCCGGGCTATAACCCTTTCGCCGCCATTGACTTGATATGAAATCCGAAAATTTCGTACCACTCACGCTACGACTTGATTTATTTATCTTTAAGTCGAGGCCTTGGACATACGTAGGTACTGAGAGGTAAGATATATTTTCGCTTGCTGGCAAAAGTCAATAATTAAAAAAAAATATTCACTATATTATATAAACCCTAAAAAGATATTGCGATTCCAAGTATGTACATATAAGGTTTTAATATATTTTACTTTATTGACTGTTACGTTGTTCGTAATAATTAGCACATTTTATCTTCGTTAAAATTCATTTCATGCAGCCTTCTGCAAAATATTTCGGCGTAGCATACACCAAAATATAATAAGATTACTACCCCAATATATAACTTTTGAACACTCTTATAAGACGTTTTGTAACACTGCGTACAAGGCCCTATAAAAATACTGTATAAAATATTATCTTTTAAGTAAAATTACTTACTTATAAAGATTTAAATCATTTTCCCTCCGGGGCCCATAATTTTTCCACACTTCGTAAAAAAGAAGTAGGAGTTCGATGCAAACATTTTTTGATAATGTCTAACCATACTTTCGGTATAATCTCCAAAAGTACAAAAATAATTAAAATATCATTGAATTCATGCTTCCCACGAACTTTATGTCAAAATTATTTTGAAAGAAATCGGTTTTGCTGTTTTTAATTTAGTGTAAATAAGTTCCCTATTATAATTTATTTGTTAACCCTATTGCATAAAATCGGTTCTAATTAAACGGCCAACCATGAAATCCCGAACTGATCATGGCCCCACATGTTATTGACTGGTTTTTGTACCTAGGTACATTGCATTGTCACCAAAATTACTCATAAACATTGTGTGGAAAACATTACTTTAATCCTTTACATGATTCTGAGTAAATTCTCAGTTCCGATATATCTTATGGCGACTGTACTGAGATAAAATTTAATTTATAGGAAGTAAAAAAAAAGTTGCGAATAGAAAGAAGTAGTTCAGCCAAGAAAGAATAAACTTGCTCCGCTTTGTTCACCATTCATTCATTGTCTCAAAGCACGATGAGGGATTTCGGATAAACAAAAACAATAGTTTTGTTATATAGACACTATTTAAAACTATATAGCAACGATGTAGAAGCAATAGTGTCTAATTTCTTAATTGCACACGAGGGTATGTCAACAAGCTTGGTACAAGTTACAAAATGAAACCCTGGGCGTCAGAGTAACTATACCTGCCGTTATTAGTCAAACCGTGCCGTTATTAGTATATAGTAAAAGCTTTATCTTTGCCAATTTGACATATTGTCTACGTTGGTTCAGAATTGAAAATAACACAAAGTTAACTAGGCGGCTGAATAACGCCTACAATGCAAACCTGAACATTTTCTTATCATTGGTTTCCAAAACTTTATTACATTGGTAAGCAATTTGAGATTAGAATAGTCCTAAACAAAACTTGATTTTAACGATTTCTACTCAGGGTTAATCAATGATGTCGCAGTTGTACTCTGTCTTGTAGTTCGCACTGATTTTAGCGGAGGTTTTTCTTAATATTTAATTATTCAAAAAGATTTTACTCCAAAAACATCCGAAAAGATTTTTCTCTTAATAAGGTGATGGCACCAATGTTGGACACTTTAAGCTGACATGCGCCAATGATGAAAACTTAGTTATTATTGAATTGCACAACACTTGACTCCTTTGAAATAAAAACTAATGTTCATGATTGGTTCTTTGTCCATATTACTGACGTCGTTATCCTACTAGAAAATATAAAGTTGAGTATCAGTTATCAAATCCTTGTCCACATCAAGCAAGATCTTGATACCTACGTTTCGAAAATTTGCCTTGTAGCTGCTGTTAATTTTACACCGACGAAAAAAAAAACGGAGGAGGTTCTCAAGTCGATAAGAACCTATTTATTATATATTTGTATATATATGTTTTATGTATAAGACAAGACTACTTGGTCAAGCTTGTATTTGTATCAACTCATCTGTCAGTTCATTGCGCATTAGGTACTGTAGGTACACAACCTACCTACATAGAGAAAATATTGTAATAAATACAGCCCGAATTTTGGACGAATGATCTATGTTCCCGTAAGAATGTTTTTGTCGATCCTGTAAGTCTCTTAAAAGGTAATGTATTTACGAGACCGGACGTTGATTAATTAATACAACAGTGCATTAGCTTGTCGCTAATTAGAAACAGTGAGCCATAAGTTGTATGTTCACTTATATAAGTTGTTGTGTAGCAAAGAAATATAATACTGGAGTTATTCAAGCCTGTGTATCATTCGAATTAAGTATATTTTCTAAATCTACGTCTCTGAAAATTATGATATATTTAACATGTGAAAAACTTGTATCCAAGACGTTATATCATGGTATACATATGAGTCGTGGCTACATATTTTTGTCACATTCAATGTATCCCGAATCGGGATTAGTGAATTAGGCACTAAATCGTGATGAGGGGCAGGAATTAGCCAGCAGTGGGATACAAACTAGGCTAAATAAATAAAAAATGTATCCATATTTTCAGACAAGACTAAGTGGAAAAGGTTTTTGATTGACAGTACAAGCTACAAGTTTAGTTTAAAGTAGTGACGATAATAGCTTTTTTAAAATGTATTCAACTTGTTCATTGTACTTCGCGTCGCGGGGTAGCATTGTATATAGCTGGATATATCAGCTCTGTGTCTGTGATAGTCGTCAACTGAGTAGGTGCAATTTCATTGTACGTTTTGACTTTTGAGGTATCTTTAGATAATTTATATATTTATGACTGGACAAGAAAACAAATCCAGTGGTTGTGAGTTTGAGTCTCGCTTCGAGTCAAACAAATTATATTTTTCTTTCGATTTAAATGTCGAAGATATTCGGTAGGAGATGTTTCTGCATAATAAAAAATAAAACAAGTCTGCTTTTGAGTTTTTTATTTGAATACGGAGAAAATAAATCTTTGAAAACTTCTGACAACACTTCAGCCACGTCAAAAGTTAGCCTGAATAATGAAATAAATACAGGGTTTTTGTCAAGCGGAATAAAAGTAGAAATAAATGCACAATATTAACACGATGTATGTAGGTATTTCTTATTTTTAAGACCTCTATGGGTGTATGTATATGTAAGAAATTTAATAAATATTTTCTTGAAGGTTATTTACAAAAATAAAATACGATAACAACATCATTAGTATTGTACAGCATGGCAAGAAGGTTCGGAAATCTGTAATATCTATTAACTCTTAGTGTGAAATGATGTAAAACGGGTCTCAACAACAGTATTAATTTTATAATTATTTTTGAATCTGTTTATAACAAACTCGCTTAACCACATTAATTTCCAGCAATTGTAATATCTTATATTTATGTCATTATTTTGCCTATAATCACCAACAGTTTCATTATTACAAAAAATTACACAAAATAATAATTCGAGTTGATTTGGACCATAGTTGAAAGATTGGACATAAGTTGGAGTTTTAACTGTACATTCGTATTAATTATAAACTTTACTATGCTTACTGCTAAAATCTAGTACCAGACTGTCGTATAAATAATAGATAACAAAACAGAAAATAGGTCAGAATCGCGCAATATAAAATATTTAAATAGTTTAAGGTGCGCCCACACCGTTGCTTAAAAACGGCGACGGTACGGAATCGTAGTGACGCATCGTGGGCGAAACTTTAAACTTGTCATCATGACGAGTTTGCTCGGACAATCTATCGGAAAGATCGATTAACTTTCAATCGTATTTATTATCTTAATTTAAATTAATATAACAAAAATAATATTAGTATCCAATTTAAGAAGAATACAACTCGGACAAATGAAACTCACGCCAACAACGGACAAATGAAACTGACGTTTAACATATATAACTCTAGTACGTTTTAGACTTATAAAAGATTTTAGCATTAATAATTCGCTTATCAAAGTAGGTATTTTACAAACATTAAATTGTTATGCATTTGTACAAAAGAGCCAGTCAGGTTAAAAATTAAATATTAACTATCCAGACACTTTTTTACCATAAATATAGAATTAGGTACTTACACACATTAGAAACATTGGTCAGTCTAAATAGGGCTGTATTTATAATAGACAGAATCTATAATTCATGACGTCACTAGAAAACAGTCAGTCAATTTTATATTTGCGTGGTGAGTCGTGTAAAGTGAATCGGACAGAACTAAAATAACCACTAATGTTGGCATCTCTTTTCGTACTACTATAGTTATATATACTGTTTAAAAAAGTATGTCAATAAGATTGGATTTCGGACACATTTCTCCCTTAAAGTAGGTATTCATTTGTCCTTTGCTCTTTTAGAAACGAAGCTACTTATTTTGAGTGAACATAAATATAATAGTTTACAAGCTTAAATCGTTAAACGACAATATATATTTCTACGATATTTTTGGTCTATTATAGAATATAGATTGTTTCTGTGTTTATACAGTTATACATAACTACTATTATCTGTAATATTTAAAATAATACTGTCTATTCCACAAAAATATGAACTCAATCTTTGATAAGTGATGGTAGTAGTTGCTTAGATAAAAAAGATTTTCCAATCATCATCATACAATGAGTGCAATCATGAATTCACGAAGTTTACCTTAGTTTATGAGTATTTAACCATATTGGAGAAACTTTATTTCTGTGAATATAATGGTTATATATATGGTTTTTAGAATTTGCATAAATTAACATATATTTGAATAAATTAGTTTGAAGAGGATAACAATATAATAATTTATTTAAATCTTCCTACTAAACCCTAACACGAAGTATATATCTATGCATAGTTTAGTAAACTTATCGAAAAGGAATGGTTTTCCTTGTCATTACGTATCTAATCAAATTAATATTTTTTATATTTAATTTCTATTTACATTTTATTGTTTGCTTACACAAACTTGAATAGCTTCGCTTTACCCTGTCCGTAAGAAACTCTTTTGTGGCCTTTTCACCGTAGAAAACTAGGTATCAAATAAATGTCCTCACAAAAGGCTTCATAATTTAGGATATTACACTAACATAATTATACAAAACAAACACGTTCTAGAATACTTAACTTAGCTTAACTTAAAAAAATACATTTATACGGTTTTATTTTCTCATGATTGCAGACAATTTTTTGACTATCTATGTCCAATTTGATTTGCTCAGAGACGTCGGCTGACGATGAAAAGGAAGATTCAATTGCTTCTACCCTCTATATCTCAAACTATGAGTAATCACCTATAAGGTAGGATTTTTCTGCTGTTTTAAAAAGTATTGTTAAAGGATGACTTACGTTACACCGTAATCCTTCCTACACGTCGAGCCCGAGCCCACCGTCCGTCCGTCCGTGAGCGGCCCGACATTTGAATATTGACATTAACGAGCGTCGTTCCATCTAGCCAATTTTTTGCGAGTAGACGATCATAACACGCCCGTAGATATCGCGTGGACATCACGTCGCTTTCCCATCATCGTGCCGAGCATAGCCTTTTTACATCGCTGTAATGGCCGTCGCACGACCGGCTCGTGTCCGGACCCAGTGATTCGGGCGTTTACGTGATTAATTCCATACAAAATGTCGTGACGTTGGCCTCGGCTCGTATGCGGGCCGGTGTAACGTGAATCAACCTTAAACTATACTGTATAAAGTTATTAGGAAATAACTCTTGTATAATTATATCTTTATTGACTTATAAACCTAATATTACTTACCTGGTTAATTGGTTTGGCACTTAACTTTTGATGTTAAGAATAAAACATAGCAGCAGCAAACATAGCATTATTTGCTCTACTTAGGTAGAACGATACAAAAACTTGATAATTCCAAATATACTAACGTAACTTTTTTATATGCACATTTATTGCGTGATGGAGTCGAATATATAAAGTTTTAATTGAGACATCATAGAATACTTTTGAGTAAGCAAAAATGACCGACAATTTTTTATAACCCGGAACATCCATGGAGATTGTAAATATATCAAATGGCTCGTTGGTATAGCACGGTATGGTATGTATGGCCCGATTGAACGCAGAAAGTTTGGAGTAGCGTGCAGAGTCGTGTCGAGTTTCCAAGGCATTTGAAGGTGCTCTGCAGCCGCTCCTATGCGTTTGCACATGTTTAACACGTTCGCTGCCTTATCGGGCCGATCGACCCTGTCACAAGTATGGTTACTGCGTTGTTAAGTAATAGCCGCAGCGAAGGTGTTAACATAGATGCAGCTCGTTCCACACAGCTATCCGCCCAACCCGAGCTGGGGCCTGAGTGGATGCCTCACACTGGAGCCGCGGAATACGGAAGACGGAGAGTTCATCGACGCGATTTCCGTCACTTACGTACGAAAAGTATGTATGAACCACATTCTTACAGATCCGATCCGTATCCGTCGCAAGATCAGCGCTGACTTGATAAACTTGGACGTGGTAAACTATTTAATTTACAGTTTTTTTTATATAGTTATTATTTTTTAAGTTGCATGTTTGTAGTTTAATGTAGTTTATCATGAATCAAATAATTTGAATTTGAATTTGAATATCAAATTATTCCCTTGAAGAAATATTTTGATACGCACTATATAATCGTTTTAGTCGTTTTAGATTACATTTCATTGTAAATATAATAAATATGTCCGTTTGTCAGGTACATTTTCTAGCTGCAACTTATCCATATATAAATAGAGGTACCTTGTTAATACTCGTAATGTATTTTAGTGTATTCATTTATTTTAATCACTCAATCTATACTACGAGTATGATTGATTAAAATAAGGTATTTCTTTTAGTCATGTGATAACTGTTATACAGGGTGTCTTTGACTATCTTTGGCTTTGAATTGAAGGTTTGATTCTACTCCCCAGACTGAGCATATTTTATTCTGCAACTTTCAACCACACCACTCTCTGCCACACATTAATTCTTAATTTTATTTTTATCATCAAGTTCATGTATTTTCAATATACGCAGTGTACGAAATTGACAGTGTGAGTATTAAGACTCTTCAAATGTTAAATAAGATAATGGCGCCCTCATACCATGAAACTCTCGTTGCCGCGTGCGTGCGAAGCGTGCCTTCGACTATAGGTTTAAATTCGGTTTAATTTCGAGCCTCGAATTTAAACCCATAGTCGAAGTCACGCTGTATAAGGGGATAACTAGTTAAAGGAATAAATGTAGATTAGATCCCTACATAGAAAGCAAATCAAATCAAACGTTTCGTCAGACTAGATACTTATTACCCACTTGCATTGCATAAACATTAAATCCTCTCCTCAATATCAACACTTACAGTAAACAACAACTTTGCATAACAAAAGTCTGTTATTTTATCCAAGCGCCGCGTAGGCTTAAAAACACCCCGTCCAATTTTCTTGTTATTCAAACCTTTTACATAAAATATACATGTTAAAGCATTAATAAGGCGAGATCCTGGCGGAACGACTGTGAAACATGAGGCTCAGTGGCGAGGCAACACCAGAGTAATTTCAAGCCACCTCACACTTGGCTTCTTCTCTGCTTTCTTATTACGGGGTAGTCGGGCATAATAACCATTATTGCCGCATAAATAAATTAAAGATATATCTCAGAGCTCAGTTTCTCAGAACATATTGGTTATTCTTAACAATTAATAAGCTATATTCGAAGTGTGGTCTATATTTGAAGTGTGCGGGATATCAGTGATACATGTACATGTACCTTGATATCCTTTTGATATAGGTCAAGTGGGCGTAAGCGATTTCCCATAAAGTCCTACGCAAAATTTGATTAGACCGGACTGACTCTTGAGGTGTATTTTCAGGCATATTTAACCTTTTTCCATGTTTAGGTACTATGTCGCGAGCCGTATAATGAGGCAATAGGTGCCCAGTAAAGGATTTAGTACTTTTTATAACTTATTGATACAAAATGGTTGCTACTAAGGGATATACTCGTAAAAATAAAGCAGTCGCGACCTTTCTATTTTACAAGTCCCACGGCACTCAGAGCAATAGACGATTAAGCTTCTTATATTAGTTAATTAGCTCTATATATCATATCATAGTTGTATATGCATGAAAATAGAACAGATTTAACTAAGGCGTATTATAGCAAGACTTATTTCATTTGATATAATTAACGGACACGTGATGAAGATAATTTCCAACCATTTTTATCCATATTCTCTTTGCAACATTCTCGCAATATTGTACTTGAGAGGTATTTTTTGCTATACTACGACATACGACGATAGGCTACGGTCTGCCTGATGGTAAGGAGTTTTAGCCTTTAAGAGACTACGAGTATACACCCTTTGTTTTAAGAACCTCATACTGTAGCCTTTTGGGAAAATCCGGCAGGCAGTTCATAGGTGCCACACAGTGCGTGGCCTTTTAGGTTCCAGTGTGAGGGTGAACAATTCAACACCCTGGCGAGAGGTACGGTGATAGAAAGTGGCCGTATGCATCATGTCGAACAAATCTTCAGAACACAAACCATTGTGCAAGCGATAGAACACACAAAGTATCTGCTTAGACACAAAGATTATTAACCGACGAAAAAACCGGAGTAAGTTCTCAATTCGCTGCGTATATATATATATATATATATATATATATATATATATATACTTTTTAATTATTGATGTAATACTTGCTATACTCTATTGCTTTACTCTCTAATACTTGCGCTCGTAACAATGAATAAACGCAATGGAACTGCACCGAAAACAATGTAATATCAATATCAATATGTATAAAACTTTACTGCCGCTCCACGTGTTCTAAGAGAATATTTTTTTCAACTATGCATTTAATATCACTCCCTAAAGACAGTTTAATAATTAATAGCGGAGAAAATAATAATTTAAAACTGTTATAACATTCCCGTTATTTCACTCGTCCCGAGTCAAAAAGTCTTATTAATAAGCCCCGGAGGGCAGATGAGGCCGGATTTCTTCGTATTTTCCAGCGTGTTTATTGAATGAAATAGGTATCACTGGTTCAGAGAGAAAACTATTGACAGTAATTTCTCATGAACGAGTATTGTCCAGTCGCCATCAGATATATCGGAGCTGTGGAGGTGGTCAGAAATATCAGAACAACGCCTCTATTGTTAAGGCGATAAAATAGTTGTAATGTTGAGGCCACCTCCACAGCACCGATATACACCGGGTGTGCCTAAACTACGACCAAAAACCACCGCTAGACGGGCTACAGCATCTTTTGCTACAGGAACATACTGTGATCGCCAACCAGCCTGGAAAGCGTGGCATTAAATACGTGGGAGGGCATATACCCGGCAGTGGACGTCTATCGCTGATATATATGATTTCTTGTATTGTTTTGCTACGAAGTGCTACGCCGTAGCGAGTAATCTCCAGCTATAGTGGAGTGTAGGGTAATAGTCAGTACTCTGAAAGGACGGCTAGGAACTTTAATTGTTGAATCGTTTGGGGTTCACGTTACATTGGGCGTTTCATGGAATAAGTATTAAACAAATGAAAAAAGCTTGAACCCGTAAATGGCTAAACAATCAAAGTCCGTGACAGTACATTCACATGCTTATCGCTCTACCAACTGAGCATTGAAACGCATTGAAAAATACGCTGGCGAATTTCGCAGCCTTTGGGTTTGCCCAAAATTTGAAATCACCAACCAAATTTAAAATTACCAACTAAGCTATAGCTCAGTTGGTAGAGCAATAGGCATGTACCCCAGAGTCGTGAGTTCGAGTTCCACCTGGGGCAGTTTATTTCTCAGAATTACCGAGTACTTAATCACAACTAAATTTCCGCAATAAACCCTTGGATATATACTTTTACTTGACAGGGTTTAACTACTTGTGTATACGCGATTTCGCGAAGAGTTAATCATTTGAAAATGTTCGATATGTATGTTTTCCCCCGCATTTAAATTATATATATTAAAATTATTTTTAATAAGTTCAGCGACTTGAACGTGAAAAACTCATGCATTTCTAATATAACTTGCAATACAGTTAGCAGCAGAAGTTTTGTAAGCAGGCCAGGCGTTTTCTCTTATTATCTTAACTATAAAATCGTATATAGCTCATTTTTTAACCTTGCCCGCTTAGCATCAAGTCTGGTGCGGAAGGGTCCTGGATTTTCCCTAGGCTACCTTCTCCACACACATTCCGATTGCTCTAATAAGCCGAACGGTTTACAGGGCCTAAGTCAGGTAAATAAAAACCCTCTTAGCAAACTTCTGTTGCTGACGTATGAACAGTCTTTCTAACCGCTTTCGATGGCGGCGGACCCGAAACAAATTCTATGAACGTAGCTCGTTGTGAGCCCTTTACATGGCTGGCTAGGCAGAACTGTTTGAAATATCCTTTGCTCTTTTAGTAACAAAATCACCAAGACTGAAGACCCTTTGGCAACTCTGGATGATAATTTATTTTCTCTGCGCTGTGGTCCGTTATAATCCGACAAAATAATCGTATTATTCACGGTGACGATATTTTGTGATTTATTTATTTCTAACATAGTCAACTAACATTTTATGCGCCTACATTTGGCAGCAGTGTATGAGGTTGTATAAATCATATACAGTACTCGTAAATATGATCATAAGAAATATGAAGTTAGAAAACCGAATTTAATTGAAAGCCCCCTCGTCTAACAAGTGGACAGATAACAGTTATTATAAATCTTTGGTTATTTAATACCAGATAAACAAAAATTAATTTAAAATGAAGTAATTTAATTCAAAATCAATAATGGAGTAGAATGCCTCATTGAAATTCAGCGTGCAGGCAAAAATTCGTAAATGAGAAAATAAAAACGCCTAATCAGAATTCTGTCCGGGCGGATTGAGCAATAAATATTAGCTCAGTCCTTATATGGTACAAAAAAGACCTAAGTGAGTATCGACTTCCAGTGAACGTACGCCCTTTTAATCTACAACAGAGATCTCCTCATTTTATGGCCGATGTTCAAGTTGTCTCAGTGCGCTAGCAAAAATATTAGGGATTATTAATTTAACGATGTTTGTCTCAGTGTTGAGTAATCGTTATTCTGACGGTGTCTATTTAATTAATAAAACCACATAATTCGAAAGAAAGCCCTATCCTAAAACTTTTTAAGGCTATAATCGCTTGCCCCCATTTTATTAGTAAGTAACCTGATTCAAAGTAACAAGTTCCAAATCGAATTCCCGGCAGTAAATCTTGCCAAACAAGTTGCCGACAAGCTTCCTTAAATCATGTGAATGTATTTGGCTCACGATATGAAAATATATGTGGAATCGATGGGATATGTTACCTATCGTCGGCAATATTTCTCCCACAAATATTCTACACAAGTAATCTTCTATAACAAAGTTATTTGACGATGAACAATAAAATAAAGAAATGTAAGATTTTACTAAACGGTCTTTCATTCTATTGAAATCAATTTAAAAACAGTTGTAGCGATATTTGTTCTTCCAGAATAATATCTAATATTAGGTTTGCAGAATCGTAATATTTTTCCTGACTTTTCCTCAGCTAACACAGGATATTTATCCACCAAGGAGGCAAAGCATATGCAGCTACATTAAAACTTTTATATAACGAAATGCTATTTCAGAAATAAGTATGTCGGACACCGGAGATTTCACAAATCACCTATGTACAGATAGAAATGTTTCACCCCGTTTAGTTTATTGTTAGGATTGAAAGAGAAATCTCCTCATAACTGGCTCCTTTCAGATTCGATATCGCATGTTATTCCTTTGAAATAGGCACGTCAGACGGTGTACACGTGAGCACATGAGATTCATGAGGATTTATCAAATGGAAAGCAACCCACGGGGAATATCTTCATATTATTCACGTCTGTCACGTTTCGTCGAATTGATAAGCAAGTAGGTAAGTCTTATGAAACGTACTATACAAGGTTTGACGTGAATCAAACGAGTACATATTATGGGCTTTGCAAACCAGTGACTTTCATAATACATTTAAGCAAATACCGAACATAATAGATTTCGTTCAGAAGCCGGTCCTCCTTAGGCCCGTGGGCCTACATATAGTACTAACAATATAATTACTTTAAAGAAATTTGAATTTTATTAACAGAGCTGAATTTTATTTGTTTCCTTCGATTTAGACACAAAATAAATTATACTTTATTCCCTACACTATAAAGAACGAATTCGAGTGGCATTTTACTTGTATTGTGGGCCTTAGGAGGTTAAAACTTTCTACCTTTTTTGAACGCCTTAGAACATGTTTTTATTTTTATTTTAGTAAATTAAGATTTAGTTTTAAAAAACATGTTTCTTACTAGTTTATTAAGTTTTAAGTCAATAAATAACATACATACAGTTAAAAAGAAAACTGAGAGCCTTCCGAGTAAATTTCTCAACTTTGGAAACTTCTCCTATCTAAAATCCAACATGGAAAGTTGACTTATTTTGTACACCTGAGATATATGTACAATTACGTTTTGTTACATCTCAATGGTTGACGGAACCCACTTAGTGACATTTGAGCAATTGCAGCCAAGTAAGTTATCTTTGCAAGAGTATTCGGTCGTCCAATGAGCGTCACTCAAAATAAAAAAGTTAGGAGGAAGAATTACACTTTAAAACAAACGGAAAACGTTTTATTATCATGGCGATTTCATGACTTCACATTAGCGCAGGCGTTGCTAAGTTAAAGTTATAAATATTTGGTTTATATAATATCAGCTTGAAATGAGCATTCCCTTGATAATATACGATAAAAAGATAATTTGCACTCACCCAAGCCGTTGTCCAAAATATTTTTTTAAGATGGATAAGTTACAGCCAGACTATTTTACTTTTGTGATATGTATATATTTTGTATTTTATGGTTTCGTTACTATATTTGTTATTTGGGAGCCGAAGTCATTCAATTTTCAAGTCAATTTTGGTTTTCCATTCAAAAACATGTAATTTTTCTGCGATATTGACAGTAAAGCCAACTATATAGCATATAGTATGTGTCGTAATCTATCTCACCTGAGTTAAACTCCGGGACCAATATTTACAACATATAGCACCGACCTTGTATTTATTAGGGCTTAAATATTTGTCCCATAGATTAAAAATGCAACTTTAGCTCCCAATATGTAAATTGTATCTAAATTGAAGATGCATGCAGTACAAACAGCTGCCATTAATATTGACAGTATGATAGTTTATTTTAGTTGGTAGGGTATACAGGGTGATTTCTGGGTCGTGGTCCAGAACCAGTTTATCTAACTGTGTAACTCGTCAATACTATCTTAAAGTATTTAATCAAAATAACATTAATATCTTCTTCTTATTTTTCAAGTAATTTTTATTTTATACTAACCAAATCATAGTTACACCATGCCTTTTAACATACGTAGTAAAGAAAGCGACAAGACGTCATTCACATTGAGTAGGGTGACCAAATGGTGTGCAAAAAAGATTTTCTCTACTTATCATCTGAATAATTATTTAAATTTTTAGTGATAAAAAATGTATGATAAACATAATTATTAGCTTCACCTAGGATTTATTGTGTCATGCCTTGTTTGTTTGACCCGCAACCCTGAAGTCACCCTGTATACCTACGGCTTTGCTTTTACCCTCGTCTGTTTTTTTATTTATAGTAACAGACTTTAATGGGTTTTTATTAATTTGTCAATTTTTTTGATCGGATAATAAGGAGATAAATATGCATTTGTTTATTCTTTACAAAAAGTGATTTAATGTTACGTGCATTTTTCGATTAGGCTCACGGTTTTTTTCACTTTTTGCCACATACCCAAGTACCTATAGTAGAATAATTTATCACTTTTAGGTCACAAATGACCATAATGAAAGCGTAACTAAATAGCAAACTTGATTTCAGTATAAATATCAAATATCATATAATAATAATTTTACATAACGATCGTATTAAGCTATTATATTTAATATACTTGAGGTTTCTAGTTGTATGTCGCATTGAAGGAATTGCACAATATAGATTGACAGTTGATACTAACAAGGATAATATAACTATTTTTAAAATTAACTAAAAACACTGCACGTCAGCCTTGCTCTCAATACTACCATATCATAACTTTCAACTATCCTAAACTTTAGTCTTTCCCATTGCACATCGTATTTACACGCTTTAATGTATCGATTCCAGATTTACCCTGGAGTACAAGCTTGTGGGTTTACAGAAAGTCGTCGGCGGGCGGCACCCCGGCGGCAGACATCTTGCGGCGCTCCAGGCGCGCGCGCGAGACCGGCCGGTGGAACTGCTCGCTGCGCCGGCGTCAGCGCTCCGGCGCGGGCGCTTCCGACTCGAGCTCCATCCACAGCGAGCTTATCACGCGGCCCTCTGCGCAAAACAACACATTGTTACTGTAGTATTAATTAAAAGTCCAAAGTTGGAGAGACACAGTATTATATTACCGAGATACCTACATGTTCACCGCACAGCAGTTGCAGGAAAAAGAGGGCGTTGCCTATATACTACTAATTTGACAAGTGTCGTAGCGCTTGATGAGGCTACGTTCGGATACTACCTTTACATACATTTTAGTTCGGATACAATATCCACAGATATTACAGTTACTGCAACACTAATATTAAAACTAATGTTCTTTACCGTGTTGAATCCGGATTCGATTTGCGCATAAAAGTCGTTAGTTTCATATTCAATCCAAGTTATAGGCATTGCGAACACTATCTTATTATTAAAAATGCAAAATTCACCAGATTTAAAAACATTGTATCTCTTTGTCTCTCTCATGGTCAATAGTTTAAGTCATGTTTTTGACCCATTCAGATATATCAGGAAATGGTCTATTCGAACTAGAGTCCATTCAAAGATTAGAGCTTGTATACCTTAACTTTGGTTAGCTCAACATGAAAATTGCAAACAAAATTATGTTTTTCCCTCAGCACGTCGAAGATTCTAACATGTGATCTTTGAACGCTTACTCGACCCTCGGTGAATCTTTCTATCACTTCTTTGCACGCTTTAAAAAGGAACACGATTAGCGACATCTACCATAAGTGTAGGTATTACGCTTGTAATATTATTAATTCGCTTGCAGAAAGTGTTACATATAGGCATTCGTTTTAAAATCAGCTGTTTGTGACCCCCAGGAACGAAAGCCGACGGCATACTCACCAAAGTGTTCAGGTAAATATAGCATAGCGTGTAAAAAGTACATCCACTGAGTAACGCGCCGCGATACGCCAGTTTGTAAAAGGCTAAGTGCTCGCATACATTTTCGTGCGGATGTGCATCGCTTGTGAAGTGGGCGAGCGATCTGCCGTCACATTTTCCTTATCTGTGGATGCACCGCACCATAATGGTGTGGGATGCAAGATACTTAAGTCGAATACGTAGATTCAGATAGGTACACATGTTTCTTTTCAAGTATATGTGAGAAAGGTGGCACTAAACAGTAAACACAGTACGTCTACAGACGTGGCGTAGTCATTTGTTTCCTTTGGCATTCAGTGTCCGTAAACGTGTTAAAGAGTAAGATTTGAAAAGCAATTGTTATCTAAAATTTAAAGTAACTTCCGAGAATTTATGATTAATTTTCATTTAGATAATTTCCTTTGGGAAAATGTTAAATTAACTTAAGCCATAATTTAAGCAACTTTTGTAACGTTCATTAATATTCACGTGTGTATTTCATTGCGACCCGCCTGCTGAGCGACTAGGACAACTCCCCCTCCCCCTCAAGATGATACAAGTATGAGGTAGGCCTATTTTCAGCAGTGGACGTATTACGGCTGAAGTGATGATTTCATTGTTATTTCAAACGTGCATATTTATATATCAAGGATGCTATAAGTTGGACGGCAAGAACAAACTAAGAAGTGTTGGATTTGGGGAAATACAATAGATTACCTACTATTGTAGATGATTAAAAATAGGAAAGGGAATGTGTTGCGTCACTATCTGTACCCTTACCATGAGTTGTGACATTGACAATTTCGATCACGAGTATCGAGTTTACTATCTGTGCATCTCGTTCGCACTAAAATAGTACAAGCGAGATACACAGATAAACTCGACACTCGATACTCGATAACGTCAATGTCGCAACTTATGGTAAGGGTACTGGTACGGCACAATGAGTAAAAAAATACATGGAGAGGCCCTATTCCACTATACATACTCTGTGTTATCCAAATATGTGTGATCTCGACATAGAAATAAAAAAATATAATCTGTTTCTTTCTTTCTAATAACCAATAGTGTACGATAAAAGAGACCACATGACATTTGGTTGTTCTCTATTCCGATTCTGTTTGACATTAATACCACGTGATTGTTTTCGCCAGCCGCCATTTTACTTGCCAAACTGTTTATAGTAGTTGAGCTGTCAAGTGGTGAGTTTCTCATTAAATTAATTCAAACATTAATTAATTCCCTAACTTGTAGTTAGTCAAGTTTTGAATGTTTTATGGCCTGCAGTTTAAATTCTATTAAATTTTTTATCACATTCAATAAAAAAAAAATTCAATCAATAAAAGTATTTATTATGGCTCACATAATTTTATTTTATTTTAAACACATGGTTAAAAAGTTACGACTGGAGGGGGTAAAACCGCTATTATAATAATGTGTGTGCACGATTCGGTTGTTATAAAATGCTGATGTCGATATATTACTCCTTCAAACAGAACAACACTAACGGAAGGACGCCATTTTATTTGCCAAAAGTATTTTAGGTATACACGCTCAATTCGTAGGTAGTTCTAGTCCATATGATTATAGGTCTGTGGTACGGCATAACAACTGTATTCAGGTTCAATAAAAGAAAAATAAGGTAAACGAATATGGCGGACTGACAACTGAATTCCGAAGTAAAAAAGCAGTTGACACATGTCAATTTTATATTCAATAAATACGTTTTCACTGAATGTAGGTTAATTATCGCATATTTGAACAAAACAAAAATGTAAGTAACAAATGTTCTGCTATTGCAAAAGCTATGAAGGTAAAGTGATCTGTTTACATTATTTTCGTATTCTATCGACCCCGAATAACCGTTATAGAGGAAAAAGCAGAATGAAAAAGAAGTAGAGGGAGACAGAGAGACCAGGAAGATAAGGCCAAGCCTGAAGGGTCGTTAGATGGATACGTATTTTAAAAATAATTGAGGTTTGAAATAGTACATTTCGATACTAGATAAAAACAATTTTTTTTTCGCTGAGGGTGAAAGTTGGAGCCCTTGTGAAACGAGGGTGACAATCACCCGAGTCTTAAAGAAGTTTTTACACGTGTATCGAACCCATTTTTTTTCATAACAAGTGCCTTAAAAAGTTACTAGATATTTTATTAGTATAAGATATTTAGTCCGAAAATATTCCCTTTAAAAAAAATTAAAAAGGGAATATTTTCGGAAATTATCCCTGGAAGTTAAAAAAATGCTTCTTCCCCTTTAATTAAACAATAAATCGGCCAAGAGTGTGTCGGGCCACGCTGAGTGTAGGGTTCCGTAGTTTTCCGTCCGTTACAGTAAAGTTTCCCCACTTAAGAGTGAAAAAAATTGGGTTATTTGTTACATTGAGTTTACATATTAAGTATATAACCATAAAAACGTGCCCACAAAGGACGATAACAACTAAACGAATGTCCCACCACGAATGGGTGGGAGGTGTTTTAACATGAAGTGATAACCAGCGGCATTTAAACTCTTAACACCGCCATGTAGGACATTAGCGTTTCGCGTACAATGACATCCATCGGCAAATTAAGTAAACTATTGCGCGCGAGCTTAAAGTATGGAAGATGATTTTTAGGGGATAATTCTTTATTGCGTAAACCAATTTTCAACGTTTTTACTTTATTTAAAAGCACGTTATATAATTGTATTTTTTTACAAATTACAATTAAAAGTACAAAGTACAATAAATACCTGCTTCTATGGTTAAATTACAAACTTAGTTCAGAAATTATATTGTAATTTTTTTCAATCACTATTCAACCGTCCGTTTTTATAGTTCTACTTTTGAGATTTTTTTCATATTTTCAAAACTTATGCTTCAAAAGAGTGATTCTCAAAATAATGATGGCAAGGATAGATAAAAAGGCACAATTCACGTGGGTATGCATCAGAAATGATGTCATTCGCAGCAGAAACAAAGCAACCGATATAGCCCTCCGCCTCTGGATCGATAAACTGTAGTGCTCGTTGGGACGTACAAGTTCTAGAGTGACAAACCCTCACAACCCGGACCGTCGACCTGATAAGATCGCGGAAAATCCATTGAATGAGGGTAGCGCAAAACCGACCATTGCAGGTCGCTATAGGGGAGACCTATGCCCAGCGGAGAATATCCTTAAGCTGACATAGTAGCGATGATGATGAAACGAAGCTTCTAGCAAAGTAAATATTGTCTCGTGTTAATTGTAGAAAATAAGATCTCCCGGCAAATCAAACGTACATCGTAAAAAGAAAATGACTACGTCTTTTGATCGCTGAAACAAACGCTTCAGTTGTCCTGTATTGTGGCGTGGTGGATTAGAGAGAGCCTCCGCCGACCAAAGAGAAACAAAAATGAATGACCCGACTTTTATTTTCCTGTTTCCAAAGTATCGAGTGACAAAGAGGCTTCGTTAAGTTTTGAAGTTCGTTTTGCTTGCTCATTTGATGTCAATTCAGGAAGTGAGGTCAATTATTATCTACAAATATGTGAATTTTTTTTTTTTTAAAAGAAATCTCACATTTTGGTATTGATTTTTTCCTTGTATTACATGGCAGTTTTGTTGTTTGAAATTTTTACCTAATTTTTATAAAAAATAATGGCTAGCGCAGTATAAACTCGGCGGTTAAAGCCCGACTGTCAAGTTGTCTCACGGCCTGTAAACACCAACCCTTACGTGTCTAGCACCCGATATACGAAAAAGAAAAAATCCACGCGTTACGGAAGCGTAGATATCTATTTTGTATTGTAACAGAATATCGTACAATTTGCTAAAAGCCCCCTTGGCGCTAAATCTCCGACACAACTTAAAGTAGTGCTATTTGTATAGTGATTTATGTCTTTTTGGAAGTAATCAGATAGTTATCCATAACTGATCTTCAATAAGACTTTAGTTCGGGTAAGATTGTAAGTGTTTTAGGCCGTTTTGTAAGTAACGGGGTGCTTTGGTGTTGGTATCTGAGGGACAATTGTGAGGATCAAGCGTCGGTTAATCGTTGTCTATAGAGGTTTGGGTATTACATCAGTGTTTTCAACTCATTCAGGGACCATGTTCTTGATGTCCGGGTATTAAGGACTAAGTTTTACTATAATTAAATATGATTTCGGAGCCGTGGAGCAAGAAAACAAAGCATGACAAACATGCAAAATAATATAATTATTTTTCAGATGGTAAGTAAAAGAAAATGGCTTAAAATTTGGTCACCCTACTCAATGTGACGTCTTACCGCTTCCCATACTGCGTATGTCAAATGGCATAGGATGACCATGATTTGAATAGTATAATATTATTTTAATAAAAATAAGAAAAGATAATTAACGTTGATTTGATGAAACACTTACTATCAACTACTACCACCACTTACCAGCCTCCAGTTACTCATAGGTTACAGACCAGAAATCACCCCGTATATCTTATACTTTATTAATGATAATTATTGCTCCTTCATAGATATTTTTGTTTTACATTTCATTTCAAAATACGAGTACTATAATGACATAAATAGTTCAACCCTTTATTTGACAAAAAAAAAACGTGCGTTCCAGACTCGGGACATTTCTAGGACAGTCCTAAAAATTCTAATCATTAAAAAATACAAAAAGACGGCCGAATAATGTGTACAGCCCCGGCTAATCGCTAAGGGTTGATAAAAAATCTGAAGTTATTAGTAATAATGTGATTGTTATACAAATATTTTTAGTCAACTAACGTGTTTGACATACGTCCCTATTATTCCCAGGTGTTTACAGGATTTTCGGGCTCGTAACGAGTAACCGTAAGGTACACACGACACGGCTCGATACGTCTCAACGAAACATCTATAATTTCCAATCATACGGGCACTTACCCTATTTGGCAAGTTTGGGGTGTAGGTACAGTCGGCATAAAATATATCGGAGCGGTCAAGATATTCATAAATATCGGAACATGCACTGTCTTGCTTTGGCAATAGATGCGTTTAGATATTTGTGACCACCTTAGCCTTAGACAAATGGTCTGTAGCAACCAAAGTAACCATACATATCGGTCTGGAACCGTGTGTGGTACCTAAACTGTGACCAGAAACTACCTGAGGACGGACTGGAGCGTTCCTTTAGAGCGGTGGAACGCTGTGGACGCCAACCCGCCCGTCAAGCGTGGCCATTACGGTATGGAACATCACCATAATCAGATATCTCTCCCTATGGCAGTCTAAGGGGCTTCTCTTTTATACTGCCATAGGGAGAGATCTCTGATTATGGTGATGTTCAATACCGTAATGGCCAGTAGTGCATATGAGGCTGATAGAATAGGAGAAGAGGACTATATGTTTCATTGACTTAAATAAAAATAAATATTACAGGACATCCTTTGCACAAATTGACTGAGCCCAAAGGCACAGCCAAAGGTAAGCTGAAGAAGGCTTGTGTTGTAGGTGCTCGGCCAACTATATAATATATATTATACAAATACTTAAATATATACAAAATACCCGTAATACAGGAATAAACATCCCGTGATAAAGATACCAACTACGCCAGACCTGTCGTCAGATACTACTTTGCAGTCTAAACTCCGTGGCATTCGACAGAGCAAGAACATTAATCGATAGATTCAAGAACAACTTGAAATCAAAAATAGGTTTAAAAGATACCACGCGAACAAACTATGTAAGGTAAACAAAAGGTTGTGAAGAATATTCGAACAGAAAGCAACTTTTATTCAAGTCAATGTAGACTTCTACAAATAACTACGAAAATATGACGCGCGTACAAACTTTTTGCAGAAATCCCGAAGCGTCTGGTTGACTTAACTGCATGGTGACCGGAGAGCTGGCGGCTTCCACGCACAACGTATCAGCTTTGCGATACATCGAGGAAATGCCGCTAGCATCCTTGTTAATATGCCTCAAGGGATTCTATTACATTTAATGTAGTAATTAGTTATTATAAAATTGTAATCATTGTATATTATTAAAAAAAAAGTATTGTCACTTTACGTACATACTATGCAAGTATTTTATTATTATTTTTGTTTAAGGGAGTTTTCAAAATATAGTACACCCAATTAGCGAAAGTTGTTAAAAAAAATTAAATCACTGTCAGTTTCGTGACGACAATTAAGAGTTAAATTTCGATAAAAACTTGGTTTTGATGTTCGTTTTATAAACTTCAATCGATATTACAACATAATTAAAGGAAAAAAGTCGATATTCATAAAGATTTCATGCTTAATTGTCGTCACGAAACTGACAGTGATTTAATTTTTTTTAACAACTTTCGCTAATTGGGTGTACCAAATTTTGAAAACTCCCTTAAAGTTTGTTAACTTATATCCATGTATACTTATCCCCGGGGACCAGAGATATAGCAAGCGACACAAACCATATACCATTTTAATTTGATAATAAACTTTCGACTAACTATCCTATATTAAGGTTTATAAAAGTTTTTAAACAGATTATGTCCGTGTACCCACTTTAACTGCCGAATTTTCGTCTAACAAATGGCATCAAATTTGTAATAGAATTATTCCGTGGAAGGAAGAGATACCACAACAGGAAAATGTATTTCATTCGAATCTATTGTTGTTTCACAATGTAATGAGGGAAAGAAATGGCGATAAGACGACGCAAAGCTGAGGGCTAATCTATTCTTTCGTTTGTTACGATTTTCCGGTTCAGTAATATACATCAGATATTTTAAGGTACTACCTATACAAATTGAAAATAAAACTGCCCGTTTCATTTTCAGTTCGCAAGTTATTTTTCGTCCCAGGCTATTTACCTAAACCTGCTTTATCTAGGAACCCTAATTGTTATTTAAGATTAGGCCTCTACATGGCATACGATTAAGGCATCATAACAATTCGAAATTAAGTACTAATAAAAAAAAAAACAACACAGGAGTAATATGGGGTACAGACAACAGCTCTGGCATAGTGGGTTACCCGGCCTATGAAGACGACAGTCCTGGGTTCTAATTTCAGCAAAGGCACGTATTTGTGTAAAGAGCACGGGCTCTTACTGAGTCACGGCGGTGTTATCTACGTATTTACATAGTTAGCTGAGTACCCACTACACAAGTCTTCTTGAACTTACCTTGGGGCTAAGTCAATTTGTGTAAGGATGTTCTGTAATATTTATTTATTTACATACATTTTCTATACATTTACAGAATAACCTTCTGAAGTTACTTATACTAATTATAGTTACACATTTGTTTACCCACAATAACCTCAGTTTGATATATATTTGAAAATTTCAACATATAAAAATATGGGTCTTCTTTTCACCACGCTCAGTTTCTTCAGAAGTTGCTATTTGGCCAGATGTTTAGAATGATTTTTTTTTATGACATAGGCGGCAAACGAGCAGACGGATTGCCTGGTGTTAAGCAATTACCGTCGCCCATGGGCACTCGCAACACCAGGGGAGTCACAAGTGCGTTGCCGGCCTTTAAGGGGGGTTGGAGCTCTGGGAACCTTACTCACCATCAGGAACACAACACTACTTACCTGAAAGGTGGCAATGCTATTATGGCTGTGGTCTTCTGTGAGGAGGAGGTACTTCCCCAGTTGGGCTGCCCAAGATTCAAGCGTGATGGTCAACGCTGTGCCCTACCTCTCATTGTTGGACGTAGTTTAAGAACATTCCCGGATCCAAATGATCTATTATAATAAGTCAATAGAATGAATGTTCTTGACTCGCTTTTATTCTCTCAACAATACAGTCTTGTCAAGCTCATTTTTAACACTCGCCCATTCAGCAACTTTTGAGGCTGACTGTACTTTAAAAATAAATTTGCTACAAACAATGTAAAATGAATATGAAATAGGCATACACAAGAATAGTACATTACACCTGAGGCCGGGAAAATGAGGGTTTCCGGCTATGTGGGTATATATGGCCGAGCGAGCGTGCGAGTATCACTATCCGGCCTCGCTCGTATCACTATACGAGGCCGGGAATCCGTTTTTCACGACGAGACATATATAGTACTTTTCTCAAACATACAATGAAATAAAAGAAATGCTTCAAAAATGAAATATGCTAAATCACAACTAACAATGAAATCGAAATGTATTAAAAATTAACATCTGCTGTTTGCTATGACACCCGCCATCTTTGCCTCTGTACGGATAATCGTTGAAAAAAAAAATACTTTGCAGGCCTCGACCTGCAGAGTTATATGAAATGCCATTTCCGTCCCCTTCAGTTGCCGCGCCCAAAAAACCATACTTCCCAGTTTATTATAAGGAATGTAAAGAATTGTCTTTACATTTCATTACATCTTTGAGAAAACGTTATTTACATTGCAACAAGAAGTTTTGACATTATTACCGAGCCCTCGCAGTCGTAAAGTTGCAGACATCTAATATAACAGCAAACCTCTAGCCAATCGTTTGCCGCTGTTTAGTTTCCCATCATTAGTTCACAAAGTTTGCAAATGAAGCGTGGGATATGATGGGCAAGGTTATATAGGATGGGCCAAAAGTTTTTACAAATGGCAACATTGAATTTATCGAAAACTGTCTAAATGACAGGCAGAAACGCATCTACCTCGCATTGTCCGGGCATTTTGCCAAGGCTCATGGGAGCCTTAAGTCCGTTTGAACAAACAAATCCCAGTATTTGGCGAAGGCACTACTTCTACGAAATGACTGCCATCTGACCTTCCAACACAGAGGGTAAACTAGGTCTTATTGGGATTAGTCCGGTTTCCTTATGATGTTTTCTTTCACCGAAAAGTGACTCGTATTAAACGATATTACGTACATAAGTTCCGAAAAGCTCATTGGCTCAAGCCCAGGTTTACAAATCGCACGCTCTTACCGCTAGGCCACGATTGCAGCGCATGTAAAGACTGGAGTCTACCTTAAGCCCATCTCAATACCTCAATGAAAAATCATACACATCACCTTACAGCATTTGTCAGCGAGTTTTTCACAGTATGCAAAGTCAATTGCAGGAATACTAAAGACGACACGAAGCCTACTTTATTATATATTTAATTTAAAAAATAAATATTGTATTTATTTGTTGTTAGCCTGAGTAAATGAAATAAACAATGACGCGTATAGTTTTACTTCTCTATGGTTTTAAAAACAAACATTTTAGTGTTTACCTTCTCGTGCTAATATTCAGACCCGGGCTAGTGTAAGATGCCAGAGTGGAATTAGGCATTGGGAGGGTTTCAACGCATGATAGGGGAACACTTTAATACCGAGTGAAACACACAATTATTCAGCTCACTAACGCGAGGTAAAAACTAACTCTAAAGCTTTAAAATTGTATTCAAAATTATTGACATCCATAATGTATCATTGAAAACAGTTAATGTAAAAAAACAATCGATAAATCGATCAATTAGTACAATACAATTAAAATCAGTTAAGACTTCGGTTTTTCTCGGGTATCATCGCTTAAATCCCGAGTCGGAAATCACACAATATACATTGCCGCGATTACTTTTAGGTAGCATTTAATTTGAAGAGTTATAAACGCAATGTATAAGCACCTGCCAAGTTTTGACAATGACATTATTGACCGGTAGACCTAGGAAATTTGTTATGCAGAAGCGACATTAATTTGAACATTTATTATTTAATGAAGCTATACTTGTATACAGTATATAAATATATATATATATATATACATACATGAGTCAATATTTTACTGTTTGGTGTAAGTAGGTACGATATTATGTCGCATTAATCATTGATAATAAACTAAGTTAAAATTTAAAAAAACCGGCTTCATCCGTTTTTTATTCATATTTCGTACACGGCTTGGCCGATTTTGGTAATATTTCATTTTCATATAGTAAAACAACAAAGCTAAACTCAAAATTTAAAAAAATATTTTTTGTTTGATCTTGTTAAAAAAAAATTAATACGCTGCATCTCGAAACTCCGGTTACTTCAAAAACCCTGTCCACAATTTTTTGATGATATTTACTTTCATCTTTTTTAAATAAATTAGCTTATTTTCTAAAATAGTTATAAACATTATTATACCACGCTTTAAATTGGTTGAAGCCATGATACATAACTATTGTAAGTTAAGTTTTATGACATTTTCACATTAACGACTGTATAAATGTATGATATACGTCAAACTGTTTTTATTTGACACTAAGAAGGCAGACTGTCAAACTAATCTAGTACTTGCTAGCATCTTTCTTATTTCAATATAAAGGTTGTGTTAGTTTTGAGCTACAAAGGAGGTTTCGTTGCTCATATCGTTCTTGTACCTACTGTATTCAATAAGACAACGAGTAATATATATAATTAAAGGTCAAATCTGTAAATTGATAACTCTATGTGATAGACGAGGGATTCACGACAATTACCGAGGTTGGCCGAAGTCTTAACTGATTTTAATTGTATTGTATGAAATTACTTTGCACTCTCGTGAATAAACTTTTCTTTCTGTTTTTAAAGAATAAAACAGTTATATCCGAGCTGGCGAGGTGAAAACAGTTTTGGCCCGTCCTGTATAACAGGTTATATAACAGTAATTAAGGCAGGCTTGTAGGGCGCCGCTCTTGACGCTGATTTGTTTCAAAGTTGTGTACCAAACTGTATACATATTATACATATATTGAGCGGTAATATTGTATTTGATTGAAACCGTATGTTTTGTGTATGTTATAATTGCTCGAATTGAAGAGACAGCGTGACGCTTTGATCATGCGGATGTGTTGAAGAGTACAATATTACTTGGTTGGTACCAAACAGAATGCTGTAATTGAGGCATTATGTCTAGTAAATAAATATTTGGCGTATTAACGCAAATTAACGCGTATTTAGAGTCAGCTTTAGATATGCTTCCTCGTAGTAACTATTGGAATGACACGCCACGTAAGAAAAATTGTGGTTAAGTATATAAACACCTCTATCTCAGTCTAATCTATATAGATACGGAGGAGACGGAATATATGGTTCTGTGCAGACTGGCGTCAACGACTTTCCATAGGCGCGGCCATTTTGTCATACAGCATGGAGTTATAATTGGTAAGGCGAGTGCGGGCAAAACGTAACCTGAGAATTATTGCTATTCATGTGTATCAATGGTTCAGTTGCAAAACTTCTCCAAAAATATTTACTAAATTGCATTCCGCGTATTTTTTCCACTTTTAATTTCACAATTAGACTCACGAGTGATTGGTTTACATACCAAATTATAGCTTTCTATGTCTAACGGTCACAGAGCATATGCGGGAACAGACAGACAAACATGGCGAAACTAATGAGGGTTCCTAAGTGACTATGAATCTATAATAAAACAAACGATCTACAAAGTAAAACTACAACCCCGTCAGTATGTTTAAAACTCCAAATTGAAAAGAAATAAAAAGTAAATACGTTCTATTTCAATCCCATTCACCTTAGAAAAACGTATTTTTTTCAAAATTCGTTAATTTAAACTCGTTGCCTGGTCCAGTAAAATAATCTTGCAAAATAATCTAAATTATAATAGATCCTTTTATTGATCTTTTTTTTTATGACATAGGCGGCAAACGAGCAGACGGATTGCCTGGTGTTAAGCAATTACCGTCGCCCATGGGCACCCGCAACACCAGGGGAGTCACAAGCGCGTTGCCGGCCTTTAAGGGGGGTTGGAGCTCTGGGAACCTTACTCACCATCAGGAACACAACACTACATACCTGAAAGGTGGCAGTGCTATTATGGCTGTGGTCTTCTGTAAGGAGGAGGTACTTCCCCAGTTGGGCTGCCCCAGATTCAAGCGTGATGGTCAACGCTGTGCCCTACCTCTCATTGTTGGACGTAGTTTAAGGACATACCCGGGTCCAAATGATCTACACATTTTGTAATATTTTGACTTGATATACGTACGAGTAGCTAAGATTTCGACTCACTTTTCGTCTGGAGGTATGTAAGTTCAGTAAATGTGTAATAATAATTTAATATTTTTCTTTCATCTTTACATTTGTTCATTGAATAGGAGTTAAACTATTTGTTGGTAAAATTAACTGCATACTAACTGCATTGCCCTAAAGATTTTCCTCTTAAAAATATCAGAAATAAAAAAAGACGTATATAAAGTTGCTGCCAGATCATGTCTTTCGAATTACAGTGTGTAGATGTTTGCCTTATCTTACCAAGCAATGACAATGGTATTTGAGGACTTACGATCCCGCGAGTTATATCGCTGTGGATTAAACAGCTGTCGTCTCGCACGTATGGTCGCGATACGTGACAGATGGTACTCGTGTGGTAACCGATAGAACGCTATTCAATAGTCTTTTATTGTACGATTTTCACTTAACTTGTAGAAAAGAGATTGCAGTATAATAGAATCGTGCTCTATTTTGTATAGCTTTACAAGATGGCGCTTATATTTGGTGGCAACGCTGGCTTTTGGTAAAGTAGAATGCCTGAATAATAAATGGGGCCTATCATCGCAGTCAATGTGAAAGAGCTTATTTTACTAGACTACATCTTATATATCTTTTATAAAGTTTTTATTGCAATTGTTCATGATTAAAAATTGTATATTATATAAAATTCAATGTAAATTTGGATCGATATGTGTAGTGGTCACAGTAAGTATTATTTTTATCGATTTACTCTCTCGCCTTTACCCACATATAGTGTCTGAATTTAACCTTTCATTTGATACCATCATACTTTATGCAATATTTGACCCTCTTTTTGCGGTTTTAAAACCTGGACGGAGGCTTGAATTTACTCATTCCCATTTCCTGCTAAATTGATCAAGGTATTAATTCTTTGCTGTAAATATTTTTTGGTTCTAAATTTATGATCCTTAAAATATATGGACGACTTATTGTGTCTACTAAACGCGAACTTAAGTGACCAAACATGAATATATGTTTTTTTAGTTTTCAGAGATTCTATTATACCGCGCCATACCGAGAAATGTTCGAATACGTTTCTCACTAGCGTTTAAAATATACAAGTGCAGTTGACGTGGAACGAGACGTAGAATTCAAATGCCCTAACTAACTGAGAAAAAAATAGCTTCCAATCAAGTGAAAACCTACGTTTTGCACCTCGGTGCTTCACATGTTTTTTTTTGTACGAGTACAATGAATGAGAATTTGTTAGCTGCGGAAAAATACCTCGTTAAGTCGATTATCGAGCTTTATTGTTGAAACTTTCCTCGTAGTAAAAAATAGAAATTCTATTTGCGAATAAAGCAATGGAAAAACGGGATAGTATATATTTTATATGGCGCGAATTTGCATTGTCCAATGAAAATTAAATCACTAAAATATTTTTTTTAATATTTGTTGGTAACGTACTTATAGATACAGTCAAGGTTAGAGACATCGAAGCGAACAAAGGTTATAGTCTCAATATTAAAGCTTATTCCGTATCGATATTTTTTACCTTGACTGTACAACGTATTACATGATCTTGGTACCTGATATAAGGTATTATAATAAGTACTGGGGCGTATTTCTTGAACGCTTGTAAGCGGAAGTCTCTTTCTAAAAACAGGTGTTAAAAAGTGATTTCCGCTTGTATTACAAGTTACAAGTGTACGAGAAAATAAAAATAACGAATTGGGGTAGAAGAAGTTTCTTTCTTAGGGTTCCGTGGTCAACTAGGTCCATGTTAGGTTACACAGAGTCCAAAAGAGGGTTAAAGACTTTTAAGGAGAATTATTTAGAACTTGATCGGTTGAACCGTTTTTTAATTACGGATCGAAAACTACGGAATCCCACGCAGTACGATCGGTATGCTCTTGACCGGTTTATTAACCACCTATACATCACCTTTTAATTTTCATAATAAAAAAAAAACACTTAAGACGCAGCCAAGTGAGTAATGTTACTGTTTGGACACCGAAAGAGCCGTGCCTTCTCATATTTTTGAAGCTATATCCTTGAAGCTAACTTAGAACCTAAACATCATGAAAAAATACGCAAATTGTATCCTTAAAGAAAACGCGATGTTTACTTTAGTAAAGGCTTACAAATATTTTGTGTAACTACACAGTGTCAAGAAAGGCCCTCCCAATAGGAAGTTAAACCGACGCAGGGTCAAAATACTGACCTACATTTAAATAATTGCGTGTAAAGACGTCCAGAATTTGTTGTTACGCTAAAGGCGCCTCAAAGGAAAACATGTTTCTAACATAAATTAAAGCGCGGGACCATCCAATTTACTTGTGACCTCGGCATTGCAGTATGTTAATGTAACTTGTCAGCGTTATTACTACTCGGAATACGTAATAGACGTGTTCTAAAATGAACTCAGAGAATCCTGAAAACGGGGCTTAGAGTCCTGAGCCCTGAGGCTCTAGTGTAAGTTTCTTTTGACGTCAAAAAACGTTTACAATCGCGTAAGTGATCATGTTATTTATATGGGAAACGCAAACGCGTTCGTGACGTAAAGTTACGTTAAAAACTTACACCCAAGGGTCTGAGTGTAATTTTTTACCCTAACAAAACATTACCATCGCGTTAAAATTACCCATATAGACGTTGTTTAACGCCAAAAGAAACTTACACTAGAGCCTCTGGTAGGGTAATGGCACTAATGTCGGACACTTTAAGCTGTCAGGCACCAATCATAAAGTTATAAATTGAATATGTCCCAACAAATGCACAACACTTAACTCCTTTGAAATAAGCACTAATGTTCATGTTTGGTTCCGTGTCCATTACTGGTGCCGTCACCTTACCCTGAAAATTCGAGTAGATTCTTGTCGATGTTTCCGAATGGCAATCGAGGTTACAGCTATGGCAAATCTAATCCCGCGTTTTACGTTTAAGTGCGTCTGCACATAATCTGGTGGTTGCATGACTATTGTAAGTAGGTGTATTCTTATGCTTTGACGCTCCTAGTCAATCCTAAAAGACGTGTTTGATATAATTTTCTGTCTTCTTCTGAAAGACTAAGTTTCTGTCAAATATGACATTTTTGGCATAAGCTTTTATTGCCCACAGTACTTTTTTTCACAATCATTATCTACAGTCGTCGAGAGAATTCTAACGAGCCTTAACATCACGTGTTTAACTTGTGTATTTCAGGAACTACTATGGCTGTCTACTGGCTCTAACATCAGATCAGGTCAGCGGTACCATAATATTGCGTAGTCACCAAACTAACATAAGAACTAAATTTCAGCTCGATCGGTTACAGATATCTGCTTCAACAATGATTTGAAAGTTTTCATCCGAACATACTAACGTACATACTCGTAATTACATACTTACATTGCAAGTTATATAAATGCTTGTAATATGTAGTAGGTATACCTATTTAGGTCAGATATTCATCTACTATTTATGGAATCAAATATGAAACAGTCAGACTCTGGTCAGAGCTGTTCCTGCAAACATAAATTCACCTTGCAATTTTGTATCAATAAGTAGGTACATATAAACTCGTAGGAGGAGGTCAAAGTCGGCGAATATACGTATTGGATGAATTTTCCACCTAAAAACATTATCAAGAGAAAATTGTTAAAGTCAATGCAATAAGCAGGGTATTTGAGCTCCCTGAAATATTATATGAAATAATGTACTGCCGCTTATTAAAATGCTATGCTCACTCTAGAGAAGTCAATTAAAGTGTTCTGAGCTGAATTTTAATTTATCGCCCTCGCCATATTATCTGAAAAGCAGTAGAGCAATGATGTATACATAACGTTGCAGACTGCTGTACTGCTGCAGTAATGGCTGGTAAGTTTTTTTTTATTAAATATTAAAATTAAGAATAAGGTTTAATAATAGAATATACAATTTAGTATTATAATAAAATAAAATAAAATGTCAAAAACTACGCCAAATCTCCCTGCCTCCGGTATGCTGCCCAGAATACTGGCGGCGTTGCCCTTCTGGATTGCCTGACTTAGTTTTTGGGCCAGGAAGGATCCGGCCCTGTAGTCCCCTGTGGTGTGTATAAGCCGGGACGACAGTTGTTTTACAATTTTTATCTATTCTATTCTATTCCATCCTTTGACACTTTGCAGTTAGTATTGACTGGAAGCCTGTCTAAATAAAATTGAACCTGACAGAAACTATCCCACACATGATCGGATTATCTGCCAATGTTTGACATTATCCGCTGTAGTCTAGCGAGTCATATGCACAACGTGACGCTAAAAGAAAAATCGTTTCACTATTTAGCTTCGAATACTAAAACTGATTTTTGAGAGTCGTGCACTCGAATTCAATCACTTAAGTACGATTAAAAGTTTCTAATAATTTCGATATCCATGATTATTAATTTCTTTCATTTATGTTTCTAAAATACTATACTATCAATTATTGCCCCCAAATCTACCATTTGAACGCCAAAACCACCTAATTGCCGTCGAGCTTACCACGTCACTGACACCTAAAAGTATTAGGGCGGACGCTGTCAGAGCAGTTTTCCCGGTGTCCTGTCAAAAGGTTTATGTCTGACACCGTGATGTATCCAACATAAACCTTCTGACAGCGGGAAAACTTTATTCTCTATATTTTGACGCGAGCATTCAAAAGATTAACAATTTTAAACCTAAATTGTCAGCCAGACACTGCAAATAAAGTTATGTATAGCTTACCAGGTTTTTCAACTTCCTCTTGGGGTGCGGCGATCTCGGGCGCCTCCTCGATGGTGCTGGCCTCGTCTGGGAATTGCACGTGTTTCTTCACGGCTGAGCGGCTCGGCTTGGAGAGCACCGAGGCTGGAAGAACGGCTGATGTCAGTTGATAGATACATATACAGTGTGTCCTTAGTCGTTGGACAAAATCCCACGTATGGTTACTTTTCAGGAATGCTCTGAAGTTAATATATTTATTAATAGAATAAAGGTAAAAAATAAATTGTGAAACCCAAGTTAATTTGAATAATCGACAACATAAACAATCATTATAAGTATTTTTGACAATATTTCACGGTTTAAATTTTTCACGGTTACATAATGTAGTCAATTTTATTACGAGTCGAATGGTCAGGCTGAAAGCACAGTTTTAAGAAATAGTTGTCAAAGTCTACGGAAACGCACGCGAGCGTAGCCACGGGTACAGCTGGTCCTCGTAATTTAATATTGTTAAGTTAAGAACCCTTACGTGTTGGCAACTTTGTAGACAGATATTAAAGTGCCAGAGAAATTTATAGGTTCATTTTACTGAACTGTCTTTAACGAGTATAATAAATTGTTGTTTAGGCGACAATCGTACCGCTTCCTTGAGTAATTATTTTCATGACAAATATTAGATAACTTGCTTTATGCTTGCAATGTAAGCGCAACTGTGGCTTATAATTATAATATTTCTTGTTGAGTCTTACAATAACATCAACGTATTAACAGCCTCGCTAACAGACTGCTAAGCCTCGCCAACAAACTGCTCACCCTCGCCAACAAACTGCTATCAGCCTCGCCAATAAACTGCTAACAGCCTCGCCAATAAACTGCTAACAGCCTCGCCAACAAATTGCTTTGGCAGTTTGATTGGAAATTTATGTATTTATGTATTGTAAATGTTATGTAATACTCTGAAAAATAAATTATAAAACGAGGACCAATTTTTATAAAATATTAGCTCTAATATATTTCTTTCCTATCATTGCTATTCGGGAACAGTATGCATTAATTATATTAATCAATTCTTGTATTTTATTACACTCAAGCTTATTCAATTAAAAAGAAAATAGTCATAAAACAATAATATAAAGAAAACAAAATGAAAACTTACAAATAAAAAATAGGTATCTCCTAAATTGCTGCCAATGGGCAGTGTGCTCAGAAGCCCGCATTGCCTCATTGGATGGCAATTATAATTCATTGAGCAAAATATAGACTAGACTTCTGGTCACCTGTAGTGCCAATTAAAACTGGCGCCAAAGCCTTGTACATCCTACGGGTACTCAGTCCCCACGGTCCCAGCGTTTCGACTCCAAACGCCTCGAATATGTAACCACTCCCAAGGGGAGCATACCTATATGTATAACTTTGATGATATTTGTTTTTGGTAAGTTTTCTGGACTTTCCTCGACATATTATAAACAGCTGTCTTAATGCTAAGAAGATACTGATTAAAGAAATACCTGGAGTTCTGGATGAAAGGGAAATTGATAAAATCTGTTGCATAAAATCCTAACTCAACCACAATGATTATATAAGGGATAAGCATATAATATTTTTCATCTTGTGAATATTTAAATATGTTGCTATTCACGCTCCAGGCGAAGACTGAATAAATAAAAAATGCGAGACAATTATTACCGAGACAATTACTCCTTGACTATTAGTTTTCTTTTAGCTTGTCCATTGTTTTGTTCAAGTTTTGTTGGTACGTGAAAGTAATATCTTATTTATAGAAAAAGCTCAGAGTAAAACTATTGTCTAAAATTTCAAAGCATTTAATATAACATTTGACATCAATGTTGACGTCAAAACCGTCCGAAGCAGTTATATATAAGTCATTAATTTATCATTTTCTCGCGCAATAATATTTAACATTTTCATTTCAAATATTAATGTAAGGTTTTTGAATGGACACAAGGCTTTTACTTATTGAAAGGCAACTATTTTAACTTGAAAGATGATTAAATAATTCATAATAATATATAACTAGTGGCTCTGAGAGTAGTAGACTTATAGAACCTTAGGGCAGATACAGACTGAATGCAATCTTATTGTAATAAAAGATATGAAATAAAAAAAAAACTTCCAAACTAAAACAGTGTCACATTGAAATAGGGCTGCTTCGTTTGGTCGTTCAATAAAACACGATTACGTACTTGTATTTTCAAGAAATACTTTCCCCTACTGTAGTTGTAGCTACATAAAATAATATCTATTAAGTAGTTCATCGGTTCTATGCATTTCAATTAGCAAATCAGCAAAAAGATTTAATTAGAAAGATTTTGCTGTATGTACAACAAAAAGTACTCAAAAAGTTCGGTATACCATAGAATTAGTATGGTATACCGAACTATTTGAGTACTTTGAATGCTACGAACTATATGACGATGACTGTACAGTACCCGCATGTCGGAGTACTATATTCCAATTTTGACGTAAGTTTCATTTATGGATTCTCTGCACAACTAAATAGACATGGTCCTGCAGATGCAGTTAAGTTTTTCACCTATAACATTGTTCGTCACTTTACGATATCGTGCGTTGAAATATGTTTCTTGGTCAGATACCTTACGTCATTTATTGTATTATAGTAGTCTCTTGTGATTCTACGTTTAAAAATTTTTGTACTTGCTAAATCCTGGGTGCGGTTATACAACTTGTGCTTAAACAACTGCAGGTGATTAACACTTACTTATAGCTTTTGTGGGAGCTTCGGAGAACTCTTCTGGATCGTGTCGACTTGGCATCGGTCGACTCCCCCGACCTGCAATGAGTTTATATCGTTTAACACTATTACTAAACCAAACATAAACAAGACGAGAATATAAAAAGTTGATAATTCTTATTAAGACTGTCTGTTAAATAAAAACTGGCCCAGATTATGTCGGGCCATGCTCAGTGTAGGGCTTCGTAGATTTCTAAGTAACTCCAAAAAATAACCCACCTCTTTACATGTAGGGGAAGTACCATTTTTTTTTATCTAGAACTAACGGTCACCGAGCATTGTCGGGGACAGACAGGCAGACAGACAGACATGGCGAAACTATAAGGGTTCCTTGTTGGCTACGACACCCTTTATATACCTCCTTCATCCGTATACGCTTTTTATATATATTTGTTTTAAGATACGATTATTTCTAAGAGTTTATTTTTAGGTATAGTTTTAAGTTATTTTTAGCGCTTTTAACGTTAGTTTTGTTAGTCCTTGATATATGTTTTATTATTATTGTAATTTCTGTAAATACTGTAAATTATGCACTTAACAAATTATTATATTAAACCCTGCTGAGTGCTGCTACTGCGTTGCTACAAAGCGAAAATGATCGACTAACGTTATTATATAATAACGTTATTATACATACAATAACGTTTGGTTCTTTTGAACAGCAGAAGGCATAGAATGAGATGCGAGGTATTGTGTATCGTGTATTCAATATTCAAGTGCTTCGCAAAATACGAAGCACACGTTACAGGTAAACAATACAGCCGCGCATCAAGATTCGAAAGATCATATTTCTGTTTTGATTTATTTATTTGATTTATTTGGGTATGTCTTTAAACTACGTTCAACAATGAGAGGGCACAGCGATGACCATCACGCTTGAATCTGGGGCAGTCCAACTGGGGAAGTACCTCCTCCTTACAGAAGACCACAGCTATAATAGCACTGCTACCTTTCAGGTATGCAGTGTTGTGTTCCTGATGGTGAGTAAGGTTCCCAGAGCTCCAACCCCCCTTAAAGGCCGGCAACGCACTTGTGACTCCTCTGGTGTTACGGGTGCCTATGGGCGACGGTAATTGCTTACCACCAGGCAATCCGTCTGCTCGTTTGCCGCCTATGTCATAAAAAAAGAAAGAAAAAAACACGCAACATCTACAGATTCTAGTATTACAGTTGGAGAGGCTACTACCTAATTAAAGTTTGCACGAACGCTCCGTCCAGAGTACACACGCTCTCATTCTGTCAAATTCCGCTGCACTTTGTCGTTGCTTAAATAGTTAGTTAACTGAAACTGTATGTGGCATTGTCTAGCAAAAGGGACCATATGGTCGATGGCGCTTACGTCGAACCGCGTCGCGTTTGTATTGCGGCATCTTGAACAACGGCGTAAGCGCCATCGACAATAAGGTCCCTTATCATAGATAATGTCACATATGGTTTGGGGTAGATACGAGTAAAACAAATTAATTTCCAGAGCTCCAACCCAACTTAAAGGCCGGCAATGCGCTTGTGACTCCCCTGGTGTTACGGGTGCCCATGGGCGACAATAATTGCTTACTATCAGGCAATCTGTCTGCTCTTTTGCCACCTATGTCATAAAAAAAATCGATAAGTTTTTCTGCATCTGCGCGGGCCGTGCAATAATAGTGTACGTAGAGGTACGCACAAAAAGGACGGTAACTATTTTATACAACGACGATTGCAAACAAACATACGGCCCGCCTAATGGTAAGCAGTTACGTAGCCTATGGACGCCTGCAACTCCAGTACAGTACACTGCCACAGGTCAACACACGACGACGACCAACTCGGGCGTACGACGGCAGTTGCGGGGCCAACCCATGACCCAACTGACGTTTATTGCCCGACTCGCCAATTAAAGGATGACTACCGTCTCGCTTCCTACACGTCGACTTCACGAGCCCGAGCCCACCGTCGACCTATTGGGCACTAGCCGCGGCGGTCCGAGCCCGAGCGGCCCGACGACACTCGAATATTGATATTAACGCGTATACGTATCATGACCTGAACCTTACTGAAACTCTTTTTTTTTAGTTATATGTATATTCAAACTTACGAATACCAAAAACTTAACTGTTACGTATTACAAAAGTATGTACGTACTTATTTTGCAAGTTGTTTTTCCCTAGTTTGCTGCATGCTTCTCGTTCTCTCTCATTGGAATAGACTAGGATAAGGACTGCATTTAGCCGTTCCAAGTCTCAAGCCTTGTCAATATCTAGAAGCTATAGTTTACCTATGGATTTGGGCGCTTCGGAGAACTCCTCTGGGTCGCAACGACTGGGCATGGGACGGCCCGCCGACCGCCGTCGTCCGCCCGAACTGGTCGTCGTCGTGTGCTGAGCTGTGGCAGTGTACTGCACTGATGCTAGTTGCTGCAACAAAAATAATAGTTGCTCTTATCACACACGTGTTTTAGCGACATATCTCGGCAAATTTATAATAATTTACGGCCACGAGTGTTAAAAGGTCCTAGTTTTTTTTTTTTAATGACAAATGTGGCAAACGAGCAGACGGATTGCCTGATGGTAAGCAATTACCGTCGCCCATGGGCACTCGCAACACCAAGGGAGTCAAAAGCGCGTTGCCGACCTATAAGTGGGTTGGAGCTCTGCTCAGGAACACAAGGTAGCAGTGCTATTATGGCTGTGGTCTTCTGTAAGGAGGAGGTACTTCCCCAGTTGGGCTTCTCCAGATTCAAGCGTGATGGTACTTCGCTGTGCCCTACCTCTCATTGTTGGACGTAGTTTAAGGACATACCCGGGTTCAAATCATCACAACTGGCTAGATATATTTTTTGCTCAATCATCTAATATAGATTGTTATAAATGTAATGGGCTCAATGGGCAACAATTTTCATAGGAACCTATATCTTATTAAAATAATAAATAATAAAGAAAGTGAACACATTATGTTGGTATAATTACTTGATGTAATTGAAATACCATAATAGCTTTTAGCGACCGGCAGTTAGCGAGCGATCGGTGTCAGCAGGCATTTTTTGTTTCCAAATTTTCAATCCTCTTATAACCTAAACGAGAATAGATCCGCACAATTTGCGGCGTGGTTGAAAGTAAATCTTACTAGTAAAGCTTTAGAAATGAAAATCGGTTGCGACAGTTCAATTATTTTGCTGCCGTGACTCAGGGAGCTCGGTTGGTTTCGGCCGTATTAAAATTCGGTGAGTCTACTTCAATATGGTAGTAAGTCACTTGATATCGCTTAAGCACTTGACCTTTTTACCTGGGAGCATGGAATTGTGAAATTCGCTTGATTCTTGCTGCGTAACGGAACCTTTCACGCCTGTTTGCCCTATATCAGAATGACGACCCCATTTTTAGAGTTAAAACACGAATATTGTAGGTGAGTAGAGAATTGTTTCAGGGTATAATCAACTGTTATATTTACCAGTAAAGACTAATTTCCCACATTCTTTATAATAAAATAAGGTATAAAGTTTGATATACTCGTATTGTGTATGGATTTGAGTTTATTTGTATATACTATCACCTTAATATTCTATGAGATTTCATTATTTACAATTATAAAAGATTTATCGAAAGACTTATATGACAATAAGCTGACCATTAAATTTTACAGTACAGTAGCCATCAGATATATTGGAGCGGATAAGGTAGTCACAAATATCTGCACTACGCCTCTATTATCAAGGCGACAAAGTGCATGTTCCGTTATTTTTGAGCATCAAGGCCGCTGCGATATATTTGATAGAGACTGTACTGACTTTGCACATTAAGATGTTGTTTAACAAGGTGTAACCGTAAACAAGTTTATGAGCTATTTACAGCACTTTAGAGCCGGGGCAGAAGAGTACACAACTAACTATGAAAAAGTCGGGTTATGAGTTTTACCGGAGTGATACAGTCAGCTACAACAGTAACGTAGGAAACGACGCACCAAAAGTACCTGCCATTCTATGTATTTTTTATTATATACTAGATGACCCGTTGAACTTCGTAACACCCGTAACTTCTCATTTTATCTTATTACGTCTATGGTTATAAATTAAAATGTCAATGATTGACAGGTGGAAACAATATGTATGAGAACAAAGAATCACTGTTTTCTAATTATCATCACAATATTTCCGTTTTTATACACTGCTTAAACCTTCTGCGGTCTAATACAAACATTTCAATACCAAAATTACCTAAATTGGTTCAGCGATTGTCGAGTTTATGGGTAACTAACAAACGTATTTCATTTTTATATATATAGATAGAAGATAGATGTGGTATTACATTTTCATTTCGCGTTTTTATCGCATTTTAGTTGATAGACGCAGAGGATTGGGGGCCAATTTATGAGAGTCATGCACTAGAATAGAAAAATCTTTAAGGACGAATGTATTTACACATAAACATTTGTTACTATTAGTGTTGCACGAAATTTTGATACCCACGATTATAAAGGACCCCGCGGCAAATAAGGAAAAGTGGAATCAGTCAAATTTCACGTTTAAGTATGATATAGATTCGAGACAGCTGAACATTTTTTTATAAGGACATAACTTTCTCGGAAGTATACTTTTAGAAATAATTAATTTAATTGTTTTACAACATACATGTAGCATGTAAGTTACGTCCTATTTACCAGTGGCGGCGCGTTAATTTTTTATTAGGCAAGACGGAGCCGATATGGATTAGCGTTTTCTTCATGAGCCCAAGGAAAACCGTTGAACTGTAGTAAGTTAGGGAAGCCGGTGGGAATCGGCTTGTAAAAATGCACGTCGCACCGCCACTGCTATTTACTGACAGTTGGTGTCTGAGCAACTTGACAACGTCAGCGTCAGTATCTGTCAGGGTGTATCATTTCAACCCATTGGTTTTAGATAACACATCGCGTAAGTACAAAAATATTTACTAGATTATTCATCATCATTATATCAGCCGAAGGACTTTTACTGCTGGACATAGGCCTCTCCCAAAGCGACCCACTATGTCCGGTTTTTCGCCACCCGGATCCACTGGATTCCTGTTTTTTTTTTTTTATTATTATTTATTACGTACAGTAATAACAAAAACAATGCCCCATTATGTTATTTTTACCTTTTCGTCGGAAGATGGACAGACGACTTGGTAAAGATGACGGCAATCAAAATATGTGACATTATCTACGAAAAGGGAACCTTATTGTCGATGGCGCTTATGCCGTTGTTCAAGATTGCGCGATACTAATGTAACGTGGTTCGACATAAGCGCCATCGACCACAAGGTCCCTTTTCATAGATAATGTCACATATAATAGTACTTATATAGAAATGATTTAGAAATTAAACTGAAAATAATGCAAAAATAACCGAGCTACAGAAATTTCACCGGTGTTTTTTTATGAAAATGTTAACTGTATCTTCTTCCCTGTAATGTGTAATTGTAAACATGGCGGTCAATTCCGATGATAAACTCTTTTAATAATGGAATACAAGTCATATTTTTTTACCACATCTGTCTTTCAGAATTATCCGCCGCTTTCACATTCGTAATTATAAATGTTCTTAGTTCTGACTAATTTTATGGGGCTAGTCGAGTATATATTAAGTACCTTATAAGTGTAAAGAATAGATGAGACATTGGGACCTTTAGCCTGTTATTTTATAGATATTATGTTATTCAACTCATATTGTTATCTACCGACCGTGACCGTTTATCGTCGCTTTCAATACCGACTTTAAAAATCTATCTATGTTTTTCAACTCATATTGGATAGATTTTTAAAGTCGGTATTGAAAGCGACGGTAAACGGTCACGGACGGTATCGATCGCCGCCTAAATGTGTCATCACAAACCATGGTACCCCACACCTACAGGTACACCAGGCGAATTGGGAGATTCTTTGTCTCGTTATTCCCCTGGCGGGTGAGATAGATAGCGATATTACGGCAATAAGGGATTTGAGAATAGGCTTTTATTTTGATCAATAGGGCTCATCAGAGCCACAATCGCACTATATACTACGAACCGGCGTTCTAGGGATGTGGTATGACAATATTTTAACCGGTTCTGTGATAAAATTGTAGTAAATTAAAACTTTCAATAGGCCATACCAAAAAAGAAGACAGCAAATTCGTAAGTGATTGTTCTTAAACCTAACTATTAATATGATTCAATGAATATGAAATGAGTAGACATTAAGTCTTATAAAATACTTATCCAACTTGTTAAAATGTACGTACAGAGAACTTAGTTTTTTTTTTTTTATATTCAGTAAGAACTATGGCCATTACTAAAGGTATAGAACGTATATATTTTTTCTTTCTTAACTCTAATATATTCTTGATAAAATTTAAAACAGTAAACGTGATGTGACTAACTTTCTGACTGCGACAAAAAATGTGGATATTTCACTAGGTAAAGTATTGAGTTTTCATGACTACGTATATGAATAATTGTTTACAAATTAAAATGAAATTTAATTGATACAGGAAACAAAAATAAGAACTTAAATGACGGCCGAGCTTAGTTTTAATAACAGTTGTATTTGTCATATAAGACATTTTTTTTAAATATTTTGTAGTCATCTCACGGAAATATTAAAATTGGAATTTAATATTACTCAAACTTTCCCGTACACGGAGCAATGTTGTTCCGGACATTTGGGAAGCGTACGCGGAGCCGGATCGAGCCAACGCGCAGAGTCCCTTTCGACAATTTAATGAAAAGCGGTACACTAAGCGGATGTTGCCCCGTCCGTATCATGGGACGCACACAGAGACAGCACCCGCTATGGTGATACTAATTATTATGAATAGTTTCAACTTATATGTTTTAAGCAAATTATATACCTACTAGTCTAGCAGATGCCAAACACTGGCACGCTAGTAGTAATATTTGGCCTGTCGTGTCTACGACGCTGTCTAATCCATCAATATCGCCACAGCCTGTCGACAGCTCATACATAATAAGGGATAGCCAGGCTCTCTAATATTGATGTACTTCCAAATAGGTTGTTTGTTATACTTATCAGCGTATAAGGAAACATAGGAAATGTTGTAAATACTTAATAAATAAGTTATTTACTTTCCTAGTTCATCGTCTTGTGTGTGGTTACAACGGGTTAAAACTTGTTAGTTTGTGTTGTTCTATATACAATACAGAATCTTTATGAATTTTTATTTATTGCATAAACGATCTTAATAGGGCACCGCAATGTATACATATAATATAATATTCTAAGTAACAGATGTACCTAAGTAATTTCTTAACTTAATTTAAAATACTATAATATCACAGTAGAAATGAACTAAGTAATTGAAAGACATCAAATATTGTATTAATTTAATAAAGTTGTAAAACAATTTACTTACTTATTGATATTATCATTTACAAGTAAATATATAGTAAATATTTATTAAAATCAATAAACCACTGGACATGTAAAAAATCACATTCATTGTTACCAATTGCAAATGACTATTTATATATTATGTATTTCACTAGCATTAAGAGTTCTTTTAATTGGACGTATAATGTATGTGTGCATGTACGAAATAAATGAATATGAATATATGAGAAATATCGCACTGCGAAGTATAATTAATAATGTAGTAAATAGGTAATTATTGTAAATAAGGATTTTTATGGCATAATTTCGATTTCTGATCCAGCAACTAGAAAATTCGAGAACATAGTTTTATGCTTATAGTAACAGATGATTTTTTTATAAGTCGCATAAACAAAGGATGGCACGCGCTACTAACTAAACTTTATTGAGCAAAATTGCTATAATAAAATATCCGCCGCGAATGTGGGTAGCCGGTTTTTTGGCCTAACAGTTTAATATAGATGAAAGACACCATTAAATCTTGGACAAAGTATTACCTTAATCCTACTAAAGCTTATAGCTTTTCTACCTTCCACTAAATTCATACATAAGAAAGTACACTAATGTTTTATTTTTCCAAAAGACCGTTATTTATAATGAAGATCTTTTGCATTGAACAGAGAGAAAAATTGAGTAACTAATAGCTTATAGTCATAGACACGTTAGATACTTGGCATTTCCGTGGTATTGCATTATTGTTTTACTAGCTATGCCCCGCGGTGTTATCCTCTGTTATTAGGGAAAAAACGTAACCTGTGTCCAGGGTGTCAGCGTTCTCCATGCCAAATTTTATTAAAATCGCTCCAGCAGTTTAGACGTGAAGAAGTAACAAAAATACATACTCGGACTTTCACACAAACTTTCGCCTTTATAATATTAGTGTAGATATTGAGACCACAAAAATGAATAGTTGCCGCCAAGCCTATTGTTAGCATACAAAACTGGCAGCTGTCATAGATTTTATAGATAACTGTAATAAAATAGTACCGTACGCCTAGTAAGTACCAACGATATGCCAAGATTTGGCCTAACTTAAGCTGAACAAGCGCTCGAAACGGCTGTAACAGTTTGAAAGATGATTCTCCATCCGATCCCGGCCCGGAGATTTTCATATTAGCATGCAAATTTGTCATACCGAAGTATAGCTAAATTGACTCGGGAAACCTTGACGCTCCGCTTCATCCCCGCCCGTTTGAAATGATAATAGCTCCGCGGCTATATCCCGCGAATAAGAAACGCGTGGACAATGGAAAACCAGAACGTCTACTATGGTTGACATTTTATCGTCTATCGTGTTATCCGTCACTTTCGCACTCACATACTTGTTAGAGCGTGACAGATATTGTGACAAGTGATAAAAATCCGACCATATTAGGCTACCAGTTTGAATTCAGAACTAACAGCAGCATGGCCACCACGCTCCTGTTTATCGCGATATCCCTCACTTTTGCACTTACATACTTGTTGGAGCGTGACAGATAAACACCCGACCATATATTAGGCTACAAGAATTTATTGCGCAACAATAGCATAAAAAAATGAATGAGTTTTTTAGTGGCTGTGACGTCCCATAGCATGATATTGCAAAGTAATGTTGAGACATGGGTGCGTGAAAGAATCCATTTTCTCATATAGTTCGTAGCAGTAGAAGTGGCTAAAGATCTCGCAACACACCCTTAATGCCATACACTCACATGTGGCTCCGACGGAAGACCAGCTCAGGTCCACCAGGTTTGGCACCATGCTGAGTCAGTACCTACCCTTACCATGAGTTGTGACATTAAGGTTTTCGATAACGAGCATCGAGTTTACTATCCATGCATCTCGTTGCTCATGCGTGGCAACCATGTTAACCTCGTAACGCCCACCATACTAAAATATTTAATAGTTAAAACCAACCTTAGTATGCAGTGAATTGGGTTGAATTTTCTTTTATACGAAAACTAATGAAACAAAAGAAATTCTACCCTATTTCCTTTTATAAAAGATTTCAACTCCATTGAAAGGGAGTGTACATTGTAATGTACACTGGGCGTTACGAGGTTAAGTCTTCTGTTCTAAGTATGTAATGTATGTATATGTTTCGAATAAATGTTTTTCTCTTTCTTTCTTTGTTTCATGTAAAAGCCTGTGCCCTATATTGTGCTACTTTGGTTGCTACTAATATTGCGTTTGTTTTGCTACTTTCGTTACTAATTTGACGCTGACTAATAGTTCATGCTTCTAATATTCCTTTTTCCAATTAACTTAGAGAACATTCAATTTTAGTTGAAATAAAGTAATAAATAACTTTCCAATCGTATTTAAACTCTCTTATTATTTTGTAACATTTAGTATTTTTGTTTCGGCAATCTGTAAGCAACTACTGAAATAAAATCATGAAAAGAAGAGTGACAGAAACATGAAAAAAAAAGATTCAATTTCGAAATATTCACGAATTGCGGAGCGGTAAAATGGTAAATGTATAACAATTGCGTTTAAATTATGCAGTGTTTTTGGCGATGGCGCGTGCTGTTGTGCACAGCCGTTATGGGCGATGCGCAAAGGTAGCTGCTGCCATTTCTAATTGGACCGCGGTCGATCAAGGTTTCAGCATACGTGCTGGCTGTTTACTATCTATGCATCAGCACACCAAATCCAAGTTAATATAGAGCATTTTGTTTCAATGCTCTTGATTGTACACGTATCTAAATATAAATAAATAAATAAATATTGGGACAAGCTTACACAAATCGACCTAGTCCTACGGTAAGCTCAGTAAGGCTTGTGTTATAGGTACTCGACGTCACGACGATATATCTAATAGATAGATACATATAAATACTTAAATACATAGAAAACACCCATGACTCAGGAACAAATATCTGTGCTCATCACACAAATAAATGCCCCGACTGGGAATCGAACCCAGGACCATCGGCTTCATAGGCAGGGATACTAACCACTAGGCCAGACCGGTCGTCAATATGTGATATTTCTTTTCAAAACCGAGCGTCCCGAGGGCAGAATTTGTTTGTAGAAATGGTCAGTAGATTATTCCATTCAGTTGAGTGTGCTAACAGGGTTGACGTATACAACACACAGTAACAAGCTACACAGTACATACAGTACAGTAGCGTTACCGTGTAAAAACGATCCAAGCGGCGCGACGCGAGTTATTTTAGGTTTACGAAAAATCGAGGTTGCAGGGATTCGTATTAGCCGATTGTCAAATCGTTTATAGAATACGCAAAACGCAATCTACACTAATATTATAAAGGCGAAAGTTTGTGAGTGTGTGTGTTTGTTACTTCTTCACGTCTAAACGGCTGGGACGATTTTAATAAAATTTGGTATGGAGTGAGCTGACACCCTGGATTAACACAAATGCTGCGTTTTTTCCCCTAATAAACCGCGGGTAACACCGCGGGGCACAGCTAGTATAAAATATGTCTAGTTTAGTTGTGATAGATCGATCTAAATGCCACGTGACATTATTCAAGGTTTGTTTATTTTTGTTCCGATTGTGTTTTCTATAAACTTTGTCATGTTCGTTTTGGCCCCTCGCATTGCAATGCTAATCCAGTCTCCTACGAGAGATCTCTAGTGTTATGACATCTACAATTTCTTTCTAATATTTAATGTCTGTCCCGGCGAGTTGGCACGGTTCAGAAGCCTAGAGCTCGCTTGGGAAACCTTCTCCCGAAATTCAGAGGAAGGCACCAACGAATGAGAGGCTGGAACATACGTGTTAAATTTTATTTTGGACATAATTTTCGTGCTACGAGAGGTTTTACGTAGGTAGCTACGAGTCGTAAACCTGCGACATTTGTTATCTAAGCGTTCACCTCTTCAGTGCCTTTTTATTTAATTTACTTTTATTGAGTTACTGTTTAACTGTGCACTGTGCAACTGAGTAGCCCCGTGTATCGTACTTAAATGACTGTACAAAGGCATGCCTATTCAATAAACTTTACCCTTAACGAGTGGTTTGTGTAAGTTTGACTACACATGGGATTTTTACTTCTCCAGATAAATAAAATAAATTATTCTTGTGACTAACTCAATAATCAAATCTATAATACTCTAAATCCTTTACCTATCAATCAATAAACAAAATTAAGAAAAAAATATGATTGCCTATGAAAATCTTGTTATTCTATAGCCCTGGTTACAGATTTACAGATCACTCTTTAACCCACACGTTTCGATGGTACCTTACTAGACGTTAGTAAAATATGGTACAACATTGATGGGTCATTATAACACCAAATAGTCGACATTTCATCATTTTTAATATCTAGCCGCAGCGAACAAAACCTGCCAGGTCAAATGCAATTTGTCATAATAAAAACTCAAAATGGCATTCAATGGCAAACTTTTTTTATATGTCTCTGGGCGGCTAGAGGATAAAGCTAAATCTTATAAAAAAGGTAATAAGTATGAACCATGATAACGAGTATATAAACATTTGATTTTTTTCCGGCAGCCTAAAAAAAACACGAATTGTGGGAAAAATAATTAAAAAAGGCATTTTTAATATTAATTGTGAAGGCATTTATATACTGCAGCCCAACATTTATAGCTAAAGGTTCCGATTCCATAGCCGCATAACACAAGAAAGTACTTACAGAATCGATACATCTAAGATACTATTTGAACAGGTGAATCCTACTCTGCCAACGACAAGGGGAATCGGCGTGGAATTTCCAGTCGGTTACATCCTACATTCGAAATGGAAGTTTACTGCCCCGTCAAGTAATATAACCGCATGTACAATCGGGACAATTTATTGCGACAGTATAAAAACACTGTATAATGATAAAAAATACAATTTTAACGACAGGTCTAGCCTAGTAGGTAGAGGACCCTGCATATGAAACCGCCAGTCTTGGGCTCAAATCTCAAATTGTGTGATGAGCACAGATATTTGGGTCATACAGATCAATTAGCTTCACGACTTTCCTGTGTACATTATTATGTTAAGGGTTTTGAAGACAAATATTTAATTCTATGCAATATCAACTTGCGTATCACTATACTACAAAAACATAATTCATAATCACATGAACTGTTAACTATTGACCACATAAAAGAATAGAAGAACTTTATTCAGAAACGCTTAATTAAAACTTAACTAAACACACTGACATAAATTGTATTTTATAAAGCGTAGCTGAAAGGGTCTCCACTCAGCTTCTGGTCTTCCAGGCTGGAGACCCTTAAAGACGATTTTTTTAAATATATATGTACGACCCATTTCTTCTCGTGTCATTGGTGTTTTTTATGTATTTGTATTATAACTTACAACTTACATGCGAATACAAATGTAATTATTGCCCCATTAGAAGTAAAAAATCTATTTGGAACTGGATGGAACAAAACACATGAGGAAAAGGTATCAACGTTAACTACTCCTTATAAAGATAAATTGTAATTATTTTTTTGTTGTTAAATATTAATATCACTATGTGCAACATACCCGATCATTGAAGTCGAATGCGGCCGTCCCACGGCCTACCACGTACTCTTGGAACTGTGATATGACGCAGATTATCGCGTAGATCTGCGAAAAATAACACGAGGTAAGAACATAAGACGACATTGTACTGGACTAGACTATATTTCCATAATCTTAAAATTGATTAACAATAACTTAGCAAAAAATAACTTAAAGCTTCTCACAATTTGTACTAAAATCCCTAACACCCTTGACATGGCACCGTCTAGCGAAAAGGCCAGCTTACATATGAGTTACAATTTCTCGGATGGATTTTTCCTATAATAACTTGCCGGATGAACTCATGTATACTTATATCGCCCTAGCTGTCGGCTTGAAAATGGGTATCATAGCTTCATAGCTTACCAGAAAACCGACACCACCGACACATTCAGTCCCTTTTCAACCCAGTACCGCCGCATACCGGGTAAAGTCACTCCGACAACAGTCAGGCCTAGCTGACTTTCTTGCTGGAGTCGTCTCAGCGGGCTAGGGTTAGCGAACCAGCGACATAACTCCCATTAGCTCGAAACCATTACACACCACTCAGATTCGGTTCAGTCCGTCTCAACCAATCTCGCTGGAAGCATAAACTCAGCAGGAGTATTCCAGTCGTACAAATCAAGTTTGGTGCGGAAGGGTCCTCGATTTTGCCCAGGCCACCTTCCCCTCACACAGTCTGATCGCTCTAATATGCTGAACGGTGATACAACTTAAGTGCTGAGTTCATCCATTTGTAACTAAGTGCCTACTAGTATCCTAAAATATATCTAAAATCAACATCAAATTGATTTTACTGCCTTACTCTGAAAGGATAATTAGACAATTGAGTGAATTGTGCAATAGCTGTTTCTGTTCTTATGAGTACGCACACAGTAAGTTTGAAGTAATTGGCCACTCGTAATAATTGGAATCGAGAATATAGGTGAAAAACTAAAGCACCCAGCCTATGTAGTAGTAACGTTGTATGTACACTCATGTCGGCGTTTCATATTCAAATTATATCGCAAGTTCCTTATTAATTCTTTGCACAACTACATAGACATGGTCATTCAATTCGCATTCACTGCTACCGACGCACATGTGCGTCCATTTCCATATATTTTTGGAGGGGGTGGCAGCGAATGTGTTAAGTTTTTACACCTTTTAACACAATAATAAAAAAATCATGGAGCTAAATCATTGTCATTTTTTGTTTATTTTCAATAGCGTATCGTAATACTTCACTTAAAATAAACATAAGTATGTATGACACGAAATGATATCATATGATACAATTCGCTTATTCCGAATAAAATGGAGGCTGTGCAGACGAAATTTGATATCACGTCGTAGATTTAAATAATGAGCATCATTTCATGTGAACAATTTTACATTAATTTAATGAGATGTTTCGTGCTTATATAAAATATAATACGAGCATTCAAATAGTAAAAAATAAGGTTCGAATAAAATATTATGTTACCTAATGTACAGTCAGCAGCAGAAGTTGCTAAGCGGGTGAGGTATTCGAAATGACAACACTACTTTATAGTTAAGAGAATATTTAAAAGCGTGTCAAGACCATTCTGAACACCTAGCCCGCTTAGCAACTTCTGATGATGGCTGTACAAAACTAATAAACTACTTATAACATACTCGTATAAGTATTATTTCCACAAGTATACGAAAATAAAATTTTGACAAGTTAAAGAGTTCATTTCACCATATAACTCTTAAATCTTCCGTAAGTCATCATAATCCCTTTAACTCAAGTATACACATCGGTGTAAAAAGACTAATAAGTGTAAAAGCTAAATGATATATAATTTTATTTATTAATAAGTGACTTACAACACAACATCGAATCAAACACTGAAACTCAACAAAAATCAAACTCTAAAGTTGACCCTTGTGGCATGGTGCTGAGGATGCTGGCAGCGTTTCCCCGCTGAACTGCTATGCTTATGCGATGAGCGAGGAAGCTGCCAGCCGTTCAGCCAACTGACAGTAAAGGCCTACTAATAAGTTGTTAGCGTATATCTATAATTTAGATAAAACACTCTGTTGTTGACGTCATACGCATCAAAGTATCGCTCCTTGATCATGACATTCACGAAGGTGATTATTACATTCAACCATGGTCTGTGGTGATAACTTGGCTTCTGTGCACGACTCGTCGACGGAAACCGACGCGATGAATCAAATTAGACATAAAATTGAGAACAATTGAGGGCGGGTATGAGCCAAATAGAAAAAGATTTACAGAATTGTTTAAATGTCAGGAAGCATTGACGTCGGATCCCAAATGAATTAACCTTCCAAAAATGGACACGTGTTGATTTGTGTCGAGACATGCTGCGGAAATATAAGCAGAGAAGGTCGAATTCTGTTTATAAAATAACGTTATTGGAGATGAAAATTGAATTTATTTTTACAATCTGGAAATAAAGAAAAAAATGTGTATAAGGATTTTTAAAGGTCACAACGGACATGACGGGTGCACAAAGGTCGATAAGGTAAATACGTTGCAGAAAAGATATCGCCGATTTCTTTTTAAATTGGGCCTTTTTGAATAAAGCGTCTAAATAATTAAGGGACAGTGCAGTGAGTGCCAACCAAGAAGTAACATTGGGCTGCAGCATGACAATAGTCCGCATACCGCAAAAAACTAGGACGATATAAACCAATATATAATGTTAACACTAATACATTTTTTACGTGCGTCGCTACACACGCACACGACAAAATTATATTGACACAAGTTCAAGAATTATGACCGGCAGTAATTTTGGCAGAGGGGAATGTTAATGGCTAAATATTAAATACTCCATACTGGTTATAATATCCTCCTAGGCAAAAAAGGTAAAAGCATTCTTTAACGCCGAAATTATGTAAAACGGCCCACATACGGCAAATCATTCATGAAGAACGTATAGCAAGGTTGCCATTTTATAGTCTACCGCGCTATCCGTCATTTTCCCACTCATATGCTTGTTGGAGGGTGACAGATATTGTGACAAATGATAAAAACCCGGCTGACGAATGACTTCAGCAGCAAAAGTAGCTAAGCTGGTGAGGTGTTCATAATGAGCTGGAGACGACGTATTGTTAAGATAGATAACAAGAGCGTGTCAGGATTACTTTGGCGCCTGGCAACTTCTGTTGCTCACTGTAGCTGTACTTCTACAATAAGTAAGTAAGTGTAAGTGGGGGAAATTGAAAGTCGTTTTAACAAGGGGTAAGATTAAAAGTTGCCGATAATACTTCGGTATAAGGAATATATTTAATCTTACCCCACGTAAAAAGTTATTTAATCGTGCCCCAGTTTACCTAAAAATAGGAATGATTATTTAATAAGAATAATAAAAGTTAGATAACAAGGAGTAATTAAACCAACATATAAATAGCTAAAACTACGCTGAAAAATAACCTGCATTTGGACCCTCAGGTAGGGTCTCTATCACGCAAGCAGCGGTCCCGCGTTGGATAGCGATGGCAATCCTTTGTGCGAGAAAGCTGCCTGCGCGTCAATCGCCTATACTTCCTGCCTGAGGAGCTTGGTGAGCGTTCTGTGGAGTCCACACGCACCTTCGCGCCACTTTACCATTCTTAACAGTTATTAAGCCATATGCACTCTATCAACATTTCCTAATTGTATTTCTTTTTCGATGTGAAAATAATTATTGAAAAATGAAAAAAAAATTGTGTGGCATCAGTCGAGTGTGACGTCAAAGTCTATGTGTCAACTATGTCACTGTCAAAAGCGTTTGATTCGTAACGAATGTGAAGAAGTTACATTTGTTGTCATAGACTTTGATGTCATGCGCCAAGCGCGCCATAATGGCGGGCGTTCAAACGCCTGATAAAGTATGAAATTTTTAATAAAATAAATATATTCTACCTTTAAAATTTTTGGTGCTGAATATTTAAAATCAGTGCATATTCTTTATTTACGCAGACGCTTGCGAGTACCTACGTTTTTACCAACTCGTGATAGAGGTAAGTACTGTTCCCTGAAAGTAACGATTTATCCAGTGTTTTGACCTTAAAAACAGTTAAAACGATTAGAGAGATTATTAAATACAGATAGAGGCAGTTGAAACGATTAATTAGCATTCTGAAAACTTACTGGCAAGCAACTGGGCCATTCGTTTTCAAAAATGGTCCGTGGCCAAGAGAGTACATAAATTAATATCTTTATTTCTTTAGCAGAAGGATGAATGAAGTAGCAGTAGGTGAATGTAGCAGTAGGTTTGGCCAAATTGACTACTACTCGTACTAACTACATTATGCTGACTGTGCGAGGGTCACACTAAAACTTTCGCTTCACATTCAAACTGCAACTTAATATGATAAACCAAATTTCTATATTTCGACGCTAAGTTCACAGCGTTCTTGGCGAGAGCGTTCACTCGAGAAATAATTAATGACAAACTGTAATTGAATATTGATGAGCTGTGTAACGGACCGCTTTTTAATTAATTATCTTATACGTAATTAATTGCCCTAACGTCTTTTATATCTGACACCTGGTTCTCATTAGTGCTCTTCAATATCATAAGCCAGTCAACCCAATGTAAAATGAACTCTAGATTTATTACAAAACCACCTAGTCTAGCGACGAGTACAGTCGCCATCAGATATATCGGAGCTGTGGAGGTGGTCACAAATATCAGCGCAACGCCTCTATTGTATAGGTGATAAAGTGCATGTTCAGATATTTGTGACCACCGCCACAGCTCCGATATACCTGATGGCGACTGTACCTACTCAAAAAGTTTTTAACAACGATAAAAATACGTATATTTTATAAGGCCAGTCCTAAATGTTAACACACCACGCGTAATTGCTACTTGTACGAGTAAGAAAGTTTAACAAAAAATGCTCGGTTCTTGTTTTAATTTCTGTTACCCTATAGAAAAAAGGTCTTCCGAAAGTTGCGCACATATTTAAAGTTTCCATCGAGTTGCAGCCTTATAAAGTATATGATGAAATGAAAAAAATCCGTTCTAAGTAGAAATTTCTTAAAATCCACAAAAAGTAACACAATGTTCGAAAACGGTAATATTTTTAAAGATACTCTCATAAGTACATTATAAATCTAATTTCAATTAGACTTTACTACACAAAAATACGATAAATAAGTACTTATATGAACAAATGACTACAACGCATGTGTTATCTTTTATCCGTTCAACGGTTTTAAGTTTTTTCAAACTATTGAAATTGGAAATAAAGTGTAGTTTTTCCTAATTGTCCCCTCACATTAGAGATAGACACATCCTCTGAATGATGCTCTTCGCGTTTACCATTCCTATATCTTCGTAATTATGATATTGGATCTAGTCGAATGCATGCTTGAATGCTCTTACTAGCAATAATTGTACTTATTTATATGTTGAAATATATAACATATACTTAAGAAAAAACGACGAGGACCTCCGGTGTTCGAGACGGGATTCGAGCCCGCATCTCCAGCTATCGCGGCTGATATTTCATAAAAAATAATTTGATTTGTTCTTAGTTTTATTTATATGTGTTGATATTGTTGTGTGATCATTTCTGTAACCAAAGTGAAAAAAGGTACAAGTAATGAACAACTAGTTTGAAAGTTATACAGTTTTTCATTAGGGCCATTGATATATTTGTTTGTAGTAATGCCATTTTTTATCCGCCACATAAATTCTCCGTTATGTGCACGAGAACGTTATTTTGGGGCAAGGAGGTTTAAATATGTATACACATTAATTAATACCTGTACTCATATTACATAATTCATTTAAAATTTAGATTTCACAATAAAACTAATTTGTAATAAGGACAGGTCTGGTATACGAAGACCTAAAGTGCAAAAGTGTAAATATATATTTGATGTTGACTATGTGACTAGGAATACTCGTATTAAGTATTATTTTACTTTTGAACAAAAAACTCATTTCTTAATACTTCAGTGAATCTGTTACGATAAAAACGTTTAAGCGATTAAGTACCAACCCTGCATTCTCATCAGTCCCATCACCTTGCGAGTATTGACGAGCTTTTCACAAAATAATATCGTGAACTGTAGTGCTGTACCGACTAAGAACAGACGGAGATCATTTTATGATGGACCACTGGGGCTCACGAGAAAGTTAGTAAAAGAGGGGGGTTGATCCCCACGCAAGCATTTTAAAGACCCACCCGACGGAAAGCTCTGGCGAAAAAATGTAAATATTTAATTTTGTTAATTTTGTTGGTAAACTTTTCCAGCGAAACACGCAAATAAACTTAACGTCTCGCGGCAGTGTACGGTTTTTACCCGTCCCCCTCGGATTAGTGAGGGGGGAATATCAAGGGGAGGTTTGTTAGTGAACGCGTGAAAGCTTATTAGCGTTCACGACAAACAAACCGCTTAATATATTTCAATTAATTTAAAAGCATGTATCCTTTTACGGTCCGGTAGATTGGCATCGGTCTACAACTTTGTGTAACTCTCTGGGTGCAAACAGCAGCGACGAGCGGTTAGTTGGCACAGAGAAGCAGAGAGTCAGAAAGTCGTACCTTAGCATACATAGCGGAAGCAGAAGCGGCGCGACCAGCGGCACGGCGTCTACGTATGCGAGTAGCGTATGCAATACGGTATATTATGCATGACGAGATGCCGGATTTCTGGTATTGCCTTATAGACAAGTACTTCAGTGTGCACCATAAAACTTCGGATTGCTACACAGTGTACGCACCTCTGGAAGTACGCCTCTGTCGCTGTAACCTACTCCCTCAAATTCCACTTATGATGCCACGCCAGGCTCCTAGTATTAGGCCGCGTCACATGTTAAACAATTACAAACGTTAGGGTGCAGCAGTAGTTCACGGTGTTCAAATCTGACCTCCCTGATGCCAACGCAGCTTCGGTGAGTTAACAAGAGGGTGCTGTACAGTCGCCACCAGATATATCGGAAATGTGGAGGGGGTCACAAATATCGGAACAATACTTCTATTATCAATGCAATAAAGTGCATGTTCCGATATTTGTGACCACCTCCACAGCTCCGATATATCTGATGGCTACTGTACCCGCTAAGTAACTGCGCAACAGCGATGTCTTCAAGAACAATAAAGCAGTTTCCAAATCCACATGCAGTGAAAACTTCCTCAAATACAAAAATAAACTTGGTTGATCTTTTAAACTGGAGGTATAAAGGCAGATAGGTAAAAGAGCTATTCTGGGATAATGCATTTAGTTGTACAGCTTGTGAGAGAATTTTATATGTGGGATAAGACACTTTGGACCGTAGGTCATAAAGTCGGTACTAGGATAAAAATAGCCATCGTAAAATGCATCCTGACTGTCGATGTCGCTTGGTTGTTCGGCGATTCCGAGAAAATATAAAGCATGTTTAAAGGTTAACTTCGTTGGGAAAAATTAAATTGTTTCCTGGCGATTTTTTTATTCTACTAAGTGTAGTCAGCAGCAAAAGTGGCTGAGCGGGTGAAGTGTTCAAAATGACTACACGCGCTCTTATTCTCTTGACAATAAAGATGTGATGACCTCAATTTGAACACCTCAACCGCTTAGCCATTTCTGCTGCTAAATGTACTACGTCTGGTTAGGCTACCCTCCTAACCAGACGTAGTACATTTATAATAAACACAAAATATTTTTATTCTGACTACACAAGTATATGTATAGACAGGTATTTTATTTAGTTAATAGGGATAAACTGGCGTGTATTTATACTGTACTCGATGATATATAATTATAAATACAGTTTCTTTAATTAAACGTATTTATATTAAAAAAAAGTGTCATTAAAGTTATTCTCGGAGTACCAGTAGCGAGATCTATTTCGCTCTTTAGGCGATTACTAACGCTTATATAACGCTATGTTGATGGAATTTAAATTCAATTATGAAAATTGGTGTCAAATCGCTCTTGTCACCAAGCATTATTTATTAAGAAGACAAGTTACTTGTACGTTTGTATTACAATCAAATATTACAAGCTATAATTAATTATACCTGTTTCCTCGTTATATATTGTTATAAGTGTTAAAAAAAACTTAACCTAGGTTTTTTTATAATGTTTTTATTGTTTTGATACAGTTTAAATGTATTTGTATTTTTAGATATATTTTTATATTTTACTTTTATAAAAATGTTATAGACAAAAGCCTAGCCTAAGACATAAAATGAATAAGTAATAAGGCTTAGAATTGGGCTGACTGAAACAACTACGACTCGCATGGTGTTATTTAACAAACTGTTGCAAACTCCCGAGAGTTATAGCTTTTGTAACAAAAACAAAGGTTACTTATTAATTGGTACAATTACGTGGGTAGCAATGATTACGGATGGAAATTATACATTCATAAATTATGTTAATTGTTGTCTACGGATCAAAAGGATTCTGAACAAATTATAATTAAGTTCTACAATTGGACTGAACAAAGCCTTTTGCCCTCATAATGTATGTATAATATAACAACCAAAACCTCATTTAGAAGAGTACTCGTTTCTTTAATTTTGAAGTACATGATTTTGCCAGAAACATCATCATCAGCGGAACGACATCCAACATAATACGTAGGCATAAACCTCACAATTCTGAGAGCACTGACGGTAACTTGTGTTCTCTTGCGTGTCTCCGCGTTCCTGATTCGATTACGCAAGGTAAATCTTAGCATGCCCTTTCCATTGCCATTTTTGTGACAGAGTTTTGAGATGAGACCCCATTTAAGCACCCATGTCTCGGTACTAAATAAGTTAGCAACACACACCGGACATGCTTATAAGTTGAGCCACTGCGGTAAATTAGACGCAAAAGAAACGTAGGTATCTAACTAGGTAACTATTTACGAGTGTGTTGTACAAGCAATAAAGTGATTCAATTACGAGAAGTTTGCTAAGCTAAAACTCTTGTCGATGAATGCGATAAATTACGTTACTAATTTGTAAAACACGTGCAAATACTTTACTTATTAATACCTTTCAACTGCTTAACGTATAAACACCTCTTGTAATAAATAAATAATGATATTCACATTGATTTACTTCTTATAATTTTCTACAACTTCAAACGCCGAACTATGTGTAATATTTTTATCAAATGATATATGAGTATAGATAAAAGAGACTTTAATATGTCTCAGCTCCACTAATACACAACCGTCTGCTGTAAAATGGTCAAAGCCATCTGATTTAAAAGAAAATGTATGACCAACTTGTAAGCTACGGGCAAGGGCACGGCTTTTAATACGAAGAGTATTTTGTTGTGATTATATAGACATAGACATGAAATTGAAATCACATTTATTATGCGATTTAGACTTAAACCTATTTCATATATTCGACTGTATTTTGTCTGGCCTACTTGTAGCACTAATTACTTTAAAGACATTTGAATTTTAAAAAAATAGAACAGGGTTGACTTTCATTTGTTTCCTTCGATTTTTGGCACAAAAGAGATTATGCTTTATTTCCTACACTATAAAGAACGTATTCGAGTAGCATTTTACTTGTTTGGTGGGCCTTAGGAGACTATAATATAATGTTAATGTTACCAAAGACGAAACTAATAGGCCAATTTCAAATTTCAATTAACTTTTAGTATGTCATGAAATCTTTAATTTATTTAGACTGCTATAAGAACGAGAAGAAAACGTCGGGTATAAAACATGCATCAGTTGTTACCCCTTCTTCATTACATTTTCCCGCTTTCATGCAAAAAAAATATCAAAATAACGGATAGGAATAAATCATTTAGACGGATATTTATGCAAAAGGCCATTATACAATAATTTTATATGAACAATATACTTTTGAACTACCTAAAGGAAGGATTATTTAACCATCTATGGGCCGATCATTTTATAAAAACTTGCTTCTACCATTATTTTTTTTTATGGGAAATATTTGATGTGATTTTTCCTCAAAACCACGCGTACTTTTGATCATAACAGGAGAACAACAATGTCCCAATTTACTAAATCCTTTTCGTTTGTATTTGTCATAGACTGTCTGGCGGTAAAGGAATAGAGGTTACTACAGAAAAAAGTATATGATTTATATTATTACAAACAAAAAATAGTGTATAATTGCTTTCTATACTATGTAATTACCCAGGCAGGTAATAAATATTATATGTATATAAATATTGGATATGTACCTAAAGTATGTTTTAAGCCCTATGATATGAATGAAACTAGTGGGGAGTTTTAAGAAAAAAAGTTAGCGTGACTTGATGAAATCTGTATGGAAATTAAATTATTGCCTTCTTTTATATTGTAATGTTATTATAAATTATAATTATAAAGTGTATGAAACAAGCACCGAATCTTACTATTTATAGAATTTTTTAGCTTAATTATCCTAGGGTCCGCGAAGAGTGGCTAAAGCGAGGGGAGGCCTTTGCCAGCAGTGGGACATAACATAGGCTACGTAAAAAAAAATTTTCAAGTCACGCTGATATAAAATAACTGTTACTGATGTTTACTTGTCTCATTTAACTGTTGCATGACCGATTAAATAGATACTGTTATCCCTATATTTATGTTTTAAATGACCATAACAAAGTATTAAACATAGCTTTTTGAAGTCCGGATTTGTATACTTATGTGTAAGTAATACTAATAAAACAAATCAAATATTTATGTACTTTGCTAATATCCCTGAATGCTGTGCATAGTTGTAATTGAGTTTAAAATCGATAAATTGACAATTTATTGTACAGATGCAACCTATGTTTAAGTTTGTAACTTGTTACCATGCCTTTTGTGATAAAATAAATAATAAATAAAAACATACCTATCTAATTTCTCAAAAGCTATTAGATATAGATTATATATGACTAAGTAGATATTTTTTTTATTATATCCATTTTACTGTTAAGTTCAAGGAGTTTTTATATCGTTAAGACTATTTCTGGTATTCAAAGTACTTATATACTTTTGGCATGTAAAAGAAATAAATGTGTCATTGTACGGTCTGTCAACGGTTGTTGAAAATAAACAACGTTTCTCTAAATAAGTTTTCTTTATACGTTTATTCTCCAATGTCTGAATAGCTAATCACTTTAGACTACACTGCCGCTGCCGCTCATTGCGTATCAAATATACAGATATATCTTAATATTTAAGTCATCGCCAAACTGCTGTTAGGCTTGCATTTTTTGAATGTTTTATCACACAAAAGAAGGTATAGGTGTATACTATACCTTCTATATTATTATACTTCTATAGCAATCGGATATTGAAAACTTCCGCCCGATTTGTCAACGGAACAAAAACAAAGAAGGTCATGTAAATAAAGCCTAAATACCCCCAAATTCTGTTTAATTAAAGACAAAAGCTTTTGTGTCCCCAAGTTGAAAAAGTTTAAAACAGGAGTTAGAGGAAATTACTTACTAAATTGTTCCTTTATAGCTCCACAACTTTAAACATTGCGTTAATATAAATTAACAGGTTTCATTTGTTCTGTAATGACATTACCTACTTGCCCATATTTGACAGACTTGAAAGTGCTCTGTCCGATTTTTAATAAAAGTCACACATTGGAAAACGACGTACGACTATGAATAAATTTCGCGGTAAAACGATAAAGTATTGAACAAGTTTTTCGATTGTCGTTACAGCTATTTCACGTGCGCTTTCTTTTCGTTTCTTACATTACGAAATGTAATGAATGCCACGGAATACACTTAGTGGTTTGGAATCAAGTCCTTTTTGCGGTAACATCAAAAAACCTTATTAATATTGAAAAATTTAAATTTATAAACAAACAAAATATGATTAGATAAGATAATGTTAATATTGACATTTACAATTTTATTGAGTAATTTCTGAAATGAAAAATAAATTGATTGGTAAGAATTTTGTACAGTAAATAACCTACATAAATGGATGTTACAAATATTACCAGAAGTTTCTATGTTGGCCTTCTCTACAGGCAACACCGTGACCACCTATAAGTCCATAAAAAGCCAAAAAAAGATCCATTTTTAAACATGACTACATGATAACTGAAAAAAAAAATATTTTGATGTTCTATTGGTACTATAAATGTGTACCTAATTATTATTTCAAAAGAGAATATTTGATCACGTTAACGATCAATTCTTGGTGTGCGTGTGGTATACTCAAATTGAATATTTAAGTATTTATTAAGGACTGCATGGCGACTGCTGTCTGCTATGTTTATTATTTAAAAACAATTTCAGTTAATGTCCACAAATGAAGGACACCGATGAACATACATAAAAAATGACAAAGAATATGTCGGACTATGCGCAGGGGATTCAAACCAGTAAACCAGTTTTTCATTTTTGTCTGATCTTAGGTCGGTAAAACTATGTCAAACCGGTTTTTTTATCGAATTTGTAATAGTTATTTGTTATAAAAGGGGGAAAAGTTAGTGTTTACCTTATCGTGCTAACATTGAAACCCAAGCTTGCGAAATATTATTTGTTAGCATATCGAGTGTTTCAAAGAGTGGAATCTTGAGCATTGAGAGGGTCTATAAGCACAAGAGAACACTCTTTGCTACCGAGTGAAACACATAATTTTCCACCTCACTGCCGCAAAGAAAAAAAATACTCTAAAACTTATTCAAAATTATTAGCATAAATTATACTTACATCATTAAAAAAAAATTAATAAAACAACACCCGACCAGATAATAATAAAAAAACACTCGATTAGTAATAAATAATATGTTTGAAAATACTTTGCACTCCTGTGAATAAAATGCAACTTTGCTATCTGTTTTTAAAGCAGTTCATTCAGAGCTAGTGAAGAGAAAAATATATTTTTATACTCGTGCCACAATTTATTTAGTTACAAAACACGAAGGAAATGTTCATTTTTAGGTTTTCCGAGATGACGTCATCACATACTGTACTCTGTTTGAGCAATCCATTAAATATATAGTATAGTAATACAGTACGTCGTCGTCTTCCCAGAATATAATAAGTTTTTGGTATTCTACCGGCTTCCAGAACGTCAGCTTCGCTCTCGCCCGTGATTAGGTTTACGTAGATCTTTGTGTGTGTTATGTTATAGTTGTTCCATAGATTTAGGTATTTAAGACGAGTTGTAGTCGCTGTAGCGCTGTTCCTTTTATATTAAAATATGTAGTTGTAGGCCTCTAACAAGATTTTTTTTGCAGTTGTCGGATTTGCTCTCATATACTCGCCATACATGCTAGTATTTGTTCTGTAGTTGTTTCCTTTGCGGTGGAAACATTTAACAGTTGCGTGCAAATAAATGCTCCAAATAATATTATTTTGCAACGCTTTAATATTATTTGAGGATGAGTCCCCATTTCACGCCTACCATTTTCCGGCATTGCCCAACGGGTAATATGGCTTGTTGCTCTTATATTCGTTATATTTTTTTCCAATTCAGTTTTGAATCCACAATTATACCTATATTTCTCTTATTAATGTTAGTTTATTTCCAGAAAATGTCGGCATTTCATGTGCTCTTATTTTTATTTTGTGTCTTTTTTATTCATGTTCTTTATATCGTTTTTTTTTGGGTTTACCGCTAACTCATTTTCTTATCCATTTTCTTTTTGTGCATATTTACATGGTGACCTTTACGTTACATTACTACTTTATATAATTACGAAAACTATTTAAGTTTTTAGAAACGTTACCGACTATCAAATTTTGGATTATTACCCTATTAATTACATTGCCTTAGAGTTTGAATTAACCGGTTTAATAGACAAATATTAGATTTGATAGATTAAAGTATAAACCGGTAAAATTCTTTCCTAGATTCCTACTTGTTTACGGAACCGTAAAAACAGTCGTATATATAACCCCTCCTCTTATTCAGTTTTTGAAGGCGGTTAAAAAGACAATCATTTAAACCCTATAAAAAAAACATTATACACTAACGACTTTTAATATTCACTTACCTAAGTAGGATCGAAGTTGTTTTCTAGAGCGTGATAGTATATTTATCTCTCATTCCAAACTACAGCTGCGTCCTATTTCTTACGTAAGTTATTGCAAGTGTAAATCCGTTAGCAAAGAATTTTTTAATGAGATCATTGGAAGTCAATGATGCGATTTTATAAGCTAGACTAGACTTATTACAACGGCACTATGACTGCACTACAAACTTAGGGAATGAGAGATTAATATCACTATTTTATTCTAGCAAATAGCTTTGTACCAAGTAAATGTTCTACCAGTTTTTTTATGACATAGGCGGCAAACGAGCAGATGGATTGGTGCTAAGCAATTACCGTCGCCCATGGGCACCCGCAACACAAAGGGAGTCGCAAGCGCGATGCCGGCCTTTGATGGGGGTTGGAGCTCTGGGAACCAAACCATCACCAGTGCCAGCCCTATAGACTTATACATCGTATTTTTTAGTATTACAAACTTAAGTATACATAGTATAATAAAAACTACTAGTAGTTTTAGTAAATAACAATATAGGCCAGTCAAAATCGACACAAAAAATAGCTAAAACCGCAAAGCATGATGTATCTCTGAATTTTTAGTATGTTATTAGGACCCATTAGGGCTATGAACACACGAGTTTGCAATTCACAAAAAGTTGTGGAAAAAAAAATATTCACAATAAACCACGAAATTTTCAGGATTTTTTTAGATTAATCTCTATGTCTCCGAATCCATGCATTTTTTGTTCAAAGTTCCTATATACGTTTTAAAGAACATTAAATTTGTGATAAATTAAAGCTAATTAGAGATCAATAGGGCTATTGGTTACGGAATGGCAACATTTTGAAAATAGGCCACTTTTTACAAAATATGTAAATTTTAGTTATAGCCTTTTTGTGGGCTAAAATTGCATCGACACTACTGATCCAACTAGTACAACTTATGGGATGCGATTTATAAGCAATTTGATAAGCTTTAAAATAAATGTAGACCGGGCTCTGTAGGCTTCGTAGTTCTGTCATAATTTCAAAAAAACCCAAGCGAGGTAAAATCCGCATTTAACAAATATGTACCAATGGAACATTTCTTCATAAAGATTACTTGTTAAAGTTGTTATACTATGCATGTATATTAAAGAAAAATAGCCTTCGTTATTCCCTCGGGAGTTATGAATATTGAGTAACTGAGGAAGATATAATAACTATAGTACAAAGTAATACGTAATATCAGACTAAAGGGGTTTCCTAGTTAGCAAATGTTATGTATGTTTAAAACTTAGATAACCTATAGGCCCAATTTTGGGATACGTAAAACTTATTTAACAAAAGAATAAAATGTAAAATAAAATAAAAACAACACATTTCTTTAGGTATCTGGATAAAGACGTATGTGAAAACTAATGTAAAATAATATACCTACCTCAAAACTATCGTGAGATCTCACGTTTTATATTATAAGTTTACAAGCAACATTCTATTAGTTTTTATTAACTATATAAAACGTGAGTTACCTGCTTCTATACATTGAATATAATATACCTACCTACCTTAGATACCTAATAGTACTATACGTATATAATAATAAAGTACTAAAACATTACAGAATAAGAATAAGAAAGGTTTTTTCAACAATTAGCCTTAGTACATTTTAGATTCCATTAAATCTCAATAGTGATTTTCACCTTGTGCGAGTGTTGTATCTTTCTGTACGACACGGACACGGACAGCATGCGCTTAGTGTACCCCGTATATTTTCGTGTCATTAGCATCGGCTTCGCAGACTTCTATCATGTGTTCGGAACACCATTGTTGCAATAAGAGTCAGGTATATTATTTCCGGTCGTTCTCGTCGTTCTTGCTAACAACGAGTACTTTAAACAGATAAAGTCCCAGTCAGGATTATACACTAGCAGGTTGTCCTTAAGATTAGACTGCTCACCTGGACGGCGAGGTGGCATACTTCATGTACCACCCTCGCCTGCGCCACCAGTTCCAGTCTCTGCTCTGTTGTTATCGCGGACAGGACTAATATTTGAGCCAATAAGCATACTTATCGGTGCTGATGATCGATCGCTACGCCGAGCAATGCTCATTGACATCACCATCCCGTGTGAGGAGACCCTCGTGTAGGCAGAAAAGTCCAGCAAGTAACTAAACTTGGCTGACGAGGGAACCGGCATATGGGAAGTTGATACTGCGATCATTGTTTTGATAGTTGTTTCAGCGAACGATCTCATACCGAAGTTTCTCGACCGATATCTTGACTCGGGTCAAGGTTGTGTAATGGATCAAGGCTCAGATTCAGAAAGCGCTAACCCTTGGCACGGCGCGCTCGAAGTTTTAGATTTATGTCAATATATATTTTGATTAAAAAAAAACTATAGAAACAAAAATACTAAAAAAATAAGGACTCCTCTCTTGCAAATGCAAGAGCTTCTAGAGAAACTTACCGGAATGCTGCCATTTCCATCATTCGAGAGGACTTCATTATCATGACCAACTCCAACTCTGACGACCCGCCAATTGGAGACCTATCTATTGAATAGAGCAACGAAAATTATGACCCACGATCCACGAGGTGTATTTTTAAGACTCACGTACTCGTCCACGATGGTTGATTTCCAGCACTCATGTTTTTAAAATACCATATCTTCGTATCTGACAGAGTAGGTATTCAACTCTACATATATGTGTCTAATTTGATTGACTGATTGATTGAGAAAGTAAGTACAGATGATCACTTATGTCTATATAACAATACATTTAATTGTCTATTTAATGATTTCAAGCCTTCTGTTTAATTGTAGGGTAGGCAACGCGCATGTGAATCCTCTGGAGCTGCAGGCGTCCATAGGCTACGGTAACTGCATACCATCAGGCGGGTCGTATGGTTGTTTGCCACCGTCGTTGTATAAAAAAATACTAATGCAAAACACTAAAAATAGGAAAGTTCATGGTCCGTCTTGGGTTTTTCTGAAATATTGAGAGAACTACGAGGGTTACAGACCCCCTTCTACATTTAATTGAAAGTTCAATAAATTGCCTATAAATTTTAATAATTTTTTTTTTCGTAGGTGTAAGAATTTCTACAAAATTTGGGTTCAAAAATGGTATAACACTTAAATTATCGACTTGGGCAAAAAGTTACCCATTTTCAAAGGGTCATATTTCCGTAACCAATTGACGTATAGAGGTCAAATTAGGCTTACCTTATTACAAATTTAATGTTCTTCAAAACCCTTATAGGAGTTTTTGACAAGAAATGCATGGATTAGGAGACACACGCCAGAATCTAAAAAAATCCCCAAATTTTTGCGGTTTTTTGTGTATAAAAAAAATTGCACAACTTTTTGCGAATTGCAAACTTGTGTATATATAGTCCTAATCGGTCCAAATAACATACTAAAAAATCAGAGATACATCATGCTTTGTTAATTTATTGTCGATTTTTACTGGCCTAATTGGAACTAATTTCTGACACTCGTAATAATTACAATGATAGGTTGTCACTGTTTTCAATGTCATTGTAGCGGTTATACGTTTTGACAATACCGACCAAATACGATAGAAATCGAGTTATATTCTTGACACTGATCGTGATCATAATTATATTCACCACCTAGCCTAATATGGATGGCTTTTTATCATTTTGTCACAATATATGTCACGCTCTAACAAGTATCTGAGGGCGAAAGTGCCGGTAGCGTGATAGACGATAAAATGGCAAGCAGACCGCTCTGGTCGGGCTTTATCCGCCAATGTAGAACAAGAAATTATTGATTTCCAGTAATTACCGGAATGAAAACTATTCTCTGTTCCCCGGTACTCAAACTCTCCATACCCATATTTATCAGTTTAGCGGTGTAAGTGTGAAAAGGTACCGTTATCCAAATCCAAATTATACGTATACCCCGGGTGTGGCTTGTAATAGGAGCTTTAACTTTAGGCATCGTTTCTACACCAAAACCGTAACAAAATTTGAAAATAACTTATAGTTTAATAAATATTAATAAAAAAAGATTTTCCAAGCAAGCAATGTATTGCAAAAACTATGAAGTTTGTAAGCTGACAGTAAACGTCAACTAGACTATTGGATGCTGTTCATTGAAAATACTATTTACTTAGTTAGAAAAAATCACAGGTAATATATTACCCAATTATTTAAAGTTGTAGAACAAATGTTGTTACGTTCGTGGTGTAGAAGCGATCGCTAAAATTTTTGCTTCTATTACAGGCCGCACCCGTTATAACATTTCGTTCGTTTGCCGTCGTGTAATTAGTTTCGGAGACGTGAAGATTAGCGAGGATCTGCGGCGGCCGTTACCATGGGTATCTCACAGGCACACGACCGCACCCAAACGAAATTCAACCACATACGCTTAGGCATTGGTCGCTTTCCGATTAAACGCGAATAGGAAAATACGAGATATCGGCGGTTATCCGTCTTTCGTCGATGTTATAAGCCGATTGGCTTATCCCGTGTTATTTCTAACCTATAGAACTTACAATAATGAATGTGATAATTCTTTAGTTCTTTGTTGTAAGTTGTAAAAGAAGCTATATCGATGAGCCCAAGTGTCTCAATATTAATGTACATGTACAGTGTGGAAGTCTTATACGGGCAAATCTCTTAACGGAGGGTAGAATAGGACATAAGAAATATATTTAGATAACTTTTACTTAGAAGTGCAATTAAAGTTTTATCCATATAAAAATATTCAGCCCGCAATGTAATGCAACACACTCGAGTTAAACACTCGTTGACAGTTAGTTTCAAAAGCTTATATCGCGTAATGTTCACAGTACATTACTGCTCAGAAATTTTACAAAAATTAATTACATGTGTACCTATAATAGGTATAATTAAAGAAAAACCTTTTGGTTAATGAACTAATGAATCCTATGTCTGGTTTAATTCTTTGCCCGTATTAGACTTCCACACAATATGTAGTAAAAGAAGCTATATCGATGAGCCCAAGTGCCTCAATATTAATGTACATGTATACAGTATGTATTTATACGAGAGGCAAAGGACTAAATGGGTAGGTGAGCCGTGAAAGTTTAGTTGACAAATAAGGTTTTGGTTGATAAATTATTTAAGTACAAGCTTTTATTAAGATGTAGCCTCAAATGTTGATAAATATATTTTAATTGAGTAACATTCAGTGTTCATTATTTACAATCTTATGATCTGACAAGACAAGGTTAATATTAAAACGAGTTCAAGTAAGTTTGTCAATGAAAATAAGCGAACATTGTTTGTTAATGTTATTAAGAAAAACAAATTAATATTGACGTGACATCTAAGATATTGATAACGTATTAATGGGCCCTGTTTTTGCCATAATTTTAACATAACTCGGCTGCTACTTCTGCTAATCTATCTAGTTTTACAACTGATAAGTTGCCTTAATAATCAAGAGAATAGTTTTGTGTTTACAATTATGGACTTGTGGTTTTTTGTAATGAGAATAACATAACATTTCACTATATGATACGATATGAGAAGTGTTAACCGACTTAAACCTGGCAATTTCAATCAAAAATCAAAAGATAATCGGTGAATGCGGACAGAAAGTGCGAATCAGTATTATATTCGACATGGCCATCAACAGCTTAAATGGTTTGCATCTTGTATGTAATATACATGAACTCGTATGTATGTATAAGCTATGTCGCATGGATATCTTTTTCCTTGATTGTACAAATGTGTAACATTAGCATAAATATGTGCATTTCCTAATAAATATTTCTTTTGCGTAATGTATTTAAAATTTTGTACACAAAAAGTAAAGCACTGTTGTTAATCTCCACTGAATATTAAATTTCTATTCCGTAGGGATACCACGAAATTACTCCAATACATAAACGGGTGCTAATGTCCCGTTTGAAACTAAATACATTCTAATTGGATGAAAGCTAACTAATTATTCACATTTATCTACCTGCGTTAAATTATAGAAATAGATTGGGCAATTGTGGCTAGAATCCCCGTAAGTGTCGGTCGCTATTGAGTAAACACCCACTCAAAGGGCTACGCATATAATACTATAACTAATTACTATGAAACGCTTCCGTTAACCACACGTGACCTTGAGAGGACCAGTATATATTGAACCCCCGTAGCATATTATTTGAGAGTCCAACGAGATCAAGCTGACATACACTAATTTTGGTCCTTTGGGTATACGTCATTTGCTTTCACTAGGGTAAAATAGACACGTGAACGTAATTATATAAGGTATTTAGGTCGCGAGTGGTTCCAAATAAACTCTGAGGGTACGATAAACATAGGATTAAGTACTTTATGCGTCTAATCTCAAAAGCATTAATTGCGTATGAAAGCAATAACATTAGTCGATAGTTTTGTTCACGCCAAATCTTAGCTGTATATTTATTAGACTGGCTTTTGCTCGTGGCTTCTTCTGCATAGATTAAGTGAAGGTTTATTTTTGGCATAAAGACCATTATAAGAACTCGTATATCCTCGGGTTTATTAGATATTATCTTTCCGCTTAAAACGCCGAATCAAACATGAAATATAAAACACGAAACTACTTCTAACCTAACGATTCTAACCTGTGGGCTTAACCCCATTAAGGATTGATATATACGAGTAGGTTGTGTGTAGCAAGTAAATAATGGATACAACTTACATTTAGAATGATGAGAAAGAAATCCAAAGTAAACAGGAACGATGTGACCGGATTGAAGTTAAGCTGAAACAGAAAAACTGATTCTATTTTTCGTTCGCCTTATAATAAGTAACAAATAAACAATGGAGCTAAAACAAAAAAATGCCTAATTGTAAATGTTGTAAAGTCAGATACTTTTGTTCCTGAACTTGACACAAGAGCTAGATGACACCACATGTATTGTACATTTAACATCTGATATATACTTTGTAGCACTTAAAGGGGTCAAATACTTATATCGTAACACATCCTTAATCAAGGGTGATATAAGACTTGAATAGGCAATGTCCATACAATATATCGTTCTCGCATTGCTGATTAATGATATCTAGTGTTTCACAGCGGCAGTAGATCTCAGTTGCCAAGTAATTACACAGGATAATCGACATATGGCCCTTTGTGCACTTAGTTTGTACTAAGTGCACAAAGGCATCCCTCAATTCCTCCTTATATCATCCTTGATAGAAATAAAGATCTGCTCCGATATATTTGTCGCTTTGGTTGGTACAGCTGCATATTCGGGGCACGATGTTTTTACGTATTTTCTACAATAATTTACTCATTACTTTAAACTTAAAAAAAAACAAGTGACTGTAAGGCTGTATGCACTATACCGTATATTAACGTAATCATCATCACTAATTGTTTGATGGAAGAAAGGTAATAATAGGTATTTATTAAGATGACTCTTAAGCGAGGAGACCCTCGCTAGTACGTAGTGCAACCTGCCCTTAGTCTGTACATAAAAGTTTGATTTGTCTATGTACACGAGTACAAAGACAAATACCATGGAAAGTCCCATAAAAGTTTTAGCTAGTTCTTACTCGTAAAGCGTTAAAATCAGATCCAAACATTGAATAAATAACTACTTAGATAAGTGCCACCTCTTAAGTTGATACATGAAGTACGTTTACTGAATAACAAGAAAACAATTCTACGACGCACTATCAGTACTAGTAATAGTCAACACTTGGTTTCATATATGTCCTCGCTGAGTGCGAGCGTTACCAAGAACACACACAAACCCGGTAAGATATAATTTGGGCCTTTTCAAGGCAAGAGTGGATAGGCTGTTACTGCAGCGTGCTACACCCTCCTCGTCGTCACTTACCATGGTGCAACTAAGATCAAACGCTAGTCAGTCTTTTGTAAAAAAAATACAAACCTCGGAGAGGAAAAGCTAAACACACATCTAACACGACGGTAGGTATTATTGTGTCATATATTTTTGTATCATAGGTACTCCCCGTTATCTAGCGCTCATTTTGGGGGCAATCTTAAATCTTCACATAATTAGACGATTAATATTTATCTATAAAAGTTATTTGTCAAACTAAAATTCTTCTTTAGTGAAAGCTATAGAGATAACACAGTCATTCCTCTCTTTAATCAGATCGGCGGGCGACAATTATAAATATCGAATATCGTCAATTATTGAACATCGTCAATTTGGGGTACGATTTTTGAAATAGTCACCGAGTAATCTTTATAAAGGTTTTCATTCATTCTCTATGGAAATCAATTGGTGACTATTTCAAAAATCGGACCCAAGATCTTTTGACGTGTTATTGAGTGAATAAGTCTACTTCATTTTTTATCGACTTAGATTATCGTAACTTGCCCCTAAACTGAGCATAAGATAACGGGGTGTAGTCATAGCTGTAAAATGACTTGCAATAATTTCGTCCAGAAAGCACAAATACTCGTAATGTGTCACATATTCTTGCGCGCTCTATGTCTATGACACAGATATTACTTTCTGCATGGGGGTTTAGAATAACTAGTACAGAAAACAACAGCTCGTATCAACGGTTTCAGTTTACTAGTGTGATTTTTTTATTGCATAGTTGAACGTACATAGCGGACGGAACATTGACGCATGAAGTAGCATTTAACATAACAAAGAAAAACACTCACGTTTGTACACAAGCAAAAAAATATAAATAATATTTTGATTTTGTTGATGAGCGATATAAACCTTCAACGTTACATTCGCATGTTTATTCCATTTTTCCTGGAATTATCATTGTTACCGCGCCTACACTCGAATTTCAATAAATTCTGTTTTGTTAATGTGCTCAATTTAAGTTATCGTTCAGCAGCTAAATTCTATAACCATATGATGCCAGGTGCCATTATATTCAAGCGTCGAGGATTATTCACAAATCAGACTACAGCTACATTATTCAACTGGCATCTGTCGCCTCATATTTGTAAACCAAATAAAGATTCGGATAAACAGACACAAAAAAATCTATATATTGACTCGTATTAAGAGAATGCTTAGGGCGATTATGATTCAATTTTCTGAAGCTTTACCTCTTAAGCGGATTACCTTTAACTGAAGATGTATAAAGGGCTTTTTACCTCTTAACTTTGATTTTATAAGTCTAATGGTGCTATATATAACAGCCTGATCCCTTCTACTAAGCACATACACAAAATGTTCCGTTTTGCGTGGGTAAAGTATGCGTAAAACAGAATGAATTATTAATATTATGACCGTCTTGTGTACAGGCAGCGTCATATTTTATTTAGCGTCATATTTACTCTGTATGTGGCTGTTTGTTTTCTGAATAAATTAAAAATATATATATATATATAGTTAGTAGTAGTCAGTATGGCTATATATAGCGTAACACATCCTTACTGCTATATAAATAAAAAATTCTATCGATATATTTGGACATACTAACTGTAACTAACTGTATGACGCTGACTGTACAAGCTTGAAGTAAAAAAACATCTAGCGAGTTATGATAATACAGTTAAAAAATCCTAGCATCGACGCTATGAAATGCTATGGAAACTATCGTCATGAGTTTAGAAATTCAATTAAATGGTTACTATGAATTCCTGCGCGCAAGCATATATCAAATGTTTCAGGCGATATCTGCAGCCGCAATACTATTTTCAATATAACCACAAAACGCATATGACCGAGAAATATTATGTAGGAAAACTCCCGGTAAATGAATCGCGGTGACTGGTTAAAATTCTATCAGTATTGATGGATATCCAAATTTAACGAGTAGGTATTTCGTACTAGTGATCAATGACGTAGTTTAAGTCAAGTCAAAGATATAGATGCGATCAAAGTGCCATAATTTGTATTTATGCACCTTATTGTCTTACTATTACGGTACATGTATACATATTTTGGCACTTTGTTTGAGTCGATATTTTTAATCTTGACCGTACTTAACTTCCTGATGAGTTTATAATAGTTTTCACATACCGTGAGAAAAGTACATAGTATGTAGGTAAGTATTCAAGATGTAAATTTACTAAAACCATCTATTTGAATTCGGGCAAGCTAGGAGATAAATAAGGTTGTGGTATACAAATTATTATAATCCTACCGAATTTTAGAATTTATAATAATATTTATTGTATTAATTGTTTACAACCAAAATAAGTCACATAAATATATAACATTTTTTTATAATAATGAAGAAAAAAATGATGACAGTAAATTGACATCAATGACACTTAAATTATATAAATGGCATGGATTGCAGATGTGAGCATGTGTTCAAGAGATGTTTTAGTAAGTTTACATACTGTATAAGTAAGATATACGTACAAATAAGCTAGGTTTGAAATTCAAAGTCCAAGTGATACAAGCATTACTATCAACATTATACTCGTATTTATCCAATTCATCGCTTTTAAGTCTAAACTCGCATCAAATTATTGTCCAAAGTAATGGATCAAACGCGATTCTCGACGTTGCTTTTAAGGTATAGAGATAAAATATAAATGACATTTATACCAGGAACAAATTAATTGTACTTGATTTTGTGACAGTAACTAATTAGAGTAATAAATGAAATTCCACCAATGTGTCCATCAAAGTACCACACTACAGTGGTTAAACGAAAACCTAATTATGTATAAAGTCTCGGTCAAACAGTATTTTTACCGATACGAAATAAAATTAAGTGAAAAAATTGAAACTCCTATTTAATTCGTGCCTAGTGATGAATATGCATATAACAACGCCAGCTTAAATATAATCATACGTCATTAATAACAAAAACAAATCTAAAGCTGATCTGCAAGGCTAGACAAGGTAAACTACACTCGTCTCCTTAAGTCCTCTCAAGATATACCCGTATCTTTCTTAATTATACAAGTTAAGCTTAAGTGCTTTACTTTTGTTGTACGTAAAAGCGGGAATATATACAAGATTTTCTGTCACTGGCAAAGCGTGACGGGAAAAAAAAAATACAATCCGTATGAATATCAAATTGATCACCAATATTAATCCTATTCTCCGATGCTAGAATGTAGGTCAACTGAACAGTTTTTATCATGCGACCCGCTACGTAGAGATCTACTATTTGCAACGGAATTAATTCATAACGTCCAACACATTTGCTTTTCGGCTATGGTTTAATTTCAAACCAGCATGCATGAATGCCGACTATACCATTCCCACAGAACATTTATTACCGAATCTCCGCAAAGTCTGGGCTTGAGGATCTCCGTAAAGTTGCTATAGATCTCATCTCGATCACACGTTCCGCGCTGGCATGATAAGTACAAAACAGAAAGAATACAATAAGAAAAAATCTAGCTAACCAACTGCGTCTTATGTATAAAGACGAGAAAAAATACATGCTTTTCTCGTATAAAGTTGAGACTAAAAACTTAAATAAATTATTTTCTTATCTTTTTTATTGTAATACATTCTGTTTAAATGAATAAATACTTTTAGGGCAAGCAGATAGATTTAGAACACACTGTTTAACGACATTCAACAGCACATTGAATGACTTAACATATTTTCGATATAAACAAATTGAAATTAGCTTGCAAAAATAAATAAATCTTATAGTAGGGGCAGCGTATATGAAACTTTTGGTTGGCTAGACTTAAAAACACACTAAATAAAAGTAAACAATTAGTAAACAAAACATCAACAAAACCTTAGTTATTTTAGGGCTACACTAAACCTCTGACCTTGTCCATAATATCGACATCGTCCGTATAATTTTAATTGCTATAACTACCTACTAATAAAGTTACTTATTTATGTTGTTTCTAGGCTTATAAATTGAATTGATGATCTTTCGTACGCCAAGTTTCATGGAAATCCGTTCAGCTGTTTTGTGCGTGATTGAGTAAGAAACTTCCAAATATCTCCACAAACATTTACACTTATGATATTACTATGAAGATAATATATTAATCAATTAGGTACTTATAATACTAAATAACAGCTAAACTTCAGCATAAGCTTGTTTTACGATCACTGCGCATTTATTTACATGATTGACCAATTCGAAACCTTTCAATTTAGAATTTATTATCTCTATCTTTTTTTGTCAGTTTCATGGATGCATCATTCACACTGTAAACTTGTATTTGTAAACCCTATTGGAGTTAAGATCTACACATCAATCATCGGTCAGTTAATTATGCTATAAGAAGATAAAGAGAGATTGATCATACGGGAACTATTTCTATCTTTGCGCAAGTAATCTAGACAGAAATAGACAATGTATTAAGCAAATGTGGTACTTACCGTTTGTAAATAGAAGAGGTATACCAAGTTGACCATTTCCACCAAAGTCTCCAGAACCATGGCCACGACCCAAGGTAGCAGCATGAATTTGAGGTCCTGCAATAAATTAAAATTACACTCAAGAAGGCATAGCGTCTAGAATCTACCTACAATATTAAAATTTGCCTCTTACGACACCCGCGGTAAGTCAGATGGGGGGCGGTATTCTAGTCAGCCGGTACTACATGGCATACGAATACTGCCCCGCACACCTAAATCCAGAATTTACTTAGGCCTTAAACTAAGGTACATAATATTGTCTTCGGTTGCCGCGATAATTACTCATGAAATAAAACAACAAAACGGATTAATTCGGGTGGACAGGCCACCCGATGACCACGAACGCTGCTAAAGGGCTCGAAACGTTGGGATGAAGTTTAAATTAGTATACGCGATTTAATCCGTTTTAGTTGTTTTATTTCTAAGGTACATACTTTAAGGAAAATGTATACTGATTCACATGTTATGGCTATGAATTATGTTAATGCGCATATTAAATTGAATGGATTTTGGACCAAACGGTATAATATTATACTTAATAGAGCTTTTCTGTAATTGGCTGCATCCTTGGATTTGACAGGGGGAATTACTGCGAGTTTCTACTCTTCGTGAGGTTTGTAGTAAAAAGCTCTTTGATCACCTCTTTGTTTGGAATCCTTTAATGTGAAGTACCCAAAGTCAAGATTGTAGATTTCTCTTTTTAAGCGATATCTGAGTTAATTATACAAGGTTTTATTCATTAAAGTAAAATGTTTGCTCATTCCGTTTTGGTATTTCTTATAGAAGAATATTTTTTACTTTGTAAAACAATATGAAAAATATTTAGGTTTGAAAACTTGTTTTACATTTTATTTTGACCAAGATTTAAAGTAAGTGATTCAAGTAGAGCTGATTGGCAACGCTTATATTTTATTCACTGTGCGATTATGACTCATGAAAGTAAAATGATAAAACTAGTACTCCCACCGTGTACTAGGTAGTATTAGTACTCGACTCGGTACATCGGTACTCGCTCATCATTCACAGTTTTAAATAGTGATTAAGAAGATGAAGTTAACACAACATCATTTTAACGATACTAAATGTTAGTGATTTTAATAATTACTCATCAAAATTTTAAAATAAATAACTTATATAAATTATGAGTTATAACTATATTAAGTTTAATTTAATTTTCAAGCCCCGTCACTCGAGTCACTTGTATTGAAATGAGATTTATTGGGACAGCCAGCAAAACCACCTGACATTTACGATTTATCAGATTGACTTACGAATTCCCATATTTTCAGAATTGGTTTACACGATCACCATTTACATTAAAATAAAAATAGTTGCGGGTATATTCAGGTAACGAAAGTAAACTCCTCGTGACCCTGCTGATTAACAGACGAGGCTCTGGCGATCGACCGATGGCGTAGCGAAGTACAACAGGCCGATGAAGGGCAGCAGCTTCACCGGCGCATGAAGTTACGTCCTGCGATCGCCAACCCGCCTGCCCAGCGTGGCGATTATGGGCAAATCACCCCATGATTGCGTGAAATTGGGGAGGCCTATGTCCACCAGCGGAGTGTGATAGGCTGATGATGATGATATTTTTGTATTAAATATTTTGATTTGCTTTGGTTTTTAATACAGTATCATATTAATCATAAAAAACCGCAAAACTTATGAAGTCGTTTAATAAGAGTATATCATAAATGAGTATAATATCGTGATTCAAATAAATATTTTGTATTGAAATGTCGAGTACCCGGAGTTGCACCTTACTTATAGTTTATAGCCTAGAAAAGGTCAGGTCCTGTCCTACTTTATACCGGAATTCATTTCCGAAAGAACTGCAACATCGGTCGTTATTTAGTAAGAAGGTATTAAGAGGATAAGAGTAAGGAAACGACTAAACTAGGATAAGGTCACGAGACAAGGCTGGCAACTAGGTACGGTCTTGTGCCATAATATGGATACAATGAATGTGGCAAAAGTATGTATCCAAGACTTTCTAATATGTTAAATTAATCGTGGCTGCATATTTTAATCGCATTAAATTAGCCAAAATCATGTCGGGCCATGTTCAGTGTAGACAGTGTAGTTTTCGATGCGTAAATCAAAAAGGGTGCAACAGATTAAGTTTAAAAAAAAATCTTGTCTTTATTAAAATGTAACTTTATCTAAATTTTTCAATTAATTTTTTTGAGTTGTATTTCTAAAGTTTCAGGCCAGATATCTTTTTTTTTAATTCCAGAGCATTATTCCCGAAAATATTAACTCAATCAAAAATGTTTAAAAAAGGATCCCCTAATTATATTTCAAATACCTATCTCATCACACCTATTTAATTGAATGACTAGTTACGTACTCGTATTTTAATGAATGTAATTATTACCTTAACCTTACACATTAAGGTTGAAACGAAATTAAAATTACCCCCCACGTCACATAGGTGTTGCAATAAAAAAAAAATAGTTTCGTACAGACGTAGTACATTGCGAAACTGCATATAAGGGTTCCTAGACACTACGAAATAAAAAAATTAAAAAACTAAATTCTTATTTATTTAATTATAAACTACAAGTTGAAATAGATGACATATACTTAAGAAAAAGCGACGAGGACCTCCGGCGTTTGAGACGGGATTCGACCCCGCATCTCCAGCTATCGGGGCTGACGCCTTAACCAATTCGGCGTACACTTTTAATTTATACAGTAGTATTACTACTTTAAAATCAAAGCAAATCAAAATAATAATTTGATTTGTTCTTACTTTTATAGGAATTTAAAGTTTCTGCATCTAAAGCCTAATTTTCACTGCGGAGTACTCTTGACCTTTCCAACTCTCGCCGCGAACTTTTAGTCCAGAGGCAGAACTTAGTGGTATATATAGTGTTCATTTTGCTGTTTCCGTCAAGGATAGAAGCAGCGATTTAACTTTGAGCCTTTACTGACGAAGTTGTAAATAAGACTGAAAATAGGTTGTTACTAAACTAGCGTGCTACACCCTCGATCTCGCTGACACTTACCATCAGGTGTGACTGAGGTCAAATGCTGGTCAGTCTTGTATAAAAAAAAAAGGAGGACAAAATAGGGTTAATAGACGGATTCGCATTTCGCACATTCATTATACAGCGGTTAAACTTATAGTACCGCTTAAGGTACAGTCAGCAGTAGAAGTGGTTCAGCGGTTGAGGAGTTCAAAATGAGGTAAACACATCCCTAAATATTGTCAAGAGAATAAGAGAGCGTGTAGGTAATTTTGAACACTTCACACGCTCAGCCACTTTTGCTGCTGACTGTACAACAAGTCAACCGGTGTCTGATAAAGCTTTGTAAGCTTGAGTAAGATATACTGGGTGAAATTAAAATGGTGATACAAAGTTAAATTTTTTGAATCTATTCATGATTATGATCAACTTTTACTATGGAGCTATAGCTTAAAAATAATGACCTGCCCATATATTCTAATAACTAGCATCTAGCTAGCAGCTAGTATGGTCTCTTTTTTTAAATGATTTTTCGGTTGTGACCCCATAGTAAAAATTGATCGTAATCAAGAATAGATCCAGAAAATATATTTTTGTATTACTTATGTATTTTAACTACATATTTTTTTTTAAGTATAATATTGATATTTTATATTGAAAACATCTAAATACGTAAAAAAACAATAAATCATTAAAACTAATTAAAACTAACAATAAATTTAACTAAAACTAATATAAATCTAAAAAAGGCCCCTGCGGCATAGTACCGAAGATGCAGGCAGCATTTCCTCGTTGAATCGTAAGACCGATACGCTGAGCGAGGTAGCTGCCAGCTCTTCGGTCTCCTGTGGTGTCTCTGAGTCTCTTTGAAAGGTCCTTAAAGAGACTCAGAGCGCCGGGGCCCCACGGACCGAGGGTCATTACCATTTTGATTTCACCTGGTATACACATTATATCGTGTGAGAGTGGGGGACGCGCCTGCGTGGATCACAATAGTAAGATTAACACTCTCGGTATTATCACCTTTTATTCTATTTCGACCGACACTATAGATTGTATCCCGATGAATATATATATATATATATATTTTTATGTTATAGGCGGCAATCGAGCAGACGGATTGCCTGATGGTAAGCAATTACCGTCGCCCGTGGGCACCCGCAACACCAGGGGAGTCACAAGCGCGTTGCCGGCATTTAAGGGGGGTTGGAGCTCTGGGAACCTTACTCACCATCAGGAACACAACACTACATACCTGAAAGGTAGCAGTGCTATTATGGCTGTGGTTTTCTGTAGAAAGGAGGAGGTACTTCCCCAGTTGGGCTGCCCCAGATTCAAGCGTGATGGTCATCGCTGTGCCCTACCTCTCATTGTTGGACGTAGTTTAAGGACAACCGGGTCCAAAAAATCAATAACCAACGTCCGTCGTCTGACACAAGCGGAACATGTTCTAATTTCAAGTTGTCATTAGGTCAGCCCACGAGCTGGCCTAACAACGTTGGCTCTAAATAATTTAATCTTTACAATAGAAAGTATCTATCTGGCGGTTAAACCTGAATTAAAGAAATTGCATCCCCCATGAAGCTGGCATTGTTACCACTAGCGTACAAAAGCCTCAATAAAATTTCAAATAAATTCCCTGAAGGTAGGTACAGTAGCCATCAGATATATCGGAGCTGTGAGTTGGTCACAAATATCGGAACATGCACTTAATCAGTATCACCTTGACAGTAGAGGCGTTGTTCAGATATTTATGACCGCTTCCGCAGCTCCGATATATTTGATAGCGACTGAACTAAAGTAAAACTAAGAAAGTAACATACACTCAGAATTGCATTACAGTGGTAATCAGATATATCGGAGCTGTGTAGGTGGTCACAAATATCTGAACATGTATTTTATTGCCTTGACAATAGAGCCGTTATTCAATTTTTTTTGGCATTATCTATGAAAAGGGACCTTATTGTCGATGGCGCATACATCGAACCGCGTTGCGTTTGTATTACGTCGTCTTGAACAACGACGTAAGCGCCATCGACAATAAGGTCCCTTTTCATAGATAATGTCACATTTATGACCACCTCCACAGCTCCGATATATGATCACAGCTGTAAGTACCAATAATCCTGAAAAGCTATTCTCAGACTGAACCACGTTAACAACTTCAGCAATTAACATTCCTTTCGGTTTCAATGGGCTGACCTTTACCAGGGAATTACCTTTAGAGAAATAAGTTAATATGTAAAGGGATTTAACCCCAATTATACACTTTACCCGGCCCGGGGGATTGTAAGTTATCATCATGGTAAGCAAAACCACCTCATAATTGGACCTCGGCCATAGTTACGCTATTTATCTTCAATTAAAACTTCATATACCGGGGTAAAAAACTTTAATTAAAATAAAATATACACCAATGCGTCGAATAGGCGGTAAAAAAATAGCCCATTCCCATCACCGAGCCTAACAGAGCCTTGTTACATAGCCGTTATACGACCGGCCCGTGCCCGGGCCGAGTGGCTCGGGTGGCAAGTTGGTCACGTGATTAATTCCATACAAAATCTATCGGCGGTGGCCTTGGCTCAGACGTGAGGCAACCGTAACTTCGGATGTCCGAGTATAACTAGGTAGGCTCCACAACTCTCCATAACAACTTAATACACTTCTATTTTTAAGACCCCCATAGCAGCCCCTCGCTATAAATACTACGATAGCAAATACTGCTATATTCATTGAATACTGTTATATTTAGTCTGTTAGCTACAAAGGTACAATACAAAAAATACTCCTTATTGTACCACCAAGAGCGAGTCAACTCGCGCACAAAGGGTTCTGTACCATTGTCATTTACTACTAATGCAACATTAGACACTATTCATTATAAAACGTACGGAATAAACACATTTGTTGTATGGGTGCTTCCTTTAAGTATTTATTTTACTATATTTTCATCTTGTATCTATTGTTATAGCGACAATGGAAATACACCATCTGTGCAAATTTGAACTGTCTATAACGATTTATGAGATACAGCCTGGTGACAGACAGATAGACGTACAGTAAAGTCTTAGCTTTTTAAGCACCAACTAGCAGTAGTACTAACTTAAACTGAACCCAAACAGATTTAATGTCATTATTATATCAGCCGAAATACTTCCACTGTTGAACATAGGCCTCACCCAAATGGGGGTAAATTCCATTATCGTCCAGTTGGCAAGAGAGTTGGCAATTGCAGTCTTCCACTTCCACTGCACTCGAGCGGTCCTCCGTTCGCAGACCCTGGCATATTTTGCAATTTATGGTTTATATAAACATATCATGAGATATCTGATGTGGCTTATCTGTACCTAATGGACCCGGGTATGTCCTTAAACAACGTCCAACAATGAGAGGTAGGGCACAGCGATGACCATAACGCTTGAATCTGGGGCAGCCCAACTGGGGAAGTACCTCCTCCTTACAGAAGACCACAGCCATAATAGCACTGCTACCATTCAGGTATGTAGTGTTGTCTTCCTGATAGTGAGTAAGGTTCCCAGAGCTCCAACCCCTCTTAAAGTTCGGCAACGCGCTTGTGACTCCCCTGGTGTTACGGGTGCCAATGGGCGACGGTAATTGCTTACCATCAGGCAATCCGTCTGCTCGTTTGCCACCTTTGTCATAAAAAATGTATATATATTAAATTGAATAGATAACGAAGTGTCTATACCTATATAGACACTACAACACTACATGTCTTTTGTATATGTATTATGGCAAACAAATATTTGTTTGCCACACGGTGGAACACAGTGTTACTTGCTGCTTGACATAAACAAATAAAAAAATATGTTTTATAAATCATAAACGCATTTTGCTCGTTCTGGAACTGTAATAATTTTACATGTGATTGGCGCGAGCGCTAATTATGTCGGTCACCGCCGGATAATTACGTACACTAAAAGGGGTAATTAGGGCGGACGCCAAGGGCCGCGCCGATTGATAAGACAGCTCGCGTAATTATAGGGAATGCCACTCATTTTATACGCTAAATTGAAGTATCAATACCTATAGATCCACTTATTACAGCTATACAATATGGTTGTGCCAGCTTGGTGGCAGTCTGTCACATGAATGGGAATGGGAGTTTACAGAAAATAGTACTACCGTACCTACCGTATAGTACCAACCCTATACCGTATACCGTGTATCGTATAGTACCTACCACACTGACAGATAGACATTCTTATTAAAAAAGCTTTACAGTAGTTTATACTATTCCCGCAAAACCGTTTTAACATTTGACTGCTGGTTTATTTAAATTAAATAATGTTGGTGTTCATTTCATACCTACAAGCTATATTAGGGGGCATCTTGACTTGGATTTTTTGCATTGCCAATTAAAAAGGCACGGTAAATACAACCAAATTTATGAAAGCCAAAAAGTTGATATTCATACTAATTTCATGGCTAATTGTTGTCACAAAACTGACCTCGATTAAGAAGTTACGCTAATTAACTAAGTACACCATGTTAATGAAATCTACCCAAATACCTAGAGCATGGTAAGTATATGCATGTACTAACAAATTTTTGGCTGACTGCAGATCAGACAGCAAATAAAAAAATATGATTATGATTATGGTGGTGTGTTAGTAAGGCAGTAGTGGCATAGCAAGATAGTACAACAATCGAATTATAGTAAATGCTAAAAATATTGAACTAAAAACTGAATAACTGAACTAGGTCCATGGGATCCCAGCGAGCGCAAACTTTTTGCAGAAATCGCGAAGCGTGTGCTCGGTGTAACTGGTGCCCGAAAAGCTGGCGGCTATCTCGCACAACGTCAGCATTGCGAAACAACCAGGAAATGCCGCCAGCATCCTTAATAAAAAGTGGATGGAAGTTGACACGCGACCGTAGGTCACAGATTAGCCCATTAACTGATAACTCTTCCATGCGTTTACGGTATTCTCAATAGAATCCAAGTATGAACATACAGGTTTTCTATCTCAGCTGACTATACCATGAGCGAATACGAGATATATATATATATATATTTTTTTTTTATGACATAGGCGGCAAACGAGCAGACGGATTGCCTGGTGGTAAGCAATTACCGTCGCCCATGGGCACCCGTAACACCAGAGGAGTCACAAGCGCGTTGCCGGCCTTTAAGGGGGGTTGGAGCTCTGGGAACCTTACTCACCATCAGGAACACAACACTGCATACCTGAAAGGTAGCAGTGCTATTATGGCTGTGGTCTTCTGTAAGGAGGTACTTCCCCAGTTGGGCTGCCCCAGATTCAAGCGTGATGGTCATCGCTGTGCCCTACCTCTCATTGTTGGACGTAGTTTAAGGACATACCCGGGTCCAAAATAAATGATAGGTGCGATGATCATCACGTGAGCTATAAGTATATTTGTAATTGTCTCGCGTAATGCTTAACGAAGTCGTATTACTAATACTTGAAAGCTACAGGTTTTGGGTTCAAAACCCACTATTTATTTTGTTTTTATCAGAGATATTTCTAAGTTATTTTTTGGGGTTGGAGCTCTGGGTACCCTACTAACCACCAGGAAGACAACACAGAGTACCAAAAAATATAGTAGCAGTGTTTATTTTACACTTCATTCAAAACAGTGTCAAAATACATTACCCTAGTGTATGCCTAGTTCTACCAGAAAAGATAATACCCATCCAAAATAGTCGAATAATAGACGAGGCATGAAGAAAACAAACAAAATACTAATATATATGCAAATCTGACCATTTACACGAAATTCACATAGCCATTGATATTATTCTTTTATGTTGCGTACCTATTTATAGTTTCGTGAATACTAGTGTCTCTTATACTGGGTGTTATAAAAAACTTGATACAAGATTATCAAACCAGCATCTGTTCATGATTTTGAGCATCTTTTAGTATGGGATCAAGTTTGTAAAATTAAATAAAAAATTGAGCTGATCCATAAAAAAGGTCAAGTATAAGTTAACGAAAATGTATGAGAAAGTTTTTGTTTATTTACAATTAAAGTTGACCCCATAGTAAATATGCTCCAAATCATGATCAGATGCCGCGTGATAATCTTGTATCACGTTTTTTATAACACCCAGTATGAATAGTGTCGTCTAGTCCCACACAAGCTTACTGTGTAATTAGATCGATTTGCACAAATTTTCCCCAAAATATTCATTATTTATACAATTTTAGACCAGATAAAATGGCTGCTATTTTATCGCCTTTTGGGAATTGCGCGTACTTGTGAGAACAACTGAGGTGACAGCCGATAAAAACCCCGGCCATCTTATGTTAACTGGAGCGTCAAAACAAAATTTTTGGACTTACTTTATAAATACCGAGGATCAGCAGGCAGCAAGATATGAGGCCAAGCGTGCTGGTGGCTAGGAGTGTGATGTTCAGTGATACCGTTACTGTAACAAACAAAATCAAGGTAAAATTATTAAAAGCTATTCTTAATTATGACAGTAATTATTTACAACTTAAAATGCCTATCATAAACTAAGTTTCTAAAAACTAAGAACAAATCAAATTATTTTTTTATGAAATATTTTTGATTTGCTTTGATTTTTAAGTAGTAATACTACTATATAAATTAAAAGTTGAAATAGATAACATATACTTAAGAAAAAAACGACGAGGACCTCCGCCGCTCGAGCCGCGATAGCTGGAGATGCGGGTTCGAATCCCGTCTCGAACACCGGAGGTCCTCGTCGTTTTTTTTTTTTTTCTTAAGTATATGTTATCTATTTCAACTTTTAAGTTTCTAAAAATTTGGTGCATTGGCCAAACAACCGCATTACTATGGCTTATTAGTATCTAAGGCCCACTTTCACCATTTAGGGTTATCCAAATGACCCAAGCTTAACTAGTTTAGCTCTGGGGTAGCGGCTAACACTGGCGCAAGTGGCGCTAATTCCGAGAGTGGAGACCACGGATAGAAAAGCGTGTGTTGTACAAGATAGACAACCAGAAGATTTGTACGGTTACTGGAAATCGGTAGAAGAAGTGTGCTAGAGATCGCTCCTTGTGACAGTCTATGAGGGAGACACAGTATTAAACGTCCAGCACAAAACGAATAACGCATTTTTATGTAATATATTAAAGATCTCTTTTGTAATACTGTTTTGAAAAAAATAAGTCCCGCCGAGTTACTTGCCGGTCATAAAAGTCAAAATGCTTCTCGGGCCAGAGGTGTAGGGTTAGAACCGGTGTAGTTTTTATTTTTCTTCTTTCGTATACTCGACGTGTGAAAGTGTCCTTGTGGCTTACTTACTGAATAAACGTTAGAGCGACCATTGAAAATAAATAGATAGAATAATTAAAGTTGTTTAGTTTAACTCAATTTTAGATCGCATTTATTCTAAGAATGGAAGTCAATGCCAATGCGCCAGTGCCTTTAAAGCGTTTAAAAAATGCACAGTTCTCATTCAGAGACCCCTCTCGAGTAATTGGGTTAGGTTTGCTACTGTGCCGCCCCCCGGATTCGCTCGCGGGGCCTTTCCAGGTCACTTGGGTGCGGATGCGGCTCGTTCCACAAACAAGACAGGGTTGACACCTAATCTCATTACACAATTTACTTAAACGGCAGTGTACGTTTTAAATTTAAATTCGACGGAGGTAACCTAATAACAATCTACATTTTAAACATAATTTTTACACGGGAATATTAAGGGAAATTACAAACAATTGTCCGCTCCGTTCATTGTCACATTTTTAATAAATTACTTTTTTAAACAAAGAAACAGAAAGTGGCAGCTACTTTTTAATTTGTGTTCAAGAATTGTTTCGTTCAATCCAAGTACCTATTGTTTAATGAGATGGCATAATGATTTTATTTTTAGAATATTTTTGATGAAATATAATATAAGTTGTTTTATTGTTTTCATTTACCGAACAAACTAGAACATAATTAATTTTTAAATTAATCACCCCTATTATGTACTTGTAAAGATGTTTAACACTGTTTGTCAAGTCACGTCAAACGGTTTTCCCTGCCATTATGTATCTGATTCAACTTCAAGCGGCCAGTTGAAAGATAGTTTGAAGAGGTTCTAGAATCTCTGAAGAGTTCTCATTTAATTATCAATTTAACAGGGTGTTTTAAAATAGCAAATTAGTTTCCTAGTTTTTTTCAAAAAAAAAACATAACAAAACCAATGATGTGTCATACTTAAATGTATTGCGAGAACCGAGTACCTACTATCAATATATACTCCGCTGTGAGGCCTGATTTACGGGATAAAAAAATGTTATATTTATTTCCAGTTAGTCTTTTATCCGTCTCCTCCCGTGGGTGTCGTAAGATAAAGAAAAGCCTACGAATAGGCATCAGCGTCTACCAAGCCCGCCTACCAAGCGTGGCGACTATGGTAACTACCCCCCAAGATGATACAAGTCATATTTTCGGGAGGCCAATGTCCAGCAGTCAAAGATTTACGGCTAAAATGATGATGATGGTGAGTTTTTTGTATTTTACATATGTAAAAAAACCACTAACTATAAATAATTATTTTTATAAATACGTTTATTTATGATTTTTTTTAAAACGTGGTTCGTATTTATATAAATCCCTTACATTTGAAAAACGATTTCTAAATAGTATGAAGAATTATAAGCGAAAGGCTCAAAAAATCACCGTGTATATAGTTTGACAGCTGGGTGATATTGTAGAACTTTTGAAAATACGCCTAAATAAAAGGCTTTAATTTATCGTTTTCAATTTATCATTTGCGTTACAAAAATAACGTGTAAAAAAATAAATGTATGACTAATAACAAAACTTATTAATTATTAAATAATATATGGCTTGGTGTAAATATTTTGCAATTAATCCGGCTTTATTATATGACGATATCTGTTTAATAGTAAGTAAACTCTCAAATGCTTCTCAAACTCAAACTCTCAAACCTTTCGATGATTGTTATTGATGGGCCGTACAACGCCATCTTATTATTCCTAACAAAATCAGTCCATTCCTGACATAATGTTTTACTCCTCCACATTATTTTAAATCAATAAATCTTTGCCCTGCTTAGGAGCCGCAACCCTCACAGGCTTCCATGAAATGTAAAGATACATTTTTGCCGTATTGAATTAGAAATGTTTTTCCGGGGCCCTTTCACAGCGCGACGTGTCGGCTGGTAAACTTTTTAAACTTATGTTTCAAACTCTCTTGCAATAAACACGTGTATTTCCGTTTAGAGCTCGGAAAAGGTAAATGAGGCTTGAAATGTGTAACACGGTACGACATCGAAAAAAGAAGTTCAATCGTATTACCAATTTTAGAACGTAGTAAATAGTTAAGTACCTAATCGTAATATTGTAATTATTTTATATAAAGATTTTTCATAATTAGTAGAGCAACAGGCATATTACCCGACGTCCTTAATTGTTGACACCCTTTGGTTCTTCGTTCTTTGGTTCATCTTTATTCCTAACTAGCTGTGCCCCGCCCTGTTACCCGCAGTTTATTAGGGAAAAATCCTGTCTTAATCCAGGGTGACAGCTAACTCCATAGCAACTTTTATTAAAATCGCTCCAGCCGTTTAGACGTGAAGAAGAAACATACATACACACTTACACACTCACAAGCTTTCGCCTTTATAATATTAGTGTAGATAAACATGAAAGTCCTGACTGACTGATCAACGCCCTGCCCAAACCGCTTCACCTAGATAGCCGATTTTTTCACAATAGGTAGTTTATACACCGTAAGGACCTACTAAGAAGGGATTAATTCCACCATTAAGGGGGTAGAAAGGGGGTTGAAAGGTTGTACGGCGATAGTGTAGAATTTAAAACCAGAGACTTGAAACTTTGTGTAAACATTCCTTTTTTTGATTAGAAGAAAAATGATTTCATCGTTTTTTTGTAATTCATCTCCTTAGATATCAAAAAGTGGGTTCAAAGTTTGTATGGAGGTGGAGTCAAATGTCAACTAAAAGATATTAAACGTTGTGTTTAATGACTTCTTATTTCATGAAAAGAAAACAACAATAATAATTGCTAATAAATAAATATTGCGGTTACAGATATTCTTCTGCGCGTACGGAGCCGCGGACAAAAGATAGTATACTACGAGGGCGGAGTGATAAGTCTGGTAAAATTATTAGTTAAGGTAATATGTTCACAAGTTCAATGATGTCCACTTGTAGTCGAACCTTTTTGAGCCTAAATGGTATATTTTCAGCCAGTTCGCACGACTACTTTTTTTTTGGCAGCGAAGAAAAAAATACAAATGCTTTGATGTTTGCGAACATGGAGAAAAGTGAGTTTCGGGTTCTGATCAAACATTATTTTATTCGAAAAAAAAACTATTACCGAAACAAAAAAAAGCCTAGAAAAATATTACGGGGACTCTGCCCCGTCGATTAAAATGATTCACAAGTGGTTTACTGAGTTTCTTTGTGGTCGTACAAGCACTAATGACGCCGACCGACCTGGACGGCCAGTTGAGGTCACTACACCGGAGATGATCGAGAAAATCCATGATATCGTATTGGATGACCGAAGAGTAAAAGTCAGAGAGATAGCTGATATTGTAAGCATTTCCGACGAACGGGTTCGTAATATCCTACACACTCATTTGGACATGAAGAAGCTATCCGCCCGTTGGGTGCCGCGATTGCTTACAGTGGATCAAAAGCGTACTAGAGTGACCATTTCACAAGAATGTTTGGCAAAGTTTAGGCGTAATAAAAAGGACTTCATCCGTCGTTTCATAACTGTAGACGAAACCTGGATCCATCACCATATACCAGAAACCAAGGCGCAGTCAAAACAATGGATTACTTCAGGTGAACCTGCACCGAAGAAGGCCAAAGCAGTTTTATCGGCAAATAAAGTTATGGCAACCGTCTTCTGGGATGCGCGTGGTGTAATATACATTGATTACCTTCAAAAAGGCAAAACAATCAACGGCGAATATTATGCCAATTTATTGCAACGATTTCATCAAGTTTTGATGGAAAAGAGACCCCATTTGGCGAAGACGAAAATTCTTTTTCACCAAGACAACGCACGGGTGCACACTTGTGCAGTTGCTATGGCTAAGATCCACGAATTGCATTACGAATTGGTCCCGCACCCGCCTTATTCTCCAGATTTGCCCCCCTGCGATTATTTTCTTTTTCCTAACTTGAAGAAATGGCTAGGCGGAAAAAGATTTAGGTCCAATGAAGAAGTGATTGAAGAAACCAATGCTTATTTTGAAGGGTTGGAGCAATCGTATTATACGGAGGGAATAGAAAAGCTGGAAAAACGTTGGAATAAGTGCTTTGAGTTAGATGGAGACTACGTTGAAAAATAAATATAAACTTTGCCTATAACATAACAAATAGTTTATTTTTTACCAGACTTATCACTCCGCCCTCGTATGCACAAATAAAACTACTGTACTATCTTTCTATTCTATATGCCACTCAGTCAGTATTAAACTTTTACGAATGCTTTCTGACAGAATACCCCGATTATTCGCTGGGTTCGAATCAATTTACTGCCATTCACTTTTTATTAAATTCCATTTCAGAATAACGAGCCAGATAACAAAAGAAACTCCAATGTCGCGTCAATCTTGAAACGCCGGAGGCGCGTATCATGTTTCGGCTAATCGATATCGCACTAGTAAACGTATCCCAAGCTGTCGTACTTTATGAAAACTAACCTTTTTACAGTCGCGCAAAGTTAAAATTTGCACAAATACTGAAGGAGAGAGGCGAGGTTTCGATGAAGAACAAAATATGATTAGATCGTATAGTTGTGAGAGCGGTTAGGGCACGTAGTGGGCCACGTTTCGCGCCATGCATATTGTATGCGTGGCTCATTCCCACGAGGGCGGCCATTATTTGAACAGGGCACTGCATAACCGGTTCAAAATGTTCTTCAGACATTTGTATTGCACATTTCTCGAAGCACTATAGATTGTTTAAATTTAAATATCAGAGCATATCGCTCGCGCACAAACTTGAGGCGTAGTTGTAGATAGTTTATTACGTACACAGGGCGGTAAAACAAAAAATCGCTCAGATCGCGGGTATTTGTGGCCCAAACCGGAGGTGAGGGCCATAAACAAGCGATATGAGGCCTTCTTTATTACCGCCCGTGGTGCGTACATAGTTTTACGTCTTCATCTGGGTGTAAAGTGAGATTTTCTGTCTCGCCCTAGAGCGGTAAATCTCTTACCTCCCTGTGTGACGTAAAATCTATTGCGTGTGAAAGCCCTGAGTGTAAGTTTTTAACGTAACTTTACGCCACGAACGCGTTTGCGTTTCCCATATAAATAACATTATCACTTACGCGATTGTAAACATTATTTACGTCAAAAGAAACTTACGCTAGAGCCTCAGAACTACCTGATAGGGTTCATTTCAGAACGTACCTACATTGGGCAGAAAGGATCAAATTTAAAGGCGCGTACTTGAAAAAGAGACCTACAAGATATAATATATCTTTGATAATGTATACTGGCTATAAAGTAAAATGTTTCTATATTTAGAAATGTTTTTAATATTAAACTCCGTCATGATTTAGCACGGATACCTCAAAACAAAATGATTTTAAGATTTTTTTTTGCAGAGTCCACAACCCGTTTTATGCAGTTGGTATTTGTTTTGCTGGCAGTGAGCGGGAAAACTTCTGGTTACAGACATACCGTAATACAGAATTACAGGTAAAAGTAAAATGATACATTTTTTATCACTAATAATAATTATCATCTCCATTAGTTAGGACGGAGTCACTGTGATGATTTTTGGGGTTGTTTATTATGGCGTATCAAGAGTATAAAAGTATTAAGAGCATATTTAAAAAACTCTCATCACATAATCCTTTATTTTCTATCGAGACTGTTTGTGGGAAAATAATCCTTATTTTTTTAAGCAAAAATTATTCTTTTCTCTATACTTATTACAAAAAAGTGTCAGATAACACGCTGTAATAAAATAAGCCCATGTGTAAACAACAATACCACGAGCTACTAGTAGGACTTCTAAACACAAGATTTGCTTTCCGTATAAATATATATGTAGTTTAAATAACTTAATAAAAAAAAACATCATCTGGTATAAAAAATAATCGATATGGCCCCCAAGTAAGCACCATGCTGAGTCGGGACCATTCCGTGGCACCCTAGTTTAGTCTGCTAGTTCTAAGCATGTAATTATGTAAGTATGCCTCGAATAAATGTTTCTTCTTCTTCAAACTTTTCAAATATTTAATGCCCTAGATTTGAAAGGTACAAGGAATTGCGTCACAAGTCATGAGTACATCCCGTTATCTAATGCTCAGTTTAGGGGCAAGTGATTGGGCAGTTACGATAATCTAAGTCGATAAAAAATGAAGTTGACTTACTCACTCAATAACTCAAAAAATCTTGGGTCCGATTTTTGAAATAGTCACTAAGTGATTTCCATTGAGAATGAATGAGAAGATTACTTGGTGACTATTTCAAAAAATTGACGATATTCAATTATTGACGATATTCGATATTTGTAATTGTCGCCCTCCGATCTGATTAAAAAGAGAAATGAATGAGCTATCTCTTGCGCTTTCACTAAAGAAGAATTTTAATTTGCCAAGTAACTAATATAGATAAATATGTATCGACTAATTATGTGAAGCAACATCATTATTTTAGCTTGCCCCCAAAATGAGCGTTAGATAACGGGGTGTAGTCATGAGTCAAAGCGTAGATGAAGTATTTTTCATTTAATGATAAAGTATAATGACTTAGCGGCCAGTTTTTGAATTCTATTTAACAACCATTTTCACTAAAGTTCGCCAACAAGAATTTTAAGATTTAATCTGACTTCAAAGAATGAATTTAAGTTTGACTCCCGTTAAGGGATTAATTAAGCTATCCAACTTAAAATGGACTTAAGTATTACTTTTAGAATCATCAATCTGTCCACAATATCAAAGCTTTATAGACCTTTTATTGTAGTAAATAAAGTTCACTTGGCAATTTATTGCTTAGCAGATATGAGAGATAACTGACTGATAACTGACTGTATAGCCTTAGTTTTCAAACTAAACAAGGCTATAAACATTTCTTAAAAAGATAATTTAATTTCATGGCGCATTCACTAAAATGTGATTTCTTTATTCGCTTAAAGAAATATTCACTCGAAATTCGGGCATGACTCCTTTGTGTAAAAGATACAAATATATAACCTTTGATAATTCTTTTTTATCATATTCATGAACTTACTTGGGGTTATTTTCTCCGGTTCCAGAAAACTTTCCGATTCTGGATTAGTCATTTCTCCACTCAGGTAACGCTGCTCTACCTCGATAAAGTGACCCATTGTCACTATCGTTATCGAGAAGTATACCTGTCAACAACAATGTATGTTAAAACGACAAGCAGTCGCACCTAATTTAATTGTTATTTGGTTAGAAAAACGTTAGACGAGAAACATTATGATACCGCCTGTTAGCAAATATGGTTGGGTTTTTATCATATATCACTCGACTGTCACAATGTAATAAGTGCGGAAGTGACGAATGACGCGATAAACGATAATATCATAACAGTCTAGGGCCTTTTTCACGTAAGCTTGTAACTTTTAAAACAGCGAACGGCCCTTTCTAATATAAGGTGTTCAAAAGTACACTTACGCTTGTGAGAAGTTACATGATTTCGAGAAATAGGCCCTTGTGCCCTGTTTATCAAAACTTATAAGTCTATAAGTTCACAAGTTACACTTTCCGCGATTTATTTTACAAGTTCGTGTATAATATGTTTATAAAAAAAAACCTTTGTAGTTTGGCTTGTAAGTTCCTCTTGTAAGTTCTAAAATCAAAATATTTTTCTGCCGCTTTTCCCACCTTGTCACAGAATTGATAGCCGCTACTACTACACAGTGAACAGCATTGCATATATTTCCTTTGGTAACACTCGTTTCTATTCCTTTGTTAAATTGTTGCCCAAAATAAAAGTGTTACATTTTTTTCGTTTTCAGACCAAACCTTTGTGGTCTGAAAACGGAACGGAACGGATTCGTAGGTCGCCTCCATATAGTATTCCTGATTTACATTGTCTAAGTTCAGTTATTTTAACGTTTTCGTCGTTACTCCAATCACTCGGACCCCGACGCTATAATATAACTATAGCTCCTACTGTAATAACTAATAAGAATATGTTATTCAGCAGTTAGCTTTAAACACCTCACCCTTCTGTCAATAGCATGTTATTACTCAAACGGGATGATATGCAATTGGAAATAATTGCTGAATTTCTGTACAAAGTGGACCTGTTACCATTGATTTTAAGTGTAGTTTGTAGACACAATAAAGTACGTACTAGAGTGTACATGGCCGAGGCGTAGCATCCGCGGCGCAAACTTCTCCAGCAACAGCAGGACTGGATGATAGCCATCTTGCTCTGCCAACAATAAAACAAATTAAGTATAGTTTTGTCACTTTCGCGCCGGCGACACCGGGCAATCGGGGGAGGACGACAAAAAGTTTGTGTATGACGTAGGCCGTCGACGCAGGCAAAACAGAGTACCCGTTCCGAGTCGTTTTTGGTGCAAAGGATATCTATTAGTCATCCCGCGAGGTAATGCCGCTAATTATAGGCACTTTTGCACCAGAAATGACTAGCAATAACAAATTTTTAGTTTCACAGTAGATTAAACTGGGTTTATAAAAAAATAGTTCTAAATATACTTATACATATTTACACATTGCAATAAAAAAAATATTGTATCAATAAAAAATAGATTAAGTATTTAAATCATTACACATTCTTCCCATACCGTCTTTTACACATGTTACACGACTTATCTGTGGACGGCAGCTTGAACCGTATGCACGATTCAAGCTGTGAGCTGTGATCGCGCTTTCTGGAAACAAGCTACATGTGATCGCAATCCTCAGCAGTGAGAAAACGAGTGAGAAGAAAAAGGCGGAGTTGGTATAACAATATACGATCGTAAATTCTAGAGTTGGACGGAAGAATAGTTTACATGTTGTCTTTACCCCTGAATCTTATTTTTCTAGAAATTGAATACGTATTATGTTACAATGAAAAAGAATACCTGCCAGTGAGAAATATTGATTTGGTACGAGCTCGTAATATTCGTCCTGATTGATTTGCTACAACCACATTGACACTCGCGAAAACATCAGCATAAAATTGATGGAAGCAATTTTTTTAACACTGTCTGTCTATTATAATATTCGCACCTTTATTACACATACACAATACCTCTATTGGAGATAGCGCCTCGGCTTTGAAAAAACCTGTTTCGGCAATCAAAAGAATGTGATAACTTGACTTACTATATTTAACTTAGAGAAGCAGTGTGAATACGAGATTATTTCAAAGTAGTGACGGTAGGTCATTCGTTACTATGTAAGATTAATTTTGCTGTTTACCCCATCAATACTATAAAATCTCACACTACCTTGATTTAATACGACTAGTTTGCAATGTATGTATGTCGCTAGTGGACAAGCAATGTTGTTTTATGGGGTTTTAAGATAAAACATGTATTTAAAAAATTAATGATATTGAACAGCGACTTTGACTTACCCCGATTCTCTGCTTAAAACTATCAATGCTAAATGTTACGATGGCTATTGGCTTAACATTAAACTTGCTAACGTTAAGTTAACAGTTGACATTGCTTAACTTAAAAATTCTAATTTTAGATATCGTGAGATAGAGATCTATTCTATTATTATCGGAATAGATATCAGGTCTCGACGTCCATATCAAGTTCGGAGAAAACTGTATATCATTTGATATTTTTCAGCCGCTTTTCCTGCCGGGAATCCACTGGATTCGAGAGGCGCAAAACCGATAAAAGTGAGCCGCTGTATATTGTTTAGTCTATGTCCAGCAGTGGACCTCTTTCGGCTGATAAAATGATCATGATGATGAGTCACTTTTCGGTGAAGGAAAATATCGCGATGAAACCGGACCAATCACAATAGGACTTATTTTAGAGTCAGAAGGTCAGATGACAGTAGTTTTCTAAATAGTGCCTAATTTCTGGGATTAGTTGTCAAGCGAACCTCAGGCTCCAACGACCCGTGGTAAAATGCCGGAACATCGCGTGTAAGATGAATGATGTTACATTATAATCTATCTCGCGAGATTATAAAGTGTCCACAGATTGTATTTTGCTTTCGTTACATTTTAAAGTATCGACAAGAAACCGTAAAATGGTGAACATGCATCACTGGCTGACTCAGAACACTTCGCACTGATTGGCTGGTCTGGATATAGTGCGTTCTGTGCAGGAACAGATAAAAGGTACAGTGAGTTAATAATTACGACGTAGTGGTGCGAAAAAATGTGCAAACAAGTAGAAATCAACAACCAACCTATTGACAGCCAAATACGGTGGCGTGAAATACGTGGCGTCCATTCAATCAGCACGCGAAATGGTTTCTGATTCAGGGAGAATTTCAAAAGTATTGTTTCTAGTTAAGGGTCATCAACTTTCGTAACACATTTAAATAATTACCTTAAAAATAAATGCAGATCTTTAACTCACCTTAATTAGGTACAATACCGTTGAAATTCACCCGCATGCCATTTCACAATTTTGGCGGATTGTCTTCGATGGGAGTATTCAAAATTTGGTACACCCAATTAGCGAAAGTTGTTATAACTAAGAGTTAAATCACTATCAGTTTCGTGACGACAATTAAGCATGAAATCATTATTGAGTTCGACTTTTTGCCTTTAATTACGTTGAAATATTGATTGAAGTTTATAAAATGAACATCAAAACCAAGTTTTTATTGAAATTTAATGCTTAATAATTAATTGTCGTCACGAAACTGACAGTGATTTAACTTTTCTTAACAGCATTTACTAATTAGGTACACTATTTTTTGAAAACTCCCCGATACTTAAATAGCTTACAATCTGACAAAACATTATTTGCATGTATACTAAACAACAAATTAAAAAATATAGGTCAATAGATTCTTTTAAATATTTATAGCTGCCTGAAAAGATCAAAAGTTTTTCGCCAAGTAATAGTGACGTAAGGATACCTACTTGAGAATATTTATTTTTATTGTTTCGGAGTATTACATTCAATGAAAACAGGTCCATCTGTTATATTCATATACAGGGATTGTTCTTAATTCGAGCAAATTTTTAGCCTTTCATAATTTTAATACCAGCAAATATTCGTTTTTCGACGACCGGTCTGGCCTAGTGGGTAGTGACCCTGCCTATGAAGCTGAAGGTCCTGGGTTCGATTCCCAGTCAGGGCATTTATTTGTGTGATGAACACAGATATTTGTTCCTGAGTCATGGGTGTTTTCTTTGTATTTAAGTATTTATATGTATCTATCTATTATATATATCGTCGTCTAGTACCTGCAACACAAGCCTTATTGAGCTTACCGTGGGACTAGGTCGATTTGTGTAAGAATGTCCAAAATATTTATTTATTTATTTATTTTATTTAAATATCCGGGAGTGATAATAATCATAATATTAACATCATTAAAATCATTACAGGTTCTTGCTACGGTTCACCTGTAATACATATCAATTATTTAAATTTTAGTAGATATTTTATGCGATTGGAGCAGAGTTGTCATGTTGTTCGATTACGAAACAAAAGAGATACTTTATTTCCTACACTATAGTAACCAAATTGGAATAGCTTTGTCTTGATGACATTTACGTCTATAAAGAGTAGCAAATAATTTAATTAGGAAAGTATGGTAAGCGGTGTGGATGGGGGCAAAATGACATTCAAACTTCTATATTTTTTTTACATTTTATGCAAAATTAATTTAAGCCTTTAAAAAAACTTCTCACTCCTCGGTCATCCCTACTTTCCCCATTTTGAAAGAAAGAAAGAAAATATTTATTAATGACAACATATTAATGACAAATACAAAGGAACCAAACGGAAAAAAAACACTACGGCTACTACTATTACGGTACGTATAAGATACGTATTACGTTACTATTTCCATTGCCTAGACAAGGCTCATTATTATAGGCATTCTGTAAGAAGCTAACATGTATGCATTGTTTAGTTGAATGGATAGTATTTGGCGCTGCTCCATTTATTCTTAATTGAGTGCAAAATAATATGATCAGTGCAAACTAAGTGTCCATTCTATTTTACCTTTCCTCCCTGCTCTGACTTCCCCTATTCCGTCTGCTATATTACAGTCACCATCAGATATATCGGAGCTCTGGAGGTGGCCACAAATACCAGAACATGCACCTTATCGCCTTGACATTAAATGCGTTGTTCAAATATTTGTGGCCACCTCCACAGCTCCGATATATCTGATGCCGACTGTACATATAAAGCTAACTGCGGGTAAAATCAGTTTCCAACGAGGCCTTAATCAAACTTTGCTTGATTTGCATAAATTAGCGATATGCGGAGCGACGTTGTAAATCCCGGTAATTTTGCTTATCGGAATACATTAGTGTCCGCCATTAATAAACAGATATCAGTTAATGCCTTCGTAATTCACGGTAATGGTTTCTTTGGAAACGCGGAATAATTAAAATTGTACGAGTTTCGTGTTCGCAGTGTATCTATGGATCTTTTGATCTGAAGGCTAGCCTCGTTCGTGCAGTATACGGGTGCATATAAAAACATGGCGCAATGCATGCATGTCGACGAAATAAATATAACTGTTAATATACAATCCTGTCCAGTGTTCAATAAATGTAACCGGTGCAATATTCAATTTTTCTATGCAAAAATACATAATGAGTACGAGTATCCAAAATGCAAAATTAAGGAAAACAGTATGGATACATTTTTTTTTCTTTCATACTAACAGGAGATACTGCCATCACCAATTTGTACAATGAATAAATCTCGTTGAGACAAAATATACAACATGGCCCTATTTCGCCATAGTAATGTGTAAAGGAAACTTCAGATGCAAGTTGGCACGACATCTTATTTTTACATTAGGGTGATATTATAAGAACATGTAGAGGGTATGAGTTACTGAATAGAAACATCAATCAAATAAAGGACACCCTGTTACCCATCAACATTTTCCAAGCCTGCGGGCGTATTTGCCATGGATCAGGGCCCGGGTTCCACTCGATATGTATATAACCCATGATTTGGCGCAGACACTCATCTGGAAGCAACTGCCATCTACAACTAAGGGGATAAACTTATTGGAATTAAATCCGGTTACAACATCTTATTGCTCAATAGTGTATTTATATTTCAAGTAAAATCATTCGCAGAAATATGTATACAATTTTACAGGATGCTATAATGAGTTAACGTTAATATATATATATATATTTATGCAATGAATGCTATATCTGTTTGTTCGTGCGTAGCACCGACCTAGTATCAAATTCAAATTCAAAATGTTAAATTCAGACTGGGAGTTTCAATAGTTAATATTTGTACAAATGGCATGAATATTCCTTTCTACCCTTCACGCGTTTTTTTATAAGAAAGAGGTTATTAGGCTTGCGTTTAATGTATTATAATAGGTTTAAATTAGTCATAAATTTTATTAAAACGCCATGTCTTGCTTAAGTATTTAACCGGGAGCAGGGGCCTCCTAAACATTGGCATAGGCAGAAATTTAACGTAAATGACTGCCAACTCAACCAAACAACTGTCAAATTAACTGACATTTCATATGTGACCTCTTGTTTGATAATCTCACGCTCAAATGATATCATACTCACTAAGGAGCATACGCTCAAACACTAAGGTTTACTTCACTAACAGATCAATTTATATATATCAGATAATATGAGTTTCAAGTTTAACCGTTGTTAGAAAACAGCATCGAGTTTTAAGATTAACCCTCCACTCAAAATACAATCAACGCAGTAATAAAACGTCCATATAACCAATGTGTGACTTTTTTTTTTACGTGTATGTCAACGTTCGTTCAAACAAAGGTTTTTAAAAAGGCAGTATTGCTACAAAAGCTGTAATGGAAAAAATAGGGCGCGTCCCTAAATCAAGCGCCGCCCCCCTTACACCAAACGGTAGGCAGTCAATTAACGCATTTTGATGAGCGATGACACTTTGAGTCACAGAAATGTCATTCTAAATTAATTCATAAGGCGTGTACTTTCGGTGCATTTTACGTCGCATTCCTGGAAGTACCGTTTCCAATCAATCATTGTTTGTTGAAATGTAACCAAGCCTTGACAGGTTGGCATGCGGGCGGTACTTTAGGCTACATTATGAGAATAGGGGTCAAAAGGACAACGGATAATATTAACTTTTAACCTCTAATATTGACATTTTACTGTTACCTTGCTGGTATTATGCCATGTAGGTATGTTACAGGAATAAAAAATATTCGTCACTATTTTGAGGTGGACTAAACTTTAGACATGAACAAACTGAACCACGATTTTTTCTTAGAATGAAAGGTAACCATGTCATCTCCATCAGTGATCCGAAAAACGTTAAAAATCAAATTGAAACATAATTGGGGTTCATTATCAAAAATATTTCCTGTAACAATCTACACTAATATTATAAAGGCGAAAGTTTGTGAGTGCGTGAGTGTGTATGTTTTTTACTTAGTCATGTCTAAACGGAGCGATTTTGATAAAATTTGGTACAGAGCTATCTGACACACTGGATTAACCCATAGGAAACGAATTTTCCCTAATAAACCGCAGTTACAACTAGTGAGTAATTTATGTTATGTTCTGTGAACTGTTCCAATTCAATAGTTTCCTTCATAATACGACACGTGTGTACATAACATTACCTATCTCTAATTAGTTATTACCATGTAATTACGTACTTGCTTTAACTATTGACTTGTGCTAACTACTGGCTTAACCAAGAGGCAAATTGCGGAACGGGCCAGAAAAAATAAGTAATGCTAAGACATAGTTTTACGAGTAGAATGATTAGTATTTTGAAATGTATCTTAGTGAAACCGTTTGAGTTCCATAAACAATTTAAACCAAGACCGTAACAAATAGACGGGGTAAACACCAAGCACTTTGTAGATATGTAAACAGTAGGTGAAGTTAGCTCAGCGTGAAAAGTTGCCATTGATGCGTAGTCGGTGGGTTCGGGGTTTTATCGCTGTCATGCTCTTTCACGTCAGTTTGTGCGAAAGTGATGACAACAATCCTAATTATCCACTGGTGACGCCAAAGATTTACTGACATCATACGCCGTATGATGTTAACATATTAATAATTGATAAGATAAGGGCTAGTTGTATTGAGAGAAGGCGACGGCAATCAAAACTGTTTTTATCCTAAAGAAGAGCATTATTTCGTAAGTATTTGTATACGAGCAATGTAATACCAGAATAACGTTCGGCTCAGCGTCCACACTACTCGAATTACTTAGACGCTCGACGACGAGGATGGCCCTTAACATTACTACCTACATGAATCAATTTTTAATCTTAAATCGTTATAAGAATTCTAAAATAAGTAGCAAAGTACACTTCAAAAAATGTTGATCCACAGATCCTTAAAAGGACAAAAACAGTCATTATTATCGCACAATAGCCAATGAATTTAACAAAAATAAATATTCATTGCAATCATTTAAATAAAGAGATAGGAAGCCGACCAAAATATACCGCAGAATTTTGTATTACTTTGTAAAAACGTATATTATATTATAAAAACCGGAATCACGCTTCGTACGTATTAACAATATTCTTAACTTTTTATGTTACAGGGTATTTGGGGCGTACAGTTGACAGCGCAGGCGACAATGAATCAAGGAAAATATTTACAACATTGTATCTTATAAAATACTCGCACATTAAAAATGTTGTAAAGAGAAACTGAATGCGATAAAATTTATACCCAGCTATGTGTAAAGATTAAATAGAGAACCGATGCCTCTTAGGAAGAATCGCTGCTACGCCGTAGCGCCCGCTACGCCGCGTTGTTTGAGATAATTTCCTAAAAACTTCTTCTCTCTAAAGTCTTATTAAATAAATGAATATACGTCGCGCATGTTCTATAGTGTTAATATCTCATTCTAACTAAGTAACGCACTCCATTTTTCAATGCCGACATCGTATTTATTGTTTGATTATTTTTTCATGTTCTAATATGAAAAAATAATCAAACTCTCCAGTCATCATAATGTATACTATTTATTATTCAAACATCTGATGGGACTTTTCATTCGTAAACGTTACTATAATGAGATTTATAGGTGCAGAGGTGTATAACTTAGCTAAAAGACTTGGTCTATGTAGTAGTAATGAGTCTACACGCATGTCGGAGTTCTTATTCAAATGTTGACGTATGTTCCGTATTAATTCTCTGCAAAACTACATTGACATGGTTCTACAGATAAGTTTTGTAATGTGCTAGTGCAAATTAAAATTAGCATATAGTAAATATACAAGTAAAAAAATGAAATTAATTGACTGAATGTTAGTTTGAAAGTTTCTTCGACATCTATTTCACTTAGCTTTAATTTAAAAACTTTACTTTTTCAATATATATACTATGCAGGTATAGTCGTATGATATACTTTAGTTTAATTAATTAGTCTACAAACTTTTATTCATCTCTTTTTGCACCGATAGGGATCTATTCTTCAGTACTTAACTGCTGAAGAACAAAAAAACAAAAAAATCATATTATTCACAATAATTTGTTGTATTTCGAAATACATTTATTTACAGAAATTACAATCGTATTATGATAACTACAAGTACTACACTAGTTACAGTATAAAATCTAAAAAAGGCCCTTGAGGCATTGTACCAAGGATGCTGGCGGCATTTCCTCGTTGTATCGCAATGCTGATACGTTGTGCGAGGAAGCCGCCAGCTCTTCGGTCACCAGTTACATCAACCAGACGCTTCGCGATTTCTGCCAAAAGCATGTGCGCGCTGGGACCCCATGGACCTGTTGTATTACATATATTTCATTACTAAGTGTACCACGTCTGTACCTACACTTAAAATCAAAATCCAGATTCCCTATTATATTGCGTAGTATGTAGGTAGATTTGTTTATACATCAAATGTATAATTACTATTTATTATTTCTACATTAAAGACTTGGCGCCACATCTAAGAGAAACCACAGGTAACCAGAAAGCTGGTTTGTATTTCGCCCAGCAAGTAAGCATTGCCATTCATCGAGGCAATGCCGCCAGCCTTCTTGGCACACTGCTCATTATTTTTTTTATTATTCAATTGTTTTATTTACTATATAATTATTTTCATATAGTTAGCTCCAATCTTTTACATTGCGATCTTTAATATTACCTCTAATAGCACTCTTTATTGCATCTCCTGCCCAACTAGTAATATTTTTTCAATTTTGTAATGAACTAGAAACTTTCGACTATCGGACTAACTTATGTGTTTCTTTATATAAAAGTTTGTGAAATAGATAAGTATTGCTTTTATAATTTATAACGTAATTTTTAACATATACTACGAAGATGAATATCAACCCTCGTAATAATCTTTTAGTAGGTATCAGCGCTATGCTTTAAGTTTCAACGGTGTTCAGTAAAAATAAAATTGTTTCTTTGTAGAAATATTCGCATATTTTATGCGCAGAAAATGCCGAGAATCACTCTTTATTGACATTAGAATTTGAATACATTTTCACTTTATTTCATAACTTTCTCGTCTTTCATCGGCAAGTACAAAATGTATTTTAATATATTACCAAATCAAAATTCACAGTTAGGGAGCGATTACTTTTTATTATATCCATCATAATTTTCTCGGTTTATTTTAAGGTCGCACTGTACATAGTACAACCTCATATTTACGTCATGTAAAAGAAAGTCTCTTCTGTCTGTATATACGCTTAGATACTTCAAATTACGTAATGGGATCTGACGCAATGGTATCGTCCATAGATAGAGTGGTACAAGAGGAAGGTACTTTACAATAATTACCTACATTTCATGCGTGCGGACGTGTGATAGCGGGGTTGCTAATTATAATTAACTATTGGTTTGATATCAGATTTGTGCTTCAATATGTATGTTCTGTCTTTAGAAAACATATTCAACCTACTACCTACAATGATATCTAACGCTTATTCATACATCATATTTATTAAAATTGAGACAACAAATCCAAATATATATACGCAAATACGCGGCGTCGATTGCAAGTTATTAAGCAAAATCGTTTTACTACGAACCTCCGCCTAGAAACAGTTTTGCACAAATGATTTTATCAAAAGGACTACAACACAACATGGTCAACACTCGAGACACAAGTGTCCGATCCAGGCCCACTTAAGCCTATTGTCTGTCGTATCTACGTCGGCTACATTGATTTGGTTTCATAACTTAAGTAAGAGTTTCTAACGTAGCCTGTCAGCTGTCACCCTAAATACAAACCACGGTTGAAATATTTCGAGCTTGAGCCCGTAATGTAGAGAGATCAAGGAAAACTTTGCCGACTAAATAATCGATAGATTTTTTTTGGTAAATTGTCATTAGGTACTGTTCATTGTTAGGTGTATCATCAAGTAATGTCATATCGAGTGTGGCCTGTAGTAAGAACAATATCTTTAGGCATCGTTTCTATACCACGTACGTAGCAATATTTGTTCTAGATCTTTTGAAAATAACTTATAGTTTACTAAATATTAATAAAAAAGATTTTCCAAACAAATAAATTATTGTGAAAACTGAAGTTTGACAGTAAATGTCAACTAGACTATTAAATGCTGTTCATTGAAAATACTATTTAGTTTGTTCGAGAAAATCCAAGTAATAAATTACACATTTTTTCAAGTTGTATAACAAATGTTGCTACTTTCGTGGTGGAGAAGCGATCGCTAAAGTTATTCCTCTATTACAGGAAACAACGGGTATGCGCTGTATATACTCCCAATCCTATTTTTTTTTACCCATATAGCTTGTTTATTGTTGTTAACGTTTTCGTTACATTCAGAGGTTTTCCTAACTAACTACAGCAAGCGTACAATAGCCTGGGGAAGTAGGCACGGCAACTTTAGTATACTTAAATATCAAGTTTGTCTTTTTTTCCTTTTTTCTCCGAAAAGCGACATATCCTACTAATAATAAACGCGAACATTTGTATGTACAGCCTGCAGCATAAGTTGCTGATCATCTTGACACGCTTTTGTTTTCTTAACCGTAAAGACGTGTCCAGCTAATTTTGAACGCTAGTGTTCAACTTCTGTTGCTGGCTGTATGTTCTGTATTACTCGTGAATATACAGTCAGAGGCAGAAGTTGTTAAGCGGGCCAGGTGTTCAGAATGATCTTGACACGCTCTTATTCTCTTAACAATAAAGTCGTGTTAACGTCACTTTGAACACATCTCTCGTTTAGCAACTTCTGCTACTGACTGTGTATACGCTTAGATACTTCAAAATTTTAATAAAATTTGACAATAATGTAGCGTATGCATCGGAATAACTCGATATTGTGTAATTGAGTAACAAATAGTCGGCCGGTCCGTTTTTAGTTATTTACTTGACGGCCTTTTATATTGGCCTGGACGTGAAATAAATTTGACCATAAATTACCACACTATTATGACTACAAAAGTCTAATACTTTTAGAGGAATGGGTCCCTGGAGAGAAAGAGGCATTATTTATTAAGCCCATGTCGTTGTAAACTTAACATTACTCACTGATAGTTGGATAGTATAACGTGGAATATTCCGAGTTTAACGGCGGCCAAAGTTTTAATTGCCTCTCGTTTCATCGAACCGACGTTTCTCGAACAGTGCCTATTATGCGATTCATTAGCTTAATCTTATTCTGTGGTAGCAACTTTTAATTTCTACCCATTGTGTTGACATACTGGATTTTGGGCCCGGGTATGTCCTTAAACTACGTCCAACAATGAGAGGTAGGGCACAGCGAAGTACCATCAAGCTTGAATCTGGGGCAGCCCAACTGGGGAAGTACCTCCGCCTTACAGAAGACCACAGCCATAATAGCACTGCTACCTTTCAGTTATGTAATGTTGTGTTCCTGATGGTGAGTAAGGTTCCCAGAGCTCCAACCCACTTCTAGGTCGGCAATGCGCTTGTGACTCCCTTGGTGTTCGCGACGGTAATTGCTTACCATCAGGCAATCCGTCTGCTCGTTTGCCATCTTAGCCATAAAAAAATACTGAATATTTCCAAAAATGTAGAGAATTCGATAGCTAAAAATGGGCTGAATACTAAAGGCGACCGTATGGCAGAAAAATATAATGACAACTAAAAGAATATGTACAAAAACAGGATTCAAAAATAAAGACATAGACAACAGTAAAACAGTATAAAACCTATAAGCTAAACCTCGACATCGAGTTAGGTACTATTAACTCACGGTGTCAATATAGAATCTAGATGCATACTTGCATAATTTAACCGTATGCGACGGGAACAGTATTTAATATTTCAACTGCCTTCTAGTCCAGTCGGTAGTGACCCTACCTAGGAAGCTGGACGTCCTGAGTTCAAATCCTGAAAACACTAAGTGTGTTTGTCGCGAATATTAAATTTTGTTTATGTGGGTTAGCTACGTTATCTACTCGTATGTAGGTACCTACAAGTAAATATATATATATACATATATTATATATTATTATATAATCGTCGCCTAGTATCTACAGCACAAGCATTATTGATCTCTAGAACTGGGTGGATAAAATATATTCAAAGTTTAACTCAATCTTACTTTGCATACGACATCCACTAATATGACCTAAATACAAAATAGCTAATATGTGACATTATCTATGATAAGGGACCTTATTGTCGATGGTGCTTACACCGTTGTTCAACATGCCACAATACAAACGCAACGCGGTTCGACGTATGCGCCATCGACAATAAGGTCCCTTTTGCTAGATAATATCACATATTATCTAACTTACATCATGGACTTCATGGCTGTGATTGATATCTGTAGTGGACTTCAATGTTATCTAATCCCGCTTAACCAGCGTGTCATGAAACGCTATACAACACGGTAGCTAATTTGATATAGGCGATATTCAATCCACACATAACTACTATGAATTTGCAGCGGTTAGCCAAGTTATACTGAGATTAATTTGTGATTTTTGACGCATTTGGTTCGATGTAATTCACTGAAAGTGTCCTCAAGCTATCTTACTCTATGGGAAACATATGTATAGACACCGAGTTTATTTTTACATCAATTTCGCTTCCACATGAAAAAGTTTACTTTGATCGAGATGTGTAGTTTTACTCATATTTAACAAATCAAATATCACAGCTTTAACCGTAGTCTATTTGTTATCCAGAAATGCTGAAAGCATGTCTGGTGACGTGCAATTTCCCAATCGAATAAAACAACAACGCCTTTAGTCAATGAAAGGAATTCGGAAAACGACAAGGAAATAATATATGCAACATATTTTATTGCCCGTATTGCCTTGTTCAACTTGATCGGGATTTTCAGTAGAAGCTTATTTCAAATACAAACAATACACTTGTAACACATAAAGTGATACAGTTCACTACCAAAAAGCGTTCGGGGGAAGATTGGCGGTTTGCTATGACAACATCGTAATATGTTTATCAACATACAAGATCAATGTGGGTAAGACCGGCATACTATATTTTTAAGAGAAGTCTGTCATATGACACTAAGTACCTAAGATATATTGTAGAAAATTGGTCGGTAGACGGTCTTTCCAGATAGACGGTCTTACCCAAATTGACCTAACTACGATATTTATTTACAAAAAAACAGCTACCTACTTACGCATTACAATCAATACTTAAGTACACCAAATTAAATCTAATAAGCCCTTGAGACATTGAACTAAGGATGCCGACGGCAGTATGACGCTCCTCGTTGTATCGCAATGCTGATACGTATTATGTTTTCGTATCAAAATAGGCCTGCCGTTGTCTGAATATATCCTGTATTAAAGTATTTGCCCGGGGTCTCATGACGTTTGTGATATCGGTTATTTTAATAGATATCAAGGGCTTATTTCAGTTTCGTTTCTAGAACACCTCTGAAAACTGAGAGGGACGTTTGTAAAACACCGCATCAAATACGATGTTCGCCTTTATGAAGTGAATAGCGCCTAGAGTACCTAACAAATTTTATCGCAAAAATCTACCTGGAGAAAAACATTATTGAATCATGAAATTGTAGGCTTCAGAAGGAATTCAGGATAGCTAAAAGGTGGAGTATTTTACCGCCTGACGTTTTAAGCTATTTGGATTTCTAGCAGACATTTAAAAATAAAGTTTATTTAAGAGTTAATGAAAACGTCAGATCAATTCTAGTTTATCGGATAATAAAGCAGAAGCTGCCATGATCTTCAAAGACTTAAATGTTGCTTGTTTATTGTAAAGCTAGTGACTATAGAATTACTTCTCAAAGCCTTTGTATTTTCAAGTTGGTACTCGTATTTTCTTACCTCTTTATATTTATCTTTTTTTTTTACGGATAAGAGTAAGGTAGCAATAAGAGAAAGTATTTTATTTTCATTCCCGTACACGGGCCAATGGTTTTACGGAGATTTGAGCAGCTTACGTGATGGGGGATGCAGAAGGGGGGCTTGTTCGACAATTTAATGAAATGCTAGGGGCCCAATGAATGCTAGGGGTAGCACGCAGAGACACCACACGCCACAGTACAAGCCAAGTGTGGCTCATTTTCTATCGAATTAACTAGGTTACATTAAACATTTAACTTGTTACAACACTGACGAGTGTGGTATACCCAATACTGGGGAACTGTATTGAGATTGTTAAAAAGGCACGAGGCTTAAGTGCTTCAATAATTAATTAACAAATGTTTGCAAACATTTTGTCCAGATATTATTTAATTAACATTTACACTACTGTTTATACAAATTTCGTGTTCAGATTTTTTTTTTATATTGTGAGTTTATGTGGGATTGATAACTTGATAATAAAAATAATTTAAAAGTCTTCTGGTCAGTAATACCTAAGTCTTCCTCACCCTCAATTAGTTTCGATATAAGGTCTCTTTCAAATGCCTTAGTTCAATGGTATCAAATAAAGTTAATAATATTGAATGGATTTAACTGCAGACTAGTAAACACATAGAAACAATACAACACGTTATGTAAAAAAATAATTACGAATTTTTTATAATATAAAAGAAATTCCCTTTACAAATACAAACTTACATATGTTTGTATAATTGTAAATCATTGAGTTACAAGTTCCAAGATACAAGTTTTATAGTTTTATGAAATGATACAATTCCATTTTAAAACTAATAAGGACCTTTATTCGGTTTGAGCTAATTTAGATATTTGAGACACACTAAGTCAAGTCAAAGCGAATTCAAAACGCATTCAACGAATTCAAAATGTCTAACATGAAAATTATTTCTACCAAACGTATTTTACGTCTCAGGTGTAGAATATTTTGTTACGCTCAGGATTCTATTGAATCATAGATTCCCATTGCTTGCACATGTCTCAATGCCTAAGTCACTAGTTACAACATTCGACCCTTTTGTACAAAACCTATGTAGTAAAGTAGCCATCTAAAAAGTAGAGGTAACAGAGGTGCTGTAGAATGTCAAATTTATTAAAAGATTAGATGACAATTCAAGCAATTCGAAAATATTTTAATAAATAAACATTTTCGTATCAACATAACCTCCTTTGTTGAGAACCTAGAACTTTGTACTTAAAACGCTTTGCAAAGAGGATTTTCTCTGTAGATAATCCTTTTAGACAAGAGGCGAGATGTAGATAGTTAAATTTAATGTTAAAATTTTCAGTTTTTATTGTCAAAATCTCAACTACCTTTTCACTAATCGCGTCAGTGGAAACTAAGGAGTAAACTGAATAATATCACTCAGGTTAAGTATTTATAATGAGTATTTACATATGTAAGTCAGGCCTTTCAAGTTTCTACCTCTTTTCCAAAATACAATAAGTAGAGTCGAAGACAAAAACACAGACGCCCTATGTTATTGTTGTAGGGTGAAATACTGTGACACTATAAAATTGTTAATATCGCTAGATTATAATCTAACTCTCGACATTGTAAACTGTCGAAATATTGTGAACCTGAAGGTGTTTCTTGTAATGTAACGGCTTATTTTACGTTATATTATAGACTATCGTCAAGAAACCCTCAAATTGAAAACTGACACGCGTCAGTTCGATTCTTGACATGAATTAAGAATCAAACACTTAACTGACTTAATTTATTCAATAACTCACTCAATAATGCCGCTGTAATACTGATACAATACAATTAAAATCAGTTAAGACTTCGGCCAACCTCGGTAATTGTCGTGAATCCCTCGTCTATCACATAGAGTTATCAATTTACAGATTTGACCTTTAATTATATATATTACTCGTTGTCTTATTGAATACAGTAGGTACAAGAACGATATGAGCAACGAAACCTCCTTTGTAGCTCAAAAGTAACACAACCTTTATATTGAAATAAGAAAGATGCTAGCAAGTACTAGACTAGTTTGACAGTCTGCCTTCTTAGTGTCAAATAAAAACAGTTTGACGTATATCATTCATTTATACAGTCGTCAATGTGAATACATATATTCGATTCTATCAAATTTCATAAAACTTACTTACAATAGTTATGTATCATGGCTTCAACCAATTTAAAGCGTGGTAAAATAATTGTTGCACAATCTCGTGAAATTGTAAATAGTGTATATAACTACGGCCAAGCCGTTTACGAAATATGAATAAAAAACGGTTGAGGCCGGTTTTTTTAAATTTTAATTTCATGATTATTTTATTATCAATGATTAATGCGACATAATATCGTACCTACTTACACTAAACAGTAAAATATTAACTCATGTATGTATATATATATTTATATACTGTATACAAGTATAGCTTCATTAAATAATGAATGTTCAAATTCATGTCGCTTCTGCATAAAATAATTTCCTAAGTCTACCGGTCTAATGTCATCTTGGCAGGTGCTTATACATTGCGTTTATGATACTTCAAATTAAATGCTACCTAAAAGTAATCGCGGCAATCTATATCGTGTCATTTCAGACTCGGGATTTAAGCGATGATACCCGAGAAAAAGCGAAGTCTTAACTGATTTTAATTGTATTGTAAGTCAAAATTACATCAAAATTTACGAATTGACAGCCAAATACCGCGGCGGTGAAGCCAACCTCATGGCGTTTAACCAATCAGTGTGCGAAGTAATTTTGCTGTGGGTATAACATTTCACAATTTTACCGATTGTCGTCGCTAGTTTACAATTTAACGAAGAATAATGAGTTGCATTGTAAGCACTACGTTACGGTTCACAATCTTTCGGTAATTTATAATCTAGTTAAATTATTATCTAATGGAATTTTCAATTTTACGGTGACATATACATAATTATGACTTTGACTGCATGATGGTAAGCAACTACCGCCGCCCATGGACATTCGCAACACCAGAGGAGTCACAAGTACGTTGTCGGCCTTTAAGATGGATATACGCTCTTTTAAAGTAAAGGCTCTTAACTGCCTATTATGCCAGCTTTAGCAATACCTTAAGACAATAAATATATAATTAAGTCATTTCGAATAGAAAGGGTTGTTTCAACCTTGCAGTCCGACAGGCGATACTTTCCGTGCCTGGCGCGGTGTAGCGAGGCTTAACTTCATAATGCAGGGCTTGACTTAATATGGCCTTAGTCTGCACTGTTTTTACTTCATAGACAAACCCTCTGGAAGACCTTTTTAATTATGCAGTATACCTACATAGATTGAGGGAGTCAACCCCGACAGTAAATCTGTATAAGGAAAAACAATATATTTTCTTCTTGCATGTGTAAGTTAATGCGTAACCAAATACGTAACCGATCCAATCTCATTACGTTATAAGCGCATACGAGACTAAACCCATATAAGACACGCACGTATCATCCATATTTGCAATTGTGTTTGCCTAATGCGAACGATATTTGGTTTTCAAATAAAGCACATTCATAATTACACTGTATTCTAATACGGGCGAAGAATTAAACCAGACATAGGATTTACCAGTATGATCATTAACCAAAAGGTTTTTCTTTAATTATACCTATTATAAATATTATTTTTTGTAAAATTTCCGAGCAGTAATGTACTACGAACATTACGCGATATGAGCTTTTGAAACTAACTGCCAACAAGTGTTTAACTCGAGTGTGTCGATTACATTGCAGGCCGAATTTTTTTATATTGATAAAATTGTAATTGTACTTCTAAACAAAAGTTATCTAAATATATTTCTTATGTCCTATCCTACCCTCCAATAAGAGATTCGCCCGTATATGATTTACACACTGTATTATCATACTCGTAGAATACAGGAAAAAATGCCGACGGGCCGTGAATAATAATAGTCTGTGCATTTTTAGTGACCTATTTTTTATTAACCTATTCAGAAAACTGAAATAAATTGAACATCGAGCGGGCAGAGCTGCCTGTCTTTCCAGGAGTATACTGCATCTAAATATACTATAATACCTATTTATGCTTTTATACTCAACATTATCTGAAACATTAAAAAATATATAGGAAAGTATTTAATGACTGATGATATTACGCCACGCCACAACCGGAAGTGCGGCGTCCGGCATCCGGAGACCTTGCCTTACTAGGAGCATTCGATCGGATCATTCAGACCTATACAGACGTATGGTTTGCTTTAAAGGCACTTGTTTACTTGTTCACTTGTTTATGAAATTCAATGATTGTAGACAAACCTCACATAAGCTTTTTTCGGATCTCGACATTTTTTTGTGCCTAACCCGCCCGTGCCTTATTATACGAGTATGAAGAAACATATGACCAAAGTCTTTTAACCAATCTCTGTGCATTCAGCAGTTTTGGCTGGGACACATCAGCCTTTGGCGCTCACTTAATCATTTCACAATTATGTATAATCCTATAACCTCTATCGGACTTTATTATATTGTAACGTAGTCCAATTTATGAAAACTGACATGTAGCTATAATGATAAACAAAAGGCGACTAGAAATAAAAGAAGGTTTAAGTCTCTAAGACGGTACGTTAGAGATTTCCAAATAAAAAGCAAACTATCAAAAGCAGAGTTTAAAGGGTGCTAGGAATGTTCTCAGATATACTTTAAGAAGTTCATTTTAATGTGCCTAAATAAAAGATTTGACTTATAATACGCATTCTGATTTAAACTTTTACGGTTTTTACATATCATTACAAATATAAGGAACTTAACTGCGTATATTAACTTTGCTCAAAACGTTCATGTTCATAAACAAGATCAGGTACGAGTACACAGTTCGATAAATTTGCGCTGCTTAAAGATGTTGATGTGAACTTTAGCCAGTCTTAATCCGAGACCACGAGGACAAAGTCGTCCTCGAAACGTCGTAGGTAATTTTTACGCGGTTATATATATTTTTTTTATGACAATAGTGGCAAATGAGCGGACGGATTGCCTGATGGTAAGCAATTACCGTCGCGCCACAAGCGCGTTGCCGACCTATAAGTGGGTTGGAGCTCTGAGAACCTTATTCACACAACACTACATACCTGAAAGGTAGCAGTGCTATTATGGCTGTGGTCTTCTGTAAGGAGGAGGTACTTCCCCAGTTGGGCTTCTCCAAATTCAAGCGTGATGGTACTTCGCGGTGCCCTACCTCTCATTGCTGGACGTAGTTTAAGGACATACCCGGGTCCAAAAATCATGCAGCTATCATCGTGTATTTTTTTACACTACACAAACATGCCATATAGAGATAGAACTGACTAAGGCTTTCGACGTGGATATTACGGCATACCCATTGACGGGGTAAGAGGGGAAATGCGGCGGGCTATACATCCATTTCTATCGGAAACGCAAATTTCCTTACAACCTCCTGACACGGATGGCTTCGAGGAGAAATGGTTGCCAGACAAGTGGAAAATCCTTACTATAACGGTTGATGTGTTGGAATGGAAGCTGCTAACTTTGTTTAATGAAATTTCTGGCAGTTGGTGTCGCAGTTAGCGAGATTCAGCTGACACAGTAGTACAGTCGGGGTGAGATAGTTTGATATTTTCGTATACTGACCTCACTAAAATAAATAATTTAATGGACCATAGGATTAATCTACAGCCTTAGCCAGAAGTATTGAGCACCCATGTATTTTATATGAAAACCCGATATTTCAGAGTAGTATTTACATCTTCTGACATATTATCAATTAATTTAAACTGATTACGTATTTTTCGTTGCGGTGACTGGTGATTGCATAGAAAATTTGCAATAAGTCACTTCATTACAGATTCGAATTTTCAATGTTTTTTGTTTACTCATATCGTACTTTTAAGTACTGTACTATTCATATATTAAGGTTTGAAATATAAGAAAATTGTTTACTGCATTTAGAAAGACATGGTTTGTAAAGTTAGAAAAAATAAAGTATGAGCTCAATACTTTTGGCCAAGACTGTATGTACTCCTAGTAAGCTCAATAAGGTTTGTGTTATAGGTACTCAGCTACGATATAAATATATGAAAGTTATGTTTATATAATATAACTATAAATACACTATAACACCTAGAACAAAGATTTGTGATAAACACACAAAGATATCCCCATGCCCGGATTCTAAACAGGAATCCTTTCCTTCGTAAACAGGGTATAGGATATACAGGATATATGAATAGGCTGTTACTGAACCAGCGTGCTACACCTTCGAACTCGTCGACACTCGTCAGTCTTGTATAAAAAAAAGTGTAAAGTCTGAGTGACCTTTAAAACTACTAAATGCAATGTTATTTTGAGGCTCCTATGTACAGTCAGCAGCAGAAGTGGCTAAGCGTTTCAGGTGTTCAAAATGAGGTCAACACATCTCTATTGTAAAGAGAATAAGAGCGCGTGTAGGTCATTTTGAACACTTCAAACGCTTAGCAACATTTGCTGCTGACTGTACCTACATCAAATAACTAAAAAATACGTAGTTTATTCAAAATGATTCAACAATATAAAAGATACAAGAGACAAAATTAAATCTACCTATAAATATAACTAACTTAAAAATACATATAATGGTAACCTTGCCTACAAATATTTTTTCTTCACTGTCAATATTAATCATCTTGCTTCGTTACTTGACAACAATGTAGTATCGGCCGTTATTACATCGACATCTTAAGACAAAAAATGTGTTTCGGAAATAGTGGGGTTCTAATACTTTTATAAATTGAGAGCGAACTGCGGAATTCAATTTGACTTAATGGTCGGTTTAAGTGAGTTTGGATTCTCAGATTTTCCTTGTCGTGCTAAAATAGCCCCCTGACCCCCTAAGGGTGTTAAAAATATTATCAGGGTATTTCTTCGGCTCATAATGTTTAATAGATTCCTAGCAGGCATAAAAAGTAAAACTTCCGAAGGTATACTTTTTTTTTATGACATAGGCGGCAAACGAGCAGATGGATTGCCTGGTGGTAAGCAATTACCGTCGCCCATGGGCACCCGTAACACCAGGGGAGTCACAAGCGCGTTGCCGGCCTTTAAGGGGGGTTGGAGCTCTGGGAGCCTTACTCACCATCAGGAACACAACACTACGTACCTGAAAGGTGGCAGTGCTATTATGGCTGTGGTCTTCTGTAAGGAGGAGGTACTTCCCCAGTTGGGCTGCCCCAGATTCAAGCGTGATGGTCGTCGCTGTGCCCTACCTCTCATTATTGGACGTAGTTTAAGGACATACCCGGGTCCAATACTACTGACCAAGATAAATTCGGTGCATAAATATCTGACATTTATACTAGTACTTTTGTAGTACCTACTATATTTATACAAAATGTTATTGCAGCTTTCGTTGCGCATAAATTGCATGTTATTATTGCGGGTGTACAACGGTAATTAGGTAGTAACATTGTATCACGCATGGCAAAGTGAATGGGTAAACATTGTCGGTTTAGTTTATTCCGACGGGACCATTGTCGGGAAAGGAACCATTGTCGGCCCATATAATGGTTACTTCGACAAATTGGTCGGTCGCTGAGGAATTAAATTTGCCTGAGGCTACTCAAATTGCACGCTCTAGTGACCCTGTCCAGTTTGATTTGGGATAGAGAAATTTGTTCGATTGTAATATTTTTATTATTCTTTTTTTTTGTTAACGTGAAGCGCTTAGTAGATTAACTTAAATCGAAGTGATTTAGTCTAGTATATTATATCGCTTCGTTACTGCTAGATATATAACAATATTGAAAAAGATAATTACCCACTAGTATATTAGGCAAGCAAACTCCAAGAGTTGACAATTGAATAATGAAATATAGAGGGTAAGGCAGACGGGCATGCGATAGAATCGAAGAAGTATGAAGTCTAGCAGATTATTTTAAATACAAATATGCATTACAAGTAATTATTTTTCGACAGTTTATTTCTTCCCAATACACTGTACAAGTTATTAAGTACAGTAAAGAGTAAAAACCCATAGCATTAAATAAATACATTCGCTTGTACTCGACTGTAGTCGAGACACAATATATAATAAGCTTTTTGTTCGTAAGGTTTCTACTTTTGGCAGCCGGACCGTGTTAATGTTGAACTCTTCTCTTTATTTTGCATTGCTCTCATTACGAACAACACTTACAACACTAGTAAGCTTTACAATTGAATAATATTTCAACCCTTTCATCATGAAAAATTAGCACGTTACTAGTAACAGGCGTATAGTAGCAGAATCGTTTGGAACAGCTCGATTGCTTAGCAACTTCTGCCGCTGACTGTACACATTCTGGTCCAGGTTAAGAATGCTTTAAACATATAGAGATAGATTTAATTTAGTTAAATGATTAGCATTTAAACAAATCTCTACTGTTTACATTGTACCCATTACTCTATTGAACAAATTTACCAACATCTTAGAGGCTACGTACCTGTCTGTGTACGAACTCAATCAAGTGAAACGAAAGTAGCGCAGTTGCAATGTAGTGGTTCCTAAAAGGAACTTTCAAACTTTAAGTAGGTACATAAGGTACGTCCGTAAAGTAAACTGAGTTATACCAGTAGTTTGCTCGTCCGGGTACTCGGCAGCTGGGTGGGCAATAGCAACATTACTTTTTGTTCTAATATAGTTTAAACGACGATTATACGAGGAATATGAAAATACAATATTTCGTTGGTATGGTATGTCGTTGGTATGTATATGTTTAGAAACGAAATTACTTATGTGACATTTGCAAAGTTTTATAGATTCATAGATTTTTTTGTATTAAACATACACTGTCAAATGGTAAATAAGTAATTAATCATTAAAATTAAGAACATGGGGTCCCAGCACGCACAAACTTTATGAAAAAATCGCGAAGCGTCTGGTTGATGTAACTGGTGACCGAAGAGCTGGCGGCTTCCTCACACAACGTATCAGCATTGCGATACAACGAGGAAATGCCGCCAGCATCCTTGGTACAATGCTTCAAGGGCCTTTTTTAGATTTTATACTGTAACTAGTTAAGTACTTGTAGTTATCATAATACGATTGTAATTTCTGTAAATGAATGTATTTATCTAAGAACAAGAAATAATATATATATATATATATATAAATAGTTTTGTAGAACATTGATTGTGTAACCTTCTGCAAAGTAAAACTATATTTTTAAAAGTTTAGACACTAAACTACAGCCACGGTGTTAAATTATGAATAATTTTTCGTCCTTAAAAGGCAGTGAATCTTCACCACTAACACATGTTATCCGCTTTAAAATTTGGTAGTAAAATAGTTAGTCTTTGAAAACAGAATGATAATAAAAAGGGATAGGATTTTTTGTAAAATCCCCTTGCATTTTAAATAAAGTATCATTAACGCTTCTTTAATGTAATAACAAGCATATTGCCGACGTATTCAAATGATGTTAGTGCGTTGAAATAAAGCAACTTAACACCAAGCTATCCTCATTATAATCATACGAGTTATGGCGTTTCGTATTACGACGTGAATTGTAGTGGGCTGTGAGTTTTTATAATTTACCGCGCGCATAACGCCGTATATTGAAGTTGAAAATTTCAGAGGCTTTAAAAATTAATATAATTAACATAATATTTATAATTTTTTGAAACTTACTTAAGTTTTTATTTCGATTAGGTATACGCAATGACTACACGTAGGTATAACAAGTATAACGCATACTTGATTCCATTTGTATAGTATTATTTTTGAATTTGTACTATATACGTAAGCAAGTCAATAAATGTATAAGTAGATAATTCGAAACAAGAATGCCAGGAACCACTATTTCTATCAAGCCAGTGCATGGAGTATGCGACAACAGAACTGAATAATAATATATTACGATAGGCATTCATGTCATGCCAAATTCCAGACAATAGTATTGAGCCGACTATAGTAAGAAATATAAATATAATTCGCTATAGCAATATTACCTTGCCTCCTGTATCACAGTGATTGATGATATAGGTACGTAGACAACGAATGAAGCCTGCACAATAACCCCACAAAAATTAGTCCAAAAAGGCGGAGTGTAAAGGATAGTCCTTCAACCGTGCATGAGATTCGACGTATCACACTTTATTTTAGCCAATCAAAACTTTGTTCAGCCAATAAGAATATTTTTATTAATATTTAAAGCCGAGGAAAGGGGTAAGGGGCTAACTGTCAGAGTACAATATAGGGTAATTTTCGGGAGCCATTTTGTACTGGAAACGAACTAAACGAAGTCTACATATATGTGACATTTATGAAAAGGGCCCTTATTGTCGATGGCGCTTATGTCGTTATGCGAGATGGCGCGACACAAACGTATCGCGGTTCCACGTAAGTGCCATCGACCATAAATTCCTTTTTCATAGATAAAGCCACATTTTCAGTCGCTGTTGTATAATAATTCGTTTTGTCATAAAATCAAATTTGCTAATTGAGGCGGCAGCTCAACAGTATTTAAATAACCTTTAAATGATTTCAGAATCTGCAAGTCTCATATTAAATGGTTCGTTCATCAGCATCACAACATATCGCGGTGTCACATTTTGTGATAGTAAGAAGTCGATTTCTCGTTTCATAGAAATTAAAACACAATGGTTATATATACCATTATCTCTAGAACTGATAGTCTCTGTAGCAACAAACTTACGTAGGTAACATAACATAACATAACAATACTCTTTATTCCATAACCCAAACAAAATATAAATAAAACAGGTTACAAAGTTAAAGTATAGGTAACACAATCGGCGGTCTTATCGCTAAAGAACGATCTCTTCCAGACAACCTTAGGGTTCGTGGATACATTGCAACATTGAGTCAGAATTGAGTAGGTGATGCAAGGAAGCAAGACAAGGAGTCAAAATAAACTTAACTAACTAAGTAAGTAACTCAGTAACTTAGTTACTAACATTTTACGGACACCTAGTACAGAACTACTGCAACTAATTAACCGTTTAAAAATGACGCCAACCAAAAAAAAAGAACAGTATCTACTATAACGCGATTTTAAAGATAACTCGGGAACTGGGTACAAATCTACACGGGGTCACTTGAAAATCAACAGTTTCTAAAAATAATTTGAAAGAATGAATTAGGGTTCAAGAGAGCAATTTTTGAGCGTCGCGTTGAGCACTCGATTCATTACCTTTTAAAACGAAAAAACACGATATAAATTAATAATTATGGATATTGAAATTATACATTTCGTGCACAAATATTGATAAGAAACTTTTGCGTGCGATTATTTTATAAATTAAATAATAGCACGATTATCAAAAATCGGCCCTCTGGGCCCTGTACGAACTTTACAAAATAATCTTGTAACTACTAGATCAGCGTCAATTCATATAAATTACTCTAAGTGAAATAAGCAGGGTATATAGAGTTATCCACATTGATTGGCTTTGTCGATACAAAGCTTTCACTTATAGGTACTATTAGATGTGAATATTATAGTATATTCATTCATAATACATATACTAACGAAACTTCTATTGGTGCCTATGTAATTTTCATGACAGAAAGAGTTTGAGTAATAACAGTATACTCAATTGGGCATATTTGGACGTTGTCTGAATAATTCAATAGTGGTCAAAGGAACATTGCTATATTCAATTTGATTTCTATTTCTAAGTACACTCAACTCAATATGTAGCTGGCAATGTGTTAGAACTGAAATATTCTATACCTATCGTGTATAGTCTTTCATTTTGTTTATTCTACACATTATTTAAGTTTAGATTATCGTTGCTGATAAGCGATTGTGAATTGACAAAGCCTTCGGTGTGATAAAGTAGATATCTCTTATTAAAACAGCATTTGCAAGAGTGAGACTAAAATTATCACGCTCATTTAGACAACTATCAACAGAATTTATTAAATATTAACCCTTTTATAATATCCCTTTTAACACATTCGCTGCCACCCCCTCCAAAAATGTATGGAAATGAACGCACATGTGCGTCGGTGGCAGTGAATGCGTTATAACAACAGGAAAATTCGACGGCCTAACACACATTTCTACAGCTGTATACTTTTGTACGACTTTCAATTCAGGGAAGTATTTCAGTTAAATATAATTACACTATGTACACTTAAGTAACAGCAAGCACAAGCTATTTTCATTAAGCATAAGTATGTACCTAACAAAATAGCCGAAAAATTGGTTTTTCTCGGAATAAAAAACCGCGTTTTCGATTCGATAGTAATAGGAGATTTGTAGTGCGTTTTCACTTCACACGATAGTGTGCAGCAGAAGTTTCTAAACGGGCGAGATGCTGAGAAATTATCTTTACTCTTATTCTCTTAACAATAAAGTAGAGTCATGGTCATTTTGTACACTTCGCCCGCTTAGCTACTTTACTGCTGACTGTACCTGCCAGACGATGTCAAACGACATAGATTTCGTCACAAAACTGACAGTCAGACCTGATTTAAACATAACTTAAATTACACGTTAAAATGAAAATTCCTTGAATATTAGAAACATACGAGTATTTGAAGTCAGTCGTGTTTTATATAAATTAAATAATTAGCCAAGTTTTAAGGCTCGGACACGTTAGCGGCGGCCACTCGACGTATTTCTGGCGATTCAATTGTAGCAGGCGTCGGCAGAACGCGGCGTCTCCGCAACGTGCAAATTTGGGAACGCCGAGAAAACGGGTGACAGAAACGCTAGTGTGCTCACGCTCTAAAACGTAGGTAGCATTTGTATCTTCGAGAAACCATATGATCATTCCATAAGCATGTGATCCACCTGTTACGCCACGTAGTAAGCGTATAAACGTGAATTTAACGTCTAAAATTCGCATTGCATGTTACTAAATTCTAACTAAAAATTTAATAACTATTAATTTCAATATTTTTTAGATAGCAATTAATAAAAATACTGGTCGATACCAGGTGCTACAAAATGAACAGCGAGGTTAAGTTGTGGTGAGAAATTTCGATTTCTAATCGGCCTATTACAAGGATTTATAATTACCCAAAATGTCTACTTTTATACATCGGTGAGTTACCAATTGTCGACGACATCGGTCCATAATAGTTATTTATATAGTAGTAATATATATAATATCACGTTGAACATTTATACTAATTGGGTATAGATGATATACGGGGCAAAATCATATGACAGGAGGGGAGTTTCTATATAGATAAACTCAATTATCGATTACTAGTAAAAAAATTCTATAATAGATAAATGACCACTCCGGGTGTTGTCTGTAAAAATAAGTTTTTATTAAAAATTTAAAAATGTATACAAAAATATATTATTTTCCTTTATTTGAAAGCGATTTATGAAACTTAAGTCATCATATTTTTTTCTTCATTAAGTCTCGTCCACTGTTCCACTAGTCTTCAGAACAATAGCCGCAAAATAAACAATGCTGGAGGCGATTACTGGTATATGAAAAAAGCATGGATAACTGAGTTTATTTATAGGAGCTCCTTACTTGTCATAAAATTATGGCCCGCAGATTTCTAAAATAACTATGTCAGTTTTTTATAAGGTAACACTTTGACAAGACTGAATGATGAAATATCTTCCGTATATCATTGCATGCAAGTTTTAATATTACCCGTCTTACAAAAACTTTCAGGGAAAACCTTAATTAATAATAAATAATTGCCATTGCATTATTATAGTTAAATTTTAGGTCGTCTACCCTAATTATTTACGCCAATTAAGAGTACTGTAACGAGAAAACGCGACTCCTGTAAAAGTCGAGTCGGTGCAAGCTTACAGTAGACAAATTCTTTATTACATAAAAACGAAAAATCACCCAGATTGCATTATTTTTAGCACTAAATTAATTTGAATAAAGCAGGGTCATAAACATTCACGGTGTCATAAAATTCGCATGGCCTTGCAAACTTTTATTAAGTTAAGTGAACTCAATGTAAACTCACCTGCGATCCTGTCTGGCCGTCTCAATTTATACAGGACATCACAAAATAGAACCGCTTTAAGTTTTCCACCAGTTTACAAAAAGTAGCACATAATTTTGGTAAAGTTTGCCGACGCCTGAGGAGCGCGGGCTCGGGTGTGGTGGCACGTCCGCCCGGGCCTCTGATGCCTACTACACTACGGCCAAGACTGCTACGATGCTCCCCCGCTAGTGATGTACCAGGCTGGGCGGGATCGACATACGCGCATCCCTCCATCGTTCCGAAAGTTTCAGCTGAATTAAAATTCAAACCATGAGCTCTTCATTGCATTATTTACTAGTTTTACGTGGGTACAAGAGCACTGCATGATCGATAACGAAGTATAAAAATATCATGAACACGTCATTGATTACATTTGTAATTTCGTCAGAAACCAACCTGTGAGGTTTTAGAAAAAAAAATAGCCAATTAGCGTAACTTGTAGAAAAGTTAAATCATGTCAGTTTTATGACGATAATTAAGCATCAAATTTCTATAAAATAAAATAATAAATAAATATTTGGGGACAATCTTACACAAATCGACCTAGTCCTACGGTAAGCTCAGTTAGGCTTGTGTTGTAAGTACTAGACGACGATATATATAATAGATAGATACATATAAATCTTAAATACATAGAAAACACCCATGACTCAGGAACAAATAGCTGTGCTCATCGCACAAATAAATGCCCTGACGATATATATAATAGATAAATACATACAAAAACACCCATGACTCAGGAACAAATATCAGTGCTCATCACACAAATAAATGCCCTGACTGGGAATCGAACCCAGGACCATCGGCTTCACAGGCAGGGTCACTACCCACTAGGCCAGACCGGTCGTCAATCTATAAATACTTAGATTTACATAAACTATAAGCAAGCAATATAAAAAAAATATTTCCATACAGAAATTTAACTTTACTACAAGCCACGCTAATTGAGTACACATTATTTCTGAAAACTCTCACATACAGGAGCCTATTACAAAACAACTTGTAACTTGTAATATTAGCGGAAGTCCCTTTCCAATTCCTTTTATTAGAAAGAGAGTTCCGCTAACATGATTACTTGTAAATTGTTATGCAACGGGCCCCAGATATCGAATTCTGACAAATTCTAAACGAAACGAAAGCAATATTTAAGTGTACGTTTTGGACTTTGACACAAGCTTGTTTTGACCATTCCCGCCTTTTCATTTGGCATCCCGCTGGTATACCTATATTAAATTCTTCGCATTTATTCTGGCGCGCTATGAATTGCAGCACTAGTACAAAAGGTTGTATATCGAAACAAACGCGTTCCAAATTTAAAGGTTGAATATAGACCATAGATAAGCAAAATATATTCCTTCTTTACTATACAGTATAACGCATTTTCCGTCAGGTCCTTGCGGATGGACCCATCCCTATTTGGCCAAATCCTCCCGGCCTCCCCCTTGCCGCGTACCTGTATAATTCGTATAGCTCCGCGTCTCAGATGTTCTGCTCTGCATTGATCATATGGGGCGAAACAAATACTATAAATGAGAATAAATTGAGATACGACCCAATTTTGTGGTGCCGAAGTTTTAATAGGCCGGATTTCGGAAAGTTAAGGCCGGTAACTCGATGGGTATGTTATGGGTAGCCGAATGATTTAACACGCTATATTTCACAAAGCTTATAACGAATCTGTGGTTTACTTATATACAATTTTATTTTATTCGTAACAATATTAGTTCATAAAAATATTAAGATGAAATCTTCATACTTACCTATACATATATCAATTACAAAATAAAACACTATAAGTTACCGTATTCTTCAACTTGTCGTGATAAACGATCTATTTTTTCAAAATGTTTAGAAAATTTAACACCTCTGGGCGGTTGGAGGTTACGTTCCAAAACTAGGGGTCGATACAATCAAAAGCAATATTGAAAAGAAATAACCTAATCCAGACATTTCATCGTATTTTATAGTGGAATTGACGGCACACACATATACCGTCGATTTGTTCGTAAGTAAATTTTATTTGTAAATATCTACACTATCTACATACACTAATAATATAAAGGCGAAAGTTTGTGAGTGTGTATGTTTGTTATTTCTCCACGTCTAAACGGCTGGAGCGATTTTAATAAAATTTGGTATGGAATTAGCTTTGGCTACGTTTTTTCCCCAATAAACCGCGGGTAACACCGCGGGGCACAACTTGTAGGTTATAAATTACATGATCAAATTATTTACAGTGTATTTATATCTTACCTACAATCTATATTACATTAAGCCGTTGTTCCTATAAAATCTCAATTTCAAGCAGCTACGTGTAAACCTACCTAAACACTGGGAAGTACAACTAACGCTATAAACATTAATTAAAATTATTATATATTTCTCTTTTAAAATACGACAATCGTCAAGCTTATCTTACATTACGACACGCAAAAAGTGGTGACTTTGGCAAAATCTTGTAGACGTAAATCTGATACAATGCATTATTCATATAATATCGTAATATTATTGAATCTGATGACTCTTTGTCAAAACGGAGGGATCTCAGAGGAATTTTCTCCAACAAACACTATGCTTTCTTCCCTAAAGTAGGTACGTATAAGGTAAACGTACGAAATCCGACAGTGTCCCTATACATGTCATCTTGATACTTGTCATTCAGCATAAAGGAAATAAGTAGGGTGTCATTTTTTTGGGATGAGGGTGGCGAGCACTAGTACGTTTACCTTACAGACGATGGTAACATCGTAAACTATGTTCGCGGTTCGCGCAGTGTTGTAGAAAAACAATCAGCTAGTTTCAAAACTTGTTATTTTTTAGTAATTGAATTGCTTGTCTGTGTAAATTTACACTGCCATTTTATTTCAGCAGCTGAATACACAAGGTATAACTAGCAAAATTAATTTGAGTTTGTTACGAAATTGTGCCCCGGGGAGTCTTTCGTCGAATCAGCAGTGGGTAACTTCGGGCCTATTACGCAGCCGACAGCGACGTCCCGTAGCCGCCAGTAGGTTAACTTAACATTGAAAAGACGTAAAAAGTAGAGGGAAAAACTGATAAACGTAGATTTTTTAAAGCATAAAAAGATAATAGCTTCAACTGGCATCAGTACGTAGGTCCAGTTGACACAATTACAATACAATTAACATTTTGTCTTTCTAACTGTCCTTTATTATGACTCAAAACAAAAAGCGCTGGTGGCCTAATGATCAGAACAAGTGTCTTGCAGTAGCGGATTCAAACCTCGCCTCGTAAAACTAATGTACGAAACATCATTTGATATTGATCAGCCGCTTTTCGGTGAAGGAAAACGTCATGAGGTATACGGACTAAATCCTACATATATGATCCCTATATAAGGCCTAGTTCACCTTCTGGATTGGATGGTCAGGTGAAACTAATGCTTATGCCAATTCCTAGGATTAGTTATCAGGGTCCCATAGGCCTCGGCAGAATGCCAGGTACGTAGCAAAATAGAAATAACAACGTTGCGTCCGCGAATTCCCGGATTCCCTGGACCTTATTGTGCGTGTCATGGGTGATTGAGCCGACGTCTCCATTTTCGGTGACGGTTTGCTCACTTTATTTACTGTATTAAGATAAATGAGATTACTAATAAAGCCGCGACAATCTGAATAGGTACAATCTTAACGCATTTTGAACTCTCTAGGCAATTAATTATAAACTTACAGTGCGGACCAACCAATCATTACCAACTCTTGTTACCAACTCTAAACTAACTTTTTGCATTTTATGAATTTTAATATCAAGGGAGAAACGTCAATAAAGAAACGAATATAATAGATAGTAAGCGCAACCCATACAATTTGAAATGACTACATGAATAAATAAATAAAAAGTCAAAATATCGCTTGTTTCTTCTAGTTGTTTTGCTTTTAATTGTTTTAGTGAATTAGATTTTTGGAATTAACATACATAAATTAAAATGAAGACGATTACACTAATAGTATACAACAATAAGTACTTACAATAATCCTAATTATTTAGTGTACAACATCCGCATAGTGTACCCCTTGAATTTCATTTAATTGTCGAAAGGGCCTCTGCGCGTTGGCAAGATCCGCGGCTCCTCATACGTTTCCCAACACTATTGTTCCGTGTACGTGAATACATTTCCAAAATGAACAATTAGTTTCTGGACCTCTTTAAAAAATATTTTTTTAAACCACAAAGTAGCGATTATTTCGCACAATTATTAGTATTTTATGTGAAAATAAATCTTAAAGCGATTACGTTTTTTAAAGGGAATAACAGTAGACTATTCGTCATCTTCCTCGCGTTGTCCAGGGATCTGCCATGGCTCATGGGAGCCTGGAGACAGCTTGGCAACTAATCCCAGGATTTGACGTAGGCACTAATTTTACGAAAGCGACTGTCATCTTACCTTCAAACCCTGTAAACTAGGCCTTATTGGGATTACTCCGGTTTCCTCACGACTTCCTTCACTGATAAGCGACTGGTAAATAACACATGATATTTCGTACATAAGGTCCGAAAAACTCATTGGTACGAGCCGGGGTTTTAACTTGCTACCTCCGCAATGCAAGTCGCACGCTCTATTAGTGATATATATGACATATATGAATATATATATATCACTAATAGAGGTGAAATCAAAATGGTGATACAAAGTTATAATTTCTGAATGTATTCATGGAGCCATAACTGAAAAGACAGCTAAAAAAAATGACCTGCCCATACTAATAACTAAAGCTAGCAGCTATAATAGTATGGGAAGGTTTTTTAACTGCTTTTTCGGTTGTGACCCCATAGTAAAAGTTGATCGTAATCACGAATAAATTCAGAAAATATAACTTTGTATCACCATTTTGATTTCACCCTGTATACTAGACTATTAATTTTGCTTTTTTAAAATTATGTCGGGTCAGGTTAGGTTAATGGACTAGACAAGGTACTGCGTAACTCTAAAATTAATGTCTGAAACAGGCTTTCAAAAGCCTAAGCTATTAGTTAATTTTAGTATAAAATTTCGTACAGAAGGTCTCCTTCAAATTGGTAACATAATCTTTGGCAATCAATAATTAATAATGAATGTCTAGAACGTTTTAGAAATTATGTTACAAATCTATATATATAAAAGAAAGTGGGGTTTGATCAACCGCTTATAACTCGAGAACGGCTGAACCGATTCAAATGATTTTGGATTGGTTAGAATCGTCACAGCCCTGATTGAGACATTAAGTATTAAGTCATAAAAATCCCGTGATATAGAAAAATAAATATGACCTCAATTGTATATCATAAGGTCCTTCGATAAAATTAGTAATTTTAAAATTGTTTGTGTATCATTTTATTTAATTACCTTGATTAAAATCATATATGTTGTAGCTAATTAAAAGCTATCACTATTTTTGTCGTTTTTTAGTCGGTACGAAGTTCGCCGGGTCAGCTAGTAATTATATACTACCTAACATGATGATGCAGATAACCTAAATTACTTTCCAAATATTGCATTCTAAGGAATATAAATGTTCTAAACAAAAACAACCGATAAGAAACAAGCGCATGTCCGCCATTTCGTAGACGCTGGCAATCCTCGAGGCGTTACTTTACTGTAGTGACCAGGGATCGGAAAGTCGGGAGCTATACAACTAGCAAAATTCCGAAAAAAGCTAAGCAAATATGGAGTCGGCTTCTTAATAAGAATATTTTTTATTATTTAAATCCGGTATTTTTTTGTGCAAAGAATTTTGGTATAGTTTCGGCCAAAAGTCTAGTTTTTCTTATCAGAACATGATGCCCGTTATCCTCTTAAACGGATCACCAGTACTTTTGTCACACTTTGTTTGTGCTTAATGCATAAAGTATATAGGAACAACTAAAATAGTCTATTTAAATACTTTAATACATTTGTATGTCTGTTATTCTAATTTTCGGTATTTCGGGTAATCCCGGGAAATTTATTATTAAAATTAAATTGAATCCATCTCCATACTAGTCAACATCGACGCGACGTAGGTACTGAGCCCGAAGTTTAGGTATAATAGCTCCCGAGTTTCCGATTCCTGGTAGTGACAGACATAAGATGTGTGGGACTCTTAAAAGTAAAATTCGTCTAATTCTTCACAAAACTCCAAACATGAACAGCGTAAATATAACATGTTTTATGGTTTTGGCACATGCGCTAGTTGTTGCGATGTTTGTTAAACATGCGCCGGTTTTATAAACACACCGTCGACGTTTTTTTCTTTCTTATATAACAGAATCTATTCTAGCCACTTACGTGTACATATCGCTTGGACTATCCAGCATAAGCGCGAGCTTCAATAAGTTTAACCTAGAAGTAAAAATTACTAGACGTTGAGGGATCAATTGCAGAATTTTTGTACCTTTGCTTTTCCTATATTTTTTCTCAGTTTCTTTAATAATACATCTATGGTAACTTTGTAAGGGCACTAATAAATCAAACCTTTTCTCAGGTTCATTACGAGATTAACCACATACATTTTGTTTAATGAAACTGTACAAAAATTCTGCAATTGACCCTAAGCAGAACATCTTTAAATACATAACCAATATAAACCCGTGTTTAGAACCGTTGGAATCTTCTGGATGACTAGTTGAAGATTGGGCAAAAACAGTTCGAAATAAAAGCTTGTACTTTATAAGTAGTAGGTACATAGATGTAATTAATACTTACATATATTGGAAGTCGGAATCTCCTGCATTATAGGCAGTCACTGCTAACTAGAAATATTAATTATCTGACCAGGAATATGCTGCAAATACATAAAACACAGTCACGAGTTAATTTACCTGTGAGTAATTTAAGGGCCCTTATTTACTAAGGTAAGCTAAGTAAGCTCCCAATGAGTCCTGGCGTGTGTGTACATTTTCAATATAATTAAGCACTACCTCTACGATCGAGCGCCGGTGCAGAGGAGGGTGTCAACATATATTTAAATGTGAATTTATAGTACGAACTAGCTGTGCCCCGCGGTGTTACCCGCGGTTTATTAGGGAAAAACGTAGCCTATGTGTTAATCCAGGGTGTTGGCTAACTCCATTACTAATCTTCATTGAAAGGTACATCGACACTAACATTATAAAGGCGAAAGTTTGTGAGTGTGTGAGTGACTGTGTATGTTTGTTACTTCTTCACGTCTAGAGCAACTACTACTACTAATATTAGTAAAGTTGCTCTAGACGTGAAGAAGAAGACACACTCACAAACTTTCGCCTTTATAATGTTAGTGTGGGTATACCTATCAATGAAGTCATTATCACTATGATGTAAAGTCGACTATCATCTGGGTCTTAGATACCTACGTACGCCATCAAACATATCGGAGCTGTGGAGGTAGTCACAAACATCTGGACAACTGCTTCTATTGTTAAGGCGATGCATGCATGTTCCTATATTTGTGACCAACCTCCACAGCTCCGATATATCTGATGGTGACTTGAATGACCGTATATAGCTAGCCTGAGTTCACTACGCGCACTTTTTATTGCTTTACTTTCGCGTCAGATTTAATAAAAACCGGCCTAGAGTATTTATGTCAGGGCATGTTTCAATAGGTGCCCGTCTTTCGATATAGGTCGATTTTAGAGAGGAAAGGTTTTTTTTTATTTGTATAGGCACAATTTTATTGAAATAGAAATTACATGGTACCTTTTAGAATTTATCCCTAAAAATGCAACTTATCGATTTGGTGGGTATAGGTACCTACCACTGTAGATGGATTAATGAACATAATATTATTATATTAGTCCCTACAGTAGTTACTATTCCATCACAGTACATTCACTTAAAAGGTCGTATTTTACAATGTATTTAACGGCACTTATATCTTTATTCATTTTCTGATTACATAATTTTACTCCAAATTGGCTTAACCGATTTCATTGGATATAGTTTTCATTGAAACTGCTTATTAAGCCACATATCCCCGAATTTATTCCGATTTTTTGGACCCACGGTTCTAAAGTTAGACGGGAAAGGGAAGCCTGAGTCTGTTTTGTGGAACTAGGAAATATAAATAAGAAAACCAAAATTTGAGCAGTTTTATATAATTGAAAAGACCTTGCAACTTCTAATTAACCTATAATGAATTATAAAACTGTGTACCTACAACTCAATTATTGCGTCGAAAAACAAGTTTCCATAGACTGGTTCGACATAGAAATAAACTCGGCCGCGTCTAGAATTATTGTGGAAACGGGGCTTGGTTACGAGAAGTTACGCCGTGAGTGCCGGAACCGCAATCGCTTACCAGACGTTATGGCGCATAGTAGAATCATCCTGTTTCTCGCCCTTGTCCTCGGCTCGGCAATAATAGTAAGTAAAACTCTAATAAAACCACAGGAGGCTGAATTGTGCTGATTTTGTACCCTCAGTAAAATACCTTTTATATTGCGTGTCGACTAATTAAAATAACTTTACTGGAACTCGATTTAAATTAGAACTTGTCGAAGTAGCTAGGTGGTGATTATGTATAAAAGTAGGTCATATCATTTATATTATACGGGTTCATAAAATATATTAAAGTAGCTTTTCGTTGCGACTTCTTCAGCCAGCCATACATCTTTAAAGTATGGTTGCGGGATAAAAATTATCCTATGTACTTTCTCGTAGCTCAAACTCTCTCCATAACTAATTTCATCCCAATTTACTCAGCGGTTTAAGCGTAAAAAGGAAACAAATAGATTTATAATATTAGTAACTATGTATAAGGCGAGTTTACAGCAGGGCGTGAGAATCAAAATAGAGGATTTCTTTTAGCTTCAAAGTTATGGTGAATTGTTTATTTTTTTACGAAAGCTACTTAATACAAGTTTTTATTTATTTAACATTATGACGTAGGCCAGGTACCAAACAAAATATTTATTAGAGTATAGGGCTAACAGATGGGTAAATAAATAAATTATTTCGGGACAATCTTACACAAATCAACCTAGTCCTACGGTAAGCTCAGTAAGGCTTGTATTGTAGATACTAGACGGCGATATATATAAGAGATAGATACATATAAATACTTAAATACATAGAAAACACCCATGGCTCAGCAACAAATCATACAAATAAGTGTCCTGACTGGGATTCCAACCCAGGACCATCGGCTTCACAGGCAGCGTCATTGCCGTCGAGGATAAAAGAGTCTTCATAGATTATTTTCAACATCAACTAATAGTACGTACAAAGCGGCAACCAATTTGCAAAACAGATGCAAGACGTTTGCAACGAATGCGTAAATCACGCAAGGCTATAAAAGTATTACCATCGCTAATATTACAATGTGTTCTTTAGTTAAATTTATGCCTACAAACAGAAATGCGTAAACACTGCAGATTTATGAACGTGAGCATTAGGCTAAGTTCAGATAAACGCGCGGTGCCGCGCGGATTGCTCAGCGCGCGGTTCAAGATCGTAACAAATCTGTGGCATTATGTACCAAAAGGGACCTTATTGTCGATGGCGCTTACGTCTAACCGCGTTGCGTTTGTATTGCGGCATCTTGAACAACGGCGTAAGCGCCATCGACAATAAGGTGCCTTATCATAGATAATGTCACATCTATCTTGCACCGCGCGTAACTACAGTCCTGTCTCGACCTGTTCAGATGACCCGCGCGGTTAGAGGCGTGACCAACACTCGGAGCTATGAAAAATGGAGGACTAATCACAAGCACATTGCCTCCTCCAAGTCCATTCTTACTTAATATTGACGCTAGCCTGCCGCGTGCAAGCGGCCGTCGTCTGAACAGCTCTATCGCGCGGCAGGCCGCGTCACCGCGCGTTCATCTGAACTTAGGCTTATACACAGAAACGAATAGCATGAAATTGCTACCGCCCGGCCGCCATGAGAACGGAATGACCTAAATTGGAAATTCAGTAGTGCCATTTTCCTTTTTTTACAGACCTCTAAAACGGAGAATCTTGATTCGACTTTTTTTTGTTTGTTTGTTATTTAAAAGGTCCTTTTTAAGCGGGATGTATAGGTGAAAACATCAATAAAGAAGTTAAGCTACTCATAAAGTTGGTTACTTTATGTTAAAAGTTACTACTCGGTATGTTAGGGTATTTTAAAAAAACAAACCTTCCTAGGCTAGCTTGTAGGTAGGTGCAAATATAGCTGAGAAAAACTGAACAGATGCTTCATCACATGCATCGATGATCTGTATATCAGAGTATTTTTACATGGCTTGATAGGTACCTAACAATAGGTTTAAATTTAGAGTGACATTATTGTTCGGCCTAACAAAAAATGATGATGATTATTTTTTTAGTATTACGATTATTACGAAACTATCATGTCATAGATTCGCAAGCTATATGTTTTCACCTCACTAGCTCGGAAAGTGCGTTATTATTCTTTATGAACATAGTAATATTGCATTTTATTCCCAAGATTTGAAAAGTAATTTGATTATTTCATACAAATTGTTTTTTGCTAATCGAGGGTTTTTCGACGTTAGCTTACTAGCTAACGTCAAAAAGTTAAAATAAAATATCCTACCGGATATATTTTTTATTTAATGATTTAATGATAAATGATGGATGCCAATAATTTTGATTACGTTCTGAAGTATAAAATTTTGTGTTTCACTGGGCAGCAAAGTTAGTTCGACTCTCGTGCCTTGCTCGAGATCACAAACCCTCCCCATGCTCGAGATGAGATCTTTGAACCACTCGCTATGCTCGTGGTTCGATTTTGTAATTTTTAGTTAGATCGGATTCGGATCTCAATATTATATTCGCACTTGAAGGTAAACACTAACTTGATTCCCTTGTATAACAAACAACTATTAAGTAGACGTACCTCTTTCTAAAAGTAGAAATTCATATTTTGTGCTAGAGCAGCTATCCTTTTTAATCGACTTTGTACCTTTATGCATAGTATTTGTATAATTAGTTTAGGTTATCATAATGGGAAAATATAATCCGTGTATTTTCATCCACAAGATCGAGCTTAAAGTTCCGGGTCATTGAATTTTGAAAATAGAACAGGTAATGCTATTTTGGTCGCATGGGTGGGACACGGGCCGCTGCTCGGGAAAGGGCTCTCAACTTAAATAAATTACGACATTGACCCAGAGAGGAATATCATTAAGTGTGTAAAATATATAGTTGATACTAATGTATAATAGAAATTCAGTAGTATTGTATAATTTGGAACCAATAATAATAATTTGAACAATCCCATTGGTGTCCGAAATGTCCGAAGATGCGAATGCTGGAACGAATCAAATATAAGAGCCTGGGCAGAGAGTACCATTTCGTACCGTTTGACGTAGACGCTAGGTCCATGGGGTCCCAGCGCGCACTTTTACGCAGAAATCGCGAAACGTCTGGTTGATGTAACTGGTGACCGAAGAACTGGCCGCTTCCTCGCACAATGTATCAGCATTGCGATACAACGAGGAAATGCCGCAAGTATCCTTGGTACAATGCCTCAAGGGCCTTTTTTAGATTTCATAACTAGTTAAGTACTCGTAATTATTGTAAATAAAGATAAGAAAAAAACTTACAATATTATACTAATTTTTAGGTAGTAGATGGATTACTCTTTATTGCACAGAATGATAAAGGTATAGATAGGAAAAAAATAAAAAGTTACAAAGGTAAAAAGTACTTAATACCTCTTAGTTAATAATTTAAGACAAACTGATAATGTAACCTTTGGTCCGAATATTCTTATAGACTTTTTAACACTTGATCTTTTTCATCTCAGAGTGACCGGAAAAATTAAACCCTTTTTAGGTTTTAGCACTGTTGTGAACATAGTCACAGTCATAGGCCATACGATATTTTACTTGGTTTTTATCTGGATTAAATTATTATATTAATAAAGTTATTCGCTAAGGCTGCATTTCCACCCGGCCGGTATAAGTCGTGCATTCGAAATTGAAACTTTTGAGGACGAAAATAATCGCACCCAAAAGTTTCTAATTACCATACTGTTGCACGAAATGTATAGTTTCGACACCCACGACTAATAACGTTTGTAATTAATGTTTCTAAAATACCATTTCTTCGTTTCTGTAAAAGCCGAGAAAAATATCACTAGTCTCAAAAACAGCCCCCCATAATTAGGGCGAATTTGTAGCAACAACTATTTATTGAGAACAAATAGGTCATATTGTTTATAGAGGATTGGCACATGAAGTGATTTTGTTAGTTCATACAAACACATCCTCTGGTGATGGCCATAAGGCCGATGGGGCCAAAATATACTCGACCACGTATCGACGCGGTGTGGGTATACCAGACCTCCCACAAGGTATCAGACGATCTGGTCAAGCTCGCGGTACGAGTAACCTGGAGGCAAACAGGGCATGGTGATCCTTGGGGACGTCTACGACCAGCAGTGGACGTCTTTCGACTGAAATAATGATGATGATGATGATGAAATACATTCTCGATAATCTCTGGTGAAAACTGGATATATCGGAGAGGCAAAGTCACAAATATCAGAACAACGCCTCTATCGCCAAGGCTGTAAAGTGCATGTTCTGATATTTTAAACACCTTGGCTGATCCGATATATTTGATGGCGACTATACAAAGTGTTGACTAATCATGATTACATTCGAAACGCTCATTGCTGCTAGTTATAATATCTGGTTTTACGAACCAGTCAAATTAATAACTGTTTTCGCATGCCGCTACGGTTGGCCTGACTTCAAAGGGGTCGCTGATACGTTAAATGTTGACGTTGTGTGTGCAAACAAAATATGCGTAGGTGTTTGGAGGGTAATTTTTTTATTAACCTGTACTGATTGATTGAGATCAAAAAGCCATAAAACCTTTCACATGGTACTTGATATGTATGTACTTTAATAATTAATAACAAGCTCATATTTATTCCCAAATTAAAGTTGCCTACTTACAAAGTTTTATTATATTTTTTGTAGGTTTAGTGTTAAATAATAATGTAAACTAACACAATTATAGGCACTGCCTGAAATAAACAGAATTTATTTAATTTAATTTATGAAGTGACCATCAAAAGATTCTGCAGCTATTTATATATTGGTTTCAGGCATCAACTAGTCACACCAAAATTTAGTTCTGACCGCCCATACCGCCAAAAGCATTATTTCTTGCAACCATTGCATATACTAAATATTTTTTACCGTTTATTGTATTTTTTAATGTTTATTTTTTACTTTTTTACCGTAACATGTTTATCTAATATATACCTATCTGTTCAAATACATTTTCATTACAGGAATGCAAAATAGTCCTGCCTCATAAACTCCGGTATCTCGAGAACATGCTGAATGCGGACTTGCTATCTAAAGCCAGTCGATTACGACATAGAACGGAAAGCAACCCCAGCCCCGAGAACAGAGTGTGGCCGGTGTTGGGGCTAGGCAAATACCAGGACGAAGAGAAACGAAGCGGTCCGCCGCAGTTGCCACCATTCCTTATGAACACCCTCGTTCAACAGCGGATGACGAATCTAAAACTCTAATAACGATAAAAAAAGATAAAAGACATTTATTCATGACGTACACATACAATAAACAGAATACAAGATGAAGATTAAGTAAGACGTCACGAAATGGACCTAACTCAGCGTATGCTGGCTTGAGAAGTCAGCGCTGATCTTCCGTTGAGCCCATTTGGTGATGTCACGAAAAATAACACAAAACAAAAAGGAAACAATAAAAGATTAAAGATAGAAAACAAAAGGTACAAGGCAGAAATAGACTAAAACAAACCACGCAGTGAAAACAGGCATGCAGACTTATTTTACTTTTACTACGGTTATGAAGCGTCCATGCGTAGTTATCAGGCTTATTTCAAGAATTTTATTAAATACACAGCTTATTTAGCCAGTCGAGTACATGTTTCGGAGAGTCAAGGATGCTCTGATCGCGACCAACATGTAGCGCGACTAAATTAAACGTAACTCAAGCAGTGTGTTTAATAAGATGTTAGAATGGTTCATGGAACTTTACATTAATTTTACCTACTTAATTACATTAATTTTGCCTAGTTGTACCTACATCGCAATTTCCGAAGTTAGTTAGGCCCGACGTAAGTATTACAGCACTGTGACTGTTTGACTAAATTAGCACCTTAGGTAAAATAAAACATCGAATCGGATTATATCGCGTATACTCCGAACTTTATCCCGACTTTTCGAACCTTTTAGCAGCGTTCGTGGTCTTTGGGTGGACTGAATGTAAATTGGTATACGCAATATAATCTATTTCAATTGTTTTATTTCATGAGTAAGCAACTAAGGTATTTAAATTCATAACTAAAGCTGTACCTTCATTGTAATTAGATACCTACAATCATACAAAGTTGGGCTAAGAAATTTTTGTATATATCCGAGAATTGTTTAAGTTTATTGTTAAGAATAGCGAAATAGTTACATTAGTAGAAGATCGCGCAATGCCAGGCATCAATAATTGCCTTCTATATAAGTAGCTATATAATTTTAGAATAATGCGTCTTCGCCTACTTACGGCGTTTATTTTCAAATGCATAATGTGCTTATTGTTAATTAGATGACATACATCAACATATGTTAAAATAGTATAGATATACGTCTTATATCACTGGCACTGAGCTATTCAGACGAAGACATGCAACCCCTTCTAACCCTAAGAAACCTATTGTTAAATATATGTTGCGAATAACCAAAACGTGTTTTACTGTCGCCTTACTACTGTTTGCAATGGGGACTGTCGGAGTGTTGTTGTTTCATCAACGTGTTATGTGTTCCGCGTGGTTTTCAAATTTGAACTTAAAAGTTAAGCGAATAAGATTGGTATCAAAAATGCAATTTAGGGAACATACGTGAATCAGATTTTCATTAGCATTTCATCTCGTTATGGCAGTCGTTTTTCACCGACCCCTAAGAGGGCCCATGAGGGTATTAATGCCGTTCGTCTTCTAATGAACATATAGGTATTTATTTCAAAATGCTTAGGTGTGTGTTAGCTTAGCCTTGTCTTCGACTTAAAAAGCGGTGCTCGAACGCTATACAGGGTGTAAATCTTATACGGGCGAATCTCTTAACGGAGGGTAGAATAGGACATAAGAAATATATTTTTCACCTCACTCGCTCGGAAAACATTAGTTTATAGCGCAAAATCTGCGTGGAAAAGCCTATTTTATCCGCTAGCGTGCAAAATTCATTCGAATTTCGAAGCCGATGATTGTAATTCTCTGTGGTGCATGTAACTTTTTTTTAAGTATAAAACTCCTTCAACGCGTGACGGGGCGCTACCGCGAAAAACGATATTCGTAAATTTCGGACGATTGTCTCTGTCACACTCATTCGAGTAAAAGAGAAAGATGCTCTCAATATACGAACGTCGATATTCGTAGTATCGCGGTGAGTTCATAATAACCATAGATAATAACCAATCAGAAACATGTTTTTGATTACAAATTTTTAACTTTTTTATTTTTACCTACACTTTATTTTATGTCAAATAGGTTTTATTATAATATACTATAGTATTACAGTTTAATTTACATATTTTGACAAATTAATCCATTAAATAAAACACGATTTCAATGTTTATTTGATAAAGAAATTGAAATATAGTTTTAGTTAATATTGTAATTTTTGAACGCAACAGAATTTTTTTTTTAAGTTTTAAGTTATCACAATTTACGTAATTTTCGATATTTAAATCGAAAGAAAAATAGAAAAATTTGACTCGGAGCGGGACTCGTAATTTTATCGGATTTGTCCTGTGCTAAACTCTTTGAACTCTTTTTAACTATAAAAATTAATGATTCTAGTAGCGATGCCGAGATGATTTCCCTGAAAAATCGCGCGATAGGTTTTGTTTTATTGTTTTTCTTGCCGCTCGAATTTTCCTCGCTGTAGTGAGGTGAAAAATTGTGTGTTCCGCATGACTGCAAAATTATTTGGCGTCTCGTGTCTTGAAAGCCTCGCTACGCTCAGGAATCTATCTTTGAACGATTCGCTTCGCTCATGGTTCAATCTTAGCTTCCTTTGCTTGCTCAGCTTTCAATTTCAACACTAGCGCCAAATAACCACTTTGCAGCCTTGCATAACAAATAACTATAGATAACTTTTGCTTAGAAGTACAATTAAAATTTTATCCATATAAAAAAAATCGGCCCGCAATGTAATTCAACACACTCGAGTTAAACACTCGTTGACAGATAGCTTCAAAAGCTCATATCGCGTAATGTTCGCAGTACATTACTGCTCAGAAATTTTACAAAAATTAATTACATGTGTATAACAGGTGTAATTAAAGAAAAACCTTTTGGTTAATGATTATACTGGTAAATCCTATGTCTGGTAATTAATTAATGTAATTGTTCGCCCGTATAAGACTTACACACAGTATAAGGAGCCGATTTTTGAATGTCGAGTACTCGAATCGTGACATTTTGACGGTGACGGTCACAAACGGAGAAATAGTATATTAGAAACATGAATGATAGAAATTGATAATCGTGGGTATTGATTATACATTTTGTGAGAAACTTTAGTGTGAATATCTTCGTCCTTGAAGTTTCTTTGAATTCGAGTGCACCACACTCAAAAATCGGCCCCGAGGAGTGGGTTCAGTAAATTATAAGAAGCAGTTTCGTGCCAGCATTAGTGACACTGAGTGAGTGCGATTGTACCACAATACTATATTATTTTTCAATATTTTAATTATTTTTGACATACATTGATAATTATTGTTTTACAAATCCAATAGGTCATTTATTTTAACATTTTAGGTCGATTCTTCAATACTCAGATAAACGCATATGCGTCAGAGAAGTTATTCGTCGAATACGGTTTATGTGACGATTAAGATTCGGCCTATAACTCAGATTCAAATGTTTATCCAGTAGGTCACTTTACAGGTCGAGTATATAAAAAGTAATAGAGAAAAATAAAATTAAAAACGACACCGGTTCTAACCCTACACCTTGACCCGAGAAGCATTTTACCTTTTATGAACGGCAAGAAACTCGGCGTGATTTATTTTTTCTAAACGTTATTTCAAAAGTAAAGAAATAAGTGGGTACCATATATTTTTATATAATTAAATATTTTTTATAGAACTTGTATTGTTAATGTGTCACAAATGTTGAAGTTCATTTATTTTAGAATTTTACGTGGGAGCAACTTATTATAACGCTTTGAAAGGTCCGATAAACGTGAGTATCGAATGCCCAATCATTTATCAGCGTCAAAACCAGCCTTTTTCATTCTTCATTCTCAAGGCTGTTTGGTATTTTCCAGGGGATTCCAGATTTTCATAGACGATAATGGACCGTAGTTATGCAGAAAACGACCAACTCAATATTTTAGTCAATGCAGAAAGCGACCAAATCAACTGAGTTATAGTGTAAGTTACTTTGACAAAAATAAAAAGTTGGTCGCTTTCTGCATAACTACGGTCAATGAAAGGTCGTTAAAGGTGGTCTCATAGGTTACTTAACCACAGATATTATGAGAGTTTCCTGAAATAAGTGCCCCTAATTAACGTGACTTGTAGAAAAGTTAAGTAATGCCAATTCGCAACGATAATTAAGCATGAAATCTGTATGTAGATTATTTTACTTTTTTACATTGTAATATTGCTTATAGTTTAAGATCCGAACACCATAAACTCTAAGTATTTATAGAAATTTAATGCTTAATTTATCGTCACAAAAGTGACATAATTAAATTTTTGTACAAGTTACGTTAAATCGGGATATATTTTTGGTAACTATAGAATTGCATATATTGTTATACTTATAGGTACGGTTATGGACTTTACATCGTCACTTTACGTAAGTTATGAGTATTACGTTATGAGTAAGTATTAAACAAAAGATAATGGTTAAAAAGATAAAAGTCTGTGAACATGTGACATGTATACACAATGTAACAAATGCAAACCACATTTTGTCGACCCGCATATAGATAGGCTACTCCTATGCTAGGAGCCATCATACAAGAATGAACCAAAAAGTTGTTTTGTACCTAACTGTAAAAAGTTTGTTATGAGAGGTATATTTTTTTACGATTTGTCATGTAACTCCATAAAAACTTATGCAGGTCGTCATTTCCCTTATTTTTGCTTCATCTTCTGTAGGTACATCTTTTGCTTAGAAGAGTTGTTTAAATCTAAAAAATGATAAGTACTTAATGGGCGTAAGCACGTATCATTAGTTACGCAAAAGGCCACTCATAACTTTTGGAACAAGAAGTACAGTCGCCATCTATAGGTGATCAGGTGGTCACAAATATCGGAAAAACGCCGCTATTATTAAGAAGATAAAGTGCATGTTTCGATATTTTTGAATACCTTGGCGTGACTTTTGATGGTAAACACTGGATTCTGAATAACCTGGTAATACCTAAGAATTTCTTTCTTAATTGTTCTTGACACCTTACTTGTCCCTGTAAGAGGATGGGTGACTGATTTTCATTAATGACGACCGGTCTGGCCTAGTGGGTAGTGACCCTGCCTATGAAGCCGATGGTCTCGGGTTCCAATCCCAGTCAGGGCATTTATTTTTGTGATGAGCAAAGATATTTGTTCCCGAGTCATGGGTGTTTTCTACTTATTTAAGTATTTATATGTATCTATCTATTAAATATATCGTCGTCTAGTACCTACAACACAAGCCTTACTGAGCTTACTGTAGGACTAGGTCTATTTGTGTCAGACTGTCCCAAATTATTTATTTATTTATTTTAATATTAAATATCATAATATGTTTGTAATATAGTAAAAGTTTAAATAAGATAATGTTGGGACAAGATTGAATGATTTGGTTGGAATGGTTACATGGGTTAAAATTAAATATCTTCCGTAAATACCGAATTACCTACATTTTGAATTCATCATTAGTGGTTTGAATAAATACAAAAATGTGTTGATTTCAAGGGAATAACGATAATATCATATACAGCCTGGGCCAAAAGTATTGAGCACACTTTGCTCTAACTCTAAAAACTATCTCTTTTTAAATGCAGTTAAAATATTTTCTGATATTTCAAACCTTAATAATTATATGTGCAGTGACAGAAAGCGGCCGTCATGTCGAACAATTCTTCAGAGCACAGCCCATTGTACTGTCAGGGACTTTAATTGTTGAGCCATTCAGGGTTCACTTTACATTGTGTATTTCATATAGTAAGTATTAAACAAAAGAAAATAGCTTGAACCGTAAGTGGCTCAACAATTACTGTGACTCTACGTACCTATACAAGCGATCGGATTATTTCAATGTGCCGCATGAGCTTTGAGGATAGATGGAGCGCAAATCAAACAATTTATGGTTTTCAACAAGTTTGTAATAAAATAATATAATATGTAGATCACAAAATGTTTTTAAACGACTGCATTTCATTCTATGGACATAATGATTATGAGTACTCCATGCATTGGACTAGCGAGTGCTGTGTGGAGCGCGAAGCATACAGTGGTTGGAATCTTGGCTATTTCATTTAGGCAGGATTGTCAATAAAGCATGTAGGTACAATAAATCTTAACCCTTTCATCGTTGAGCCGTTCTATCACATCGACTTAGTAGTCGTATCCCAGATGACGTATATAGACGTCAGACATAATCTACTAGTCAAACGTTATACAGTAATCGACTAATAAAGCAAACAATAATTTTACTTTTGACAAAAACACATATTTGCAATTATGTACATTTAGAAATCATATTTTACACAGTCGGACATTTACCACGACGCGGCTGATTATCATAAAATTGTAAAATATTGAAGTTATTTTTAAAACCGGTCGGAAAAAAAATAGATTAACATTTAGCATTTTTGTTAATAAATTATTTAAAAATTTAGGTATCTCTCGACCGTACAAATCTACTGCTGCTATCATCTCGTTGCTTAAAGATAACGTCCCAGACAAATTTTATCTTGGTAAGTACTAAAATATTAGAAGAGAATTTTATAAATGTGGAAATTAAGGGCGTATCTCGCCTCGGGCACATCGTCGGTGTGGTATCATTTAATTCGAATGATACAATTTGTGCTTTGTTTTGTGACATTTATGGGAGTTTTCAAAATTTGGTACACCCAATTAGCGAAAGATGTAAAAAAAAGTTAAATCACTGTCAGTTTCGTGACGACAATTAAGCATTAAATCTTTATGAAGATCGACTTTTTGCCTTTAATTATATTGTAATATCGATTGAAGTTTATAAAACGAACATCAAAACCAAGTTTTTATCGATATTTAATGCTTAATTGTCGTCACGAAACTGACAGTGATTTAACTTTTCTTAACAACTTTCACTAATTGAGTGCACAATTTTTTGAAAACGCCCATATAACAGTGGTAAATTTTTAATAGTTTATGCCACATCATGTAGTGTTAGACAAAATTGTGGATGATAACATTGTTTTAGCACATTTTGTGTAAATAATTAGTAACAGCAGCAATTACAATTTTTTTGCGTATTTATTCACCTATGACCGATGTATCAGTCTTCACGTCAACAAAGTTGCAAAAAATACGTAGGTAGAAGTTTTGAGTTTAGTATTATGAGTTGTAATTTAAAATAAAATATTACAATTTCAGAGTCCGACTGTAAATAAATAAAACTATGCAACATTAAAAATAAATTTAGAAAATAAGAATATATATTTGATTTATTTACGTATATTGCACTAAATGCCTGCATTTTGTATGGCGCATACTGTCACATAAGCATCGGAAGCTTAGGCCCAAGCGTATAGGGTATAAGGACGCCTACTAAAGACAACGTCAGTTGACAACCAAAACTCATTAGGAGGGTACCTAAACTTACCAGAGATACAACTAGGCCATTTAATTTAAAGTTGTAGGTACACTCAACTTTTTTTTTATTTGGATTTTTTTGTGTGGTTTCTATTCAGAATCATGAGCTCTTTCCAGCCCGATAGGAAAAAAAGTGTATTTTCATACATTTTTTATTACTTCCGTTCCGTTACCGCCATATGAAATGTATCAAAAATAGTAACGGAATGGAATAAAAAAGCTTTGGACAAATTTTTTATTCTATCAGGCTTGAAAGAGCTCATGATTCTGAGTAGAAAACACACAAAAAAATTCAAATTAAAAAAAAAAGTTGCGTGTACAACTTTAAATATAATGGCCCAACGTTTTCACATACACGAAGGCTTACACAAGTTTTTCAAATACACGAAGGCTTTTATGGTAAGGTTCGTGTTATCTCCGATTTCTCACTTGAATTTGGTGACTGGGATTTTCTAAATTATGTTTTCTATTGTATGCACTAAAGCCCCAAAATAACGACAGACAGTGAGCGCAAGCGAGACAGAATTAACTCCATTGGCACCATTGTTTTTACCATCCTATAGTGTCTTTTGGTTGTCAACTAACAACAAATGAACCATTATAATAACGTAATCGTAAAAGCACCTTATGAAAAAGTTGATTTCATAAAATAATTCCATGCTTTGTAAGGTATATAAACAGAATAACTGCATCACCTTATCGTAAAAAGGCTAATTGTACTTTTTGACAACAAAATCATTAATTAATTAGTAATTACAGACTCTATAAAGAATTGAATACATAAAATACAAAATAGTGTAGACCAGCATTAACAAAAAACGATTTTAGTTGTTTGTTAGGTACATTTTTGACCTACGGCAACGACGTATCGCCACGATATTAATGAGTTTTGTTATTTAATTTTAACATCTGGAAAAATATCTTCACTTAAATAAATCGGTCGTCAAATCTTACATGATATATGTCCCGGCAGAAAACAATACGAATAAGATATAATTGTATATTATGTTATCGTCGACCATACGTCCCTGGCGTAGAGACAAATAGACCCAACATATTGTGCTATAGAAAGCTAGTAGGTACAATTTTATTATAACTACCTATTTAACTTATTTGCTGGAATTCAGACTAGTCGAATATCTCCGTCCAAACCCTGCATTTGTTTGATAAACAATAAATGTCTATTTTTGAGTACATTTGAGTAGCTTACATAACAAATCGAATAAGCAATAAGATTGACTACAAGGCGTTAAAACAAACTCAATTTGTTATTTTTCTACGGATAATGAGATATATTAACAGTATTTGGACGAAAATACGTTATATCTTATAACCATCATCGACTACTAATTTAGAGACGATATTAAAATGTAATCGATACCTACATATAAGTAGTTCCACCGAGTTGAGGTGAATGGATTACCGCACACAACTATATGAACTGATTGCAAGAGTGAATGAATGGAATGAATGCGTGAATGTAAATATATATACTTAAAATGTAACCAGTGGCAGTTACTTCAGTCGTGTTTGAAGAGGTTTAATAACGAAATAACTAAGTAATGAAAACATACGTAGACATTCTTTAAATAAAACTATTTGAATCAGTATTTATAAATACTCAAATGAAATGATTTTTTTCTTGTTTGTTTGAATTGATCAAAATTATTTAATAAATTAACAAAAAAATTTTGGTCTGAATTGCAGTTCACTGTTGAATTTGCTATCGGTATGAAAAAGAACTGTATTAATTTCAAAATCTTCCTATCATTACATGAAATGTTGTGTGTGTGACTTCAACTCATATGGAACTACCTGTACCTTATGAAGATATTTACAAAGGCCAAAATGTATCGTTTAAAAATATCACTGATACATACAGTATTGGTATAAATAGTTAAAACCGAAACGATAACAACATGGAAGATCTCTGAAAAATATTATTGACTATTTCAGCACATAAAAAGAATTGATCTATCTGAAATATACATATAACATTACATTACATTAATCTACGACACATATACAGAAAACATTACCTACAATGTGTTGACAACACAATTATATTACATCTCATTGATATGTCACATTATGTACATCAATATCAATCCACGCAACGAGTATATTACTCAAATGGTGCTACAATAATCGTAGCAATAAATAAATAATAAAATTAGCACGCGATTTAGAGGCAAAATATACAGATATATTTATATATGATCGTATAACTCAGTTGAATGTAGTCCAGCCTTTAGGTACGGTCGGTGGACACTCGCCGCTCGAGCCGGGCGCCGGCGTCGGTGCCTCTAGCAGTCCGAAGCCGAACTGGCTAAAGTCCAGCCCGTATTCATGCAAGAGAGCACTGTCCGTAGCTTTGTTCTCCACCTTATCATTTTTGTCACGACACTTGAGAGGATCGAAATCTTCCAGATCCGTCGGCGAATCGTCGAGTTTTATGAGATCAGCCGACTCACACGACTGTAAAAAAATATAGTTAATCTTAACTACACGCGTTTACAAATATTATGATTGTCAAATCAGCATATAATTAAGTCCTATTCAAACGCTACAAACTCTAAAACTTGAAAGATAATACACAAACTACATACTATATGACTACTGGATTTAGTGGCATGCAATTGCGTGCTCTAGGAAGGCATGACAGACGTGAGTTAAATATTTACAAGGCTACACATAGGACAGATGGGCAGATCCCAGTGACAAGTCAGCACACGTGGGCGAACCACGCGCACGGCCTACTTCATCAAATGTTCATTCTTAACGCCAGGAGCGGTGAAACAAATACCGGCACTATAAGTAGAATAAATAATTATTTTTGCTTTTGTACAATTAAGTTAACCAGGATTAGTTCAGCAATAAATATTGTTATTTGAATATTGTCTACAATTGTAGCATAAATTATTATTAATAATCAGTAACGAGTCAAGTACCGCTTTAAAATAAGTAATTTAATTTGCTAACAAATGCATTAATATTTACCTTTTGCTAAGTAAGAGAACGATGTCCTTTGCGACATTGTAGTAAGTTTCTCGTCTAGGCACTTTTTGTTATATCTCACATTACAATATTTCGTCATGAACCCTGAAATACTATTTCTCGGCCAGCCACGCCGTGTTAGACAGATCAGAACCAATCTCGGGTCGCGCCGAGGGCCGGGCGGTCAGTATCCACTGCCCGCTCTCGACAAACCCAAACTAGGGACACTGGTAATCTAGCTCAAGTACAGTGAGGAATGAAGGACCTTGGATATGTTATAAATATATTAATCCATAATAAAATTAACAATATAAATATCTTTTTATAGTTAATGTTTTAATAAATAAACTATTCTTATCTATTCAGTTTTAAAAAACGTGTTAGTGCAAAACAAGCTCCACTCGACCGCTTTCTGTCGCACGGCGAGATACAGAATCAACATAATTACAAATGCGCATATCACAGTTACCTCTTGATATGTTCCTCTATTGAGTATGTGGTTTCGGGCAAGGGGCCGAGGTAAGCTATTGGGTGGCTTCGCGGGCGAGGGGCGGAAGCCGTTGGGCGCAGGCGCGGCCGGCGCGCTGTCTGACAGCTTGCGCTGGGCGGTCGACATGGTGAGTTTCAGCTTGCCTTTCTCCTTGCCCTCGGTGAACTGAATAGTGCTCGTGTGGAAATCGCTCGCCTCACTGTTTTTAGTGATGTTAGTGACGAAATGTGAGTGGTTCGCGTGGTTCGCGTGGTGCTGCGCGCGGGGAGGCGGCGCGGGCGCATCGGACAGCTCTATCAACTTCCTCGTGGAAATGATTGGGTAACGGAGGGGGAGTTGGGGACGATCCGGTAACCGGGGTGGGACACTTGGTGACAGTGTTTTCTGTAAAATAAAATTGAATAATGTGCCACGGCGCCCCTAGGACCATGCTGACACGCATTCGCATCACACGTACCGCATACAGAATGACGTGACGGAAGCGACTATTATGAAATGGAAACAAGCCGAATAGGTACTTGAAATTAAATTTGAAGTACGAAATTGTTACCTAAACAATATTGATCCCCAACAAGAAAACCAGGATTACGTAGTGATATAGGTATTATGCGTAGTCAAATCTTGTAGGCTTCAATTTTGCTAAGATAACAAATGAATTTAAAAATGAAACAATGAAGTGCAATCATAGCTTTTGTTACATTGTACTATGTTCGATCAACTCTGATATTATAAGTGTCGATGCATATTAAAGGTATCGATAAGATCAAAAGTTCGCACATTGATAGCATATAATTTATTTCATTCTGTTGTGATTATTCATGTTTCTTTCGCAAATTCAAATGTAGGATTCACATTAAACTACTGGGCGAGCTACCTACTCATGCCAGTGTTAGAGTCCTCCGGGCGATGCGAGCTGAATTATATATGTATGTTTCGCTCTTAGAGCGTGGACATGGTTTTTATGACCGGCTTTAGCACGGGTTCATCTTGTGTATTTTAGTAGTTAATATGGCTACCTTTTGGCTCCAGCATCAGATGAGATCATTGGTACCATAATAGATAGAGATAGTGGATGGTGAGAGTATAATTTCAGCTCAATCGGTCAAGGATATCTGATTCAAAATTTAGTTGCCAGATTTCACCCGAACATACAACTTACATACTTACATGGCAAGTTAAATAAATGCTCGTAAAAATTACCCGACCTCAATTCTTTACAGGGTTGGGCAGATTAAGTGTCCTAGCCTTATATCGTATATTTTTTCTTAAGTAATCCTACTTTTTTACCGTATATATATGTTTTTAAAAAGGCAATATATTCGGCTTTATGATCGCTAGACTTCAACTGGACTTTTTTTTTATTTTCTATTGTTTTCAACAATGGACGCGAAACGTGAGCTCGTTGTCGATTTGTTCGTGAAACATTTTCGCCCTTGCGAGATATTAAGAAAGCTGAAACATTTAAATTTCAATGCAAGGTTCATATCGCGCACCATCAAGCGATTCAGGAAAACAGGGTCTTCCCGAATCAGGCCCTAACCTGACGCAAACCATCTGTCCGTATCAAAAAAGTGGTCAAAAATGTTCGTGAGCGTATTAGGCGAAATCCGGCTCAGAGTGCAGGTAAACTCGCGAAAGATATGTAAATATCCCGACGATCCATGAGTCGTATATTGCGACATGATCTTAGATTATAAGCCTACAAAAAAAACAAAAAATACGGATTAACGGACACCCAGAAAAAGCTAGAGTCACAAAATGCAAGGAGCTACTAGCATGGCACGAGGGTGATGACATTATTTTTTCGGATGAAAAAACGTTTCTATTGCAAGATAGCCACAATCAACAAAGTGATCGTGTGTATGGCGTATCATTGAGGGACATACCAGTGGACAAATTAGCTGTGCAGCAATTTCAAAGTGCGTCGGCTGTCATGGTTTGGGGTGCAATATCGCCTGGAGGCAAATTACCACTGCTGTTCATCGATCGAGGAGTCAAAATCAACCAAGATTACTATATTCAGAACGTATTGCAGGGTCATTTATTAGAAAATGCCCGAAAGTTATATGGGAGTGATTACTTTTGTTTTCAGCAAGACAGTGCCCCATCTCACAAAGCCAAACGCACTCAAGACTGGTGTCGAATGAATTTGACGGACTTTATACCTTGGCAAGAATGGCCTTCTTCGTCACCAGACTTGAATCCGTTGGATTTTTCAATATGGGGATTTATGCTAAGTAATATAGGGAGAACACACGACATGAATTTAAATTCATTCAAGCATCGGTTAGTGAAGATATGGAACGATATTCCAGATGAGGTAGTGCGTGCCGCGTGTAACTCCTTCTATGGGAGAATGCGAAAAGTAATTTAAGCCATTGGAGAGAAATTTGAACTAATGAATTATTTTAGTAATTTACAGTTACTGTTTTATATATTTACTAAAAAATATTTGAAATCTATGGAGTTGTTGTCATTTTATGAAAATTTTAAAGTAGGACACTTAATCTGCCCAACCCTGTACATGTAGAGATGTAGAGTTGTTGAAACAATAAAAAAAAACACATAAACAGTTACGAATGTGACGGAGATACAAAGAGAAAGCAATTAAAATACACAAAAGTGAGACACTAAAATATGTACAGGTAGTTAGTTCCACTAGAATTGAAGTCACGCAGACAGCAACATGGAATGATATGGAGATTTTGAAATTACAGTTCTTTTTTCATAGCGATAGCAAGTTTAACGGCAAATTGAGTGAATACAGACCAAAAACTTTTTTATTAAACCTCTACGAACATGACTCAAGTAACTGGCACTGGTTACATTTTAAATGCTTTTATTTACATTCACTCAATTATTTCATTTATTCTCTTTTTGCGATCATTACTTCACATAGTTGTGTGCGTTACCACCTCAACTCTCGTGGAATTACCTATACTTAGTTCAACGCGGGCTGATTTCCGCGACTCGACGTCTCTACTTGGGCCTATTTTGGTGTACTAATAAAAAATCTATGATAAAATGAAATCGATTTAGCAATGACATATGAAATTGATAGAACATATCGACGGTGGAAATTTCAAATGTCGTAAGGGACATACTTTTATATGCGACTTACGACATTTGAAATTTCCACCGTCGATATACGATTTTTCCATGCTTGCTCAGCCTTTGGCAAAGCTTGCTTGCACGAGAGACAGTAACAAAAGCCATGATAATAAAAGCACACAACAAGCATCTAAAATTCTACTAGTAATAATACGAAATTTAAAACATACAGTCGCTCTCACTTTTACAAGTATAAGGAGAGGTCGTGGGAAAGAGACATAACTCGGTCTATAACTTCTATTTTACAAAGAAACTAATCTATCACACCTTATAGTAACTAATATTATATATGAAAATTCGATGTTATATAGTTTTTTCAGTTAATTACATCTTTTGTTCTTGAACAACAAATATTAATAAAGTCCATAGTGAATCATATTAATACCTAAATAAGGTTGATTTTTGTTTAATTATTTTTAGTAGTTAGAGAGTTTTGGTTGTCACCTGACGATATATGAAAAACTAGCCATCGAATTTTCGTAGAATTATAAGTTTTTGCCACACTGGATATGTTCAGCTTGGATAAATATGTTTCACTTACGTAAGCAAAGAAATAAAAAAGGAAGCTATAGTTCAGAATTAGTGTCGATCACCGTCTCTGCTTAGGTAAGTAAAACTACCTAGTGTAATTCCGGCGTTAGACATAATCATGTCCTGACTTAAACAGACTTTAATTACTTAATTAAACTTCTGACCAGAACTACTCGTTGCAATTTATTGAGCCACCGATACGTATCAGAAAACCGAAAGTATAAATAATATAATTCACATAAAAAAAAAATGTTAAGGCTGCTAGCAGATATCATGATCATGATTCTGAGTCAAAATGGTTTTTGGGACCCCTCCTAAACTTTTTTACTGATTTATTTACATTTACATATCTCAAGAGCAACGAAAATGGGTTGATTTGTTTGAAGACTAAAGAACTAAATACCAAAAACACTCATAGGACTTTATTAAGACCGGATCGGACTTGGAATATCCAGTGTGGCATTTAATACTCGTGGTCGCTTTCAGATATATCAGACTTGCGCTAAACCTGAACGTACACTGACGTTTTAAGGTATGTCCAGACACTACCGAGCAACTTGGCAGTTCTGATATATCTGATAGAGACTGTATCGCTTTTGCAGATCACAACTCAAGTCACTCACAGATTTATCCGCTAGACTCAGCTGATTGTTCGGGCTGTTCGGCAGGCTGTCTCTGCGGGACTTGTTTTTAAACAGGTGCTCCATCTCGGTGAGTAGATCGAGTGGGAGCTGCGGCGCGGGCTCGCGGTGCGGGGGGTCGCGTGAGGGGGAGGAGTCCGAAGAATCTGATGATACTGGGGTTACTGAGCCGCACGAGAATCTGAGGATTGAAGGACCTATTAAAACTTTCTATAATAAAATTAACAGAAATAAATTGGCAGTGAGATTACATGACTTGGCTGGTTGGTTTTCCTGTTAATAATTGTGTCGCCTAACTTCAAACTCAGTGAAATCTATACTGCTCTAAGGTTGATTAGCTTTCAGATTATTATATTTGTTTTTAGATATTCAACTTTAAAGCTGAATGGATTTACCCGAGTTAAGCGCCATAATTTAAATTATTTTACTTTTTATTTCTTACAGAAGAAAACAAGTGTGACTTTCTAGTACCAAAATCGTTTGTTTTTAAAACAAGCGTTGCAATTTGTGTTCTTTTATTATTTTATATTATTGAGTATGCAAACCAGGCAGACGAACTAAGTTCTACTGTTTTTTAATAAAATTGTACAGGTTTAATAGGTCAAAATAAACATTTTCCAATTGTAATTATGGCATGATTTATGAAGGTATATGTTTATTTACTTTGTCACTTTGTCCCATATATGACGTTGGGGTTTAAGGGAAATAAACACCTATTACTCTGACAATAAATTACCTGCTGTCATCCGTAGTATTGATTGACGACGGCCGAGAACCAGTTTTGGGTATTTTATTCTTCAAACCCTTCACCGCTGACTTCACATTTTTACCACCTTGCCGGACCTACGTTCAAATGTTTTATTTATTTAACAGATTTAATGTATTCAAATAAATGACTGTGACAACATCGGTGAAATAGTCGGCATTTCATTTTAAGACTCGTAGATTACGGCGTACGTTACTGTTCACAATCTAGTGATCACAAAACGCTACTTGACGAGTCTAATATGCGTCAACAGAATGCCGCAGTACTTTACGAATCTTAATAATTCAATGCCGATAATTACCTCAAATATTTAAGAAAGTAATAAGAACAAATACCCGAACCCTGAAAAATGGCCAATGATATGCACAAAATAGAAGACACTGAAGGTAAAGTCCGAAATAAAATCACGTTACAAAACTGACTGACTTTCATAAAAATTACTAACTTTTACTGTTACCTTAATGCTAAAACAAACGCGCTCTAAGGGAGTCAATTAGAACATAGACAACGCGAACATGCTATCTTTGTCATACAAAAAATACTATACTATAGTACATTTCGATACTAGTGAAAAAATATTTTTTTTGACAAGGGTGACAATCACCCGAGTCATAAAGAAGTTTTTTCACGTGTATCGAACCCAATTTTTCATAACAAGTGCCTTAAAAAGTGATATTTACGCACGCGAAGCGTGCGCAAAGTGCACTTTTTACGCACTAGTTAGGAAATAGTTATTTTCTACCGATAAAAAATAGACAAATGCCGTTAGACGACTGTATGTAAAAATTGAAATACAAACGTAAGATAAGCATAACTCCATCGGATGTTGCGTAGAATTAAGGTAACAATAAAAATTTATTCATTAATTCTTATAAAAACTAGCATGCAATAAATACAGTTTTGTCCTAAGGAGACCCAGTGCAGAAAATGATTTAGAACCAATTGTAATGTTCGCTACTTCGTGGAGTACACATTTGTGGCAGTTCTAAACGAATAGTAATTAACTAATTATATATAAATAATATAAATTTTAATGAAAATAGTATAATGTCAAGACAGGATTCCGTGGGGCAGATTTTGTTGACAGATAGGGACTTCCTATATCGACAAATTTAACTATCGATGTTCGTTCTATGTAATAGTGATCACTCAAGGGTTTGCTTGTAAAAACATGTTTATATTAAAAATAAATAATAAATAATAATAACTCAATCGATTACACTTCTTCTAAGTGGGTAATTGACTTCTATTAAACTACCTTAAGAGGTTCAGATAATTATTAACTATCTTAGTGCAATAGGTATTCCACGCCCTACCTTTATATAACCTAGCGATTATTTATGCTATGTTGAACAATAGAATAAAAAACACATAATGTTGGGGGCGATCACTAGTATATAGAACAAACATCGATAATTCAACGAATTCCTATGTTTGATAGTCGTATATATTACTTAGATATACAATAATAAAATTCAAATATAAATAATTGTGCAAAGCAATTTGTCATCTAAATTGTACTTCGTGTTGTTTGCATGTTAACGTCACTGGCAGTCAGTGTACAGTCAGCAGCAGAAGTGGCGAAGCGTTTGAGGTGTTCAAAATGAGGTCAACACATCTCTATTGTCAAGAGAATAAGAGCTCGTGTAGGTCATTTTGAACACTTCAAACGCTTAGCCACTTTTGCTGCTGACTGTACACAATCGACGTTGGTTATGTAATGTACCGATTTGAGTCACACAAAACGTTCAATCTTATACTTAAACAGACTGTTTCTGTATAGCATTATTTTATTGAATATTTTTTATTGTAGTCTGATAACACATGGCATTTAAAAAGTGACTATGATCACCGGTGTCCAAGGCCTGATTTGAACTGGCGTCTTCAATTTGCCAATCGGGCCACCCTTTAACAGCGGGACTATTTACTTTTATGCAATCTCTGAACGTCTAAGCGTAGTTGACGATACTCTGAAGTATTATGTAAATTCAGTTCACAAACTAGCACACTACTGATATGAACGTTGCCGTCTCATGAATACTAAATTTATATGAGTGCAAATGTGTGATGACCTCAAGTTTTACGCACACGCGCTGACTGTATACACTGTGTAAAATGAGGAAACCGAATAATTTTTACGTATTCCTGGGGCCAAAAGAAGTAAAAAATATCGTATAACTTTAGATAAACACCGACAACAAAAAATTTTGTTCCGTTTTTCATGTTGTTTTGACATAAAAAATACATTTTATTGAGAAAATTATGCCGAAAAATCGCCCTTAAGAAAGCAAACGGCGCTGAGTTATAATCATTTTTTTTTGTAATGGGTAGTAACTCCGAAACGAGGTGGATTTCAAAAGGTTTTTTAGACATTTTACTTAGTCTCTAAATATAGTCAGGATAACTCCATTACGGCAAGATTATTCGGTTTCCTCGTGTTACGCGGTGTATGCAATACACTGTATAAATACGAGCCAAAGAAAACTAGCGAGAAATGCGATTATAATATGATCTAAATAATGTCTCTTATTAAGTTTGATAGCAACATCACAGCGATATATCATCACTAGTTTGAAAAATCTCGTACATAACTCGAACACAGATTCTCGAAGTTGAAACGCAGTAACACTGTACTCATACCATACATAGTTACGTCATTTTTATTTCGATTGCCAGAATGAGTTAAGAGGTTTTTTCAAAGTAGTGACGATATACAAATTTATATTGCTTTTTATTTAATAAATATATTATATATAGGAATGTTAAAAATTATAACACAATACAATACATACTAGGATTTAACAAGCTGTAATATAAATATCCTTATAAATAGACTACTGAGGAGTAATTGATACATACATATAGGAGAAAACTCAACTGAAAGACTATCTCTATATAGTTGTGCAGAGAATTAAAATGGAAATTACGTCAAAATTTGAACATAGATCGCCGACATGCTTGACCACTTTTTTTTTCATTAATGCCCTTTTTGTACAGGTTTTCTTTTGACATTCAAAAGGATATAACAGGATTGTAGACGATTTAATGTTACACACTAAACAACACATCATTCGTGCTAGGTAACCCGTCTGGGTTACATGCCTGACCTCGAGGTATTCCACTGATGGAAATTATGGCTAGAAAATTAGCGCTCTCTTGAACGCTTGCAAGCGACCTGCAAGCGTCCAAGCGAGTATCGTCCTAAAGATAGGCACATCCCGAGCACAAGCGATGATACATAGTTATTAGTACTTATATATTAATTATATTATAGACCTAATATCATTGAAACGTATAAACATAATACTCCCAAGTGCACCAAAAGCAACCACGTAGATATAAAAGCATTTTCAACAACTACCATAACCAATATGCAATATACACTCCACAGAGTAGTGAACGACTAATTTAACAAAACAGTTCTGACAACGTCTGGGACTCACCGTCTTGACAGCCGACTGTACCGCGGGGTTCGCCTGGAAATATTAAAGGTCAAATAAACACGTAGTTAAAGCATGCATAAGGGATAGCTAGGGAGTAATAGAGATGGAAATATCTGTAGGTATTATTCACTAAATGTTATACACAAAACACAAGGTTAACATTCAGAAAATCACAAATAGTCACACTACATTACAGGTTTGGTCACATAGGGTTCGTTTTGTGGCGTGGCGCGACGCTGCCGTCCGAATGTGTGCCTTATTTCGTTACATTAGCCACACCGCTGTTACGCCCCGCTGCGCCACGCTCTCAAAACGCGCCTATCTGCCCAAGCCTTACGGGTTATACAATATTGTATTTGCACATATGTGCATAGTTTGATAGATTGTATAGGTATAATTTTATTGGATAATGTTACAACGGGTAAGTAAGCTTCCATCTCTATTTAGGAATGAGTCCAATTAGTTTCGTCCTTATCACTCTCGGTTTGTTTTAATACAGAGGGAAAGAGTAAAGCACGTTAAACATAGGAATAGTTATTAACTCCTTATTAGGAAAGCATGTAGTCAAACAAGCGCAAGCCATTTTTCTATTATACTGTTTTATATTTCCTTCCGATTAGCCTCACCCTGCGCTGTTAAGTTTCAAATATACGTAACTTAACAGCGCTCAACAATCCACGTACATGGCTCAACAATCCCTGTACATAACTGTACCATGATACAAAACATGTCACTCATGATACTAAAATGTCATTAAAATCGTGCCATTATTTATTTAAAAAAAAAAAGTTTTTTTCATCGTTTTTCTTTTGTCATTAAATTTTGAAACAAAAGAAATGATACATTGTGTCCAAGGGGCGATCGAGAGCCCGCCTGATTCTGGCCAGGCGTCCCTACACTACAACTACATTTACACTACTAAGAACAAATTAAACTAGCACTTTTCTAGGGAAGCTGCAGATATGTTAATATCAGGACTAAAACCAATTACTTAAAAAATTAATGCACCTTATCTTTGAAGTTTTTAAAGAAGGCACCGCCCTCTTTCTTGACAGTTTTGGCCCAGTCTTTGTACTGCTGCTTTAGCCGCTGGCCGCTGCCGGTTCCTAGTTTTTCGGCGTACGCGTTGCATTCTACTTCAAATTCGTCGTTAAAACCTCTACCAGAATTGAGCAATTCCAACCTTTCGTCTATAAACTGTAATGGAAGGAAATGAGATTAGAAAACAATGAGCTGAAACTTACATGAGTAACCGCAATCACAGTTGATTCTCAGTATAGTCGACAGTATGAATTTTGTATATTAGCATGTAATACTAATACATGTGTGAGTGCAGGTTTGATCCTGAGTCATTGGTGTTTCCTATGTATTTAAGTATTTGTATATTATATATATCGTTGGGCTAGTACAGTCAGCAGCAAAAGTTGCTAAGCATTTGAAGTGTTTAAAATGACCTACACGCGCTCTTATTCTCTTGACAATAGAGACGTGTTGACCTCATTTTGAACACTGCTGCTGCTGACTGTACACAAGCCTCCTTAAGCTTGCCGTGAGGCTCAGTCAATTTATGTAAGGATATCCTGGAAAAAAATATTCATTTATTTAATAACACCAAAGTTACGAGGACTTAAGCCTCGATAAAAGAAGATCTTTCACGTATTTTAAGAAATAACTTTACATGAACAGCGAATTAGGATTATTTTTCTAGGGAGAGTACTACGTTTGATTTTGCCTGTAAATCATAATAATATACCAATTTAACAAAAAAAGGACCATACCTGTTGAAATATTTGTGATTGCAGTATTTTTTTAAGGAAAGGTTGCATATTTTTTCTAGTTCTCACAAAAGCCTCGGAGTTGAATGTTATTTGTTGACCTTTTTCGATTCTAAAAAGAGAAATAAAATTTAATCACACTTCGAACTATTCAATAGATCATCATCATCATCACATCAGCCGATGGATGTTCACTGTTGGACATAGGACTCCCCCAAAGCAAACCACGGTGACCGGTTATGCGCCACCAATATCCATTAGATTCCCGCGATTGTTACCCGGTCTTCGGCCCATTTTGTTAGGAGTCGGATAAATATTTTTACTTAATTTTTTTTTCTTGTTTAATACACTCAATTATAATAGAAAAAACATTGTTATAAATCACATATTATCGACTAAAGTAATAAAAACAATCACAACTTGCATCAAGTTACTTTCCATTCCTTGTAGATAAAATGCAATTTTTCAAATTTTTTCAAATGGTAAAGAGCTCTTCTTAAGAGCTTCCTAAAGAGTATTGAAAATAATAATTGATCTTAGCCACTTGAGTGCCCGCGATTAAAAAAATGGTACTGTGAAGTACCAAAAATCCGCAACCGTAGTAGCGCAGGGCACGTTAACATTCCAAGTGACTCTTGGATATACCATCTCACCAATAATTTACTGATGGTGGTTTCTCTTAAGGTACGTAAAATCAGAAAATCGAGGCACACACAAGAACTGAATCTCAAGCTATTGTAAGCAAATATACTTTAAAAGTGGATGAAAATCGATATACAACTCTGTTTGCAATATTTTATAGTCACTTCAACTTCATATATGAGAAGCAATGAAATTAAATAGTGAGCCACTGGACTGGACATTAGTCAAGTTTAAGTGTGACCACTAACTTACCTAGTTTAATTTATCTATAGATATTCTGAATAATGGATTTATTACACTGAAATGTTTTATTATGTGTGACTAGAAATAAAACTCTTCGTCATCCATTACCATTTAATAAAACCCACGAAAATAGTAATTTAAAATCAATTAAAGATCACACCTTATAACAAATGAAAATATCAATATCACACACACATCGGAATTTAACTAATCTCGTAATAGAATATTATTATATTTTTCTGTAATTACTCAGGGCACCGACCAACTCCGCCTGCGTCCGCGGCGCGTACCTCAGCAGTTCAATCTGATAGTACCTCGGACGTATACCAGAAATCACCGCTTCAATCATGAGGTCATTCGGTGCGTTAGGCGAGATCCTAGCGAAGAGCCTCCAAGCCTCGTTCACATATTCCGCGTAAGTGTCTGCATCGTTCGACGTGTATTCACGGAATCTGTTTACGAAGCGAATGTATCGCAACTCACCGCAAAAATGCATCATGAGCTGTTCTTTTATAGCCGGCCATTGTGAGAAGAGATGAGCGTTGGCTTCCGCCCAGATCTGCGCGCGGCCTTTAAGGCACGACAGAGCCTTGGTCATAGCCAGCGATGGTGCTATCCCTCTTACTTCTATGAGCGAATCGACTTGATTGCACCACTCGCCTACTGTTATCCTTTGGTTGTCCGGATTGTATTCCGGTAAGTAAATATCGCTTAGTTTATTGTTCTGAGCTTTGATGTTGAATACCATTCTTTCGAGCAGTTCGACTTGTCTCTTTAGTACAACGAGTTCATTATTATGCATTGCGTCCTGTATGATTCCTGGTAGGCCTGAAGGCATCGACGTTGAGGGAAGTTCATCGAGGAATAAATTGTTGTTGGCATCCTCTTCTGGCGTTAGCGCCGGTCTAGAGCGCGAAGGGACTCTTCTCTCAGATGACATTATTGACGTAAGGCTGCTAGATTAGTTTCTTGTGAACACTATGACAGCGTCGCAAAGACTGATACGAGACTAATAGAAACTAGACGCTTGTAGTCAATAAGTAAAGCAATTTGTTAATCTCATCCCGCAATCGAACCCGGATAAATAGTAAGTAAAATGTTATCTTTGTTTACTTGAAATGCTTTTGTATAGCAATAGATTTGCATCCAGATACATAACTATTTATTATTGAGAGCTGCATCGCAATACCGCTCAAATTAACATTTGAATAAATGCTTTGAAAAATGATAGAACATCAGTATGTAAGTAAACAGTAAACACATTTATAAATACTTTGTACAAGTCTTGCTGAAACGATTAACGTCACAATTCGTAATAACCCCGTTCAATTGTTACATATATAGGAACAGGGAATATTACGTAAAACTCTTCGTAGGAGGCTCCACTAGAACAAGCGAACCGCCATGACGCATTATGTTTAACCTGTATTAATAATTATTTCGAGGTGTACGCTAGACTTGAAAGAAATTGTACTCAAATGAAAGAGAAAAAAAGGAACTTCGTGCGTTTAAAAGTATTAATTTAATAACAAACTCTGCCTGTCATATAAAAATGACGGGTACGCGGGGTGTGTTCGGAAACTACGTTTAAATCAAGTGAATTTCAATATATGTCTCAGTATTTGTCACATGCTTTACCATAGATAATATAACACCATGTTAAGAGATTAAACTTATTGCTAGCTATGCTAGTGCTACGCTCGGGAGCTTAATATTGGAGTAATACTCCCAATTGTTACCAGAACAAGTCAAGACAAGTGGTAAGTGCGAGGAGCAGATAATGTTCAATGACAGGACACTAGTATATTCCGAAACCTGGTAGTAAGACTTGAGAGTCAAGCGTCCAGCAGCGCATCCGGCACAGGAGCGAGCATTGCGTCAAGCATCCTTGTATAAATAGTTGTATTTATATACTGAAGTAGTGTGCTGTAGGTTTTACTAGTTTTCATTTGTTTAACATTTTCGGCCTTTAACTATTCTTGAAATTACGAGTAGATGACTATAATGAACAACTCACCTTATGGCGTCGCGATAACCTCCTATTAAACCAACCAGTGCCCTGAGAAACGCACGCGACACGGCGTCGCCCAGAGCGTTCTTATCACTTAAAGCTTTCTTTAAACTGGATACCTGTAAACAGCAATAAAATCATGTATGACACGCTTATTTCAAAAGTTTCACACATATTACTCTCAAGGGGCAGTGAATTATTATTACGATAGGGTGGAGCTCTTTTGACCAAAGCTGTTGAAGTATTATACACCGCATAACATGAGGAAACCGAATAATTTTGCCAGAGTTATCCAAACGTCCAGTAAACCTTTTAGAAATTCACCTCGTTTTGGAGTTACAACCCATTACAAAAAAAAAAAGATTTTAACTCAGCACCGTTCGCTTTCTTGAGGGCTATTTTACGACCATTGAACTCATTGTTTATTATCAGGCATAGTTTTCTCAATCAAATAATTTTTTTATGCCAAAAAACATGAAAAACAAAACATTTTTTTTTTTTACCGAAGTTGACCAAAAGTTATATGATATTTATCCTTTTTGCCTTAGAAATGCGCTTTTAAAATTATTCGGTTTCCTCATGTTACAGTCAAGTGTAAAAATTCGTTAACTGCTAAAGTCTCAAAAATATGTACCGAGCAACTCTATTGTACAGTAAATAAGGTTGTAGGACGTATTTATGAAAGGATACTTTCGGTACATATTTTTGCACTTGACTCTACACAGTGTATTAGCAATAAAAACTGTTAAAAATTGAAGAGTAATATTTGTTACTTACCAATTCAGGCGGAAGACTTTCCAAGTCTTGGAAGGGAGATCTCAGTTCGTTCTCGTCTACATTCAATATTACTACATCTCCTATATCTGACATTCTTACAGTCTGAAACAAAATAATTAATAAAATTAAATACATTTATTTTGCACAAATAAATTCTAGATACAAAATCAAGACAACTCCAATACAATAGCCACTACTTATGTACAGTCAACAACACTCCTAGCTACACATTGGTGGACCTTTTTATATAGGGCATAAAGTCCACCGATGTGCAGTTAAGAGTGTTGCTGTGTGCACGTTTGAATATTTTATACAAATGATACGCAAACCTATTTTCAGTAGTACCTGTGTTCAGATATTATTGTAGGGACTGTACCATCAGTTAGCCAATTGGGTGGTCGATGTCACTGGTGACAAAATTGATGGCAGCTTCCTCGTTAATTGCACAAGTACAGTCAGCCGCAGAAGTTGCTCAGCGGGCGAGGTATTCAAAATGACCTTAACACGACTTTATTGTTAAGAGAATAAAAGTGTGTCAAGTTCATTCTCAACACTTGGCCCGCTTAGCAACTTCTACTCCTGACTGTACCTATTGCAGTTCGGCGAGAGAATTTATAATATTATCGCATTGACAATAGAGGCGTAGTTCAGATATCTTGATGCCCGTCGACCGCGTGAACGCAAGCAGACAACCGGGAGGCGCTACTCTACGCTTACCGCTACATCTCATAGCGATCTTACCTTCATAACACTAGCAGGAACTCCAATAAGAAACGGCATCGGCGCTAAGAGGTAATCCACGAAATGTTTCGGCAGTATAGGTATGAATATATGCTGCCACGACATGGGGAACAGGGTCGCGTTGGCCGCCTGCACGCACGCCGACAACCGCGAGGGCTTGGACGCGACGATAGCAACACGCCTCTCGTGTAGCAACGCCGCCCATAGACCCGCCATGCATTTTGTGTCGACCGCACTGAAGTATTCCGTTAGGTTACACTGGAAAAAGACAGTAGGTACAAGTTAAACACAGTATAAGACGGTAAAAAAAGACAAAATTAGTACTCGTCTCTATAGGTGATGATTAGTGATATTGATACGACATATAGTATTATGTACGCCTGTAGTATTATCAAATTAGGTTCATTACTGTCGGAAGTAAAAAAAATGGTAGGTCTGGATCAGAGAACCGTTAATCTACACTAATATTATAATGGCGAAAGTTTGTGAGTGTGTGAGTGTTTATACTTGTTACTACTTCACGGCTGGAGTGATTTTAATAAAATTTGGTATGGAGTTAGCTGACACCCTGGATTAATACATAAGCTACGTTTTTCCCTAATAAACCGCGAGTAACACCGCGAGGGCAATAAATGATAAAAAATAAAGGTTTTCGTGGGCATAGACATTTACTGTTTGGCGTAGAAACGCTAGGTCCATGGTTCCCAGCGCGCACAAACGTTTAGCAGAAATCGCGTAGCGTCTGGTTGACGTAGCTGGTGACTGAAGAGTTAGCTGCTACCTCGCACAACGTATCAGCATTGCGATACAAAGAGGAAATGCCGCCAGCACCCTTGGTACAATGCCTCAAGAACCTTTTATAGATTTAATATAGTTAAATAATTATTAATTAGTCTGTATTCGTTGTCGTATAATACATACATTATCAGGGATGCTCGGGAGCCGGCCGTCAGGGTTTTGGCAAGAGAACACGCTCCGACCTGCATTGTAAGTCACTTTCAGCGTGTGGTCCTTCATAGGCGGCCGAATCCGACACGCCTCGAGGAACGACGTAAGTTCCCCCTTCTCGGAGCTGTTTATTAGATTCGATATGCTATTTAATAACCTGTAAACATATTTGCGTGATTGAAATAAGTCTAGACAATGCTAATGCTGCGCAACTGGGTTGGGAAAAATGTGTTAAGAGCCAAATATTACAGGTCTTCGCAGAGTAAATGCACAAGTACCATAGATAGACAATATTAAAAACAATATTTCGCTTGCGCTTGGGCAGAGAAAAATTTAACGCTATTACAAATCAATGATTTATTGTCTTCATCGTTTAAGCCTATTGCATTTATAGCTCCAAGGCCGCAGTCTAGTTAGTTGTACGTCTCCCTAACAATAATAGACTGAATAAATATAAATGGATACCAATTGACTTGACAGTACAAACAATCGTTTAGCAAAATTACTAACACAGCAGCTAAATAAGCTCCGTCTACGATAAGTCTACTCCCCAAGTCAGTGCCGATTTGGCATAAAAATGGACTGTATTTTTAATAACACAAATTATTATGTTTGACGAAGATACGAATATTTAAACAAATATTTTACGACTGGCTTGTTGTCTATGCATCTCTTTTGTTAAAAATATTTAAAAAAGAGACGCTAATAGCGCAACCGAATAACAAACAAGGAATTGATCTAAACAATATTCGCGTAGCTTTTTTTTTGTTAATATTTGACAATCTATTGCTAATGAGCTTCCACCAATCAAAATATACGGTTGTATATTAAGAATTCTCTTTAAAAAGTCCGGGACATAATAATAAGTTATATGGGGGTGTCAACCATAAATTTCTTCTAGCAACATTACAGTATTTTCGGCTCTGCATTGATCAATTGGTAAGTCAGTTATATATGAATTCGTATAAGTATATTATATAGATAGACGAACATTCGCGTCCAAACAATAATATTCAATAGGATAATACAACATATTATGAAACATATAAATAATCACCTAGTTCGCTTAGCTGTCTATAATTTTAATTAAGTTTTTCACCTATATCATTTATCACTAGACATATTTTTTCAATTGTTCTATTCAACATAGAGGTCTCTTTAAAAAAATATTAAAAATAAGTTACATCCCTAGGATTTGTATTTCCTGACCTAGGACTTAGTGACCTAAAAGTTTTAACCTTTGATTTGTGAAAGTATGTTACATTCTTTGCTATTTCAGGTTAACTATGAGATTTGTATATATTATGGATATGCCTAATTTTAAATGTAATAGTCACTTTTGCGTTATTCAGTAATAAGCAACAAGCTTTCATATTCATAATATTCTCACCCTAGACTACCTGATGCAAAATAATGACTGATAATATACAGACGATGCAGCTTTATATCCAATTTTAAACCTTATTGCAAGGCGCTAAGGCGATAACTGGACCCACGTGATACGTTTGTATATTCAGTTCCGCGAATTGACTGAAGGCCAACTCACTTACGGCCCCCTTTAAAGATTGCAGGCAAACTATTAATAGGAGTAGGTACTGATTCTCTTATTTGTTACACACCTAGGTACTTCGGCACTGCTGACTAGAGTAGCACCACCCCACCTCCTCCCGCAGGTGACGTAAGAGGCGAGAAAGAAAGAAAACCGACGAACGGGCAGCAACATCCATTGCAACCCAATCTACAGCTACTGCGGTCGCCAACTCGCCTGCCAAGTGTGGCGACGACGGCAATTGCCCCCAAAATCGTTGAAGTCATATTTAGGAGGGTCCTGTGTCCAGCAATGGGCGAACTACTGCTGATGATTATAGTACTCGGCAAAGAAAATGGAATTACAAAGGATGTAAAGCCTGAGCAATAATATTCCTCAATATCAATCATTTTGCTAGGTAGGGCTTATAATATAAGGCGCCATATCTTTTATGGAAACTGAATTATCTAAGTATTTTTAACAACCTGTAACCTGTATGATTTAATCCTATGGTGTTATTTGATGCAAATGTTTTTTTTTTATTAGATATCTTAATAATACAATAAATCTTTGGCAAGTGAAGATATTTCTCTTATCTACACTGTAGATATGCAGCTAGAAATGAGCAATAAATAAATTATGTAAATTAACTAATTACACAATACACAAAAGTTAAATAAATATAGTTACCGCTAATGTTAATAAAATAAGATTAAAGTACAATTCGTTCAACTTTTGGTAAACCCTGGATTTAGGATAGTCTAACAAATTCCAGGGCTAACTCTTAAGATACCACAGAACAAGTTGTAGCCAAGCCATTTTGTGTAACATGTTGTTCTTACACGTGTTTACGAGGCGATATACTTACTTATAAAATATATCGTGCCATGGTAAGTGTGACAGTATCACTAGGGCCGTGTTCGTTCTGGGGTCGTATCGGCAGAAACAAAATGTATACTTTGAGTCCACAGCTGTCATCACAAACGAATAGTGTTGGACGAATGTACTGAAAAAGTAAAAAAAAAAAACTTTAGATTAAACTTCGCTTGTAGCTATCGATCATTACATGGCGACCCTGTCAGTGGCGACTTGCACTGCATGTTAAAAATCCTAACCTTCTTGGAATTCTATTTAAAACCGGGCCTTAAAGGATGTGCCTAGTTTTACATAAAAATAATAATATACTTATACAGATACTTGCAGTTTCAATTATATACTGAAACTTATACTCACTCTTCTAAACAGCTTTTACAATGTATGTAGTTAGAAAGAACCATAATGTTTCTTTCTTGTACTGGTAATGTCACCACAAAAGAAGGCATATATGTAGGTAGTTTTGCTTCTAGAGCTACTGACAAATTTGTAATATAACTTCACAGCTCCAGTCAGACGCTAGAAACAAACTTCTTGCAAATGTGCCGTTTATAAAATAAGGCTGCTTAGTGACAGTTAACTGTCTACATGACTAACTTTATGTTAGCTGCACCTACCCAGTATAGACTTTATTAAGTTGATAAACAGAGCTCCACAGGGGTGAGCCATCTTTACGTCTTAGTGTCAAGTGGATATTAATATGGATACACCTTAAATATAAAAATAACAACAATCTTTATTTATTAAAATCTATACAATGCATTATGTTCAAAATCAGTAGGTACCGTCACGGACTTTAATTGGTGAGCCACTTACGGTTCAAGCTATTTCTATTAAATGTTCAATGTAAAATGGACCTGCCCAATATATAATCACGGACTTTAATTGTTAAGCTATTTACTTATGAAAAAGTGAACTCAACCTTGTATATATCCAAGTTATTCTAAACTCTAAAGACAACTTACCCCTGCCAAGCACTTTTTCTAGTGCTTAATTAAATATTAACGATTCTTTCTATCAACATTCAAAAAATTTAATATTCTAAAATTATTTGATATCTAAAAAAGAAGTGGAACTGCAGAAGTGGAAAAGTAGTATATTTAAAATGATCCTTTAGTTAGCAGAAACGGATTTTATCACAAAGGTGAAAAAGTTTGTAGAGAGTGAGTAAATTTAGAAAAAAAAATTAAATGCATATTAAGAAAATTATATGATCATGACTTGAGCTATATGTGTCCTCACACTATAGAGATGTCAGTACATAGATTTTCCAGTCAAGCCAGGCTTTTTTCATTAGTAATCAAACTTTTAACAAAATCAGGTGTGGTTAAGACTTTATTAATAATATACACTCACCTATCTAATTCACAGGGAAATGTGAACTTAGGAACATCTTTTAGTTCATCCTCTGTTCTAAGTCCTTCAGGATATTTTCTTATGATGTAAGGTTCCCGGGGTTCCTTGTCAGGATCTCCGGGTGATACTTCACAAAACAATTCAAACAGCCTTGCAGTGTCTCTGGAAGTTTAATTGAGTACATCAGTAAAACATTACAAAGTTTGTAATATCTAATACAAGCATAAAAATCAACTAGGACTTGAATCACACAAATCAATAATATTATTAAACCTGTTGTGAGCCATGTTACTACTAAACTCAGTGAGTGATACACCCTCACCCCAAGCAATGTGTCCTGACTCGGCTTGAAAATGGGTACCAGAGCTTACCCAAAACATGTCACCTAATGCGATATAATTACATGTGAGTTTATCTGTTTCTAGTAGTATACACATATCACTATTGTAGGAAAACAACTTCTGCTCATATCAGAGTCATATATATTATGAAAAAAAAAGTAAGCCAAACTGAGTTTTTTTTTTTTATATAACCAGCAATCAACAAATTAAGTATGCAACCCCTTAAATGGAGATAACTTTCACTATAACTTTAATAGAACATTTTCGTAATATGAGTTAATATAAATTCTTTTGCCGCCCATGGTGCGTACATAGTTTTACGTCTTCATCTGGGTGTAAAGTATTATTCTCCGTCGCGCCCGAGGGCGGTCTCTCTTACCGCCCAGTGTGACGTAAAATAATATTTTTACCTCGTAACGGCCAGTGTGCATTACAATGTACTGTACACTCCCTTTTAATGGAGTTGAAATCTTTTATAAAAGGAAATAGGGTAGAATTTCTTTTGTTTCATTTGTTTTCGTACAAAAGCAAATTCAACCCAATTCACTGCATAAGGTTGTTGGTTTTAACACGTTCACTGCGATAGGGGGCCTATTGACTCACAAAGTATGGTTAACTGCGATGTTAACTAATTGCCGCAGCGAAGGTGTTAAATATTAAATATTTTAATATGGTGGGCGTTACGAGGATATGGTCTTGCCTAGGGTAGTGACCATGCTTGCAAGCCTTGAGCTTACCATGGGGCTCATTCAATTTGAGCACGGATGTCTTGTATTATTTATTTATTTGGACTTTGTTTCGACAGCTGCTATTTATGTTATATTAATTGTACAAATAAACATTTGCTTGAAAGCATTGAGTTGCTAGTTATAATGAGGTGAGGAAAATAATTCAGGGAAATTGTACACTATCATCACTAAACAGTAAACATATTCGCTGACAGAGCTACATTTAACTGTTTTTAAATCCTATGACTCCCATGAGTATGTTGCCTATGTACACATTTAAAATTAGAGATTAAATAGAGGTATTATTGTATTAGGATCAACAACAATATTTCGATTCTTAGTAATACCTAGTAATACTCCTTGATTGAAATATGGTCAGTATAAGTACCTCGAAAAATATGTATGCATGCCATTTATAAAAATACAATCAAAATTATTCTGGCTATAGACAGTTTTGCCTTTACTCTGAGGCACAAGCTCAGGCTTCCGAGTGAGGGTAAGACCAAAGACAAATGTGCATGTTTAGAAAGAAGCCACATTCTAAACACTACCAACAGGCATTTAGACTACAGTCAGTAGAAACTATTTTATAATCACAGTTATTAACAAGTAAGATAATAAAAACACTATTTCTCAACTCCAATTAGTAATGTTAATAATGTTATAAATAAATATTTGAATGCATTAACGAAGTAGGCGTATGGCTTGTTTACGTTCGAGATACTACGATATCAACAAGCGAACGAGTGTTACCAACGGAAACGACAACACACGACTGATATTAAAAAGGAAATACAATACTTTACAAAATTAAGTGGAGTTTAGAGGCTTCGTAAATCATGTCTCACTCGGAAGCGGACGACCGCACTATATAAACAGATGAGAAGGAAGGAAATGAAACAATTACCTCAGCCTGGAACCCATGTCTCGACGTGGTACTCTTCAAATTTTGACCGAATTAAGTTTTGCGCTGTACATTGTGCATGCTTAAAAGTGTAAAGATCTAACGATCATGAGATATCACAAGCCATAGAACACTACACATGACTGGGAACTAGCATTTTTAAATGATTTTTCTAACACTATTACGAAAGACTGTATTGAGTCACCATGATTCAAAGAGACAGGCGAACACTGCAGCATACATCAAATTGAATACCAAAGAGAAAATCATGATTTTTTAATATTGCAATTGACATTTAGATGACACTTAATAAACCAATAGCATTTTTAGCTTGATCAACGTTTCAATACTTCATTGGTTACTTTGCCGTCAAGAAATGGATGACATTGACAATGGAAATCTAAATGTTGCCTACAAAAAATATAATGATATAATTTCTATGTAATTTCATGGTAATTTCTAAAGCATTTCAAGCAAAAATCTTAAGTAGTCTTAATGCGCAATTACTTTATTTACTTTGGTGTATTGATGCGTCATTTTAATATTACGGATAAGAAAAAAATACGCACCATGAATGTCAGTAGAAATGAGCGGCAAGTTCGAAATATCTACGTGTCTATCACAATGAAAACCTTTGTAACAATCGGGCTTGACACTGCGAACATCGAAGTTCATAAATTTAAAGCATCTTTCTCTTTTACTCTAATAAAGGCATCATCGGAATGACAGAGGCAATGGTTCGAAATTTACGAATATCAATTTCCGCGATAGCACCGCTAGTCACCCATTGTAAGTGACCGTACCTAAATGTAATACCAAAGCCGCTTACCCTCATAGATTTTTAATACGCAGGGTTTGAGGAACAGCATGTATCGAGTTAACCTATTTATATACTTTCTGCCTATATATAGGCATTATTAAATCTAAAATCGAAGCCATGGTTCCTTAGAACAGATTATAGAGAACTATGAGAGATATCTCATAGTTTTTGACTTTCCTCACTGACCCATTTGGATTGATCACTCTGTATAAGTAATAAGTAGCGCTTGCCACGTGAAAGATTAAGTAAGTGGCTTGAATTAATTTAAATTATCCCAAAAGCTAAAAAAAGCGGAGTGGGGATGTAGTGTGTCTTCACTAAGCCAGTTAAAATTGCTTTAAAAACCCAGTTAAATCCATAGGGATTTAAAACAAAACCCTAACCTAATACTTGTTGGGTTTGGTTAAGGTTAACCGTTTAACAACACCGTGTCTAAAGCCGGGTACACATGAGCGAGCCGTAACCGTAACATGCCGCCGCGCCGTGTGATGCCGGCTGACTAGAATAGCACCACCCCATCTTCTCCCGCGGGTGTCGTAAGAGCCGACAGGGGGAAAAATCCTACGGACGGGAAACCTAATCTACAGCTACTGCGGTCGCCAACCCGCCTGCCAAGCGGTATTAAACGGCCTGCAAAGCGGTAACGGTACGCCAAACAGCGGTAAACAAGTCATATTTGTGGGAGGCCTATGTCCAGCAGCGAACTGCATACGGCTGAAATGTAACCGTAACATGTGATACAGTTACGAGGTTCTAGTGTGTACGCAAAGGCCACATCACGAAGAAATAACTCGAATATCGCGGCGGCTAGCAACAACCTCTCCTCTTGACGTCCACGAGCGCACTGCGAGCGCCGTTTGGTTCGCGGCAAAAACCACAATCGTCGGCTCGCTGCGAGTCGCTCGTTCGTCGCAGGCTTGCGAACCACGTACACACTATGTTTTGGTAACAGTAACGGTTACAGTTACCGTGCAATGCAACGTTACGGGTTCGGAAAAGTCGGCTCGCTGCAAGCCGTACGTACGCGTACCGCTCGCAGTAGGTTTGCGAACCACGCACACACTATGTTTTTTTGGTTACAGTATCTGTAACGGTTACAGTTGCAGCTCGCTGGCGAGTACCCGGCTTAACGCAAAAGAACGGTTCAGACGCCACATCATCGAAATGTCAAAACTCTATCCATTTAGGTAGGTATATTTTGCTCTGGAGTCCGTGATTGGGATTGAACCTGCTGGGCCGATATGTCTGTGGAAAAGGTTAACCGAGCCGGAAAGGCTTACCCGATATAATATTATATAAGTTCACTCGATCAAGTGTTACCCCAGATAGGGGTTAACATTTAACTGGCTTTGAGCTTATTGAGCGGCTTAATGAGTCTTCCGGTCTCTTCAGTAGGAGTTATGGTTACATTTCTTCGGGACCACAACTTCAATTTATAGTCACGCGCTCACGTGTACCAATTTTATCTTTAGACAAATAGGACAGTTTTCAATTTTGATTATGGGGTCAAGATTAGGTACGTAAAGGTCTAAAGAAGTAAACTACCTAGGTTATATAAATTGAAAAAAATAATTTATTAAAAAAATTCAAAACATAACAACGTAAAAAAAACGTTCACTAATAAGATTTTGTTCACAAACAAATTTAACAAAACAATACAACACTTGGAATTAAAACCGAAAACTTATCCACACGACAAATCTTTGTATTTTACCTACGTGATTGATGTACGCCCTTTGTATTAGGGAACAGCAATAAACAATAACGTGTGCACGGTTGCTCATATTAACCTTGTAAAAAAAATTAAAACGGTATGAAACAGCGCGTTCTTGGTAGCTAGCAGCGGCGACGCCGGCGTCGGCGGCGACAGCGGCGGCGGTATCGGCGCTTGCGCGTGCACTTGCATTGATGGCGCCTGCGCCGCCGACATCTATCGCTCTGTTCAGCAGAAGCATTTGCCGGAGATTTGCTTTTATTTCTTTCAAAAAGTCTAGAGTCGTCTTCTGCTTTTAAGGACAGTCTACGTGATCTATCTTCGTCACGCCGAGAGGATCTGAATCGCTTTATTATATCGCTAAGCTTTGCGCTATTTCCTGGCGAGTTTCGCAGACATTGCACCACTGCTTGCCCGATCGGAGTAACTAGATGTTCCAAGTCATCCACCTCCAGTTTCAGATTAACTCCGCTTAAGTCCGTGCTAGTACTTTTAGTTGTTGATTCCGCGCTTAGCATTCTGTTTGCATTATTCATAATTTAGATCAATTTGTTTGCGAAAAATTTTATTCATAATCGGACATCTGATGTGTTATTTCAGATTTGAATGGTTTTCTTGTAAAACGAAAATGACTGACAGAACAAATAAAAAATGTATCGATTTCGAAGAAGTTTAAATCTTTTTTGTTTAGCCAGCACTTCAAGTGAGCAAAGAGGATTAATTCCACTAAGAGACGGACCTTGGTGTAATAAAACGAAAAACAAATTTCTTCATAAACTGCCATAGATATAGAAATAAAACAAGATTGAGTAGTGGCCCGAAAAAAGCGAGCCGAGTGAAATAGCTACCAGGCAGACCTTTATCTCTTTCCATTAGAGTAACCACGTTAATTAAAAAAGTGGAATCCACTTTCCGTTGAATTACAATAGTCATATTTTTTTATTTCATCTTTATTACACAAAAGAAAATCTTACAGTGCAAAAGGCGGACTTAATTCTATAAAGCATTCTCTACCAGTCAACTTGTAGCGAAAGTAGAGAAATTAACCAGTATAGAGACTACACCGGCAGCTCACTCACCTAATCTGCCCAGTCCAACTGTCTTAATATAAAACTAGATGCATATTTAACACGTTTACAGTCCAGTGCCCCATAAAAGGACGAACTATCTTCACAAATCCGTGCCTCACACTTATATGTATGTATTAAAATATTTATGTATTAAATATGGTTTTCTTATTACAACGTATATTAATGTGTAAAACAATAAAATGTTACGTTCAGTTTTCGATGTTCAGATTTTAATTTTACTTGAAAAATATTTTTGTTCTTCAACCACCATTTTGTTATTCAGGTACGGTTCTTATTTTATAAAATTCACCTCATAACCATTTTTCTGTGTAATTTCCTGTAAAAATTGACACACACGATTTGAGTTTTACATGTTTTTTTTTTAATCTTTACCGGGTGAAAATTCGCATTTTGCACACTTATTTTTATTATATCAAAAAGATACACGCAGGAAACTAAACCAACATAACTCCGCTTCTGTGAGAATTATTTTGGCCCAACATACTATATTCCCTCTAATACATACAACGATAATGAAACCACATTTTCCAAATTTTAATAAATATGTTTAATGCACTTTATCTCAACACCAACATTGTCCTCCTCCATGTACAAGCATGCTTACCCTAGCATTTAGTTGACTTTGGGTTGCCACAGATGTAATATTATTATTGGAATGGCATGATTCAGAAACAGAAAGGGACAGAGGTCGGTATACTAGCTGTCCTACTCGACTCGTTTTTTTTTTCACATTCGGCGAGCGAAAATAAACCTTAAGTTTATGTTTGCAAAGCACATTTCACTTATTGGCATTTTTCACAAGACTTATTCTAGATATAATAAAAATTCCTTGGTTTTCATACTAAAGTTGTCAAACGACCTGTCAAATGTATGAAAACTGCTGTCAGTTTACTCCATCTAATTATGATCTAATTAAAAATTTGATTATATCAAACTTGACGTACCTACCTATTTCATACATATTTCTCGAAATGTCTAATTGGGATTTCCGGTTGAACTTTAAAATGGCGAAGTCGTCTTGAGATAATATTTTTTGTTCATTTACCTACGTTGTTTAGTGTGTAATATTGATAACTTATTATGCAGTGATCTGACGCAGAATTGTCCAGCTAATGAAGAATTGGTTTCAAAACGCGTTTACCACTATTTTGGTCATCCATCACCCGGCAGTCCCGGGGTCACGGCCGCCTCTTAGGGCCCGTTCAGACGGACAGCATTTCAACTGCAACCCAGCTGCAAAGTGGCAATTCCCGGGCTGTTCTGATGAAGTTGGACCAACTGCATCAGAACAGCCACTTTGCAGCTGGGTTGCAGTTGAAATGCTGTCCGTCTGAACGGGCCCTTAGCTTTCTGTAAAGTCTAGCTATCGCTTTACAAAACGTAAGGCCTACTACCGAGCAACGTCATGCTCTAAGGTCAAACTTATATATCATTTTACTTGACATTGGCGAAATCATCGTTTAATTTATTGATGGAAGCCATATTTTTTTAAAAGAAGAATAAATGGCTAATTTTAGAAAGGGACATTTGCTTTACTTCAAACTCAGGTAACTCCATTTTGCTCTAAGGTTGATTATCTTTCAGAATGTAATATTTTTTTTAGATAATCAACCTTAAAGCGGAATGGATTTACCCAAGTTTCAAGTTAAGCAACATATTTGCTCTACTCGTACTCTTGCTTTATCTGGTACGTTTTCCTAATCCATTCTCGTTGAAAAATGAATTTTAAAGCAATTGAGCACTCATTTTACTAATTGGACGTCATCTGTCATTTTGGTGAGGAGTTGCATTAGTCGCCACATCTGTCAGGCGGGTTGGCGACCATTAGCTGTTGATCCGGTTTCGACGTACGCTGCTGCTTAGCCATCGGTTTTTTTCTTTTGTCGTCATTGACGACAACCGCGGCATGAAATGTGATGACCCTATTCTAAGCCAGCATTAAAAGGCGCTGCGGCGCTACCGCAAAAAACGATATTCGTAAATTTCGGACGATTCTCTGTCACTCTCATGATGCCTTAATTGGAGTAAAAGGGAAATATACGAACTTCGATGTTCACGGTACCGGCCCAGGTCATTTTCCTTACCTACTTATACCCAAAAATTACAGGCGACTTCCTATCATAAACCGACGAAAAAAAATCATCCCCTGAAATAGTAAAATGAAATAAAACAAATTACTCAGAAACATTAATATATATTTACCTCATATTTAATAAGGTTTGCTGCCATAATCGGCACGCACAAACAACATATATCATTTTCAAGTATAATAAGTACCTTTATAAAAATATGACATTTCTAATTCATTATTCACCACCCATCCATCGTTTCCATTTAGACATTACCCAAGGGATGATAAAATAACAATATGTAAATTTTTCAACATCACAGCTATAGATTAACAAGTGTATATATAAATACTCGAAATGTATACAATAGGTATACATAAAACATTTTTACTAAAAACTATGGACGGGTCTATGTAGTTGAGTATGACCGGTGCAACCCGCTTCGGATCGTTGTTACTCATGGTAGTCATGGTAATTAAATTTAAATCGCTATAATTTTTAGTAAATATGTGAAGAAAACACTGTATTTTTTAGTAAATATGTGAAGAAAACAGTGTTATATGGATTAGCACATTTTCAAATCGTCATACTGTTCGTAATCAAAACGATAGCTTGTATAGTAGCATCACATAGCAGTCAAAGTAGCCAAAAACATTGTATTTTAGCATATCTGTATTTAAACTTTAAAAATTACAATGACTTATATTTTATGAATGGCAGCTTTACTCAAGTTTATTTTGTCACTCGAGGGACTGCCTGCGCCGCTCTTGTTGTCAAACCGGGGCCAATTTTTGAGCACTCGACGCTTGAACCGTGACACTTTAAACTCTGCCAGAAACGAAGAAATGGTATTTTAAAAATATGAATGATAGTATTTAATAATCGTAGCAGGGACCGGCCCGCTATCCCTTATAAAAGGTTTTGTATTTGTTTTACATAAGGCTACTCACCATACCCTTATTCGACAATACAGTTTCATTTTACTTTTAAAGCCCTTATAAAAGCGCTAACCCTTATAACTAAGCGCTATCCCAATACCCTAACAAAACCCTAATCATCCGCTCACCATAACCATACATATTGCTTATAAGGGTTAGCCTTATAAGAGGGCTTCCCTTTTACATACAAGCGTGCTAATTGAAATCGTCTGCCTTGTTTATAAAGCACACATTGCTCTAATCTAGCGTTTTCTTTGACTTCTTTGATTTGATGTACGCGCGCTTTTCGAACACTAACGTAAGTAGACATATACTAAACATGTCTCTTTCACGCAAGGATTAACTACGACATTACTAAAGGGAAAGCTTTATAAAAAGCGCTAAGTAATAAGGGTAACCCTTTTTAAGGGATAGCAATGCATAAATGATAGCAGTTAGTGATTGTAAAGGGCTAGTTTTATGTTTGGCATAGTCGTACGGTAAGGGATAGTCAAATATATGGGCTAGCAGTTCAAAGTGGTAAGTCTTTCAATGTGTTAGCCGTGTTTAAGGGTTGCCCTTTTAATGGCTTATGCCGCCGAAAGGGTTGTCCGGTCCCTGAATCGTAGGTATCGAAACTATACATTTCGTGAGAAACAACCGTCACAAACCTTTGTGTGCGATTATTTTCGTCCTCTCAAAAATCGCCCCGTTGTTAAGGGCGGGCGAGTGACTAAATAAACGTGAGTAAAGTAATTTTCATTCATAAAATACAGTAGCATATCTTTACTGTTATTCAAACAAAGTTCTGTATATTTGAACATAGTGTATCAATAGATTTGAACATAAACAATTTTTTATTCTGTGAATTGTAATAGTATATATACGTACCCAGGTCGGTAAAACAAAGAATGGCTCAGATCGCGGGTATTTGTAGATCGAACCGGAGGTGAGTGCCATAAACAAGCGATCTGAGGCCTTCTTTATTACCGCCCGTGGTGCGTACATAGTTTTACGTCTTCATCTGGGTGTAAAGTGAGATTTTCCGTTGCGCCCTAGGGCAGTAAATCTCTCTTACCGCCCAGTGTGACGTAAAATACTATATATTACAAGGCTAACATAAATTTTAAAATCGCTCGACATAAATGAAACGGCGCCATCTATAGAGTAAAATCCATATAGAGACCAAATGTGTAATAAAATTTGCGTATTGCAAATTTTATAAACAGAAATGACGATGATGATAATTATATTTACACTTTGAAATACGAACTATGCAGAGTACTTTAAACGAAAAGTAAGGCCGTAAAAGAACTGAAAGCAAGGGCTATATCTAGTTTTGATTAAGAAAGTCATGACGTCACAATAGTCCCGATATATCATAGACAAATCAAAATGTCAATGTTGTTACCAAATGCGGGACAGACATCGGCGCTCTCCCTTTCTTTGTGCGCACGTCTCCCCCCTACATATCCATGCTTTGGCGCCATCTTTGGACTTTATTTAAATACATTACATCACACAATATATTTCGTTGCGAAGAAAACACTTCAACGTTTGGATTCGTATCTAAAGACAAAGTCAAAAAGTAGATTAAAAAAAAATTAATACCAATAAGCCAATAACAATTGAAGTCCATTTTTTAAAGGAACAATAACAGTTTAGTTGTTTTATTTCATGAGATACTACATACATTTTTCTCGATTTTCATCGATTCTTAATCATTAACCTTTTGAACGCCAAGCACCACTAAAGTGGTCGCGTGATGTCGTGACTCCCACGCCACCGACCACTAAAGTGGCCATGGCGGACGCTGTCAAAGCAATTGTCCTGCTGACAGATAAGGTTTATATTTGTTCTTCACAAGTCATACCATGGCGTACACGTCACATTTTGACGCGAGAGGAAAAGCGGTCAAAAGGTTAAAGTCGCGTACATATAAGTTATCTTACTGTTGTAAATGTGTTGTATATTTAGTTTTATATGACTCTCACAGGCTGACCTCGTAAAGGGGTACAATGGGCAGATGATCAAATATAACGCAACAAAATATATGTTGACGGGCTTCAATATATATATAAAACCATGTTTTAAGTAGAATTCTCTTCTAGTTAGTTCGTAGACTTATCAAACGTAATTACAATTTCCAAATACTAAAAAGATTCTCACTCACCAACAGAGCCCAGAAAATTCATAGCAAAACAAAAGACTGTCACAATCAAGCCAGTGTTAGAAACATTTTTTTATCGATATCGAGTTCATCGATGTCTTACGGAATACTAATTATCTGAAGTGAGGTTTTTTTTGATGAGGTTGATTACATCTTTGTAACGTTGATAATATAAGTTACGTTGCGTTTTAGATGAAATAACACATATAAATAAACCCTACTTACTACTTCTTTTGCGATTGGCGTGAATGATTAAAAAATAATGTACCTAGACATATCGGTATGATTTTTTTAGACAAAACTTATTCGATGTCGATAAAAAAATGTTTCTATCACTAGCTTGATTGCGACAGTCTTTTGTTTTGCTATGGATTTTCCGGGCTCTGCTCACCAATATCTACTAACTTACTTAAAAAAATAAGATGCTTATAGTAAATACTGGGTGTTATAAAAAACGTGATACAAGATTATCAAACCAGTATTTATCTGTTCATGATTTTGAACATCTTTTACTATGGGGTCAAATTTGTAAAATAAAATAAAAATTGAGGTGTTCCGTAGAAAAGGTCAAGTATAAGTTGACGAAAATGTATAAGTTTTTTTTTTACAATTTAGAAAGTTGACCCCATAGTAAAAATTGTTCGAAATCATGACCAGATGCCGGCTTGATAATCTTGTATAACGTTTTTTATAATACCCGGTACATTTTCTTAAAATTAAAAGCTTACATAATATATACTTAATTCTAACGGACTTAAATCACAGGAACTAATGGTCTAAAAACTAAAAGCACTTAAATTCGCACCACAACCAACGTAAATATAGAAGACGTAATACTACATTCGTAACGCCATATTTTGGAACCAGTACCCATACCATGAGTTGTGACATTAAGGTTTTTCGATAACGAGTATCTATCGAGTTTACTATCTGTGCAATGTGCATCTCGCTTGTACTATTTTAGTGCGAACGAGATGCACACTCGATACTCGTTATCGAAAACCTCATAGTCACAACTCATGGTAAGGGCACTGTTTAACTATATAGTTAGGTACATATACCTATACTAAGTAGCCCTATAGTACCTTTAACCCGTTGAACTCCAGTGACGGCATTCACCGGTTTATTTCTAGGTAATGTCATCATTGTCATCAATTAGTGCCATGTCATGTTTGGGACAGTTTTTCTTTAGAAATTCCATTACATAAATATATTTTTCTAAATTCTAAAACCCGCGTAAAGTACAAAACTATGTAGATATTTCGTAATTCGTTGAATCATCTATATATTTACAAAATATACTAAAAAAATCATTTATTCAAGTTATTGTTTTAAATCACCAATAAACAAAAGAAAGTCAACCAATTTAATTTCTAACGGATACCATGGTTGCCATTTCATCGTCTACCGCGCAATCCGTTACTTGCACACTTGCATACTTATTGGAGCGTGATAGGTATTGTGACAAATGATAAAAACCCGACCATATTAGGCTAGCTATACTATTTTTATACATTGCCACAGTGAAAATCTCATAGACAGATATTAGTAGCTACAGACTTTTAGCAGACAGCTTTTTCGTAACTCCACGTTTAAACATGCTGGCTCGTCATTCGCCTCGCTATTTGTCGAAACTTTCGACGAGACTTTGCCTATACAAAAACGCGATGCGAGGGACGGGAGGAATAGCGAGACGTCCGCTTACACATGCGTGCTCGCGTTTCGCCTCGCCATTCACCTCGCTACGCGCGCGGCATTATAGAATGAATGGTATTATAGAATTCTATAATACCAAGTTCGATTCGAACGGCGTGGTCGTCGTAAATTTTCAAGAGGTATGACAGAGAAGGTACTATTATCGTTCGTCTTTGTTATGCTTTGAGGGAATTGAACATGACAACCTTTAAAAAAAATTATAGCCTGGTTACGAGACCTTTAAGCCAAACAGCCTCGACTCATTTCTCAAAAAATTGCCACTTACAAACACTTAACTAATGTGACATTATTCAATAAAATATGCTTTTCCTACTCAGAATCATTAGCTCTTAGGTTACTTTGGTTTTCCTGCATCGTGTTTAGTGTTACAGTTCGAAGAGCCGAAATCTTGACATGTTTTTTTTTTTTACCTGATTTAGGCTCAATGACCATTCGGCGCATTAGAGCAATCGGACTGTGTGGGGGGAAGGAGCCTGGGGGAAAATCTAGGACCCACCCGCACCTTGCTTGATTTGTACTACCAACTGGAATACTCCTACCGAGTTTACGCTTCCATCGAGATTGATTAAGACCTGTCTCGACCGAATCTGATTGGGTACTGTACTTTAATTACTCCTATTAAATCTATTTTCAGTGAGATTCGAGTGATTTAATAAACTTAAAAATTGCATCGTCCATTACGCGGAAATAAATCTGGTATCTCTACTGTTTTTTTTTTTAATGATATAGGCGGCAAACGAGCAGACGGATTGCCTGGTGGTAAGCAATTACCGTCGCCCATGGGTACCCGCAACACCAGGGGAGTCACAAGCGCGTTGCCGGCCTTTAAGGGGGGTTGGAGCTCTGGGAACCTTACTCACCATCAGGAACACAACACTACATAGGTATGTAGTGTTGTGTTCCTGCGACATAATATCACTGCGACCTTTCAGGTGAAAGGTCGCAGTGATATTATGGCTGTGGTCTTCTGTAAGGGTAAAGAGGAGGTACTTCCCCAATTGGGGTACCCCAGATTTAAGCGTGATGGTCATCGCTGTGCCCAACCTCTCATTGTTGGACGTAGTTTAAGGACATACCCGGGTCCAAAAGGGTGTGTTCAAGGAACCTTACAACCGGTCTCTACAGAGTTGAAGTTAAGGTCAAATATGAATTCCAAAAAAAAGTACCTAGTCAATGTGAATTAATGACTTGTAATTTGTCTAGACATAATAATTTCATTTGTGTTACGATAATTAAACAGTTGCTATTTAAGTTACAGTTATAATTTGCTCGTGTATGCTATACACGCAATACAATTTAGGTACATAGGGTAAATCGCCAGTTACTGGCCACCTTTCAATAACTGGCCACCATATACTGAAAATGGACTCTATTTACCTATAAACAGAATTCATTTAAGTATAAGGTGGCCAGTAATTGAAGGGTGGCCAGTAATTGAAACCCCATTTGAAAATGTGTTCTATTTATAGGTAAATAGAATTCATTTTCAGTATAAGGTGGCCAGTTATTGAAAGGTGGCCAGTAACTGGCGATTTACCCTACATCGTTAACTTTCGTAACACAAATGAAATAATTAACTTCAGATTAATAGCAGGTCTTAAAGTAGGTATAGTATTTTTGTAATTTACCCATAAATTGATAAGGTCAAATATATGGAGTTTAATATAAAGATAGTAAGTTGCAAGTATACATATTTAGGCACTTTGTACCTACATATCAATAATATATTTGAACGTGACTGTAACACGGTGTGTAATAACTAATAAAATAATGTAAGACCAATAAACTTAGCAATAAAAATGAAATAAGTATTACACCGCAATATCTGTACAAAAACATAAAAACATTGTTTTTTTTTTTAATTTATCATTAATTTGGTGACGTTTAACGTATCCGTTGAGCTATCATATATAATCATTATATGTTATTTACTCACAGTCATCAATATATTAAAATATGATAAATATATATTTTATTAACTACCGCAGCTGCATTTCCCTGCCTTCTAAATGGTCCTCCATTATGCACACCATATCACCAGGCTGTTCGTATCTTATGATGGACATGTAACCACCTGAAACATTAAGCATAGTTAAAAAAATGTCGCAAAACATATTTGCAAATTACACACACTAACAACGAAAAAAAAAAAACATTTTACAACAAAATAACGACATGACATTTCCGTGCATATAAAGTTTCTGTATGCACACACATACACATATCAGTGGCAGCCGTCCACAAAGGTAGATAAACATATCGATACATTTAAGGTGTTTATCTCATCATAATAAAATCAAGGTTCCGCTGCCATTGACACATACATATGCACATAGATATACATTGTTTCTAGTAAATTGGAATGTACTTGCTTTTTGTTATATACAAATGTTATTAAATACACGTCCTGATGTACACTCCGAAACCAAAACCAAGCCTTAAAACAATATGACTAAACCCTGTCGAAAAAGGGTGATATTTGGAAAAGGAAAAAATTAAATACAATTGTGCTGATATAAGTGTAATTTATTTAAAAAAAACTCTTAAAACTATTATCTACGTAATACTGGATTTAAAAAGGAACGCATGGGCACAATTTCGAACTAGTATGACCTGTATATTCCGTATACCGTACCAACTATCAAATAGTTGAATGGTATACAGAAATAGTTAAAATAATAATAATAACACAATTCTCAACAACATTCTTAAAATAAAACGGGTAAATTTTAAGTATACATCGTATTAAGTAACGAATAACAAATTATCACACTTTTGTCTTTAATACACGGTAATAAAACATACTAAGTCCTATGTAATGATACGATACGAGGAACGAATACCTACCTACAAAAATACTAAGGCTTGTTCACGAAAAAAGTCACGAAACTTATAATAAATTATTAACGTTGGATATAAAACTATTGTTTTAAATAAAAATCATATTCAGGTCAAATTTTTAACCATTGCTACAAATCGATGGTCCCCGAAAATTTCATACATTTTTTAATATTCCTCCTTTGTTACCGCCACGTAAAATATGTATATGCAAGATGGTAACAAAATAGGAAAAAACTTCACGACCATATTAGTTTCCTATAGTGTTAGATAGAGCCAGCGATTCTGAGAACATAACTTAGAAAATTGACAGTTTTTAGCGAAATGCTCACTTAGGAACATTTAGCTGCAAAGGGTTTGCTCTTTACAATAGAATATTACTACTATAATGTCTCTTGTCTCCGTTTTGTAGATCGTATCTAGAATCGCACAACAGCTACGAATATTATTATAAATTGTCCCAGAAAAAAAGACTTTTCCATGCCGTTATTTAATTTTGATCGAACCCTTTGATTGGGTTATGTATAATGGGCGGACGACAAACGATAACGACAACGAAATCAAGACAAACGATATACAAATTATGGTTATGACTACAATTGAATAACTACACTTTTATTGGCACTTTAATGAAGCCTTATAGATTAAGATACGGTTTATCAATAATTTAATAAGTCTTATCCATTTTGTATTTTCGTCACCATATTGCATCTACGGTCCGCCCTTTCGTTATCTTTACAAAATGAAGGGCGTTTATCCGAGCCTTGATCATGCGTTAGCTCGACTGTTTATTAAAAATAACACGAGTGTTAAGAAAGTTAGTTTAGGCTCCGCAAGTTTAAACTTTATATTGTCAAGTACTTTTATTATCCTAACCCACCTGATCGACCGGATCCTGGCCCGGCCACGACAATACGCGACTTGCGGCGCGGCAAGCGTTTTGTCTGTTCGTTGCGCGGTCAAGACGCGCAGTGTACTGCGGTTAGTTGGAATCACACGCAATGAATAGCTAAAACGCTTGCCCCGCCGCAATGTCGATGTCGTGGCCGTTCCGTAAGACTTTGAAATCAATTAGCTGCCGGATGGAAGAGAAGATATATATTAAGGTCTTTACTTTTTTTTGTGAACAAAGCGTTAGTAGGTTTAAGCTAAACATAAAAATACAAATAAGTATAGTAACTATTCTATAATCTCAATTTTCTTTGATTTTTAAAAATATATTGTTTTCAGTGTTGCAGAATCATTGAAAACGCTAGGGATGGCACTGTACAGTCGCCATCAGATATTTCGGAGCTGTGGAGGTGGTCAAAAATATCGGAACATGCACTTTACGACCTTGAGAATAGAGGCGTTGCTCCGATATTTGTGACCACCTCCACAGCTCCGATATATCTGATGGCGACTGTACATGTATGGTTAATATTTTATTTATTTATTGATCCTTGCTAATCGAATAAAATGAAAAAAGAAAAACGAAAGAACGATCAAAAATAAAGGAAAATTTAAAACAAAAAACAGCCAAGAATAAGTAAGAGTACCTTTACAGGACGAAATAAATATATGTAAATAGAACAACATAAGTTACTTTTCATTGGAAAAATGTAATAAAATTAAGGCCACAGCTTTAAGTATAAAATAATAAACCAATACCACTATTCTATATAAGTAAATGCATTTAGAAAGAGATAAACTATAGTTTCACATTGTGTCTCAATCCACCTTGTAAAAGAGATTAAAAAAGCAAGTATATTCCAAGTACAAACGAAAGTAAAAGTAAGTAGGTTCTTAATCTTATGGTAATGTCCTAGATCAGGGGTCTTCAAACTTATTGACTCAAGGGCCACACTGCACTTAATATACAATAGATTCGTGACCCCTGTCCTAAATAATAACTGGTCAGAGATATATAAAACCGTTTTTGTATAAAAACAGGCAGACACGAGATACATATATACATAGTCCATAATACAATTAACTAATTACAAAATTAATAACACAGGCAATGTCTTTTTGGGCTTCTAGAAATTAGAATTCAATCCAAACTTGTTTTAGGGCCAGTAAGTAACTGACCAGCTGTCAATAACTGGGCACGTTTTTCTCGATGTTAATAAGGTGCATTGGGTTAATTTCGAACGTGTAAAAGTCGCGGTTGATTATGAAAATTAATCAAAAATTACTTGTATTCCATTGTAATAAGAGTACGTTCCGAAATTTTCCGGGATTAAAACATTTTCGTAAATACCCCAAGACATCTTATATAAACTGTTCCTGGGGCCATTGCAATATGCTATAAGTGGAAAACTAAAAATAATAATAAATTCGATAAGAATCACAATATGACATTCAATAGATTAAGTACTGTTCACAAACACGGATGAAAAACTAAATGCTGGCAATTAATGCTAGCGGTTTTTTTTTTTACATATGTAGCATAAGATGGCATGTACGCCACTGATATTATATTTTTCAGACTTGCAATAATATTCATAATCGAAAGGATTAAGGGAAATAAGTACATCCTACTACTTAGTTACAAAGGAATTAACTCACATATAATTATATCGCACTAGGCGACATGTTTCGTGTAAGCTCTGGTACCGATAACCTCAATGCGAGCGGTGTTTCCTGACTCTGCTTGAAAATGGGTACCAGAGCTTACACGAAACATGTCGCCTAGTGCGATATAATTATATGTGAGTTTATAGTAGCACTAACATGGCACAAAACAGTTTTATTATAATAAGTACATTCAAATTACTAACATGTCGCACATTATCGTTATAATTATAATTAAAAAAAAAAATACAACAGTGACGGATTAAGTACTAGTGTTTCCTAATTGCAGATATAATACATATTATTACGGCCGAGCGGTGTGTCCTCGTGACTCAGCTTGAAAATGGGTACCAGAGCTTACCCGAAACATGTCGCCTAGCTCGATATAATTACACGTGAGTTTATCTGTTTGTAACAAAGTAGTAGTAATATGGCTCACAACAGTTTTAATTATAATATATATATCTTCGTATCATTAGTTACGTTGTATTATAAATTCAATACGCTTCTACTATCATTACAAGTTACTAACTTTCATGTATAGAATATAAATGCAGAGAGCACACAGATTTGAGCAAAATGAATGCCGGACACTAGGAAATGTGCCGCAACAATCAAAATTGGCAAGACATAGTTTTACTAAATTTTAGGCCAGCTGTGTGTGTAGATCGCAGGTCATCTTAAATAATTCAGTGACAGAAATATTTAATAATGAATACGTATATTAATCTTAATACTACGTACTTGTACATTAGGGAAAATAATATGTGGCATTATCTAGCAAAAGGGACCTTATTGTCGATGACGCTTACGTCGAACCGCGTTGCGTTTGTATTGCGGCATCTTGAACAACGGCGTAAGCGCCATCGACAATAAGGTCCCTTATCATAGATAATGTCACATATACGAAGCTAACATTGTAGTTCACATTACAACTAACATTTAAAAAGGGATAGTTACCATGTATATTAATTTGAAAGAGTCTCCGATATTTCGGCACTGTTATTTCGAGAGGATGGCGCTTGCAACAGTGCCGAATTATCGGAAAATATCCCCTTTTAAATATAAGTTGTAAAGGGAAAATTATCTAGACAACTTACAACTCTATGCTTGTGTATGGTTACTTTTTGTTGTAAATTAAGGAGTTGATCGGTGTTCGAGAAAATTCTGGTTTTTCTTATCCTCACAATCAAAACAGATGAAGCATCAGCGGACAAAAAGCGACCCTATAAATTCATGCTGTATTCGATTTTCCATTACGCTATTCTCATATAATTGCTAATGAAAAAGAAGTGTTATGTTTTTCAAAAGGATTAAATAGTATTCAAGATTTTGAGTTGGAAAAACTAAAAATTTCAACGAATCCGTATCAGATAAATGTTGCAAACGCACTGTAAAACACAGCTCGTATCTTGTATATGTACGTTATTAGTGCTTGACATAGTCATACTTCATTAATGTGTCAAATTAAACACAAAATATAGTACAGTCAACAGCAAAAATTGGGCGAGGTGTTCAAGCTTGACACAGGTTTATTTGTTAAGAGATTAATGAATGTCAAGATTATTCTGCATACCTGATCAGCTTAGTAACGTGTGCTGCCGACTGTACACTCAACGTTAATAAATAAAGATGTGATAATGAACTGGGCTGAATAATATACATACAGTCAGCGATGTAGAGTCAATAGCAACAAAAGTAGACAAATGTATAGGCACATATTTTTATTTGTTGTCAGTAAAGATGTGTGACAAAATATTTAGCTACTTTCACTGCTACTATATGATACTGGGTACATATATTTTAACTCCTTCGCTGCGGCAGTTAATAACGAAGTTAGACATACATATGACAGGGTCGATCGGCCTGATAACGCAGCGTACGTGTTTATATGGGCTATTCATCGCTTCTTGTAACATTTAGAGTGGATTCGTTAGCTTTACCTTGCGGGGGCCCCTTCGTCCGGTTCACCAAGTACTGGGCCACGATGTGGATTACGCAGACGCCGAGAGACCCAAGCCCGAACCATAGGAACGTCTTAGCCCTGTAGGTCTCGTAGAGGTAGCCTCCGATCAGACTGCCGAGTGATGTGCCGACGCCTTCGAAGATTGCTCCAGTTAGACCCTGGAACGTGGGTTGGTTAACATTCTCGACGCCAAAGACGGCATGTCGCGTCGAAGAATCGCTGTGCCACAGACGTTTTAAAGTCGTATACCGCTTTGCAGTGGCATACATGTGAGACACAGTTCCTCAAAGTTTTGAACTTATATTGGACCATACCCGATATCGTCTAATACTAATAGATACATATCTTATACTTGACCTTTTCTATGGAACAGTTCAATTTTTATTAAATTTTACAAACTTGACCCCACACTAAAAGATGTTCAAAATCATGAACATATGCCGGTTTGATAATCTTGTATCACGTTATTTATACACCTATTATAAAAGTAAAATAATAATGTATAAACCAAATAGACATACCTACTTTGATATGCTTTCTTACCTGAACTGTGTCATTTAAAAAAATTGGCAGTACATACAATTAAGTAATGAATTAAATGCTAGGCGGTTTCTGGTTTCTTAATTATCATCTAGCCGTCCAGAGATAAAAGCTTGCCAGGCCAAATGCAACTACGCTTTGTCATAATTAAAATTCAAAATGACATTCAACGGCAGACGTTTTTCTAGGTTTCCGGGCGGCTAGAGGTTATTATTATGTACCTGCACAGTGGTCTCGGTACCAGGCGGGGAAACGACTTTAGCGTATGACGCCATGGTCGGGTAGAACATGCCGGCCGTGAACCCCTGCAGCATCTCTATGGGCAGCACCCACCACGCGTTCGTCAGGATCGAGTAGAGTATGAAGCGCACGCCGAATGCAAACAACACGAGGCTCATCATGTTAATGTGGCCGAGGCGCTTCAGTATGTAACCTGGTGACAAGATTGTTTAGGTTAGTTTAGTATCATATGCTCCGATATTATAAACCTTATCTATTGTAATTCGTAACTAACCATCGATGTATAATAAACGTAGATTCACAAGCAGCCCCAAAAAACATGGTTCTAAATAGCGCTCGAACAACTTGGGCGGTACATTTAGTTAGTCTTCTTTGAACGACATCGGTTCAAGTGGCAACAATGACTAAATAGTAGATTGTTTGACAAGGGGCTAAAGTAGGCCATAGTCAAGGATCGGACAAACGCCCGTCATTTTGAAAACATAACCCTGTTCCGCACAACGGAGACTTCCTTGAGATACTAATACATATATTCTATTTTATATTGTTTATTCATTAATTGTTATTTTATCCGATCTGAATTCAATCGCATCATCCAATGATCGCACAAGTGAAAAGATCGAACTAATAAGTCATTTTTTTTGGATCACGACAGTGAATTTTTCACATAACAACATCCATTCCAGATTCATTCATAAATTTTATTGTCGTTGAATGTATTCTCATAAAAAAGTTTAATATAATAATATTTAACAATGTAATGAAGTCTCCGTAACACGGAACAGGGTTATGTTTTCAAAATGACGGACGTTTGTCTGATCCTTAGCCATAGTACCACGAGATGGTTATGTTCGAGGGGTAATATGGCGTTTAGACCCGAGTTATGCATACTAGTTTTCACTTCGATTGCGAGAAAATAAGATAAAATAACATTTCAACAATTAACAAATACAATTTTATTCACCCGCAATGAATTCTGACTCAAAAATGTTTAATTTGGCAGTCTTTGTATTTTTTGCACTGCTTTGATACATATAGGATATATACGCCGTGAATAAATGCCATAGACAACGTATAATTGGGGCTTCAAAGAGTTTGCCAACGATTTAAACTTTTTTTTAATGCTTGTGAAGTAGGAACTAAAAAGCACCTAATGCTTTGACAATTTGATTGCGTTTCCTCATTGGTCGATTTTAATATTGTGGTATTGTCTGATTGGTTGATACTTTATACAAAGTTTTTTTAATGATTTCACATTTTTAAACAGTATTCGCACCAAAAAAGAATCTAGAGTTGCGATTAACTTCGATATCTGTCGTGATTGGTGGATTTAATACGATGAAGTGTTCTGGTTGGTTAATTTAAAACGTTTTGTATATCATAAATATGTATACATATTTTCCCAAGAGGCTAAATGTATTACTTTAGTCCGCCTTGGCAAGCATAATATGACACACTTTTAGAGCATGAGAAGTGAAAAAGTTATTACTTTATCAATAGTGAAGTTTGATACTTAATAATTAGAACATTGAGCTCTTTTTTTGTTTGTTTAGGTTATCTAAAAGAATATTATAAATTAGCATTATTAGCATAAACTAAAACGTGATAGAAATGTCATTTAGTGCTATATTTTTCTATATAATTTGTTCGTGTGTAGGAGTCCATTTCTTTATGTCAGTGTAGATAGACTTGGTAAGGTCAGCGTCAAAAGTAAGTAATACTTTTTGAAACATTTCATTTAATGTCAAGCTGTAAATGCCATACGAAATCACCAAATATGTTTGAGCGATAAAGTTCCAAAATCATTATATACTTTTGATGTTGATATACGAGTCATCAATGTCCTACACGAAAAGGAACTACGACAAAAATTGGCATAGATGAAAAACTTATCTAAAGCACCTGGCCTGTTTTGTAGTAACGTGTATGTACATGTCGACGTTCTATATTTAAATATTTACGTAAGTTCCATATTAATTATCTGCACAACTACATAGACATGGTCCTTCAGTTAAGTTATTCACCTATCAGTGGGTACTGACAAAAGCAATGAGAAAAAATACTTACCAGACAAAAACATAAATGGTATCTCCCCTCCAAACATCTGTATAGCGCTAACCAGGCCTTGTAGCGTCTTATCATAGTCAGAATTACCGCCGCCAGCCTTCGAGATATCCTCCAAATGCCAGAAGAGGAATTGCCAGAGCAACCCGGTGCAAAGACCGACTGCTATAGTCCAGAGGAAGAAAATCACGGTGGGCAGAGAGGACAGCAGTGATCCGACATCGGCCAATATGCTGACTGATATTCTTGTGGTTTCAATCTATAATGTACACCATAAACTTTAAAAATATTGTTGTTTTTGTTTGACAATTGGTATGCTAACTTTTTCTAGGGTAAATAATGTCCTCTATGGTATATGCGCATGCTTTTTATTACAATCTATGTTTCGGATTCTTGTGATGATCATGAATCATCTACATGTACAGGGCACTAGTTACCATGCGCACCAATGCGAGTAAGTGATGAACTATCGACTATTTTATAGCTCAAGAAACGAACAAAAGATATAAATTCTTTGTGAGTAAAAGTAACACATATACAAATAGTTGATCGCTGTCTGTTGTCTTCACACTGCCAGCGAGTGCTAATTTTAACTAGTATTGCCGCAGTGACAGGAGCTAAAATACACTCGCTCATTGGTACCTACTCGCCCGGCGATGCTCGCATGCTGGTCAGAACACGCGCCGAGAGACCAACTACAATCTACAGTTCGCTCTGCTTTACGGGGCCGAACCAATATAAATTCGAATGTCAATGATTGACAGGTAGGAACAATTTGTATGGGAATAAAGAATCACTTCTTTCTAATTATCATCACAATATATTTTCGTGTTTTTACACAGCCTAAACCTTCTGCGGTCTAATACAAAAATTTCAATACCATAATTACCTAAATTGGTTCAGCGATTGTCGAGTTTATGGGTAACTAACAAACGCATTTCATTTTTATATATACATATAGATTATTAACCCAATGGTTTGAAAATGTCTTTGAAATACTTATCGTTGTATAGATCATGGCCGATAGCATCATTTGGTCCTAATAGCTCCTCACCCCAAATGTGACTCAAGTAGTACAGTCGTAAATTACGTATACACGTTTCAAAAACAAATTAAGTATTTTGCACCGTATTACAAAGGGGTAAGATTCAAAAGCGTATACATATCTTCTGCATAGGTACCTTTATGAAGCACGACACGATGACGTCACCAAGCATGAACACGAACATGAGCACGAAAGCAACCGCGTAGTTCTTGTACTCGCCCTCGCTGAACACGTCTATAAGAGCGCCAGTGAGCAGGGAGAATATGCCCCACCCGACCGAGCCCCATAGACGTTGCTTGCCGTATTGAGATACCTTCGGTCCTGGAAAATGAACCTTATTAGTAATGCCTTAGAGTTTAACGTTAAAGTTATGTAAGGAAATTTTCAAGAGGAGGCATTTTCAACCATTGATTGAAATATGTGAGAACTACAGGAGCGTGTCTTGCTCTATTGTATAGCCGACGTGTG